>JAJTUV010001134.1:0-600000 GCA_021653895.1 Mastomys natalensis | reverse complement strand
GCCTTGGCTATTATAGAACTGACCATGTAGTCCAGGCTTACCTTGAAGTCACAGAGATCCTCCTGCCTCTGCTCATAAGTGTTGGGATTAAAGGTGTGCTCACACCCAGCTATGCAGTACACTTTCATCTATGTTCCAATTCAACAGATCTCATGGCCATTTACTAAGTAGCTATAACACATGGAAGCAAACTTGGATGAAGTCAGAGTACTGACTGTTTGATTTAGAGGATGTCTGCTTTGTGCCCTTTGGAATATTTATTTCTTTCGCTCTCGGTGCTTCTGTCTATGTACATGAGATGCACATCATGTATTTTATCCTATTAAGCTTTATAATGCACATGATTTACAGGTCTCAAATACTTCACACTTACGAGATGTCCAGATAGCTCCGTAATTTGCATCTTGGGAAATGTCATATTTAAATACTGTAAAACAAAATTTGAAATATGCCACTATCATTTTAACAGATACAAGAGAAGCCAAGGGCCCAATACATAATAGGTGCTCTCTCAGCAGACAAATGTTTCATGAACTGGATCAAAGGCAGACTTACAGTCACAACACACATGGTGATGAATAATGATGACAGCTTATATGAACCCCATAGAATATTCAGACATGTCAGAAAAATGTCACATGAATTAAAGGGCAAGTGAAGTAGGAGAGACTTAGATATTGGTACTGATTATACGTATAATTAGCCATGGCAGTTGGATCATACACCTTGTGAGGATCTGAGAGGAATGAAAGGGGCAGAAACTAATTCTTATGTCCCATTCCAAGGACAGAGCTGTGTGAGGTGGTCACATTAAATGAGTGGGCTCCAATTTTATTCCTAGAGCAATTACGAGCCTCTTTCTGGCTTATGAAACAAAAGCTCTATGCGAGGATCCACGAGAGGATAGAGGATGCTGAGGAGTCAGGCTTGAGAATCACTGCCTGGGGTTACCACAAAACAAACACACACACACAATAGCCAGAAGACTAAGATCTACCCACACATGCTTGACCAGAGAAGAGCTGAAACCAAACGATTCCCAGATTCCCTTGATCTTAAGTCACCACAAAACATGCTCGCTACTGTCAGTCAGGATATCTGATAAGAAGGTGCAATGTCAGCACTGGAGGAGAGTGGTCTGAGTCGAGTTGCCACCATGTTTATTTCTTTTTGGATATGTGGACTTGGCATGGACTGAATGAGCAATATGGCAGGTAAAGAATGATTTCTAACATATGAATAAACATTAGAAAATTTTCATCAAATTTGGACTGTATGCTATCAAGGTTTTACATCATTTAACTTACCTTACCAACACTAGCCCCACTATCATGAGGATGCTAACGGACTACGTGCCAATGAGGCCTTTTCACTGACAGGCAGCAACAGGAAAGGCGGAGAGCAGGCTGTGGCTGTGGCTGTGTATCATTCCAAGGCCTGTTTTCTTTACTAGAACACGTGGCAGTGAAAGCAAAAGAAAACTAAATGAAACAAAGAAAGCCCTGCCTAACTCACAAAGATGATTACAACAAAAGAACACAAGTCAAACTTCATGGAAAACTATAAATCTGGGCCCCAAGACGCCTCGCCAGGCAAGGGCACCTGCTATCAAGTTTGCCAACCTTCACCCAAGCCTCTGAAGTCACATGGTAAAAGGAGAGAGCTGATTCTGTCCATTGTCCTCTGCTCTCCATGTGTGCGCTGTGACATGTGCGTGTACCCATAAATAGATGCAGAGAGATTTTAAGAAAATTATAAAGAGCTGTCTACAACTGGCATTCAAGAATGCTAAGTTAACATCAAATAAGTAAGCATTTACTTCTTTAGAATGTTTTGGAGGGAGAGATGCCTTCAGTTAAGCAAAACGCTGAATATCCTAAAATGTCACTGGCTAACACAGCAAATGATCTATCTGGTGTTACGGTTTGAAAATGTCTTCAAAGGTTCATGGGTTGAAGGCTTGGTTTCCCCATCTGGTGATGTTACTGAGAGGTACAAAAGTGCTAATCCCATCAGTGAGGGGCACACAGCTAAACAGGCTGCTAGGAGGCAGGGCCTAGTGGGAGGTAGTAGGTCACTGGGGTATTCTTTAAAGGAATCACCCCATATCCTGCTCGCTCTGCTTTCTGGCTAACCCCAAGGTGAGAAGCTCTCCTCCTCTATGATGTTTCTGTCTCAAAACAGACCTGAGAGCAACTAACCTGGCTGACTACGGACTGAGTCTCTGAAACTCTCAGCCCAAATGAGCCTTGTCTCCCCTTTAAAGTCATTTCCCCATGTATTTTTGTCATGTGATTAAAAAAAAAAAAAAAAAAAAAAAAAGCTGGCTTATACAGTCTGTTGTATCTCAGTGACTAGAGCCCCTTTACCCTTTACCCAGCCATTACTGTGTAGATACAGTCTTAGAAGTGCCACCTGTCTTCTCAGATTATCCCAGAGATCCTCTGCACTTACAGATATCTTCCAAAAAGCTGATAAAGGCAGAAAAAAGTAAGGGCTGCCATCCTCAAGCCGAGACTCCCTGGGTATCTCTCTGCCAGTGCAGCTCTGACATCCTAGACCAAAAGGCCTCCCAAGTCCATGGGGTCCAATCGTAGTGGCTTTCATTATTGTCATTTGACAGAGGCATTAAAGACTTCAAAAACACAGAAAGAACAATTTTAACCAACCAGACCTGTAATGCTCCAGGGACTAAACCACCAACCAAAGAGTACGTATGGAGGGAGCCATGGCTCCAGCTGCATATGTAGCAGAGGATGGCCTTGTTGGGCATCACTGGGAGGGGAGCCCCTTGGTCCCGTGGAGGCTCAGTGACCCAGAATAGGGGAATGCCAAAGCGGGGAGTCAGGAGCAGGTGGGTGGGGGAGCAACCTCATAGAACCAGGGGGACAGGGGAGGGATGGGGGTTTCACTGGAAAGGGGAATAACATTTCAAATGTAAATAAATAAAATAACCAATAAAATTTTAAAAATCGACAATACTGAATAAAACCTCACTTGAGGCTGAACTGGGGGTTAGTCTGTCCTTACTAAAATTCTACTTTTAAAAAATGGCAAGCACTCAGCTTTATGTTTCTCAGGCAGAGATTTTTTTTTTCTTTTTTCTTTTTCTCCCTGTAACTTTCTAAGTATAGCAAACAACTATTCAGGATAACTGAAGGTCTGCCAGTTGGTGAGCAAAACAACGATGCATATATCAATCAGGCAAAGGGAATTTAGTTCAATCAGACAAAACAAGTATCATTCTACCAACTGTACTGTTTACTACCAACTGTGGGTGTCTGTGGTGGTCTAAATGAAAATGGCCCCAAAGGCTCATAGGGAGTGGCACTATTAGGAGGTGTGGCCTTGTTGGAGAAAGTGTGTCACCAGGATGGGCTGGGAGATTTCAAGTGCTCAAGCCAGGCCCAAGGAGTCACTCTTCCTGATGCCTGCTGACCCAGCACCACATCTGCCTGCATACTACCATGCCATGACAATAATGGATTAAACCTCTGACCCTGTAAGCAACCCCCAATTAAATGGTTTCCTTTATAAGAGTTACTGTGGTCATGGTGTCTCTTCAGAGAAATAGAAACCCTAAGACAGTGGCTATATGTGGACCGATAGAATTGTGTTCTCTACTTTAAAAATGCTAGCTAAGAGGTACTGTCCAAGGGATTCTCTTACGTTAACAAAGTTGGTACCAATTATTAGGACATGTATTCTCAGAACTATAGCACTAGACAGAAGGAGGTGCTCACAGAGCTCTACAGAGTTTCCTCTCCTACAGTCCTTAATATAACCCTCAGATATAAACACATCTGATTCATAAATTAGGATACAACAAATACAAAGGAGCAGAAATCTCAACATCATCCCATTTTTAACTAAAGACCTTAAAATGGCAATAGAACCTACTTTCCTTTTATTCATAGGGACACCTTGAGAGATGCTCGGTCCTTCCCTCTTCTGGTATCTTCTATATCCCCAGAATGACACCTGTGCTCACACCCAAACAGAATAAGCCTCTCTATTGCAGAGTGCCTGAATCCAGTATCAAGGTCTCTCCGCTCCACCAGAGGGAGGCTCTGTCTCTGTCCTCAGTGAGACTTACTTAGACTCTAGAAACAGTGTGGTGAGCTGAATGGCAGAGTGTACATCGTAACCTCAGCAACTAGCAAACCAAGGCAGGGAAATCACAAAGACCAACCTGGAATACATAGTCAGACCCATTCTTAAAAACAAATAAAAGAAACACACAAAAATGTATAGAAATTAAATAAGTTAAAATAAAAACTGATAGAGAAGAGACAATTTACGTGAGAGCTGATACTTTATAAGTAACTCCCCTGGGCTCTGTCTGGGGAGCTGGGCAAGTGCTCACAGGTCACATGGAAACCCTTTTTATTTGCTTTTCACTGAACCGTCCTTAAAATAACTAGAATGGTGTTTCATTTTTATTCTCAGAGCAAACTATCATCAAGCTGCTCTCCCATAAAAGGAATGAAACTCACAAATCTAAGAATATATTTAGCCATTCACATTCTTACATGGAAAACAAAAGAGGAAAACACTACTGCCACTGTGTTTGTGTGTATGATGCCTCATTGTTTTATCAACTACATCCCATAATTCATAACAATAAAAACACAGAAACTGTCTACCCCCAGCATCCATCTTTCCTTCGTGCCTAATTCTGTGTTTGCAGACGATACCTAACCTCTCCTCGGTTTCAGTTGTCCAGTGTAGTGTGCTTTGTCACAGTCACTCCATCAAGCAGCGGAGCGTTTGCTCTGGCTTCTCGTGGTGTTCTATGTTGCTCAACAAGAAGAAAGCAGTTAACCAACATACCCATGCCCACAATCAAATTGACTGGCACCAGAAACTGTGTGGTCATCAACTTTGAAGTTCTGATAGACTATTTCATATAACTTGTGGTGATAAGTCTAGTGCCTACAGACACGAGTTCATCAATTTATGATTCTCACACACGGGGATACGTTTCAGAATCAGTCAGTCTGAACTGATGGCTACAACTCTCAAGAACACTAGCCTTCTTCCTTTGTTCCTGACACTCAGTAAAGGGGAAGAAAAGATCTTACATAATTATATTTAAACATGAGCATGTTCTAAGAGCCCTGTGAACTAAAAATGATTGCAAATTTCCCTTTCCAGTTTCATCCATGTGACATGTTTTATATTTCAGCACTTAATTTATATTTTTCCAAATAAAGCAAAGAAATAAGAAACAAAAACTTTGAGATTCTTACCCATGCTACAAAATTACTTAGTGACACAGCATTGGGTTGGGTTGGTGCCCATAATAATAAGCTTTATAATAAGCCAAAAAAGGGAATCCTGTCATTCATACATAAAACATTGTGTGAACCAAATCATGTTGATGGTTTAATATTGTATATGGGATATAATTACTTCTTCCTCTTGAGTATCCATGATGATCTAGAATATGTCCACTGTCTAATATGTTTCTTGCTCTTCTGCATCAAGGAGTAATTTTGGTTACAAAATGATTTCACACAAGACATGCTCACGTTAAATATCTAGCAATTCTGACCATGGGCTGAGTTTGGATAACTTACAAAACTAGTTACTTCTTGTAACTCTTTACACCACTGACAACTGGTGATGGGCTCTAGCTCTAGCTCTTTGAACTTCTTAGTCCTACCTTAGTTCATAAAAGCCCTTAATCTTTTCCCACAAAAGACAATCTTTTCCAAACCTTTCCATAAAATATATGCTAAATATGCTAATATAATAATAATATATGCTATTTTAATTTTCATTTAGTTTCATTTTATTTCTACCATATTTTTAAAAGATAATGCCTCACCCAGGAACATTACAAATGGCTGCCATGGAGGATGGGGATATGGCTCAGTTGATAGAGTGTTTGCCTAGTATGCACAAAGCCCTGGGTTCGATTCCCAGCACCGCATTAAAAAAAATGGCTGCTGCAATAATTCAAGAACTCAACTTTCTTCTTGAGTATCATCCTTATAAAACCATTCATTCTGGGTAATTAAAGATATATGTTGCTGCAAAGTAAGGTTTACAGATGTGTTTCACAGAGATGTGTTTCATAGAGATGATAACATTTCGCATTTGAAAATGACCTACCAAAACAGCCACAGCACAGAGAGGTCACAATCATGCTGGCCTCTGGGAACCTCACTGTCCTCAGGGAGAAGCAAGAACAACAGAGGGTGTCAGCCCGTGAGGCTGGGCCTCGAGTACATGCTCAGATGGTGCTCCACCATGACCTGACCCATATCTACTAGTAGAGGCACGGTCCAGCAAAGCCTTTTTGTTCTAAAGGAAAGGATCTGAGTTCTCACCTCCCAGGTCTATGGAAGGCTTTTTAGCAGTTTGGCAGGTGCCTGAGGGCCACACCTCATCTGCATAAAGTGTGGCAGATTGCAACCGCCCTCGTCTTTTTTATTTTTAAACTGGTTTTTGAAACAGAGCATATATAAAAGCTCAGAGAAGGGGAAAGGAGATGGAAGGCCGTGCACCCATATCCCTTAATGCCTTTATTCTCATTCTTTTTTCCATCTTCCTGAGTGGCTATTGACCAAGACAAGGATAACAAATCTGCTAGGGAAAGAAGTGGGCGATGACACAAAATGTTTTTTTTTTTTTAAAGAAAATCCTATCTTATAATAGATCTTCACCACAATGCTTCATGATATATGTTCAAATCAGTTTTAATTGAACTGTGTGTGGTGTGTTGCCATTTTGTGAAGACTACGCTATGTGGGAATACGCTTTGGCTCTGAAAAAGGACTGAAGCCAGCAGAGAGTGAATAATAACTGTAAATCTGATCTGTTTAACAGAAAGAAGGCAATACATTGTATTAAGTACATCCATGCTCAACTCAGCACTCTATATCCTAGAACTTAATCAAGAACATCACCCAGCTCAAGCATGGGTTAATGTGTAAAAGAACTCAGCAATTGCCTAATACAAATTGGACAGTATCTGGAAAAGAATAAACAGGTGACGGTAAGTGTACTGAGTCTTTTTAAATGGAGTTAATACAGACATGAACACACTGATATGAAGGAAGAATCTGGTTCTGCATCTGGGAAAGGCATAAAGAAGATGCTTCCACTCATAAGGCTTTAAGAACTGTAGTGCTTGCGTCTCATGGAAGTGTCCACACCTTGAGAGTATGGAGAGGTTGCCATCAAGAAACAGAGTGCCCCAGTGGTTCTGAGATGGTAAGAGCAATGTGAAGTATCCTCAGTGGAGCCAGGACAGAGAGTACCAAGAAGTGATGGAGAAACACCATTTTATTTGTATCAACCAAAGGACAGTTTTCTAGTATTCTAGAACACAGGCCATGGGAAATTGTGCTCAACTAGAATCCAGTTAGGAGATCAAAAGAGCCCAGGTGGAGAGAGAAGCTGAAAGCTGCAGCTGAAAACAGGTAAAATTGCAATGTAGGCACAGCACCAAAGGCAGCAGAATGCCACCCTACACATGCAACGAGGAGGACTGAACTAGACACAGGCAATAAGTAGAATGCCACCCCAAATGTGCCCTTTGGCAGACTGAACTAAAGGCCTGAGGAATGAGACACAGAGACACCTATTTATAAACTTGTTTTCTCCTGTTAATCTGTCTCTTGTCAGTCTAATTTACAGGGCCTCCAGCTTGAGGTCCTACAAAGATTGAGAAGAAAAGTAGGTGTTTTCTAAAGTGACAAGCCTTTGCCTAGAACCCTAAGACCAAAACCTTTAACTCTCCAGGAGGTCAATCTACTCAATCTATGACCAGCTAAGAGTTGTTGAGTGAATTAAATGAGATATGTGAGCCAAGTTCTCTGTCAATTGTGTGACGCTAATAGACCAAACTCCCTTCAAAGTTGAAGTTATTCCAAGGAAACAATAATGCAGAGTTAACATAGTTGACCTCCTGCTTGGAACTCAGAGCAAGAAAGGCACTGTGGTATGGAAGCAAATAAAGAAGAAGCTCGTACAGAACCAAATAAAGGTTCTAAGAAGCTGATGGACAGTTGTGGCAACCAATCTCTGAACTTTGAAAGGTACAGATATAGATCAGGCTTAACTAAGTTTAAAACAACGGACAGACAGACAGACACGGATCCTTGTAAAGTCCTGTAGGGAGGTTGCATGGGATTAGAAACTGGTCTACAATCTCCTGGTATATACAAAAGTAGACATCATCTCATTTGATTGATATACATTAATACAAAATGGTATGTCCAAACATTTTCTCATTGAGTTAATCTCCACAAAATTCCTGTAACAGAGATCAATCGTCTCCACTTCCTGTTAGGATAACTAATTTGCCTATGGATTTTTCACGGAAACCCACTTTTGTCTGACTGGGGAGCACAGCAGGGTGACTGGTCCACTCACATGTGTCTTCCCAGCCTGAGACTCAGACCACACATGGACCTCCAGATTCACTTACGAGACAAATGATTACAACTTCCTGTCTACTCTCCTTTCCGGTTCCACTGTCCAGGTGTCCCAGTACTAATCTGAGCATCTCCAAAAACAGCTGGTGAATGAGTAAATGAAACTCAAAGACTTAGAAACAGCTGCCAGTACCTGGATCCCACTTGTTCTTCCACTTAACACCCTGGCTCACTCACTGCAGCAACTAGAAAGCAGGCGGAGTTGCCTGAGCACCATGCTTCAGTACAAGCACATGATTCCACCTCAGGTCTACATTATTCCCACAAAGTAAACACTGTCTCAGTTTTCCAGAGGACCAAATGGAAGGAGAAAAGGATTCGGCAGCCGATTGTATGGGCAGGTAAGTAATAAAAACAAATATCATGAATTAAGCATCTACTTGTGGCCAACACCATGTCAGAATTTAACATGTATTATCTTCTATCAGTCATTACCACAAACCAATGAGGTAGGTGTTGTTTCTTGGGAAAGGAGAAGCAGGGCTATAGGATGAGGCACACTGCCAAGACTGCAAGCAAGAAGCACAGCTACTCTCCAATCTCAGGGTTTCACAACTCCAGAACTACTCAAGAGCCTTCTAACTCTAGTACGTTAGATAAATCTTTCTGTCCTATATATCTGAGGTACTGGAAACAAAACTAAGGCTCCGATTGAGTATTTGACCCAAATTGGTGGCATTTAATAAATGGGTCAGTAAGGGTTAAAAACTAATACACAGGGCAGGCACACAAGAACAAAGGCCTGATCCAGTGGCTCAATTTTGTTACACCCACAATACCATATGCTTATTTTGAACATAAAAAGCCTTGTGCCACTAAAAACTATTCTCTCCCATAGGCATCACCAAACTCTCTCCTTCATTCAGCTATTTCAACATTGACTGCATGTTCACCCAGGTAATGGAAGGGCAGCATGGTGATTAAGGCCAACATGGTAGGTACCTACACTCATCAGACTGAACGTCTACTAAACAAGCAGAGGTATAATTAAAAGGCAAGTGCTAAGAACAAAAATAATAGTATGCTGAGAGAAAGGACAATCAGGGAGTCAAAGAAAATGGTCTCTATAGAGAAGAGCTGGCCAAGCAGAAACCAAGAAGCTACTATGGATGAGAGAGAGTAAATGGAGAGCAGAGGCCCAGGACAAGCAGGCAGAGCTGTACAGTTCAGGGCAAACATGGATCTTACTCTAAATTAAATAGCGAACCTTAACCTTGGGAGGTCTCAGGTGGCTCGGGTTCAATACTGTTCCTGGGATTGCTCAGGCTGCTGGGGGAGAGTGAACAGTGAATCAGGGTGAAAGGCTGAGATGCCAGCAGCAGCAGCCATTGTGATGGGGAAAGTAAGAAAGGATTATAGAAAAAAAACCAGAAGAAACAGAAAACTCTTCCAAGTCTACTCCATGGCTACTGAGCTCTTTGGCACATATTCGCAAAAAATAAATTACATTGATAAGAATAAATTAGCAATTAAAAGAAGACAGTTTGGAAGGTACTAGCAATATTCTATTTTTCCAGCAGTATGCTACAAACCAGAATGCTTGTTCTAGTATCTATTTTCTAATACTAAACATAAAATCACTTGTATTCCTTGGTAAGTATGGCATACCTCACAATAAAATCTTTAAGGGACTATAACACCTTAGAATATTCAATTAGCAAACTTGTCCCCTCAAGGATGCTTTAGAAATTCCTGGTGACCTCTAAATCATGACAATGCTAAATGAACTACGTGTTTTCTAACTCCAGAAGGTAAAGGCAAGAGGATCAAGAGTTTAAGATCATTATTAACTAGACAGTCAGTTTGAGACCAGCCTGAGACACTCCGCCCCCAGTCTCCAACAAAAACCTTAATTCCAAGATAACTGCAATTTTAAAAACTACTAATTAAATGCAAAGACTGAAATTTGACAACATGTCACCTTAGATGTCAATGAAAATCAGTCATGAATGTCAACTAGGAATAGAATCTAGACTTTTTAAAGTTATTTCAAATTATTATCCACTACCACCAACTAATTAATCGAAAAACAGAATGGAATTCAAATACATAAATTTTTATTTAAAATTTATTTGCAAAAATTAATTCTAAATAACATAAATATCTACACCAAATGAGATGGTTAGCCGACATGCTACCACAAACAGGCATTCAAGATTCATGCCATGAAACATGGTAATGGTAAGGGAAAACACAGAGATAATAGATTTGTGCACGCACGTGTGTATGTGGACACATATTTATACACATAGTGGGTATAACAGTGCGCATATATTAATAACATATATGCATTACTGCCTATGTGGAGGAAGGAAAAGAGGCTGTGGGTCACAGAGATTTCACCTGCAATAGCCCATCTATTAAGATAATGCCTAACTTTCACTGCATGTGGCACAGAGAGCCCATTTGATTTTATACTTCACTCCATTCAGTGCCTGCTGCAATGTCACAATGGACGTGTGTATTATTGTCAAACTGCCATGCTTCCATGGAAATCAAGCAAAGCAAGCTACACACTGACAAAAGCTATTTGTGTTCAGAAATCCCAGTTCTTTCATGAATTCTCTTCTATTTTGAAATGAGAGAGCCTCTGATTTAGAAATTTATGGCTAGCATTATGAACAGATATGATATTGCCCAAGAGGATGTTAAGCAGCAATATATTACAGGGGCAGGCCGAGAATGTCAACAGAGCAAATCAATCAGGTCAGATAGCAGGAACTCAGCCCTCCTTTTCTCTGTCTTCAGCAACCATCCTCACACTGGCTCCTGTGACGGCAGGATCCCAACCAGGAACATGGACACTCTCATGAGAAGGCACTCTAACAAGGATCATGAGGCCACCCCTAAAGAACAGTAATGTGAGGACAGGGGAACAAGATCCAGTTAGGGTCCTCAGGCAGGCACACCAAAAGCAAAGCAAGAAGAGAAACCAGGATGGCCTCTCAGTTGTACAGAGCAGCTAGGCTGGATGTGGAAGACTTCACCCTGCAGAGCAGCAAGGATGACTGCAAATGGGAAAAGTAGCCAGGGCCTCCACAGGGAAGGCATGGTAACATTGTATCAGGAGAGATGAGAATTCTCACACATAACCACCATCTTGCCAAGCTAGCCCCTGGCAATAGACAGACCTGTGCCCCCCCGTAGTTTTTAGCCCACGTTCCCTTGGTGCAGGACTAAGGAATGGTGAAGTTAGCAGAAAGAAGACTGGATACAGCAGCAGGCAACTAGGAGCAACAAAACCACTAACCTTCACCTCATTGTCACTAGCTGGAATTAAAGAAGTATACATTATACTATGCGGTGACAGTACATGCCTTTAGCCCCAGCACTCGGGAAGCAGAGGCACGTAGATCTGTGAGTTCAAGGCCACCTGGTCCTCACAGCAAGTTCCAGGACGGCCAGGATTACACAGAGAAAAAGAAGTATACATTATTTAGAGAAAAAGTTTTAGAGTGCATGGAGGTGAACAATATAAGACATAAAATGGGATACTATAATTTTGGTTGCTACTGTGAAAGAAAACAGTGCCATTTAAATCAGGGTTTATTTATTTACCATAAAGATACCACAATCATAAAGAATATTCATCTAAAAATGTTCCTATTTCACTAATGTGATATGTCTTTCTGACGATACCAGAAAAAAATTTTTACAAAAACATCATTTGAAACTAATTGCTATAGTAAGAAAAATCATGCAAGTCTCAAACAGATAATATTTTGAAAGTGACTTAGCATCTTTTATTGTTCTGTCAACATCTGACAACATCACATCCATTAGAAAATATCAGCCCATCCTTTTCCTTTCTGGTTGTGCCCTTAGAAAAACAGTGATGCTCCCACAGCAGAAAGCCTTAGACTTGTAAACAGTCCCTCCCAGAAGCCCAAATCTCCATATCTTAATATCATGAAAGCTGGAACTGTAAAATAAAATCTGTTAGCAACTGAAATCTTAATGAGGTTCTACAAAGAAGAGGCATTTCTGCCATGACTCAATGCATGGAAACAGTTGACAATTATAAATGCACGGGCTGAGTGTGAGTTGGCAAACATCATACCACAGAATGTACCCGGAGCTAGGGTTGTCCCAGTTCAAATGATACCATATTCCTTCACCAGTGGCGGCAAACAACTAACCTGAAATGCCTTTGGCTGAGAGATAGGTGTGAGCCCGTAAAATTATGTCCCTTGACTCCACATTTACATGGTGACAATCTGTTCTGCCTACCGAGCAGCCTGTTCTTCGGCAACAAAGAGCTTCAGAAGGAGCCCTGCATAATATCAGTTTCATCAGAGAGAAATGAAGCCAAGGACAATTGGATTTCAGCACTAGGGTCACAGATATCTCCATACACAACAGATCCTGTGAAAAAACAATTCTAGGGTCTGCCATCAGGGGACCCAATTTGTTAGGTCTCTAGAGATGAGGAGTCTGTATTTACATAAGCACCCTGATGCCTACCAGAGAAATGTCCTGGGGAAATAAATACAAGAACAGGGAGTGTGCATCCCTGAGGGTGCATGGAAAGGCCAGAGGGGAAATGTAGGCGAAGGGTGTGTGGATCAAGAGACCTGGGTGCTTGCACAGTTGCAGGCGCAAGAGATACATCACCATTATTAGGGTCACTTTTTTTGTTTTATGGGGTGGGGATGTTTTGTTGTTGTTTGGTTAGATTTTGGTAATGGGGGTTGTGTGTGTGTGTGTGTGTGTATGTGTTTGTTTATTTGTGTGTTTTGCTATTTTTCTTTTTCCAAAGAAAAACTGTTTCCTGAAAAGTGTTCTGAACCTTCACAATACAACTGAAAATATAGAACATGTCCTTGAGATATTTTAGTACAATTATTCATGGTAAAGAAATCAAACTCCACATGCTTATTTCTAGAGAATATATTATTTTTAAGAAGAGGGGGAAAGCTTGCTGGGTAAAATTCCTCAAATCCATTCTGATTTAGAAATTCTAACAATTTAGGGATGCTTAATTACATGAAAATGAAATAGTCTAAAGTAATTAGTACCCTTATTCCCTGCACACTGCATACAAGCCCCTCACCCAAGGCACAGCCTTCAGGATTGACTCTTGAAGAATGCTGTAAAACAAGCAATGATATCTCTAATCTCATGACTATGCTACCAGGACTCTTTCTTTCTCTAAGTCCAACCCCTATAAGCTAACAATGTGTTTGGTTTCCCTATTAAACAATGAAAACAATAACCAGGAAAAATTTCCACAATCTTGTGCTGAGACTACCCCATTCTAGAGCCAAGGTTTATGCAGGACTTTCTGGATGCTGTGAGACTTGAAGGCTGAGCTTCCCCACAACCCTCTGCTCCAGTGCTCACTATGGTAGGCAGAATGAATATGTCAGCCTCCATTCAGGACAATATACATTCTTGTAGATCTATTGTATTATTTTCTGAATTATGTGTATTTGTAGGCATAGGGCGCCTGCAGAGGCCAGGGATATCAAAACCCCTGGAGCTGGAGTTATAAGTGGTTGAGAGCCTTCTGATATGGGTGCTGGGAACTGAACTCAGGTGCTTGGCCAAAGCAGCATGTACTCTTCAACCCTGGGCCATCTATCTCTTCAGCCACAGAACAATATAAAGCTAAACAAAATCAGTAAATAGAAATATAAAACCCAACGTCTAGAGAGAGCTAAGTATTTTGTAACTAAAATATATATATTGAAAAGGAGACAGAAATTAAGTATGATTTCATGGATGGAGTTGTCATAAGAAGATAGTTTTAAAAGATTTGTAAACCACAGTTAGGTGAATGAGTGGGTAACGTCATGGAAAATACTAATAAGAATACCACTCATTGGCTATGGGGTCAGCCCAGGGTCATGAATATCTCACAGTTTAAAGTAAGAAGACTCTTGCTTCTCTCTTATTCCTTGTTCTCTTGCTCTTCCCTTCTTGCTCCTGCTCTGTCCCCTCCCCCCTTCCCCATTCCCTTCCCCCCTCTCTCCATGTGCTCATGGCTGGCCTCTACTTTACTCTCCTCTCTCTCTCTCTCTCTCTCTCTCTCTCTCTCTCTCTCTGCCTTTCACTGCCCCTGCTACCCTCTTAACTCTCCTCCCCATGCCCTGAATAAACTCTATACTATACTAAATAATAATAAAGTAAGAAGAGCTCTCATCCCATTTCATACATGAAGTCTGCTGGAGCAAAGTAACCTCCTGTAAATGAGAGGCTGCCTGACAGGGAAGGACAGTCTAAATGCAACACTTTCTAGCTTTCTGCTTAGTCACTTAGGAAATTCCTCCAAGGGTATAAATTCCTCAGCAGCTCAGGAACTCTAGAAAATGAAGCAGGGAATCTAAGGATCTTATCATGGAATGCCCAGGCCCAAAGAACTAGATCCAAAGAACTAGAGGCAGTTAACTCTAACAGTATTTAAGTAATGCTGGGAACAAACTGAAGATCTATAAAGAGACAGAAGTTCTGCCTGTGGGAGATGATGTCCTGTTAAAAAGATGTACCCCTCCTCCAGGCAAACCCAGATGCCCACCTACTTCTATCTTACCGAGTGAGGCAATAAGCTGCTTTGAACTTGAAATGCCAGAGTGGTGGCACTGAACAGGGAATAAAGTTAGAAAAGAATATAAACTACTGTAAATGTAAGCCTCTTACTTCAAGGACCCACGTCTCAGAATAGTGCTAGAAGTGATAACTCAATGTAAGATAATAGATAGATAGATAGATAGATAGATAGATAGATAGATGGATGGATGGATGGATGGATGGATGTGATGGATGGATGGATGATGGGTGGATGGAATGGATAGATGATGGATAGATTTATAGATAGAAAGAATGGGAGAATCATAAATTCTAAACCAGTAAGAACTCAAAAAGTTCAATCTTTTTATCGTGGGTGACAGGAAAGGAAGAAATGCTTGAGGAAGCCTTTTGAATTAACTCATGGGCCTGGCAGTACAGTTCTGGCTCTGGGCTTTGTACCTGAGGGTTAACAGCTGGGAATATGAGCCATTCCTAGGATTTTGTCTTATCTTTTGTCCCATCCCGTCACAGTTTTGTTAATAATTTGATGGTGATGCTTATAAAAATTTGTAGATTTTGCAATGCCAACATATTGGATTACTTAGTTTTGATTCAAAACTGGCCAGGGATACACAGGCGTCTGATCCAAACACATGGGAGGCAGGGGTATTGAAGACCAGGATTCTAGGTCAGAGCAAGTTTCAAGTCTGCCTGAGCTATACAAGACCCTACCTTAAAAATACCAGAAAAGAAAGAAAAGAATGGAAGAAAGAAAGAAAGGATAGAGAGAGGAAGGAAGGAAGGAAGGAAGGAAGGAAGGAAGGAAGGAAGGAAGGAAGGAAGGAAGGAAGGGGGAAAAAGTTTAATTGATTCTCAATATCTAAAGCAATTGACCAGACTAAATAAAACCAAAAGTAAAAATTAATTATTAATTTATTTTTAAGTCACATATAAACAAAGTACGGTGGGTAATGAAAGAAATAGTCCTTAATTGTGTTTATAATGTAAATATCATCCCAATAGCCTATCCTGCCACCCTCCCTTCAGTCAGTACTATACCTTCCCTAGTCTATTCGTTTTTTAATTAGCAAACTATATTCCACTGAAGGGGAAGGCTGTTACAGTACATTTATTGATATAAGAGAAGAAAGAAAATGAGAGTTAAGAATTTAGATCATCTGCATTCTTCTGACATTCTCTAGTTCAATCCTGTTCTATGAAACTGTACTGTGAACAATGCTTCCTTGAGTAACAGCGTGTCCCCCTCCCAGAGCTGTAAGCTGACACACTCATTGTGGCTACAGCAATCTGCATCCTACAATTCAGTCTACCTGATGTTTTTGTTATCAGCCTTGAAAATCAAGACAAGACCTTTCTATCTCAGTGTTTTGCAATACCACCTTTAAAAAATACCGAGTCCCTCTGGAGGAGGCTCCTTGCTGGGCATGTGCACGCACTGCTTAGCATTGCTCTGTTTTTAAAGATTGGTCACAGCAAGGCAATGCCCTTTCTACTGCAGGGGGTAATGTTAAGAAATTTAACTTCAAAAGAGCTTCCAGCTCATCTTCACTATGTAATGATACTGCGGCAAGTCTGGATTTAATTACAAGTCTGTGAGGAATGAGGGAGGGAGGAAGTCTGTGGGCATGGCTCGCTTCTCCACCAACCACCCCCACCTTCCCTGAAGTTTTTCCCTTTGGGTTTGTACACACTCTATAGGCCAGGATCATTAATAGCCGGTATAAACATTCCACCAGAGAGACTAGAGATTACGAGATTATAAACTGCCTCCGTGTGTGTGTGTGTGTGTGTGTGTGTGTGTGTGTGTGTGTGTGTTTACGTGCCCACGCTTCAATTGATTTTAAATGATTTTTTTTTTAAGTTCTAGAGAATAAAACCTTTGTTTAAGAGAGTATCTCGAGTGAGTCTTCCCTGATCTGCACCCAGAAAATTAACCAGTACTTCTAGAACTCTGACCTCAAAGGACACTTAATCTGCTAAATCTAATCCTAGATTTAGAGATTACTTAAATGATATTTAAGGCTACTAGGAGGAACCACTGAAATCTGTGGTTGATTGTAAAGCAGCCCTAGTCCTAGGGTGGGGCACTTTGTGGGGTTTTAGTTAAAATGATAAAAGTAGGGCAGGATCCACCCAGCCTTTAGTGCAGATAAGCCCCAGTCAGGACTAGTTAGGACGGTATGCATGCCTGGGACTCAAAGTTCCCCAGCATTGTCAACTTCCAATCTAGAAGTGGAACTGCAGCCTCCAAAAGCGGCCGGCCCTCCCAGCACGCGTTACTGTGACTTTAATGATGGAATATTTTAGGCAGCAGTTCCAGCAAAATGAATGCCCCATTATTTTAATGGTCTGCTCTGGGTGGTCACCAGTATTTAATGCAATGTATTACATATGAATGACATCATATGCCTATCATAAAAGAAAGCGTTAAAACCTGTGATGCGTTTTTCTACTGTAACTATGCCATTAATAAGTGTAAACGTAGATCAAAACACGCACTTACAGGCTGGTAAAACATTTACAGTCACCTTTGCAAATACAGAAATAAAGAAGGGGGGTTATTTTAGCTTTTTCTTTTTCTTTTTTTTTTTAACCATAAAAGTCCTTTTGTCCTCTCACCTCCAAAGCTCCATTAGTGACCTCAGAGGCCTGGAGACTCTTTCTAATTAAAGAAGCCCAAGTAGTAGTTGCTAATAAATGGCATTTATGAATCTTGAGTAGTTTCTTTCTTCCTATGATAAAGATCTCACTTGAGCCCATATTACTATGTATCAAATTCAAATCATATTGAATCACTTACTCTCCGCTGCCACAGACATTCCGTTTTCATTCTGAGGGAGCCTCCTTGGCCACCCCACAGGCTTCTTTCCAAGTCGCTCTTTATGTTTAGGGAAAAAAAAATTTGCTCACTTCTGTCTTTGCCATCACATGTTCACTCAAAATTTAACCCCTTAGTTATTGAAAAGAGTGAAATATGCTACCTAGGGCAGTCAAATGTAATGATGTGCACCTCTCATCTGTCTGTTTTTATACGCATGCAAGCACAGAGCAAAAGAAAGAGGCTGCATTCTTGACAAATCAATTCTGTTCTGTTTACTGTTTTTCAAACAATGTTTAAAGATTTATTTCTAGTATTTGTAGCTCTGTGTGTGTGTGTATGCGCGCGTGCACACGCGTGTGCACACACACACCTCTGTGTAGGATGTGCACATGGGTACAGGTTCCTATGGAGGCAGTGGTGGGATACCTGACAGGGCTCTTAGGAACAGCATCCAAATTTTGACTATGAATACTTGCCAGGTGTTAAGTGCTGTACTAAGAACACTGAATGTAATCGTATCCTCACAACGTGATAAGCATGTCTGTCGTTCTTTTGTTCATAGATAAAAGGAGGGAAAGAGATCCAATACCACCAGCACACAAGTACTGGGGTCTTCATAAGAATTCCTGCAGTAAATCTGCACCCCAGTGCTCCTTAGTAGCTATTGTGTAGACAAGATCAGCAAGTGGCAGGCGTGCACAGCATAGCATAACTCACAGGCTAGGAGAGAACAGAGATAAGTAGCTGATAAAGCCAGTGTGTGGATGCCATAGAAGACCAGAGAAAGCCACCCATGCGCCTGTTGGTAGGCATGGGGAGGGAGACAAGCCCCTCTCTTCTAGGACAGCAATTTTATGTGTACCTTGACCTGAAATTTCCCAGATAAAATGGACAGAAGCAAGTACCAGAACATGCCTAAATATAGAGAAAACAACCAAACCATTTATCAGGAAAAGGCTGTTTTAAAGTATCACATTATATATAATCCCTAGAGCAAGGGCACAAAAGGAAATCTGTTATGTCCTCCATTCCTTGCAGTACGTGAATGCTTGTATGGTTGACAAAGAAACACCCATGCCAAGGAATATTAAAGGCTTGTTTTGAATTAGATATTTTAAACTAATCCATGAAATACTTTTGCTTGCCAAAAAAAAAAAACCACAAAAGCCGGGCGGTGGTGGCGCACGCCTTTAATCCCAGCACTTGGGAGGCAGAGGCAGGCGGATTTCTGAGTTCGAGGCCAGCCTGGTCTACAGAGTGAGTTTCAGGACAGCCAGGGCTAAACAGAGAAACCCTGTCTCGAAAAACCAAAAAAAAAAAAAAAGAAATACTTTTGCTTGTTCATTAGTCCCACAAAATAGGGAAAGTCAGTTTTTAGTAAGATGTCTATCTTCCCATAATGTATGCTTCCCAAGAAATGTATGTTTATTTCTTGTATTACTTACTCAGCAGTCAGTCTGAAAGCAGTATTCCAAAATGCATGCACAATCTCTTAGCATCACACATCCTGGGTCCAGACTTTCAAGCCCCAATGTGTGTGTGTGTGTGTGTGTGTGTGTGTGTGTGTGTGTGTGTTCCAGTAAGTCCTAGTTTTATAGATAAGAAAAACGGGTCTCATAGCCATGACGCCCTCTACACAAGTCTAATGACAGCTTTAAGCCTCATCTTCTTAACCCATTGTCCAATATATTATTTTTTTGTTAAACAAACCCAAAATTGAAACTGAACTCTGGGGTTGTTTTATCTGAATCTAATCATAATGCCTTGCTGGCACTGCTGGCTTTCTACCCCTTTGCTCTCCGTCTTTCTTGATTTCCCATGATAGACACAAACACACAGTGGCCCATATTGCTACTCCCTGACCAATATCCCCTTCCCTTCTTCCTTCCCAGAGAATCTCAGTTTTTTTGGGTTTTGTTGCTGTTGTTGTTTTTTGTTTCTGTATGTGTGTTTTGTTTGTTGTTGTTTGTTTGTTTGTTTGTTTCGAGAAGCATTGTATCAGATGAGAAAGTTGATTTCCCAAGCTCTGAAGAGTGCAATAAAAGGCAGAGTCCTGAAAAGGCCTTCCTTCTGGAGTCAGAAGGGGGATCTTCATGGAGAGATATGCCCTGTCTTTGGATCTTCTTCCCCTCTCTTTTTGTAAGTCTCTGGAATCAGAACTGAAGTTCTAGAGACATAACAGCCATTTTGCAATGATACTAAGAGAAGCCCAGAAAAATCTCAAAGCCAGGGCCTTTGATGCTATTTCAAAGATACTGTTAGCCAAGATTAGTCACCTATCTGAAATAAACCAAAACAAACAAAAACCAATAACAACTAAAAAAAAAATTCTTCTCTTTGGTTGTAGACTTCCTGCCATAAGCAGTCATTTTCGAACTTAACTGATTATCACCTCAACTACCATCTCAATAGACTTAACATTTTCCTTCCACACCATGACTACACCGATTCAGCACCTTTCAAGGAAGGGTAGTCCCAAGCAGGAGACTGCGAAGAAAACATGAACTCTTCAGCTTGGCATGCACAGTTCTCTCTGAGTCCTAAAGCCTCTTCAGTGTATCAAGCAGACCAGCCAAACAGAGCTTCCTGCCAGCTGTCTCCCTTCATCTCTGTCCATCAGAATCTTACAGCCTTGTCAAGGCCTTCCCATCCCTCTGCCTGTCTTAGTCTGAAGAGAGCTCCCTACCTGATGAGGCTTCTCCCTCTTTTGAACTCACCCTTCTCCAGTATGGTTCTTGTCAAAGCCACTGGGCTTAGGCATCCTGAAGCCAGGCCTTGTCACAGTGCTATCAGGACACCCCCACCCACCCTGGCACAATTAGCCACAGATGATTAATAACCGATTCCCTCTCTCTTGATGCAGTTCTGACTGATCCCGGAAGGAGTCCACGCCAACACTCTAATGACTTAGGAGGAGCATGTGTGACAGCAGGCGTAAGCCAAGCTGCAGTTCAGGCTGCCGTATTGTTTTGACACTAGTGCAAGTGATAATGGGCTGTGACTCAGTGTGTCAAAGCGCTCACTCAAGGCTCCAGTGCCAGCACCCACTGCTGTCACTGCCCAGTCTGCACAAGCCTATTCTCTCAAATACGGTGTGGCTGCTGCTTGGTCAATCCTAAGATCACAGCACAGGATGACCACAGCAGGAACAATCAACCAAGCTTGACAAAACACACTTGTGCCTCCAGTGATAGTCCTCGGCACCCTTGTCAGACAAAGGTAGATGAGCATCTTGATGCAATAGGAGAAAAGACATTGTCTGCTGATAAAGTAAAGAACGCATCACAGGCAATACAGGACGACTGTATTCAGAATACAAAAACAGTAAGGGCCGTGAGAGGAGGTCCACCGTGCAGACTGAGCAGGACACACACTGAACTAACTGCTACCTGAGAACAAAACATCGCTGAGAAGAAGAATGAGGCCACCATACTTATCTCCAATAAAAGAGCAGTCTTGTCTTTTATTCCACCAATGGCCCTAGCCTCAAATAAGTAAAACTGTTTAAAATAGCATGTGTTTAACATGTACAACATCCTAGGTTCAACTTCCAGCACCAGAAGCAAATAATACTAATAAAACAAAATGACTGCCATATACAATTAATGGAAATGAAAATTAGGTCACAAATACTACTATATATATCCATCACTAGCCACATACTCAATTACAGTACTCTATGACATTGTCTTAACTACCACCCATAATACAATTAAAATGGTACTGCAATAACAGGCATTAATACCAATACTGCATGCTGGTTAAAAACCACTCAGCATAGCTGGGCATGATTGTGCACACCTTTAGTCCCAATACACTGGAGGCAGAGGCACGTGGATCTCTGTGAGTTCAAGGCCAGCCTGATCTACCTAATGGGTTTTAGGACAGCCAGGGCTATGTAGAAAGATCTTGCCTCAAAAAAACAAAACAAACACAAACCACCACTGAGTGTACACTAAGCTAGCATATAATATACATAGATAATCAGGCTGCAGCAACCCTGTAGCTAAGGATTTTCCTGAAGGGAAGGGTGCACACTTTATTCATCAGAGGTTTGAATGAGGGAATGGAGCCCTCGTTCCTCTAGAGAGGCTCTCTGCTTGCTGAAAGGCTCACAGCTACCACCTCCCTTCAGCAGTTTTCCAGAGACACACAAACCTGTTAGGACAGAAAATGGACCCATGGCACCATCACCTCTCAATCCAGGGTGTCCTCTTCACAGCACATCCCCAGTTTGCTTTCTGTGGCCCCCCAGGGGCATTAGGCAGGTCTCACACCATTCCTTGTCAGCTATACTGTCCGCTGTGGAGCTGCCCAGTCCCTCACAGCACATGTAGCATTCCTGGCCCCCACTGCCACAGAGTAGAGACACAGCTGTTAAAGACCAAGGCCAGGAGAGGAAAATACTCAGAAAAGTTAAAATAGAATCACTGGACCCAAAAAGGAGAGTACCAGGGCTTGGCAGTGACCACACAGAACGACCTAACAGAAGAACATTATGTTCTATTTCAGTGGGTTCCAGTTATTTTCATATAGGTATGGCTCTGTTATACCAAAATAGATTATTTTTGTCTAAGATCTGGTGAGCTATATTTTATGGGAAAATTGAACAATTTTCTAAGTACATAGATTCTGAAACACTACTTTATGTTCAATTCTACAACTGGATAATTATTAAATAGAGAGTTATTCACTAATAATTATATTTGACTTTGAGGTATACCATGCAATTTTTGATACAGATTTACTTTCATAATTATACTTTTCTTAAAGTATTATTAGCTTTCAGATGATGATTCTAATATTAGAATAAGCACACACCAAAACAGAGGTCGGAACCACACACCTACTGACTGGCAGGGGACAGTTCTATTTCACATGCTGGTTTTCCATGGGTAAATCATACTTAGATTGTTTCTTTTGGTTTGTTTTTAAGAAGATAATTTTGCTTCAAAAGGGGTGGGGTGGGGGAATGAAGCAACAAGAAGAGTTTAAATAGGGTTGGGAAGGAAATAGTGAAAAGAGACAGTGACTGGAGGGGATAATCAATAAATAGAAATTAAACCTACTACTTTTGAGCATGGTCCCATTTGATCCCTGACTTCTGTACATACAAGCTAATCACATTATGCTATAACACAGCTGAATCGACCATAACACAAGCTAGTTTTCATCTAGTTAGGCTCCTCAGCTGTTTCTTTCTGACTCCTGATCATTTATTTCACTACAAAGGTCCCAAATAGCATGTGCTGGGTAGCGAAGCAGACTCCTATGAAATGGCTCAGGAGAAAGGAAGGAAGGATGGAGGCAGGGTGCAGAGGCCATGACTTCAGTTCTCATGGCAGGCCATGACTTCAGTTCTCATGGCATTCGATTGGGTTCCCCAGGGTACACACACCTACTGGCAATGTGTTCCCAGAGGAAGTCATTCACATAATCTATTTCTTGATTCTGTTCTACATGGCCCCAGAGTCATGAGGCAATCTTACAAGCAGAACCATTTGAGAAAAAAAGGTGTGCACAGCTTAAATGTCTTCCCTGCACTCAACATGTAGATTACTCAAGGAGGAAGCTTTAAGACAGTGTCAGCCTACATAAAATATTTTAAGTACCTTAAAGGGGAAGAGCAAGGATGTGATACAGAATAGTTCTCCTAAAACAAACAAAAATCAAAAACCTTCTTCTTGAGTTTTTTGAAGTCCTAGGATAGGATACCACCAACCTTTTAAAAGACAGAAGTGTCCCTATGTCTTATCTTCTTATACCACAAGAAAACAAACAGATCAAGAAAACAGTATTGGTAATTCACATGCAGTATGTCAGGTTAAGGGACTGCATGAGTTGAAGCTCAGAAAACAAAAGAAATGAATAGATTTATCTGGCTTCTGTACTCTACAGTAATGATAACAATCTATTTTTTGGTGTAGAATGTGTGTGTGTGTGTGTCTAAAACATCAAGATCAGATGTCAATCACTTTACCTCTTGTTTTTTGAAACAGGGTCTCTTATTACCCTGAAGTTCACTATTTTGCCTAGACTTGCTGACTAGCAAAGCCCGGGATCTTCCTGTCTCCACTTCCCCAGCACTGGATTCCAGGTTTCTTTATATAGCTACTGGGGCTCAAACTCAAGTCCACACGTGTGTACAGCAGACACACTAGTAACTAAGTCATTTCCCTAGTCCTAGAAGTAACAATATTTTATCATTATTATTGTGGGGGGATATATATGATGTGTGTGGGTGCACATGCTATGGGACATGTTTGGGCGTCAGTTCTCTCTTTACATGGGTCCCAGGAATCACACTCAAGTTTCTAGGCCTGCATGGTCTTCTGAGCATGGTCACCAGCAATACGGATCTTAACCGCAGCTCCATCCAGCCCTTGCTATGAGTCAAGGGCTTGGTAAAGTGCTTTACACTACTTATTTCATTTAACCAAACAACCTTATGGAGGGAGATTTGTTAGTATCACTCACCATCATCATCGTCATCATCATCATAATAATATTTTTATTATTATTATTATATTTTTATTTTATGATTTCGTTGTTTATGTATACTTGCTCTACTTGCGTGTATGTCTGCATGACAGAAAAGGGCATCTAGATGGTTGTGAGACATCATGTGGAATTGAACTCAGGACCTCTGGAAGATCAGCCAGTGCTCTTAACTGCTGAGCCAACTCTCCAGCTCCTGTTATTACTCTTAATAGACGAAGAAACTGAAGTAAGGTCACAGATTGGGAAATCACTGATTATTGTCCAGCGGTCACAAGTAGAGGAGCCAGCAGCACCTAACAGTCCTTCGGTGCCCACTGTCCTCAGTCAGAACAAGTGTGCAGAGGGGAGAAGCAGAGACACACACTCCCGCCCCGCCCTTAGCCAGGCCACAGTCAGCTCTCATGTGACCTCACAGGGCAACAGCACAATGACAGAGCCATCATACTCTTCAGAAGCAAATCCTGTCAGTTTCTCAGAGACGGGAAACTAGTTAACTGCTTAAATATTCCTGCTCATTTTCCTATAAGCTAAATGTGTTTCAAAACTAATGTGCAATGGCCAATGTATTGGAAACTTTTACTTTCAAATCTTGACCTAATTCACTATTATAGTCACATCATTTTATACAATATTGTATTTCTTTCCTTTTAATTTGGTTTAACCTAATATTTTAAATATCAATCACTTTTATCCAACTTTCAAACACATAGTAAGGAATGTATATAGAATAAAAAGAGGAGAACAAGGCACATAATATGATTTTTTAATGTGATTCTTTCCTGTGTGTCTGATCCTGTCACGCTAGATATGAATACAAAAGAGATCAAGGTCTATCACAGGATCTCTACTCCCATGTCTGCACATTCGTCACCAGTCAGGTGGCTCACAAAGAGGAGGAAGTGACAGTCTGTCACAGTACACACAGCCAAACCCACCAATGGGTTGCACTGACCACAGCACCCATTAACCTCTCCACAGAGAACATTGCTTTCGAGTTTGTCCAGAATTGCTAATGCTACACACAGAACCATTCACAGGCTAAACAAATGCCTATGTCAACTAGGGAGCACGGATCCTTTGAAGATTGCTTTAAACTTATCAGTCCTCCATCTTGCAATTCTAATCTTCCTCCACCACAGAGAACTAGAATACATGACGTTTTCAGTCTAATAGGAAGAATAAAAATATTTTTGCTCATTTTTACTATAAATAAATTCTCCTGCAGAAGAAAGTCGGCACATACCTTCCAGGAAACTATCCAAAGTATTGAGAGACAATGCTCTATCTGGCACCCCAAACCCTGAAAATCACTACCTCATTGTGCAGAATAAAACACCTTATTTCTAAGGAGGAAGTTTCTGCCAAAGGTCAACTAGAAAGACATATCTTCATGCTATGACTTCAGAAGTTCAACCTGGGCTTTGCTTGCCAGCATGTTTTAGAAAAAAAAAAAAAAAAAATAATTGAGCATGGTTATAAATCACCTCGAGATGTCCATGCAGAGGCAGCACCGCCTGGAAACAGTTCGTGTCTTATGGTATCGTATTCGGAAGCTCCCTCTGTACAAACAGCACTTGTAATGAAAACACAGCCATATATCTTGATTTGTCAGAGAACAAATCAGTTTTATCTGTTCATTTTGTGCTTTAGTGTCATAGGTATTTTAGAAAACATAATTTATAATTCTTCATGCAATTATATATGAAATTAAATCATCTCCCTTCTCCAGAAGCGTCAAAATATTTCAGATTAAGTAGAATGCATTCGTAATGTCTCTCAAATTCTCTTCCTGTCTCCCCTCCTCCCATTCTACACCCTGAAGAAAAAAATGAATAAAGGAAAAAGGGGAGAAATATTTAGCATTTTAATGAATGACTCTAGTTATATGTAAGCCGTTATAGCAGCTTTTATTGGCTTTATTTTGGTTTGCTTTCTGGAAATGAGTTCTTGCATTATATAACCCAGGATGGCCTCAAATCTTCAGCTATTCTCCTGCCTCAACTTCCTGTGTCCTGGAATTACAAGCATGCACCCTCGTGCCCAGCTGATATTATTAACAGTAATTCACCATTACAATAATGCTTTAATCATGTCATAGTTGGGGAAGGGTGTCAGTGTCTAGCCATTGCCTTAAGAAGTAGAAAGACTGGGTTGAAACATTTGAACACTGGCTCCATTGCTTATTTGCAGTGTACCCTGGCGCATGTCATTTAATCTCCTTCTGCCTCGGTTGTCTTAGCTACGAGATGGGACAATTATACCATACAAGATTTGTATGCATTAAACCAGTTAATCTATGGAGCACACTTAGATGCACAACAAGCTCTGCTTGCTTGCTTGCATCCTAACAGGCAACAGCACCCACACCACTCTTTATCAAAGGATAAGATACTATGAATGAACCCCCTAAACCTATATCTTCACGGCTACTCAGAAGGCAGCCAATAGAACAGAAGAGAAAAACATACCTAAGGGGACTGGTTAAATGATAAGCTAGTTACTTAAGTAGACTTCAAGGTAATACGGGCAAGTCTCCCTTGAGGAGCCAAAGCTCACACTTGGGTACATCTTCCTTTCCATGACCTGAGAAGCCTACATCCATGCTTTTGGGTGTGTCTCTCTTTCCTTCTGAGCACCTGTCGTTTTGAGCCCTCATGTTTGAGCCTATATCAAAATATCCTTATTGAACTTAACTCTGTAGCGAGGGTCTCTTATTTAAAATAGGAGGACACTACTTCCACAGAAACTTAGTGCCCTAAGGACCACACAGTTGGCCTAATCTCTTACTTTTCTTAGCTAAAGGGTTATGTGCAAAGAGTTCAGGCAAGTTCATAGTCTTGTCACCAGTCACAACAGGAAATGTCCTCCATGAACGAGAGAAGGATATTTATTTATTTATTTATTTATTTATTTATTTATTTATTTAAGTCTCAACTGCATGTGTTTATTTTTTTTCAACTGCACTAATCTAAATTGCAAGTAGGTACATTAAAATACCTACCAGAGTTAGAAGAAGAGACACAGTAGCAAATCACACCTTAACATATTACACAGAAATCTCCAATTACATATTTATGATAAAACACTTGCTTTAACACTTCTTTTGTATAAATTGGTATTTTTGGCTACGTGGGATCCATTTTAATGGATAATTTGAATTATATAAAAATACTATGTCCATTCAAAAACCTCAACTAAATCTCTACTTGTCCAGGAGCCACCAGCATAGTCACAGACAAACTATTCTCTACTTGTTAGCTCTCATAGTGAATTGAATAACTTCAGGAATGAGGATGGGGGGTGGGGGTAACCAGTAGGGTGACAACCTAGGATACCATCAGGAAACACAAGCTGCCCTTGACTCAAAATACTTCTGCTACAGCCTCCTAAGTGTTGAGATTATAGGTATGTGCTTCATGCTCAACTTTTAGTACACAGAATTGTAACCAGACCACATCAAACCTGGCAAGGGCTGTGGGGATGAAGCTAGACCCATGTTAGAGACTAAAAAATACCAAAGAGAGACTGAGCAAGATGTCGATCTCATCTCCACACCCACTAGGTCCTAAGGTTCAGCAGAATGATCGCAAACAGACTCCAGCAAATGAGGGTGGATTCCTGACTTGCCTGACAAATTCCCTACGTCCAACCTCAGGCTGTCTGTAGTCACTCCAAACACGAGAAAAAATGCTCCCTCGGAGCTTCCCCATGACACTTTCAAAAAACCTCTACCCTGCTGCACACAGCCAGAAGCTGACAGACAGACTGTCATCAGCTATTAATCTCTGGGCCAAGGGACATCTTAACACAGGACTGTCACTGTGAAACTCGTAAGCACTCAGTCACTAGCCCACACAATGATGTGTATGTGCTTTTTAAAGAGGAGAAAGCCAACATGCGGGTAACAGCAAGACTGCTACAAAAACAAAATATGAAAGCAATTAGCTGAAGTTTCTTGAATGGCACAATGTTTTTATACCCTTCTTCCATGTTTAAAAAAAAAAAAGAAAAAAGAAAATAAGGAAGAAAAAAAAAAAAGAAAGCAAAACCCACAAACACAAAATTTAACTCTTTATATACTACAAGGCAGGGATGAAAAGAAAGCAGCCCCAAAATGGGGATGGAGTTGAATAGCTGGCCTTTCACCTGCAACAATTCAAATGACATGAAGTGCATTTTCAAGAAAAAACTCTATTCTTATACAGATGTTGGGACAAATCTGATTATCCAGTGCAGGCTGTACACAGTTCTGAACTTATGACTTCCAGTGTTAAAACTGCTCCTACTACACAAACCACAGAAAGGAAGACAAAGGAAACAAACATTCCCTGCTTTCTTAGATCAGAGCCTCACTGTTATGTGATACCGGAAACAAAAATAAAGAAGATGGAATGTAGAAGTTGTGATAATATGATGGTAACAGGTGAAAACTGTATAGAAACAGAACCAAGGAGAAGCAGCCCAAAGCATCCAGTAATGTTTGGTCCAGAGAGATTTGTGTTGTCTTTCTACTTTTTAAAGTTTCACTTTTCTATAATTAATGAGCATTAATTTATTACTAGGGAAAAAAGGATTTTTAAAACCTTATGCTTTTATAAGGTATTTAGACATATACAAAACTAGAGACAGATAAGACGTGTTTTTCTAAAGTGGAATCCAGCCTGGGCCCCCAGCTCAGGAGGCTAAGGCAGCAAGATTGCAAGTTTGAGGCTGGCCTGGGCTACAGAGTGACTATCTCAAAAGAAAAACAAAACAAAACAAATAAAAAATAAACTGACAATCTGTAACCAAACTAAGACCATGATAGTAGATGGCATACATTTTCAAGAGGCAATGCTTTGTGCTGGTCTTGCTAGTCATCCCTTTGGGACTTATTCACTAGAGGTATAATGCAGATGATACAATATAAACTGTGGAGCTGCTATGAGGACTGGGTAAGTGAATGCATAATAAAGAGTTTCATAGTACCTGGTACAGAAAAAGCGCTAGATAAATAACATTAGTAGAAATATACTAGTGAGATTATAGCTCAGCAGATAAGAGTGCTTGCTATGAAGAAAACCTAGGCTCTAATTCCTAGCACCCTGTAGATCAACAGCCAGGCTTAGCTATGCTTGCTGGTAACCCCAGCACTACCAAGGGAAGAGACAGGAGGACTACTGGGCCTTGCTGCTACCAGTCAAGTTCTGGGCTCACTGAAAGACCAAAACATATTCATACACACACACACACACACACACACACGTGTATATATATGTAGTATACATATATATTACTAACAAGCCTTATTATGTTAATGTTCTCATAAGAACTAAGCCATAGCTTTACATCAACTAATTCTAACAATGCAATATCTTGCTGATTTCCAACAGGAGTTAGCCCATATAGGTAACAGATTTTATTCAGAAAAAATAACTTTGCATTGCCCATACAATTTTATTTTTAGCCCTCAAAATCTACTTAAAACTTTCAATTTTGTACTGGTTAAGTACTTTGTCTCCAGAAGCCAAAGTCTTAATACCAGATGGGGAGCACGAGACTCCTCCCACCTTCTACTATACAATGAATTCTTTACTATCTTCCCAATATAGAGCACAGGACAGGGACTTTCCATCTCTGGACCTTGGTTGGCTAACTCAGAACAGTACCTTGTGCATAACAAGGAATAGCAATTAGTCAAGTGAAAGAGTGTAGTGAGCCCAAGATAGAGAAGCAGAGACTCGAGACAAGTCTTCCCAGGGTGGCTTGGTCGGGTTTCTCTCCACTAACTTAAACAGTGCTCAAAAAGCTAAAGATCCTAAAATGTTTCTCTGCAAAATAATTCTGGTATGTCTCTTCCCTTGCAGATTATGTAAAACCAGTCCCATGAAGTGACGTCTCTCCAGCCTCTTACAAAATACCGTCCCAAGGCACACACATTCTGAATTGCTATTTATCATCTTGGCTCTGGAGCATACATTCTCAAGAACTGGAAGTAGGTCGACCTGGTCATGCCTGGAGCAGGAGCAGACTTCCCTCTACAGAGGGTCCACTTGCTGGCATGTTTTTGTTTGTTTGTTTGTTTGTTTTGTTTTTTTCAAATAGGAGATTACTAGGCAGAATTTGTAAATGGGAGATGTGGCAGAACCATCAAGGGCATAGGTCTGAAATGTGTTATAAGCTTTCCATATCCCACTCTCTGCTTTACAAAACCGACATAAGGAATATGTCAGAAGCAGTTCTCTGCCAAGCTGGAGCTGGGAGCCAAGGGGGACTTTGGCACTGTCTGATTTGCATATAGGCTGCAACAACTTTTCCCAACCTGAGTAAAGAGCTTGTAAAATAGCAGTTCTGTCTTGCCTGGTATTTCATGAAACCAGAGGAAAGCTTGTGTGTTTCCTCATGTTGACACTCAAATAGTTTCACCAGTTACAGCCTCTCTGGGAAGAAGTGTCACATGTTCTAAAACCCCAACTTCAGACCCATTAGAATTTTCCCAGCTACAACCAAAACCCCACTGTTGTGCCTAGTCAGATCCCCCTAGCACCCTTTATCTTGTCTGGTTCCTATGAAACCCAGTCAAGGTGCCCATGTGTGACCAAGCTCACCAGGGACTTTTCTTCTGTTACACTGCAGAGCAGCCCAAAGCAAGGGACAAGTCACACCTTTCTAATACTACATGGAGGAGTGAACAGCCATGGAATTGAGATTCCATAAGAACACAGAAATGTCCAGAGATGCTGGACAAAATATAGATGCAAAACACAGACTACTGAACTCTCACAATTCCACAAAGAACTAACTGAAACTGTGGGCTTTCAACATGACAATCATTTTCCACAGGAGAAGAAAAAAATATGGAGGGAGTTTTAAAAAGACATTTTAAGATAGTAAAATCCAACATGAATATCAAATGCACTTTACTTAGAGTTGGAAAACGATGGTGTCCAAACAAAGATTGAGACCTGTATTGATGGGAAGCCTTAAAGGATTTAGCTAAGAGGAGGCAGCATTATGAAAGCATATGGACATGTATTAAAGAATAATGAGTTCCTTGACGGAATCTTCTGCATCTTAAAGCACAGACAGACCTAGATCCTAAGCAAATGACTCAATCTTGTACTTAAAATCCATATACATAAAGAGGAGGTTACACTTTACAATAGAATAAAAATCAAATATAGAATAAATCATACTAGAATTATCACCAATATCAAGCTATATGCTTCTCATTTATAATCCATTATAGACAGCTATACTCATGAAACACTGGAGAGGATGCAATAGGAAGTGAATAATATACAAAATTATAAAGGAAGAATAAGTGAAGCTGGTCAGCTATTGAATTATTAAATAAAAGCTATCCTCTTTGAGGTCAATTTGTTTCACCTAGATCATTTGAATCATTTCACACAAGCAACAGAGCCCAGAAGTCATGTGAGCAGCTCCCCTCCTGGTCATGGATCTCTTCTGCTATGTAGCCAAGTTAGCCTTAAAGTACAATCCTATGTGCACTTCCTAAGTGTGAGGATTACAAGCACTGAGCTGCCATATATGGCTGGATTTTTAAAAGTATGTATCCAGATGAAATTTCAAAGACATATAAAAAGTCAAGTCAGCCCTGCATTTTCTGTCCTTAATAGTTTGTCATAGTGACAGGGTCTCACGTGTACCTGGCTAAACTTGATCTCTCTAGGTAGATGGATGCCCTGAGCTTCTGAACATTCCACCTCTCACTCCCAAGTGCTGGGTTACAGGTGTGTATAACCACTCCTACTTTGGGCAGTGCAAGGAATGAACCCAGGACTTTGTGCATGCTAAGTAAACACTCTACCAACTAAGCTACATCCCCAGTCCTCAGCCCCAGTGGTTTTAACCAAGCACTATATACTAAACTGCTAGGCGTCCAAGTTGGGTAGAGTCTCATCCTATCCTACATTACATGTAGACAATATTTTTATCAGTTGACTTTTACATAAGCCATAATTATATACTTACAAATGTAAAATAGCACACATTATGACAAAATAAATAGGAATACAAAGCTATAAATATTTATATTAGATATTTAATCTTAACTATATGGTGGACAAGGAAATAAGATGTCATTTTCCTCTTGGCATTTACTTACAGGGAGTGTTTCACAGTTTGTCATGTGCATGTGAGTGCAGAGATGTACACATATGTGAAAACTCACGGTTATGCAGCAGAATAGGGCCACACAGCAGAAAGAGTGTTAAAAATGTATGACATCCCGGCCAACGTCATTCCGGGGGCAACCTGAGGTACCTTTTGGTTATTTTGGGACAGATTTTGTTTAAGAAGCTCATTTGTTAAAAGTTTGCTCCAAGATCTTCTAAGTATGGACCATTTTCAATATGCTGTTATAAGAAGGGTAGACAGTCAAAATCTCTCAGACATAAGAGCTTAATCAGAGAAACAAAAGTGGAAGAGGAAAAAAAAGGAGCCAAGAAATGTCAAGGCAAGGGAGACCTTTCCATTCTAAAGCACATGTCCTTTCAGATTCTCCCTCAAAGAGTGTGGATTTCTGAGCCCTTTATGAGATTATAGATGAGCTCAGTAACGTCCCCTTGAAATCATATTTGAAGAAATTTTAGGATCAGAGTTTACATTAAGTTTAGCCAAGAAAGAAAGGAAGGAAGGAGGGAAGGGAGGAAGGAAGGAAAGAAGGAAGGAGGGAAGGGAGGAAGGAAGGGAGGGAGGGAGGGAAGGAGGGAGGGAGGAAGGGACAGACAGACTCTGAATCAAGGCAACAAACGAGAATTCTAGGATGTCTTTAATGTGAGTATAAAGAAAGCCATCTAACCAAAAGGACTTAGTTGAAATACCAAGCATATATCATTTATAGATGTACATGATTCATGATTTGAATAGCTCAGCACAGGCTCATCAACAAAGATTCCATTTCTGACTTTAACAGCTAAATCATGAATGAAACTGACTTCATGATACAGTAGAGAAAAAATCCTTTATGAGTAAGATTTAGTGAAGTACAAAATTCAAAAACTATGTTTGAGGCCATGAGATGGCTGAGCAGGAAAAAGCACTTGTCACCAAGTCAGATAACCTGAATTCTATTCCCACGAGAATAGAATAGAGCCCACAAGGTAGAAGGAGAAAATCAATTCCTGAAAGTTGTCCTCTGATCTCTATCCACGCACTATGGCACGCATATAGACACATAAATAAGTAGATGTAAAAATTAAAATTAAATAAAAAAAAAACCCTTCTTTCATCCATTTAGTACATGCACCAAACTGTGCGTCTCACACTGTACTATGTACCTTAGGTCCTTTATAAGGGAATGGTGGGGTTTCCAGCCTCCCCAGATCTACCCACTGAATGAGAAAGCAAGCTAACACTTTAGGACATATATGTTACTCCAGGCTCCTCTTCTATCTATTGTTCCAAATGACTGCTAGCGACTGCTATCAGCACAAGCCAGTTTATTGCCTGAGACAGAAAAAGTTTTACCACATTAAAAACCAAAGCCAGACAGGACGACCCTGAAAACACTGTAAGGAACTGACAAATGGCGTTTTCTCTTATAAAGCAAAGATTTCGAGGACACTTAGTGCCTATGTCCAACCTTGTCACCTGCTTCCAACAATAGATGACAAGGAACTCTTGCAAATTTTTAAGGAGTAACTACTTAACTAAGCACCAACTATAAATAAATTAAATTAATATTATATTAATAAAATCAATAAATTCAGTTTAAAAATAAGTAAATTAGCACCAAACAAATAAATTGTACATATATTTGTAGTCTCTCAATATTACTATGGTATATTTCTGAGCTCAGAGGGTCAAAAAACACCTAAACAGTTCTACATGTTTAATTTCTTATGTATAATTGAGTAAATGTAAGCTCATTGAAAATAATTTCCCCTCCATCTCTTTACTTCCAAAAGTTGAAACAGCACTAACTCGTGACAGGCATTAGAGATGAGGAGTTAGCTGGAGATGTGGCCTGATTCTACATCTGTGGCGGTTCATCGTGGCTCAGAGCCTTCAGGTATGTCACTGAGCTCGTCACCTCAGGTCCCCACTTATCAGCCTGTGCCCCAGCGAGAATGGCTGCCCACTCTTCCTTTGTCTCAGCTTCCTTCTGTAGAATGGAAAACACTGGGTAACTTAACTGCCTTCCTTCAAAGGACTGCTATGCTGACTAACGGAAGCAGCACAGCGTCTGAGAGAGCACTTGCTCAACTGCTCAAGAGCGTCATTATGCTGAGAAATTGTTTATCTCATTCCCAAGGGTGAAAACAGCATGCCGGTTCTTTCCTAATCTCTCACTGGAAAAGGCAGCAGATACGAACCTGTTTAATGTGTGAGTGTCCGAGTTTACAGATGGGAGCAAAGAAACTACTTAACAAAACATGGGAGTATGGAAGTAACAACTTCCTACCTATTCAGAGAATTTGAGAAGGAAGTAGAATTTATACTTACTTTCATTCTCATTAGAAGAAAAGGAATCCTACATAATCCTACACCCACACCATTTACAGATAATGTACTTTATTTGACTTTCTTCTCTGCACATATGTGAAATTTTATATAATTGAGGCTACTTGGCACCATGGTTGAGTCACATAACATTTACTAAATAAAATTTTCTGTGCCATTAAAAAATCATTTCAAATGACTTCACAAGTGTAATTAATGCAAGATAAATGAGAAACAGTGATTAGTACACCCCTTCTGAAACATACAGTCTTGACAACAAAGATAACTGGCTAAGGGGGGCTGTCACTTACTTATTGCTTAGTGTGTGTTTTTAAATAAAATCTACCAGACAGAAGTACAATTTAGAGGTTGAAGAAATAGCTCAGCTGTTCGGAGCACCTGCTCCTCTAATCCAGGACCTGGGTTCAGTGCCCAGGACCTACATGGTGGTTTACAACTGTCCATAAGTTCAGTTCTAAGGAATCTGATTCCTCTGACTTTTACAGGCAGTAAGATGCATGTGGTGGATATATGTATTTGCAGGCAAAACATTCATATGCATAAAATAAAATTTTTAATTAATCTTATTTTTAAAATTAATGAGGGAAGAGCACTGTAGGTAAAATGGCCATTTGCAAATTAAGTCAGCTATGCACAGTGGGACACCATCTTGCCACAGCAGCTGTCTCCTCCCAAAGCCATCCTGGCAAGTAAGAATGCTGGTGACCAGTGACTAGAGTCTCTGGATAGTGTGGGAGCTTCGAGGATGATACAGAAAGCCTCGTGGGACAAAGTCAAAAGGTTGACAGAGGAAGAATAAAAAGATTGGCAAGTTTAAGATGAGGGGAAGGGGGCTCTGAGGATCGATCCCCACATTCTCTCTTCAATTACTCTAAGACCTCTGACACAGAGACATGGGCTCACAGCATATCAGACAGTGCAGGTGTGCGCACTGCTCAGTAGACCTCCGTCTATCAATTCAGCTTTTTACATATGTTCAATAGCAGATCAGATGAACCCTACATCTCATTGAGAGTCACACAGTTAGTGGTGTGTTGGTAAATGGAAACTATAAGTCAACTAGAAACATAGCTCCCATGATTTATGACAGTGTCTGGTGTCTTTTTCTCTAGTGCCAATATTCAGCATTTAAATAAATATTTTGCAAATGTGGACCGGGGAATCCCTGGACTCTGTTTCAGTAGAATTTCTATTACCCTTTAGAAGCAAATAAGTAAAAATCTTTGCGGCTCACCTGGAGGGAATACCCTCTCAGAGAAAGAAATTGACAATCTCGTGCTTACAGAAGCATGGGTAAGCCCCTGATTAGGACTTGATGGGTACAGCCTTGTCTGGGAGCATCATTCCAAAATCACACTGCAAACATGTTTGCACTTCTACTGCTCTTCTAAGTCAATCACCGAGAACCTTCTCTGGCCATGTCAAAATAAAAAATACTTTTCCAAGAGCACCAATTTTTTAGAAAGGTACAAACAGCCCACTATCCCTGCAGCTTGGGTGTCCTTCACACTTCCAGCACAGGAATACAAAACTCAGGGACACGGCAGTATCTCCTTTGTCAGTGGATTGGCCAGAAGGTTCCCTTGACTCCCCTACCTTGGGAAAACTACAAGGGGGGTGTGGAACAAAGGAAACAGAAACTGCATACATAAAGCCTTCTGCCCCAGTCACAAGGCGTCATGTTCACACCCATCTCTTCTACTACACTCTGCAATGTGTCCAATTCATGAATAACCTGACTCCTAAAGCACGCCACTCAAGTTGTGCTAAGTAGGCAGCAGGCTGCATTCTCCCCTTTGTCTCCGTGACAACCGAGACCTAATACAGCCTTTCAAGGGAATGAATGATCCTGTTTTTCCATCTACCCTAAACATCTTCCAACCATCTAAATGACAAGAAAAATCTAATATATTTATTCCAAAAATGTCATTCAAGATTTTCCACTTAGCCATAAAAGAGTATTTAACCTTCTAATCATCAAAATGACAAAGAAGAATACACCTTTTAAAAATATGAACAATTCAAAGTTTTCCCATTTATTCAAAACAGGTCATCAGCATAAGAAAAAACAAGCAAATTCCGATATTTTTGTAAGTCTGTGGGGTTTATAGTAATAAACCTTCTTTGCCCCACAACATAATCTAGACAGTACTTTTGATAAGTTGATTCATCTTAACCAAATAAACAACATAAATATATATAATATGTATTATTTTTTAGGCTTAGTTTTCAGAAACTTTAAGCAAGCAAATAGTTACTTTTGGCTTGCCCCCTCCTTATGCTCTACAGCAGACAACAGTCACTGCTTGCTTGCAGGGCTCATCTTGGTGAGTGGAGTTTCTCAGTTCACATCACTTAGAGTCAGTGGGGCTCCCTGGAGTAGATTTCCTGAGAGTCCCTTCCTTAGCTTGTGCCAAGAATCAAATCTTGGCCACTTAGCGCTCTGTGTTCCACATATGATCTCATGATGTACCGAGCAGCCATGCTAACTGAGATAGATAGCCCTGTCAAACAGGAAGCTTGCATGCCAGGATGCAAGCAGTAGGATACAGTGACCTTTACATTCAAAGGAAAAATATCCCTAAAAGGGCATGAAAGTTTTCGGAACTGGGCAACACTTCTTTTAATTCATTTGGACACATGACATGAAATAAAAGAAGCGGTGTTCAATATACAATTTGCTGGGGATCAAATCCTGAATCCCTTACACAGAAAGAAAGTTTTCAAGGAAAAAAAGAAATCATCCTTTATTATGCTGCTAGGAAAGCAGTGGATTCCACAGTACAGCTGCTGTCTCTGTACCTAGCCTGGCCAAGGGCAGGATTCTGCACTGAGACACACAGGACATGGATGCAGAGTACACTCACCTGGGAAAATATGTTTGACCACTCTGGTAGAACTACTCTATAATTTAAACAAAGTCTACCTTTTAAAAAGCACCAATGTGCATATAGAATCAGAGAGAAGAGTTTCAAAGTCTGAGGCTTCTGTTTGTGTAGCTCTATCTTCACCTGATCTCCCCTTGTTATCTTACAAGAAGCACTGAAGTCAATGGATCTCTCTTAAGAATGACGTGAAGCCAGATTCAAAACATAGCAAGAAATCTTGGGAACCACAGCAACGTTAAGGTACAAATGATGATAGGAAATTAGCATATAAAGTGAGACAGGGATGTTATGAATTTCTCACCTTTATTTATAACTATTACCATAAACTATGTGATTCAGTCATTTCATCTGAAAAACAAGGACAATAATTCTACTGGCTCAAGTTTTCTTTCCCCATTATTCAAGGTTTGAGGAATACTGTTATTATTTGTTTTGCTGCATCTTTGGCATAACAGAACAATGGACTATGCTTTGGAAAGAAACAACAGAAGCTCACATAAACTCCCTGGGATTATCAATATAATAATGCAACTTTAGTAGTTAATTGAATAGGTAAAAATGAGTGATTACAAAGAAACTGATTTTTTTTTAAATGAATGGACTTCATCAAAACTGTAGAACAGTTTTCAAAGGTACAAAAGGATAAGATGCAACTCTGTTTCCTTTAATTAAAACCTGATGGCAAACTGCAGAAACCATAAACCCAAGGCAGTAAACAAATACATTTCATATGCTTAGAAATCATATATTCAAGTTTGGATAAGTCAGGGGGCAAATATCTCAGCACTGAGCCCGAAAACACCAATTTGCTGACTTAACAGAAATAACAGAATTACAAAGGCAAAACCATCATGACAATTGCTTTAAAATACAAGTCAGTTTGGGTGGCTTTAAAGGCACTGGACAAATCCTTCACAGAACAAGAAAACAAGATCCTGCACGATTTTTGAGGCCTGCTGTCAGGTACAGCATCCAACAATTGTTTTGCAGCCCTTTTTGGAAAAACCAATACTTCCTCAGATCACACAGGAGGCTAGGAAGGAAAGAGAGAGGAAGAAATACCTTGAGCCTGAGCTGCAGAGCTGTGGGAATACCCCAGGGCCAGGAGCGCGGTCTCCACCAGCTGGCTAAAAAGCACATCTTTTCGCACCAAGACGAATTCAGCATGTTCTTCTCGGTTGTCGTATTCAAGAGAGCCATCCAACTGCTCCACCACACAGAAGACTGGGATCATTAGACCTGGAAAGACACAATCCGACAGCAGAACATGGTGTTACAAGGCAGTCAGAACCACAGGACGTGACGGTTCCCACAGTTAGTACACTAGGATCACACACACAGTTCAGGATGAACCTCCTGATAGTTATGTGCCCTGTGCAAGGCTTTGGGTGAGGAGAGCCAGAACTTCTCTAAAATGACTGTCCTGTTGCAGCAGCATTGCTGAGGAGAGGGGCAGGAAGACCTCAAACTGCAGTGATCAAAAGGTCAGCTACACTCAGAGGTGTCTTAGCACATAGCCCAGGTCAAGGCGACCTTATGACCTCTAATGTCTGCTGTCTTATCAAGGCCCAACACTAGTCTTCAGGTCATCTCTGGTTTAGTCCAGAAATGTATTTCAATGCTGCTAGTCTACAGCACCGAGTAGGGAGGCATGTTAGATTTCCAGGCCTGAAAGGCTATGTGAGTGTATACAGGAAAGTCAACGGGAATTCAAAAGCAGTCCTCTTCTAGGATTCAGTAAACAACTCATCAAGTTGGCTTGAAAAAAGTACAGATCATGAAAACCTCAACTAATGTTGAACTAATATAAAACATACAGCTAAATACAAACTTCATTTCTTTGGACTTATTTCATAGACGAACACGAGTTATCCCTGGACAGAATACTTTTCAGTGTTTGCAGATAAAAAAATAAATAAATAAACGACCCTAAAGAATAAAGCAAATTAGTCTATTTGAAAAATCTGTTGAAATTGGTTGTCACTGAAATATTTCTCTGCTTTGTATCAAAGTGTGAAAAGCCTAAAAAATGTTTAATTCACTAAACAGTTTTTTAAACTAATTTTTTTTTATTATTTTTTAGAAAAAGTCACACAGGCATTTAAATCTAAACATAGCAAGACAAAAGAAGATCAAAGATTTACCAATGGACAAGTGATAAACATGGACTCTGCCCTGTGTAATTCACACAAATTAGTACGTTATGGAATGAGGGTCTGCTCTGAGTCTTTTCTTTGTGTAAGAAAACACAAAAGCTATGAAGGAGGCATAGGCAGGCAGAGGGCGGGTGGGAAGAGTGTAATAGCCTTAGTACTGGCACTCCATAATGAAAACAAGACCCCTATAACATGACTGGGGATAGGCCCAACACAGAGATGTATAGAAGGCTTCCAGCAGCTGGCCGTGCCCTGACCCCAGATGCCTCCTGACTCACTGGGATCTAGAAAGCAGAGGTGAAAAGCAAGCACTCTGCAGACTCCTGGGCCGTAGACTCAGGGTTTTGTTCTAAAGATAATACAATGGTACGACTGGTTCCCATGTGCTAATTATTATTATTAAAGATAATAAGTATTGGGTATAATTATTAAATGTCATTATTAACAATAATAATACTCATTAAGAATTGTTATCATTAGAGATCTTGGTAATTATTATTAAGCCTGAGCAACAGCCCAGTGTGTCTCACCACACCACACTTGGGACAACCCTTGACTCCACCATTACTCCCCACAGAAAACTCATCCATAGTACAGATCCACGGAAAATGCAAGGTAGCAGTGAGGCAGGCCAAATTTTAGGCAAAGGAGGTAATTGAGTGTTGTGCTTCATAGTGCTGTTTTCCTTGGCTACCATCACTAGTCTATGAAGTATTTGTTTATGGGAGATTACTCCCAAATACATTTAAGATACATAATGAATAATATAAATTACACATCTCCCACATTATCTTCCTATCATTCATTTATAGCCTTTATTGATTGCACCTACTATGTGTCAGGTATCACCCATCACTCCATAGATACAGATAAGAACAAGTCTGCTATGGCTTCTGCCCATACTGTAGCTGGAAGCATTGTAAAACCTTCCTAAGCAAGCATAATGGCATTTTATACAGCCCATCCAGGAGAGCCCTTCCCGGCAGGGAATAGCCCCATTTAGACCTTTTAACTCTTACATACTGGTATATGATCTTTGTCAAAGGAAGCAGGCTCATTGCTACCTCTAGTGATTTAAGCATATGCTCACACACAGCCACGTAGCCAGTAGTGCCATAAGCTGCCTCACCACTAATACCTGTGTCTACAGAGGTTTCAGTGCTGAAAATCCATGTGCAGTTCCTAATGTCAACATGTACATGTCACACATCTGGGGACCACAGATAAGGCCTTTAAATGAATCTAGCTACTCCATAAGCTAGCATTCATCCATGACTAAATAAGTCTGGGATTGGCTGAAAAGGTCCTATTAATTTCAAAGTAACAGTTAAATACAAAATACAACATAAAATCTCAGGTGTCTCTAACATGTAAGAGACTAATGTTTTATAACTCTCAATATGGGAAAGCTAGTTCCCTAAACATTTTAGTTTGTGATTGGAGAGAGCAACTGTTGGCTAGCAACAACAGTGATTCCTTCTAGTCAAAAGCAACCACCAATCAATCCCCTTACACATCTCACCTACCTAAAAAATAAGATGGCTGAGAGCTTGCTGTAAGAACAAAGACCAGAGTTCAGATACCCAGCACAGTGTAAAGCCATATCCAGTGGCACATGTGTCTGTGACTGCAGCACTGAGGGCCGGGAGACAGGAGGATCCTAGGCTCACTAGTCAGCCAGCTTAGCCAAAATGGCAAGCTCCTGGTTCAACGGGATACCCTGCCTCAAAAAGTAAGGTGGAAAATGACAGAGGAAATACCTGATATCAACTTCAAACCTATATATGCATGCGCACACACACTGCACGCACGCAAGCTTGCTTGAGCACACACACAGTGGGTACACATAGGCACGCACATGCGTGCACACCCAATGGATATACAGATACACACACATACACACACACAGGTTCACAGATATTGAAATAGACTGTATTCCATTGTTAGAAAAATTAAGCTTTTTACTAGTTCTTGATTGATTCAACAGTTATGGCTTTATAACACAATTCTGTTTTTACAGAAAAAAAAAAGATATAAAAACCTGATGCAATTACTAATGAAAATGGTGAAATAAGTGAAAAATAGAAAACTGGTATAAATGAAGTGAAAATTAAGGCATGGGACTCAAAAGGCTTTGAAAACAGGTCTTCCCCAGGGAAGCACACACAGGGCAAGAAGAACTGTGCACCTCACAAAGAAGAAACTCCTCAGCTGGTCCCACTACTGTCTTCAAGCAAAAGAAGAAGAGAGAAAAAGAAAGGTAAGACATTTACAAAATGCTTCAAAAATAAATGTAACAGTGGCAAGAAAAAAGTAACTGCAATAAAGAAAAAAAAAGCAGCAGCATAAAGCTAAACACAGATACAAGTTCTAAAGGGTCACAAGAAAGAGAAAATAAAAGGAACCCTCCGGCTCCAGCCCAGTATTTGAGCTTACGGCATTATTTTTCTTTTATTGTTGCACAGACCCATTTCCAGATGATCAAGTGGAGAACTTTGGACCTTTTGATCATAAGCCTTGTTAAGCCTTTTACAATTGCTGGAGGTAGGCAGGTAGTTTAATCTGAAGACAGGCACTTGGGCCTCAGCCATTTACTAAAAATCATGACTAGTTCGGGCAAGCAAGACATATGCTGTCCTCTGTCATTGCTGACAGGAAACAGGGCTCTCTCCCCTAGAGAAGCGTGCTTCCCTGCTATCATCTGTTGGGGCACTGAAACGGCCATGTTCATTGTCATAGTTCTGAAGGAACTATGCATCCTAAAAAGCCATGGCTCCCGCCTCTGTAGCACCATGGCCATGTGAACACACCGGTGGGAAGATAGTTAGATGTTATGAAAAGCCCTGGGGTGGAAGGCAGGCGGCCTGGAGTCAAACAAATCCTGCTCCTGACATTCGACCTGAGTCACTGACTGTTCATAAGCCTGTGAAGCTCTCCAAGACTCAAATTCTCCCAGCTAAAATGCAAATGATTGTGTGTGTATGTGTGTGTGTGTGTGTCTGTGTGTGGTGTATGCATGTACAATACATTTAGATCATCTGAGATGCAGCTCTCAAACACTGCTACCTAGTTTTCCTTTTTAAGTATGAGTACTAATGCCATTTTACGGGGGGGGGACCCCAATCATTTCTTCAATGTTCATGACACTAAAAAGAATTTCTTCAAATAAAAATAACAGTAATAGTGATTGAATAACCTATCACTGAATGACCTAATGAAACTAGTAATCACTGGATGGTTTATTATACAAACAAGAATAACTGACAACGTTCAATGCTCTAGAGCAAAAAGCACGGCCTTGGATGTCTCCTCTTCAACTGGAACGTGCTGATAAATATAAAAGACACTTGATTTTAATGACTTACTACTAAAATAAAAAAGCAACAAAAGTAAATGTATTATAAACATTTTTTAGAAAATGAATTGCATGTAGAAATAATATTTGAACAAACTGAATGAAATGCATTGTTAAAATTGTTATCTGTTCCTTTAGCTTGTTTTAAGTGGAGCAGTTAGGCATCACACATGTGCCTTATATTTTCTGTGAGATAATATGCTGCTGCAAGCAATCTGCCAAATTACAAACACACACAATGGCTTTTCGAAAACAGGAAAACACTCACTATAAGCTGATAGTAAAACAAGTCCATGACTGTCCAGAGCACTTCTTGCCCCACCCCTCATAGGTGAGGAGCTTTCCTTTGCGTTCAAGATCTAAGTTGACTTAAGAACAAAAGGCATTCTCTGTTTACTTCAGATAGTCTAACCTGTTTGCCTCTCTTCTACACTGAGCCAGCCACAGGTAGCTGCTTGGTTCCTAACACTGGCAATCCTACATCTTTACTAAGCTCTCCCACTTCCTTTTCCTAGTCAAGATCTTCAAGGAATTCTCTCTTGCTGGCATGGACAAAAGGAGATATAATCTCTGAGAGGTTAACCTCAGCAAGGAGAGATGGGCACTGTTAGGCCAGAAACACAGAACTTCACAGCTGGAGGTTGCCACCTAAACAGGGTGGAATCAGCCCACCTGTCATGGTTACAGTCTGTCCCACCACGAAACCTTTACTTTTTCCTCATATTTACCACATGAGAAGGTTCTCATTGACCTCAGCTAATAAATCAAGAGTCTGAAAGGACCAGAAAATGATACAGCCAAGAGCAGCAACTCAGCCCATCTGAATCCCACATTCTCCTTTGAAAATAATACCCCAGACCCCACCCACAGGGACCAGACAAGCTGCCCAGTGAGCTAACAATCCTTTCCACTTGCTATCCCCTCCAGGAGGCCTGGGCAACTGAATTTTTTGAGGACTACCATTTATAGGGGCAGGGCTAGGAGTGAAACAACTTCGGAATAGAACTCTTGCTCTTCAGGCCTTAAAGAGAAAAAGAGAAAAGACTCCCGCCCAAGGGCTAGACTCCACCCTCGTCCTGGCCCCTTTGTCTTCCGAGTCTACCTATATTCCTGGAACTGCCACCTGAAGGACATAGCTAGTCTGAGGTCATAGCAGACCTGCCTTTATCCTCTCGGAGTTCCTAAAACCCACCCATTTCAGGAATGAAGGAAGCCAAGGAACCACTCCTTGCTCTATCTCACACTATCTCCTAAAATTCCAGAGTAACTGAAGATACAAAAGCTGTGCACAGAGCCTCTCCTATCTGTTCTTTGCATAAACTGAACCTGAAGCAAAGTACCACATTCCACAACCTCCATTATAAATAAATCCTATCTATACCAAGCCCTAGAAAGATGGAAGAAATTTAGAAAGCAGACTTAATATAGTCTATTTCCCAAAGACTGGGCTGAAAGGACAGACTATCTTTTTCCTATTACAATTTACTAGAAAAAATGAAAGTATTTGTATAATCTTCTTCTCTGTCTGTCTCTGTCTGACAGACACACATACATACAGAGAGAGGAGTAGCCCGCAATTAATTCCTCTCCTTTTTTTCCTACCCTAAAACAATAAAACGCAGTTTGAGAGCCAAGAATCACAACCAGAAACAGAAAACAAAAAGAAACATCATTTACCTCCTGGTTGGGGCCACAGACAAAACTTCAGAATTAACCAAGTGTGTCTTTCCTAGAGTAGTAGCTTGCTTTGGCCCTGTCCTCACCATCCCTTCTCTCAGGCCCAACCTTCTGAGATTAAGGAAGTCACATTTCAAACCCAGCTGCAGCAGACTCCCCCCGCCTCTGGGGCTGACGTGGAAATTTCTGAGATGAACTGATAAAAAGGTGTGACACTTTAGGGGTGGGGATATAGCTCAGGGGTAGAACGCCTGCAAACTGGGACAGGGACAAGGCCTACCGTTCAATCTCCAGCAATATTTCTTTCAAAGACAGTACATTTTGCTATGGAAAAGCCTCCATCTCCTCCTCTAACAGAGAAGACGGAGTGTAAAAAAGCACTCCCGGTCCTTCTGTGAACCTCAGGTATTACTCACACAGATTTAAAATGGATACCTCAGCACTGCAGGCTGTAAGGTTATGGGACCACTCTATGCACTCTGTGGGTGACTAGAATGTTCATGGTATGACTGTCCCTTCATATTTACTTCCAAATAAGCTTAATTTGGGAGGGGGAGTGCAAGGTGGGGGGTGGGTGATGTCAGATAGTGTTTTTAAAAAAGTAGAAAAAAAAATTTCATCAATTGTAAGGGTAAAAGAAGTGTGTCATTTGAGTATAAGGGAGTCACCCAAAAGTTCACAGGTCAACCTGGGTCCTTAAGGTTTCCTCATGATACCCCCATTCCAGCATCTCTTCCTGGCTGTTGATTTCACTTGACTCTCACACAGAGGTGAATGGCAGGAAGGTGGAGGTCCACAAAGGGAGGGTTACTGTCAGCTCTAAAGAAACAAAGCAATCTGGTTTCCTCGACACCATGACTTCGGATTGAACATACACACACACCCTGCCAAGTAAAGTTTCAACAATAAAATCTCTTCATGCATCCCCCACTGTCCCACTGTCTGGGGAACACAAGGGGTTAAAAATGAGGCAACATTTTTTTTTTTACTCTGCTGTAAAATCAGATGGTTTTTCAGCCCCCGAAGCTGACCCTAACCTTAGAAATAAAGTGCGGGATTAGGCCAGGAGAAGATAAGTATGGAGGGAGAGCAAACACTGCTTCTCAGAGATTCAGTGTGGGCCTCAAATGGCAGAAAGAAGGACCAGTTTTACATCTGCTTCCAGGCCTGTCCTCAAGTTTAGGAACTCAATCTGAAGTCAGGACTGCAAGAAAGAAGGGTCAATGTTCTCTGCTTAACTCTTGGAAATTCAGTGGCAGGCTCCAGTTTGATGGCAGCTTGAAACCACAGCTTCATAGGAGCCCAGGAGGCATGGCGGTGGTAACTTACCTAAATAATAAAGAATGGCTGCTGAGGTGCAGCTGAGCCCTCAGAACTAAATCCCTGGACGTCAGCAACACCTGGCCTGTGGCTATCTCAGGGAGAGGCCCACTCTTAGACAAATCCCCACTCTACCACACCCCACCTCAAAGCCTGACCTATGGGATGTCCAAAATAAACAGTGGTTCAGTTTAACAAAGTGCTAATTCCACTTAGACATTAATCATCTTCATTAATAAGCAGCGTGGACTGTTCAGCATCGCTGTGGGCCCCGACACCATAGTGAGCATCAGGTCACAGGCTGTGCTTTCTAGGAAAGGGACAGACACAAGGATTCAGGAACTGGTTTTCCCTTGGGCACAGGAAACTCGCCAGTCCGTGGGGCGATGCGTGGCCACAGTGGGCAGAGGCTGCTGGCATATCAGCATAAGGCATTGTTGTGGATTCTATTTGAGGACTGGAAGCCTGCAACACCAGGGCTGCAGACACCAACCTCCAGGCTCGGGTTTGGAGAGGCAGAACCATGGCCTACACTGGCGGAAAGCATCTCCTTTAAGTCTGAATTACAGAAAAGCTCAAACCCATGGCATATTGCTGGAAGATAATTATTTCAAAACTGAACCATTAAAAGTTCTTTTCACAGTTGTTGATGTGTGCCCATCAAAAGATTCAATGATCCATTAAAAGTGAAATTGTAGCACATTTCAATAGTATCAGGATTCTTGTCTCCTGACAAAGTCCAATTTGACTCTGCAGGTTTCTGACTGGGTAGATTTGAAGACATGTTTATGAGGACACACATTTGTGATGGCCCCTTCTCAGTACCCTGTCTGCAGAAGCTAGTCACTAGAGTGCCCCACTCCTCAAAAGAAGGGGTCATTAAATCTGCCCCTGTACTACTTGCTTCATTATCTCGGGTTTTGAGCTGTCTGAATATTATTTTATCTAATTCAAACAATTTTCTTTTAAACCTTTGGTTAATTTCTCCAGTGTGGTGTTAAAGAAAGGTTAACTGTGTGGAGGTTTTTCGAGCAAGGAATTAATAAAGGAATCAAGTGCTCACACTCACTAAGGCAGGACTACCTGTATTTATTTCTAGTGGGAATATTTCATAGCACAAGCATGTTTCCTTTGGGGAGTTTAACTCAAAAAAAAATTATTAAAAATTGAGATCAAACACTGGTGCAAAGCCTCAAAGGAAATCATGAGAGTGGAAAGATTTTTATCGAATAAAAGCTGAAAAGTAAAGTTTTTATATTAAAAAAAAAAAAAAAAAAAAAGGGTTTCTCCCTCATAAAAGAAAGTACTACATTTAGAGTTTGAACTGTAAAACATTTACGGCTATTTAACAGAAATGTAAAAGAAATGATCACTGACTTGACGGTGCAGAGTCCACAGAGCTGCATCTCAGTGGACAGGCAGCCAGCATCCCTGTTCCCAGAGCCTCACTCTCATCCCCATCAGATGCCTGTGGAGAGGGAAGGGGAAAGGGGACCAGAGACTACCAAAAACTCAGCATCACAGTGGGCATCTGCTAGCTGCCTCTGGGGACAATGACATCTCTGGCTTACAATATGAAGGTCAGTATTACTGTGACTGAGACAAAGTTAATAAACACAGACCAGGGAAATAGGATCTGATGAAGTACTTCCCTGACACAATCTTTTAACTATATACACACACCAGTGTAATTTATAGCAATTATTTAATAAAAATAGAATAGTATTGTTTCTCTCGGTGGTTCTAAGACATTCTCTGTATACTCTATGTATTTCTGAAAGGAAACATTAAATTTTAGTATTTTTAAAACTAGAGAAACTGTGAAAGTCACTGCCTACAGAAACCACTGAAATTCTTGTTGCTTTGTTTTTTTCTGAGATGTTTTTCACCCTCTAACCCTGGATGGCCTCTTACTTACTAGGAAGACCAGGCTAGTCCCACAGTTTTCCTCCCTGAAAAGAAACCCTTACTAATCCTCCTGCCTCTGTCTTCCAAGTGCTAGGATTACAGCATAAGCCACCATATCCAGCTTGAAAATGTTACTTTCACCCTTACTATGGTCAATCAAAGGCTGCCGCCCAATCCAAGGAAGAATGTGCTTCCATTTTTTTTTTTTTAACCTAAGTACTTCTAAAGTCTACAATGATTTTTTTTTTCCTGAATTAAAAAGTGAGATGTCCTTGTCCTAAAGAAAATATGAAACTTTACCATCCTCCAAGCAAAGAACTTTAAGGTGGGGTGATTCCAGATATGTACATCTCAACCTCAAAAAGATTTCACTTCCCCTAGATTACTAGATTTATAAATTCTTTCTTTTCTGAAGTCATCCCTAAACCTCACACTGAATGCCACACCTCGAAGCTATGGTTTCCAAAGAGTTCTAATCTCACAAGAATAACACAAAATAGCCAACAGGCAAGGCCAGCATTAAGGAAAGAAGGATTTCCTGTGGGGTTAGCTTATAAGCATAGGTGCAGGTTTGTGGGCACACTAAAGCAGGGCCAGGAGAAGAGCAAGCATTCTGTCTCCTGACCGCAGCAGCCAAATCTGGATGATGATCGAAAATTGCTCATACCAGCTCCTGTGAATGCTAGCTCATCTCTCTGTTTTGTTAAGAGAAGGACAGATGAACAGGTCTATTTTCTAGATTGAGCCTGTTTCTTCTACATAAGGCTGGCTGTGAGGACAGTGGGTTTTCTAAGTGGTCCTATCAGAGAAGCAGAGAGTAGAGTCTCAGAAGCCTCCCTTCATGGAAAGGAATTGTCTCTCTCAACCTTGCTTTCAAACTATACATCAATCTTCAATATAATTATGTTTGACAGAATAGAAGCTCTTGGCAGTTAACTTGTTTACAATAAATGCTTAGTTTGGGAACATGGACTGTATTTCAGTCTTACAAATATCAAACACAAACCTACAACGGTCCCATTATGGGCCTGAGAATTATTTTGCTATAAATCTTTTTATTGGAGGGCCAAGGGATTTACTTTGCAGCTTGTTTTCCACTAACCCCTGGAACAGCATGAAGAGAGGTGCACTGGAATCCTGACCCTGTGGTAATTGGAATCCCACACGTCTCTATCGGACAGTTCACAGCCATCCTGAACATTTAGGTTGACTCCAGTTTCCCAAGGTGGCACAAAGACAACACAAATGGTCTCACTAAAGGTAAGACCCTGCCATTCTTCTTCTCTCCCAAATCTCTTTGGAACTAATGATCACTGGCAGACTTTCAATGGTAAGCTCCCATTTCAGGTAGGGGGTATAAGTTAACCATAAAAATGTGCTTAAGGCACAAACTTGCTGGATGAATGAGCCCGTAAATGGAGTTAGTTGTGCTGAAAATTACCTAGACATTCATTTGAGAGGGGCAGAAAAAGACTCAGAATCACCTTATTTACTCTTGAAAGTGACTTTACCTGGTCTTCAACATGGAATAACTCCCATCTCGAGAACAACCTGCTCTCCTTAGGCTCCCTCAACAAAGGGCTCCTGACTCCCAAATCCAAAAGACAGAAACTTGTCTGAAGACTGACCAGGCCAGCTGTCCAACACACCTGGCTCAGCCCACTTCTGTCTCCAGAGAGACTCTCTGCTGTGGACCACACCATCACTGACAGTCTGGGAACTTGTTAGCTGTCATATCAAGATAATCCATGTCCTTCCCTCTCCACTTCTATGTGATCAGATGTCTATAACAACCCAATTCTAACACAGTATCAACATACAGAAAAGACCATCTTAGAAGAATTGACTGGAAGTATATTTTCCAAAATAAGGTTGGAAACGAGTTGTTTCAGACAGAGATTCGACTTTCTTTTCTTTCAGTCAGTGTTAAAATTGCAGGTAACACAAATAGAACAAAATGTCTTAACTCTCAGCATCTAGAACAGTAGCTACTAACTCATGGGTTTCACAGCTTCATACACTGGTGAGAAAGAGAAGAAAAATACTTTCGTTGCATTATTGGCTCCGCACATCTTTTCTATTCTTTTCAAAAGCACTAGTTTACAATGTGAACTAATGGAAAATTGCTTAATTCACCTAAAATAATCATTCTGTTTTTAAAATTAAAGATACACTCTTAAAACCTTGACTACTTAATTGCTATTTGCTCAGGAGAAGAGGGGGAACTCAGAGAAGGTGGGTGCAAAAAAGAAATACCACTTTTTACTGTACAACAAAAATTCCCTCCAAGGCAACGGGATGCAATGCCAAGTTCCACCCAGAATTAATGTTTAGGTTCAAACTGAAAAGCCCAGAAAAAAACAGAACCACTAATAGACCCTTAAAGCTCAGCCCTGTTAGATTATGTGAATATAAAGGTAAAAGAACCTTAGCTGACAAAGGTTTAATTGAGGTGCTATTTAATGAAGGTGCCATTAACTAAACACTCTGCATGGAATAAGCATGCTAAGCTCTTTTGGATTATTCAATATGAATTCCCTTCTGAAGGCTGACCAGGATTTCTGGGCCCTCCATCACAGGATAAAACACCATCCCATCCTTTATGCCGCAGCTCACAGAAAGATCTTTTCAAGTAATGGCACCAAGAAAATGTTTAACAACTAATTTTTTTTTTTTTTTTTAAAAAGTCCCTTCTAAGTGTCCCAACTGAGTACAAGCCTGGGCTGTAATTGTGCTAGGGGCATCCAGTGCTTGAGCCTTTGTGCTTCTTGAGAGAGGCTGCTAGCTGGCCTTTACTGTCATGGCCATGTTTTCAGGAACTGTGAAGTTTCCCAGTAAGAAGCACATCCCAGAGTGAAAACTTTGCCAGTGAATTTGGCTGCTATCTGCTGCTATTCCACAGAGAAGTTCCAAGTGTGGACTGAGGAATGACTGCTGCCAGCCCAGCCTAGCCTAGCCCAGCAAGGTTAACAATTACGGAAATGTGGGGCATGGTGTGTGTTCCTTTAATCCCAGAGACAGGTGGATGTTTGAGGCTAGCCAGGACTACATACTTAGAACCAGCCTCAAAATAATAATAATAATAATATAATAATAATAATATAATAATGGATATATGCATAGTTTACAGGACCCAGAATGAGAGCCAGATGTTCTGTGTTCAAGTGACAGTCTTAACTCTCAACTTCTACTAGAGTGACAAGATGATAACATGAAGATGAGGAAGTCCAGGTTCTCCTATGTGCAGGGGAGAAGACAGGTATAGTGGGTCCTCAACCTTCTCTCTACAGTTTAGCCTCCTGAGGTCTTTGGGAAGGTTTGCTGGCCGGGACTTCACCTAGCTCTTACACATGACAGGCAAGCTGTCATTTCTGTGGACATTTATCCCCACAGGTTAGAAAGGGGCTGAGGGGTCACTTACACCTCAGGTAGAACTCAAGAAAATGTCACAACCCTAAGGCAAAGTGCACCTTTGTGGGTGCCTGGGCACACAGTGCCACAGGCTTTTCTGTGAACCTCCCAGGGAAGGGGAGTCGATGCAGATCTCAGCTAATAAACACCACAGAAGACAAGAAGCACTCTGGTTATTCTGCATCGTCTTCATGTCTAAAAATTTGTACACTGTGTGACAGGTCCACCTCATTTTTCTTAATGATGTTTTTATTATTCCTTCACTCAATTAAAGCAGAAATGGATATTGCATCTTCTGACTGTATAATTGTTATTGTAATCTGTTTTCGATCACTGCTTGGAAATGGGTCCAAAACAACATAAACTCTCTACTGCCTCAGAAGACAAGTCATTTTCTTTTACTACGACACTTAAAGAGACATTTATCATGTGGCTCTGTTACCATCTTTGGATTATGACAAAAGAAAGTTTTGTTCTATTAAACAAAAAAAAATAATGCTTCAAAAACACAGCAATTTTAAGAGTTTTATATGAATGCATTTTTCTAATAAGCTATCAGCAATATCAATTTTGGCTTTCTTTATATGTGTAAGTAATAGAGCAGTGAAATGCTTAATTTTCATGTGCTGACACAATCAGAAAAATGTCAAAATATGGTTTCTTATTTTACTCTTTGCCTTTGGTCATTTCTCTACAGTTGTATGGTTCTCTTTGCGAAGGAAATATTTTCTCGTGCAAAATAAAATGATTAGTTATGACAGAATTGATATGCTTCTTTTCAGCTATAGACCTAGATCAAGCAAAGACCTTCCAGAGAGAAAAGGGTGACTGGCCATTACTGTACTGTAGCTCCAGTTATTCCCATGAATACCTGTAAAGTGCCTATAATACTTCAGTATTTTAGAAAACACTCTCTTAGCTGGAATCTCTCTCTCCTCACATCTGGATAAGTCTTCTTGCAAACAAAGACAGGCACGGAGCTCTGTGCAACTGTGAGTGGGAATCAAACACAGTTGGAAAACGCATGTTCTTTAATAAAGAGTGCTAGCCTCTTCCTTTAGTTTTTTTAAATCTATCTTATGTTAATACCACAGTTTAATAGCCAACTGTGCTAGGACAGAACTCCATCACTGTAATAAGGCAACTAGTTAAGAGGAGAAATCATTTCACCCATACAGTAACTAACAGTATCAGGAACAAGATAAATTGAAAAATATGCTTCCTTGGAGAGTTTTATTATCCTAATGTGTCAGACCAACAGTTAATGGACATGCCTGCTGTACACTGATGTGATCTGCTGATAACTATATGTCAAGGGTTAAATTGTTGACACTATTATTTATTTACTTTTGGTTTGATTTGCTCTGCTTTGCTATTATTTTATGCACTGCTCTGATAACTATAATATCTACTCAATTTGCCTTTTTATTATTATCATGATTTTAGGTTAGGAAAAAAATTACTGGGTTTCACCATAGAATCGTTACACACATGTATCATTATACTTCGCTCTCATTCTGGGACTTTCTTACTTTGGCTTTAGAGGTTATAGATAATAATTTTTAAAATACACGCCTTAAATCAGTTGCCGTAACTGCATATCTAAAACATATTTAGACATTTGCAGCTTTTTCTCTGGCTTGTTGTTAATCTTCAATTAACTAAAGCTTCACAAATAACAGGAAAAGACAGAGTAGATGACATTTCTAATACCTTGTGCCACCTAATTATCCTTGTTTTCATCATAATTTTTTATCATTTGCAATTAATAAAAAAATTCTATTTGTTGATATATATACATATATCATTTGTCATTTGTATATATATTTGTATATGTATATATTATATATATATATATATATATATATATATTATATATAAATTGTCTTCCATGATTTTGAGAACTTTATCATGGGATTTCTTTTAGTGTTAGTGATTGTGGATTTCTGAGATAAAGTCTTGCTATGTGGCTAAAACCGGACAGGAACTCAATATTTATTTAGCTCAGCCTCAAACTCAAGAGTTCCCCTGCCTCAGCCTCTCAAGTGCTGATATGACAGGCATAAGCTTCCACGCCCAATACCACAGAACACTTTTACAGAAACGTCATGGTACGTCAGGCTCATCAAATGTACTTCCACATAAAAGAAATGCTCGGCTGCTGGATAGCAATATGGGAAGGAATGTTTCTTCAAAAAAGAGAGAACAACACAACATAGAAGCTATACCTGTGTTAAAAAATTAAAAAATAAAACCTCTGGAAGTCCTCGACTGACTTGTTTTAACCCACACCTCGTTGCATGCAGACACTGACTTTGGCTCTGCAAATGGCCATCGTTTTATCCACAAGCAGCACACTGATGAGTCCTTTGTATTTAGAGATCTGTTCCTAATACTCAGACAGTTTCAACACCTCTCCTGTACTTTAAAATAAGAGAAATTCACAGCTCACCTGACTGGCTTGCTAAATTACTGCTGAAGAGCCGTGATGATTGGAAGGGAGAAGAGATCTGTCTGTACAATCAAAGCCAGGAGAAGGAAATCACTCCTTTTCAAATTGCCATAGAGAAAATAAGGAAACTAAAAGGCAAACTCGTATTCACGTTCTCAGCTAAGTATAAAGGTCTCTTACTTGAAACCATTTTCAGTTACCCAGCCCCCCCCCTTTTTTTTTTCAAAAAATAATGAGTTAAAATGTATGGGTTCAATCCAACATTTCACTGCTGTTCCCGTTCTCGGGGAGCAGGGGAAAGGGACGTGCTGCCAAAGCTTCTGAAAAGAGAGTTTGGGCTGCTAATTTCCCGTTCACAAAATCTAAATTCTCCTTATGCATCTCCTACAACTCATGAAATACTATGAAACAGTATTATATCACTGCAAATTGAGACATTTTTATCAAAATAAAGAGGGATGATGCCAACATTTCATTTGTCATTTCCCGCTTGTCACTTTCCACTGACAAACTGTTACACATACAACTTTTATCAAATGCTCTGTCTTTAAATATGTTCCAAAATGCCATTGTACCTCAGTCCCAGTTGAGAAAGATAGCGCAAGTTACTATGTTACTACACGCTTCTTAAAGAGGCTTTTCAAGTGTACTTATTAAATAAAAATATATAACTATCTCAGTGAGTTATATGTTTCCTGCTATGAAGAATGGCTTTTGGCATGCTGAAATAAAACAGTAATACCAAATGTGGGATTATTAGTTTTAATGCTAAGAACTGGAATCAATTTTATCTCAATAGAAGCCAAAAGACAACAAATGAATATATATATATATCCAAAGAAAATGATACAATATGGAATATATCTAACTCTGTTAATGTATCATAGCTTTTAAACATATTCACATACACTGCTTCTATACTGAATTCTTATTTAGCAGAAGAAGAGGAGAAAGGAGAGGAGGAAGAGAAGGACAAGGAAGAGGAGGAGGAAGCAGCAACAATGTTTCAATTTACTAAAGTAAAGCCATCAAGCCTCATAACTGATGTCTTTGCAAAAAAATTACCAGTCTGGACTGAAATAACTGATTTCCTTGTCCTTAAAATTACCCAAATTCATATTCTCAGATATCTTATAAATAATGATTAATTTATTTTCTCTTCCTATAGAGAAAGAGGAATTAAAAGACAGGATATCTAGGAAGAACAAATTACCTCTGCTAGTCATGGCCTTCAGGAAATGAAGGTATTGCTTATTTTCTGCACCAGTTAAAAAACAGATGCTTAAGGGACTTCTTTGTAGTTTTAAGCACACACACACACACACACACACACAGCGCACACCACTGCAGCAGAACTTCACTATATAATGGTCAGTGGGTTTCTGCTGATGGAACATGAAACTTCCAAAATTACTTGAAACACCAAATTACACTCAGGACTTTGAGGGGCGGATACCCTGTGTTCTGTTTAATGTGTATGTTCCATTGCATATATTTTTTTTTAACCAAGTATGTCTTTATTTTAATAACAGGCCAAGGGCTAAAAACACTTTAGGGAAGAGCTATTTTTTCTACTTCAGCAAAACTACAGAGAACATGTTAGACGGTTAGATGACCCCCAAGCCTAAGTTCATACTCTTCTTAAAAGACATTAAACTTTTCCATTTAAAATAGTAATAACAGTGTGGCTGGGGTAGGGAGGCCTTCTCTCGTGAAACAGTGAGTCCTTCCTACAAGCATATGCTCCAACTGCCACTGTACCTGATGACAGTCATCCTTGGAAACAGAGTTCTCTCCATTTCCCTGTGTTGACAATTACATTTCTAAGTATCTTATATATTTCAGTATTACATAAATATATATACTCTTTCCTATTAGCACTGCTTTCAAAAAGCAAAATTACTGCTGCCCCACAGCTAATGTTTTGTCTCCACCTGACCTGATCCACATTTCTTTGACTCTTAATCGAAAAGGAAATGTTCCACATGTAGACAATTAAGCTAACTGTGGTTGGAGATGCTGCTCAGCTCTAAATGAGGCCCTGCCTAACAATCTTGATCACATTTGTTCTCTGTTTGAATGCAGCAAGTGTGTACTGTAGAATGATCCGTTCCCCTTGCGACGAGACAGCTATGCCTTTGAACAGACCTGGAAGCAAGGGGAGCCGTCTACTTCAGGGAGTTTTCTTATGGGGCAACTCCAGTCAGCAGTTCGCCAATAAAGTCGAATTATTTTTAAAGCAAAATGTTTTTCAAAACTAAGCAATTTTTAAACAAAATGAACAGGTATTTCAATAAGACATCCTTAATGTTTAAATTTCACCCCCCCAAACTAGAACATTTATCACACACACACACACACACACACACACACACACACACACACTTTTTTTTTTTCTAAAAGCATTAAAATATCCTAGGAAAAAGAAAAATACCAAAAAGATTTCTGATGTTTAATGCTTCCTATCAGCAATTACACCATCTGGTATAGTCAAGGGCTGTTCAGTCAGTTTAAATAAAGCTGTCTGGAAGTTCCTCTTGAAGCCAAACATTCATAAGTGAAGATGCTTGTGTGAACAATGAGTGAGACACAATAACTTACTGCTAGGAAAGCACAACTGGCCGGCCCTTCCAGCACTGCAGGACAAACTCAGAAGCCTAGCTCCTCTCACACTTCCCTGGCCCCACTTTCATTTTAGGCTGTGGGCTGCCTGGCCAGAGGATTCCACACAGCACAGCTGTTTTAGGGGCTCATGCTAAGGGTGGAGAAAAGGGTAAGTCTGATGCTTAGTTAACTCATCCTTAATAATCTCTTCTTTTTTTCTAAGTCTTCAAATAGGTTTAATCAACAATTTTGCAAATATAAATTCCCCCACCATTAATCATCCTTTTTCCAAATCCTTATGGAGTGAATTACTAGCTGAGAGGGGACGCCAATTCTAGTAAGTGAATGTCACCCAGCAGGGATATAAAGCTGTCAACACCACAAGGCTCTTGCCTGTCTAAACTCTCTCCCAGCCTTCATATGTTTTTTAAAGAGATATTAGCCTTTTTTTCCCCTGAAGACCTTCTACAAAAGCTGACTTTTACATACATCCGAGCCCTTCCATTTCATTACACACATGCTTTGAAAAATACAGCATAAAGAACAGAAACATCCTGGGGGTATGGAAAAGACGAAGCAAAACCGGTGTAGTTGCTAATGGGAATCTACGGCTGACCACATTGTACACAAGGCATTAACTTAGCATAAGTTGATTCCTAAAACAACTAGAGACTGTGATGGAGCATTCACCACTTTCAACTGGTTCAAACCAGATTCTACATATAAGAATGCCCCCCCCCTTTTATGAATATCTAAGTCTCATCAAAAATCCTAACAAGGTCCCACTCTTTAAAAAGGAGAACAGCAACACAACATACTCTTTCAGCCAACCAAAAACATTTATCTCTCCCTGCTTATCAAAAGCGGTGGGATAAATTGCTATTTTACTGAGCAACCAATTAACGTAATGATTTTCCCTATTTCTGTGAGGAGAACAATTTTCAGGAGGAACACTCTAGAGAAATAAGCGTGTGCTCCCAAATACTCTGTGTACATAGTCCATGTCCAGCATGGACACCGTGCAACAGACCCGAAAATGAAAACAAATGGCTCAGCAGTAAATATTTTTGTGACTATCTATGTTTGTTTTATAAAGAATATTCAACAAGAGATGTAGAATGGTGGAAATATAATCTACTTTATATTTATCCTATGTAAAAAGAAAAAAGTTTCAATTAGAAAGTATTTCTAACTAGATATATACTTTGAACTTTTTTTTTTAATTTAGAATATACATTTTTAAAAGGCTTGGCTTTCCTCCAGTCTATATACATGATTAGAAGTTATAAAGAAATAAAATTATAGACGTCTTAGTATACACTTGGGAGCTTTATAAACTGAAGCCAACAAAATAATTATTAAAAGTCAATACAAAAAGCTTTGCACTGAAAAATTTGATATTCTAAGTTATATTTTGAAGGTCTCTAAATTAATTTATTTAGAATAGATGGATTCCAAAGAGTCTATTATGCTGTAAAGAATTAAAGCTTTTTTAAAAGAATATTTATAAAGCCACCATATACAAATCCACCATATACCCTTTACTATTAAGCACTGCAAACGTTGTACAGTAAGGCAAATGCTGTCATCTTACGTCCAGCTCGGATGCATCTTACAGGACCCACTGTTTCTAAATTAAGTTAAGCCTCCAAGGTGCTGACTAGAGAAGTTTCTTGAAACAAATCTATTATTCTTCACAAAGGCAATAATTTTATCTGTAGCAAATTGAGAGTCAGTGGTCAAAAGCAAATTATAATTTCAGAAAATCTGCTAAGGAGTAATCATTCCACACTAAAGTGACCCTGAATCAAGAGACTGAAGCGACTTCTTTCCTAGTTCAATATGTCATGAAAGAAAAAGAAGACAGCTTTGTTAAAGGATTCTTGATAGTTACACTATAAACTGTCTAAAGACCTCAGAGAACTTAGAGCATGCAGTTGAACTGCACTTGATTAACAAAGAGAGACAAAAATTATTAAATCCAAGATTTTTCTTATATAAAAGGTGACATTCAGAATACAAGTTTTCCAAGGATTTTCAAAAAATGTTCTCACCGGACATTAGCAGCATATACTGCCAGTATCCCAGGCTTGCTTCTACCGCACCTATGGGGGATTCCTCTCCATTATGTGAGTATACGTGTTCATAAAGTAAGGCTGCTCATTGTTCTGGTCTTGGGGAGATACACTCATGAACCCCACTCTTGAAAAGTGAGCCATACAGTTACCAGATTTGCTTCTTGCTCACTTCTTTTTCCTTTCTTTTCCCCTCATTAAAAGTCTATCTTCACATCTCTAAATGGGACTATACAGAAGCTAAATCATGTTTTCAAAACTTTAAAAATTGAGAGAAAGGCTGCTTCTCAAGAGAAATGGTCAAATTAAAGAATTAAGGCAAGCTGTCTTTAATGACTACCACCAAGAAAAACAGTAATAAAACTAAAATCAGAAAAGTGTCATCTTTTTAGGTGTGTGGAGACATTTCATACTAAGCATTTATTCCAAAATTTGATGGTCACCACAAACATGGGCGTGGATGTGGGGGGGGATGGAGGGTGGGAGGTAGAACTTTATCACTAAGTTTAAGAATTACATTAAACATGCTGCTGCTGAAAGCATCTGGAGTGAAGGGGAATCTCAGGCATAATAAAATTAAAGGAATGATTTATCCCAAACAAAACAGTCTGAATGCCATGTAAAACTGTGCATTTCATATGTGCGACACAACTAGTTGACTACCCTGCAAACCCAAAAGTACAGTATTGAAATTCCTCTCTGGTCTTATTTTGTAAGATTACTAATCACTGTTGAAGAACGTATCTGTATATGTAATGAAAACATCAAAGATGTCCTTTAAATAATATTTAATTCTTGGGTGGGGAAGCAGCAGGCAGCAAATAAAGTTGCTTGCTGTTTTTCACAGAATTCTCTAATTCCTAACAAAGGTATGAACTGCTGCGTCTAAACTCTGCAGGCAAAACAACAGCAAATCCTCTAAGGACATAATGGATTCACGGTGATCCTTCAGTTTTGTTTTGTTTTTTTCCCCTAGAACTTCTGCAGGACACAGTCCTAGTTGTCACATTTGTCTCAGCCATGTCCCAGCTACAAAAGAACACCAAAGCCACTGCTCCTGCTCCAGCCTGATCCTAGGTCTCTGTCCCACTAAAATCAAACACACAAGCTTCAGCCCTAAAACAGATAGATCCGAGGCAAGGAACACTAAAGAGCTCTCTAGGAAAATCTAGAAACAGTTAGCTGGCTGTGACACAGACCTGCCAACACCTCAGCACACAGTGGCAAAGTGCCCAAAAAATGCCACCCTCTGGGTAAACCACTTTCTTGTTTTAACTCGAGATGAAGCTACTACCAGTTGCGGGGAGGCAACTAGGGCATTATTTGGCAACCTGGATTTGACTTCCTGTAATCCTACACCGAAACAGCGCCTAATCAACCTGAACCCTGACACCCAGGCCATTATCACTGGGCCTCAAGCTTCGCGCACCTCCCAGCTCCGGGCTGTTACCTCCCACGGCCTTGGCCACGGCGCCGTTGGGCCTCCCGCGGGCTCCCATGGGGCTGCCGTTCTGCTCCAGCCGGGCCACCTTCACCGGGGGAGGCCCCTTGACGTCGGGGCTGCCGCTCCTTCGGTCGGGGCTGTCCCGCAGACACGGGCTCTCGCTCCGCCGCTCCATGCTGCTCCGATTTGGAGACAAAGTTCCCACCGGCAGGTCGCAATAAAACGCGCAGGGACCTAGGGAGGGGGCGGAGGGGAGGGAAGGGGGAGGGAAAAAAAGAGGGAAAACCGCTCACACACGTGATAGACGATCAGGCCAGTGGCAGAGCACTGCACCGCAGCCACACAAACTTCCTCCCTCGCTGCAGAAGGGTACCAAAGGGTACCGGGAAAGTAAATCCCAACCAAACACTGGAGGTCCCAAAGCTGCCCAGAACTTGAGGTACTAAGACCTGCTCTGTCTCAGGTCCCAAGAATTAGCTCCCGGTTGTGTGAACAGAGTCAGACCTCGAAGCCCTTACCAGTACCCCATTCATTGTGAGCAGCGCTGGCATTAGCCTCTCTTTGATAAAGAGCCCCCCACCCAGTCCCCCACTTGGGATCCAGAGTTTTGAAAGGTGAGTATTTAAGAGCAAGAGGTCCCACCTGGCCGGAGAGGGAGCTTAGACCTACAAGGGTCCTTAAGCAAATTAATTGCTTGATAAATGCGCTGTGAATGGCCAAGCTGGATCAATGGACCCACGGAATCCCCACACTTTACCTTTATGGACCAAGTACACTTGTATACACAAATATACACCTTTGCACAAAAAAAAAAAATTAACTATAATTCCACGTAAGTGAGCATCCCCAAACACTTGGAGGTTTGGAAAGGCTACCTTCCATCACAGGATCACAATTATTATTTGGGATCATTCTTATCTTCATCGTATCCTGGATGTGGTGGTTGTTGTTGTTCTAAGCCATTAAGCATAAAACACAGGAGAAAGAAATCTAGATTCTTAGGTGCGAGAGCAGCCTTCATTAATCTTAATTTCTAAATCTGGAAAGTTTTTTCTCGAGGTCCCTAGGCGAGCAGTGCTCCATGCAGTTCTCCGCACTCTTCAATTTTGGAGGAATGACCCAGAAGAAGGGAAAACACCTGATGAAAAGGCGCCCACATTGTCACTGAAACCTGTGAGAGGAACCCCAAATACTCCAGGGGCTCTGAGAATCCTCTAGGGCGCTTTGGACTCGGAGAAGCCTAGTTGCCGAGGGTCGAGACAAGAATGGGGGGGGGGGGACAGAGAAGGTAAGGAAGAATGCGAGAGATGTAGGGAGTGCGGGGTGCGCGGAGGAGTTGCGAAGTGAAGGCTCCACCGCACTTCCCGGCTTTGCCTAGGCGCGGGTGAGAGCCAGCGCCGGGGAACTTAGCGCGTCCCGGGCTTCCCGAACTCCGGGCGCCGCGTGGGAGCCCTCGCCCAGCGTACTTACTGCTCACGGTCTGTCTGAAACTTGGCTGGCTGGGGCTCTGTCCATGGAGCAAAAGTAGAGAATCCAGGGTGGAAAGTTTCTGGTGATTTGCAGTGTTGTCCTAGTCTTCCTTTCTCTTTCCTCCTTCCCCTTTCCTTTTCCTCTTCCCCGGTCCTAGCGTTTAAGGTCCTGGGTCAGGGTGTCTTCTTCTGGTTCGGAGATGGTTGTTATGATGATGGGGGCGGGGGGCGGTGAGGGAGGAGGAGGAGAAGGAAAGGAGGACTCCTCCAAAGGGGCACCAGAGCGAGCGGGGGAGGGGACGGCGGAGGGGGGGGGAAGAGGGGGCTGAAAGAGCCTTTCACACCTTCGGGTAGGAGACCGGTTCTGGAGAGAAAGGGCTGAGGACTGGGAGGCTGCTGCCGCTGCTGGCTCCTACAGCCGCTAGCTCCAGAGGAGGCGCGGCCAGAGTCGCGGGGACGGTGCCACCAAGAGCGGGGAAGGTGCGGAGACCCCGGACCGCGCGCAATATAAAACGCGGCGGCCGCACAAGCTGTCACCTCCAACCTCTCCCCTCGCGGCCGCCTCTGCCAGAAGCCAGAGCCGGACTCACTGACAAGCCGCAGAGAGAAAGACACTGAGAGGGAGATGATTATTAGTTGCGTTGAGTCATCAGGCAAAGTGAGTCCTTTTGGGTTGTCCTCGGTTTCCGATTTCTCCCCCTCCCCCTTTCGGTCCCCAGATCTAGCGCCTTCAAAATAATAATTTGGGGTGGGGGTAGGGGATGTCTCTGGGTTATTTCGGGATGGGAATGGGGGGGACGGATCTAAACCCAAGCCAGACTGGTCCACCGCAATGAAGGAGGGGAGTGGGGGGCGGGGAGGAGGGCTGGGGAGGTTGCGGGGGGAGGGGGGCCCCCCTGGCAGGAAATTAAACATCAATCAATCAATCGCAGTGAGCACGGCGACCCAACGAGCCGGGCTGCGGAGGAGGCACAGGGATAGGCGAGGGGGTGGGAGGCAGGGAGAAAGGAGGAAGGGGAGAGTCGGAGGTGGGAGAGGGGTGGCAAGGACCTCATGCACCCGGCGACGAAGGACGGATGGCTGAGGACTGAGTGTGGCGCGAGGCGGTGGCCACGGCCGACGAATGGGTGCGTCTAGGCGCTGACGAACGCCAGGGCCCAGGGTCTGGTCCTCCTCCTTGTAGCTAGTCCAGGGCGCAGCCGCCTCGCCCAGCCCCTAGGCGCACTCGTCCTGGCGCGCAGGCTGCCGCGACTAGGCGGGCGCTCCGTGCCGCGGCTCGCCGCAGAGGCGCAGACTGGCGCTCGGGAGGCGGCGGAGGCTGCCTCGTCTCCGGGCTCTGTTAACTGCGCCGCCGAGTACTTTCGACTTTGGAGATAGGAGGGCGATCGCCTCCCCCACCCACCGCCTCCGCCCACCACCCACCGCCTCCGCCCCTCGGAGCAACTTTTCTCGGTGCGAGCGAGCTCTCCATCAGCTCCGAGCCGACCCGCCCGGCCCGATGCGCTCCCGGCGGTGTTTGGGGAAGGCCACTTCGCCCTCAAATCCCGTGCGGCCGCGGGTCCGGAACAATAGCCCGGGTGTCCCGAATGCCTGGAGCGAGACTCCGCCCGACTGGCTGTGGGTCCCGCACTGGAGAGAGGGTTGCTCCGTGGGCACAAGGCAGGATACATCCCTGCCACTCTCGCCACACGGGCTCAGTTGCGAGCGGCGCAGCCCGGGCTGCCCGGAGGCCAGAACACTGTGCCAGCCGCAGCGCTGAGGCTGCGCGCCCTCGGGTAGCGACGCTGGGGCTCCCGAAGACTCTCAGCGGCTGGGGACGGAGTTCGGGCGCGAGCAGAGCCGAGCCGTGGGGACCTAGCCTCTCCGTCCCGAACGAGGCGGCGCCGATGAGTCCCTAGCTAGTCCTTCTTTGGCTTAGGAGCCACAAACTTTTGCGGACTCCCGCGGCCCTAGCCTTTCGGCTCGCGCCGCGTTACTTGTTTAAGGTGGCGCGGGTATTGCCGACCCAAACCCGGCTGCGGGCCGCGCTTTTGTCTTGGCCATCCCGCATGGGCGCGGACCTCCTTAAAAAAAAAAAACACGTGGGCAGGGGCCGCGGCCCGGCGAGGTGCCTGCTGCATCCCGCGTCTGTCAGCCGCGGAGACCTCAGAGGAGAAAATATGAACCCGTCCTCTCCGGCCTTCGGGCCAAAGAAGCCCCTTGAGCTGGTGGCACCTCCTGTCCTTTCTGTATACCGGGGCTTTCTCTCCTGTTCCCAGGACCCCAAGGACTCGGCTTCCACCGGTTGCCAGAGTCACTAGTCCCCCTTAAGAAGCATTGACTGTACGGCGGCGCCAGAGGGCCAAACTAAATTCGGTTTCGGGAAACGCGCTCGAGGCAATTCTCTAAATCCTGGCCTTGAGCTGGGCCAGTGGAGGTTGAATTCGCAAATAGCTCTGGAGACTAGCCTGCTGTCCACTTGCTTGGTAACCGACCTCCCACGCCCCAAGAGTCGCAAGCCCTCGGCCAGGGAGGCCGGAGGGCTTCTCTGAAAGAAAGAGGGTCCCAGAAACGAAACTTGTCCCTGGCCTAGAGCTCGGTGCCCAGACCTCGGTGAGTCCGACTCAAAGGAGCCGCCCACCAACTTCACCATAAGCCCCAGGCGACAGGGGAGCAAAGCCAAGCAGAGGCTGGCAGGGTAGTAATTCTTCAGGGAGCCACCGCAGTGTTAGGAAGCCTTTTTCTTTTCCCTGTTTTTTCCCTCTCCAAATTCCGTGCTCCCACGAACATGCCCAGCCAAAGGGGCTAGAGAATATTTCAAGCCCGTGAAAGCAAAGTGGCTCAAGTAAATCAACCCTTGAAAGTAGCTTAAAGGGTTTTGGGTTTTTTTGTTTTTGTTTTTTTGTTTTTTTGTTTTTTTTTTTGGTTTGGTTTGGTTTTGATTTTTGGAAGCAATGAAAGAAAGAAACTGTAAGTTTGATCGACAAACTTTTAAAAAGAATAATATTATTGCATATCGAAATCGAAAGGGGTGTTTGAAAAACTTAGCTATCACGGTCAAACTTAGCCCGTTTTTTAAAATGGGAAGTGCATATATTTTATTTCTATATTAATGATAATAACCCCCCTCCTGCCCCGTTTCCTTTCTTACCTTGGCGTTGGAACTACAGAATCCACCTCCGGCCCAATGTCCACGAACTAAGAAGAATTGATGATATTAGGACTGCAGGACTTCTGGAAAAAAATGCAAATCATTTAGTGGGGATCTTTTTTGTCTGATTCGTCACTATTATTATATCTGATGATGCGAATGGTTGGAACGATTCTATCCTGTCATTAATGAGCTATTTTATAAAAACCACTGTGGGAAAATCGTCGTTTGCGTTTTGCTGAGGATCACTTCGCTAACCTCACTGGCTTGTATCAACAGTGTAATTATGAACTTCAGCTACACTCTTATAAACAACATGGCAGTATTGTTTAATCGGTTAATATTTTATAAAGTGTAAATATTTTATTATGCTTTGAAGGGAACTATTGATTCTAAATTATTTTTAAAAACAGAAAGTCTATTTAAATAAAGTATACAATTAAGTTCAATGAAATGTACATTGTGGCTAGATTCCACACCCTTACAAATTCATTATTTCTTTTGTCTATTTTTGATAATGAAAAGAAAATCTACCATTTGGGACAAAAAATTCCAAATTATTTAAAATTACATTTTAAATTTTAAGCAAATTACATTTAATATACACGAAAATGTCTAATTCGATGTCATTATCAAAACTGTACTTTGAATGTTGGCAGATTTATTTTTAGTAGAGCATTTTCAAATTTCTCTCGTTTAGTAAAAGGAGAATTCTAGAAGGTTTTGCCATGCATCCCCAGTGTGAATTTTTCCCTTTAGTTTTGTCCCCAATAAAGACCTTTTCTGTTTCAAGTTACTTGTTTTTCCCAATCCAGTTTTGTTAGCTTCATTTCAACTAAAGCAAATTATTTCAAACACTTCTAATCGCTACAGTAAGTTATATTTTAAATAATACTTTAAAAATGTTTGTCATTTTCATTTTTAAAAACAGTAAATAAATATATTTGATGATGATTCAAGAAATTGTTTGGTTTCATTTTTGTATTCCCCATGACGGTTTATTTCCAACCATTTTTTGAAATAATCACACTTTTTTAAATGGTATAAGCACATTTATCTTTTTAAATACTTTGATCCAAAACTCTCCCACCCCCAACCCTACACACATCAGGTTAAGAAACAGCTTTCTCCATGCTCAGACTGTAAAGTGTGTGGTGGGGCATGTTTTCTCGGTTGTTTCTGACTTACATTTTTTGAGGGAGATCTCCTTAAACTTTTCTCAGGTTCTCCTAGCCCTAAAATTTCCCCCTTACGGTACGTAGTCAAAGGCCGCCTGTCTTTTACAATCACACTGTTATTATTATTTTTATGCAACAACAACAAAACACTGGGACTTTCTAGGCTGGGGTTACGGTTTCCCTCTTTACTAGACTGCTTTTCTTTCTTCCCAGGCCTCCTCTTAAGGCCTGGTCTGCACTATCAATGAAATGATGCAAACATCATTTGATTTCTCCTGTTGCCTCTGAGGTTTGGGCCCAGGTCAACTTCGGTGGTGTGCCTTAGACCACCTAGGCCCGGCTGCCCTGGTAGGATGCAGAGCGCCAAGCTCGCCGCTTTGCGTCTTTTTGGCCAAGGGTTCTGAAGGCCCAGCATTCACCCCCGACTTCTCTGGCTCTCACGTTTGGCGACCCAGGCACTTCCTGAGGTGTGCTGCCTCTTTTAGAGTACTGAAAGTTTGTGCTGTTTTTTTTTTCTCTCCACCCAGGGCATTCATTTCAAACTTCGGGGAAACCGCCACCTTAAAAGCCTTCGAGGACGGCTTCTAGGAATCAAAACCGGCCAAAAGCTTCTCCTGGAGCTGGCCCCTCTAGAGGCGGGGAGGGGGGAGCGAGAGGGAATTATTTCTTTCTAAGGATGCCCATGTGGTGTCTGAAGCCAATTTCCGTCTCAGACTGTCCGTGGAAAGTTAGGCGACCAACACTTTAAAGGACCATGTCATACTGCCGCTGCGTTTAGATTGCAAATCCAGCAAGTCAAGTGGACAAGGAGCTAGAGGCCCGCATACCGGGGAACCGGGATGGGCCTTGAAGGACGGGCAGCTCCTCTAGGATGAGCTTAAGCCAACTTTCTGAGACTACTCTGGTGACTGACCAGAGTGCAGCGGCAGGCGACACTTACTCAGTTAACACCCAGCTTCCTCGTTGGCATCAGAACCCAAGAGATCAACTCGCGCCAGGCAAAGATAACAGGACTCGCAGTTGCCCTAGCCGCTCTAGGGGCCTGGGCGAGGGCGATGCGGTAGGACAGCCTGGGAGATGGTGGAATTCTCCCAGGATCCGCCGAGGAACGCGCCTGTGAGGCCTGCTCAGAGATGAGACCCGAGGACGCAGCGTATTGGGTTAGGGTGGTGGGCAACTAGTCCACGAGAGCTGCCAATGTGTCTAGGAGTTGGATTTCAGGACAATCCACCGTTCCAAAGCCCAAGGGACAAAAAAAAGAGCGCCAAGCGTTACTCAGTCAACTGTGCCAGGGAGGACCTGCGGCTTTCTGTCAGAGGTCCTAGGTGACAGAGATGGGCGTCCGGTGTGGGCTCTGCTTTCTAGAGGAAGGGTAGTGAGGAGACAGGTTTCAGAGCTGAGAGAATCCTTGGAGGAGGATTTGGTTGTCAGATTCCCGGCCACCATGTGGGAAATCCGGGAAAGGCAGAAGACACCGCTGGCGACTCAGGGCATAAATATCCCCAACGCCAGGGCTCCTGGGATCGACGTTCTTTTTTTCAATGCCTTAATGGGTAATTTCCTTCCGTAGCAACGAGAAAACAACTGTCTAGTTAATATTGTCTATGCGTAGACATGTACTGCAAATGATGGAAATTAACAAGGCAGGAGGGAGAAAAGGCCAAAGGAACCGCTGCGGCCACTCGTCCCGATCTTGGGGCTGCTCTGTTTTCCTTTGGGAAACACCTAGCGAGGCCAAAAAAAAAAAAGAAAAGAAAAGAAAAAGAAAAAGAAAGAAAAAAGAAAAACAGAAAGAAAAACAGACCCAAACCGAAGATCTAGATGCCAAGGCTAGTGGTCAACGTTCCACCACCTCCAAGACCGTGTCACTGCCAGGGGTCCCTGCCCAGAGTCGAGGCGATGCCTCCCTACAGCGCCACCGCGTGGGCTGCGGCTGAAACCTGCTGCGCTGGCTGGAGCGAACCCTTCCGCAGCGCCGGGAATCCTCAGGTTAATGAGGAGTGGAGCGGGTACGGTGCCCGGCCCAGGGCACCAACAGACTACTCAGCACCAAGATGTGACCGCGTATGCAAAACATTCTTGCCTGCAGTTGCGCCCAGACTCTTGTAATGAAAACTACACCTATAAAGAGCAAGGCATGACATTCCAGAAGCATCCCAAACTCCTGGCAGGCCGACCCGCACCACCCTAGCCTGGGCAGGCCGTCGGATGCCAGGCGGCCATACCCGGAGCAGTCGCCGGAGCTCACCGTGACTCAGCTGCTAGGCTCGAACTTCACAGAGAAGTTGTTCAAGCCAGGACGCAAGGTCTAGGCACTTACTGGGACCGCGGATGAAGCTCGTCGTCAGAGTATCCTGAGGACCAAATTGCCCAGGGACTGCTGGGGGGTTGGGGGGGGGGACATAGAACACTTCCTTGGCTGGAGCTTTCACTTTCCCCAGGGTCACAGGAGCCCACCAGGCACTGTCCTGACGCCTGAACTAAAGTCCGGGTGGCTGAGACTGAATCCCAGGACTCTGTCCTCTTGATCCACGGTGCCGGAGGACAAGCCCAGCAGAACTAGGTTAGGCATCACCTGACGCCGGTCTGGAGTCGCATTAAGACGTGGCTTAGAGTACTTTGCTAGAAATTTCGAGTGTTGTTGTTGTTGCTGCTGCTGCTGCTGTTGTTTAATAAATTTAATTCTCTACCCACCCCTACCCACCCCCTTCACTCGCACACATACACAAATAAGTACACAATGGTGCTGCCAGCTATTGAAGGGAACAGCCAACTCCGAAAGGTGTAAATTCACCTAAGTGCCCACCCTAATTATAACAGGAGCATGCCCTGGACTCCGGAACGTGCAAGTTTCACGCTGGGCCAGATCTGGGTCTTTGGAACCAGTGACCAGTTCCACACAAAATATATCATCGCAGTCGGGAGGACTAAATTGCGGCTCTCCGCGACCCCTTGGCCTGTTCTCCCTCAGCCTCAGCAGCAGTGGTGACCTGTTCATTTTCGATACCTGGAACCCATGACCATCTTACCCTTCCAAACCTCACCGTCCTGGCCAAGTGCTCACCTCAGCTCTCTGCTCTTGCCTTCGCCCCTCTTGCCCAGTCCCTAGTGAGAAGTGGTGGTTCAACGAGGCGCCGACGCTGGCTGCTCACCTCCAAGAGCCAAGGAAGGTGCCCTAGGCGTCGCAGGTCCAGCCCTAGGGCTGATTTAAATAACTAATAAGCTCAGAGAAATTTTACGAGGGGAACTTTTCCTTGTAGTATCAATAAAGCTTAGTAATTGGGTAATTGGGTTTGTTGGTTACCTATGCGTGCGCTCTCTCTCTCTCTCTCTCTCTCTCTCTCTCTCTCTCTCTCTCTCTCTCTCTCTCTCTCTCATTTCTCCTCCCCGTTTTCAAAAAACGGAGTTACTACGTAGTGTGCGTTTGTATAGTGTGTGAGTGTGAATGTAAGAAAGCTGTTTATTTTGTTTGTTTTCAAAGCCCCTTGCATACAGAACAATCATGATTGCGCTGAGGAGAGGAGAGTTTTGAAAGGTGAACAGTGGTTATTTCGGAAGAAAAAAAAAGCACAAGAAACATAGAAGAGGAGGAAAGGTTCCAAAGACTTTTTATGTGACAGTTTAAGAAAACGGCAGTGTTTCCTTAATATTACCATTTAACTAATTTTCACTGCGTTCAGATTCGTAGATTTTTTTTGTGATAATTTGGTTTTAGTAAAAAGTCTATTCCATAATGCAATTTAAATTTTTATTTTTACTTCTATCTCGAACATTTTTCTAACAGTAGATATTTTTCTGTCTGTGTATTAAGGTTTAATTTTTAGGATAGAGAAGATTGTTCCGTGTACAAGAATTGCTTATAGTCAATTAATTAGTGTCTTTGCAATCGTTTCAGACCATACGAAAATCTTGGAAAGTAAAAACAACCCGAGTGGTTTTTACTAAGCATGTGGGCTTCTTGTTTGTTTTGTTTTTCTTCTTTTACACATGGAAGTTAAAGACTAGACTTTAAAAAAAAATCTTAGTAATGTGTTGTACTTAAATCTACCTGAAGTTAAATTATTTTTCAAAGGCAGCACAGCTAGTATATACAGGTGTCATTCAAACGAAATGATGAACGTTTTTGCCACAACATTGTTAATAGGAGCAGATACTAAGTAGTCAGAGAAAACGAAATGAGATTCGAGTTTTCCAGGGGGCAAAGTGTTGGCTTCTGAAGTTACCAGAAGCATACCTTAACCTGTGCATGCACATCTCTGGTGTTTTCACCATCCGTGAGGATGCCTTTCCTTTTCACTGTTAGCTAGGACATTGACAGATTTTCTTGTTCCTGCGGGTTTTAGGCTGTGAGACCTGAAGCCTTGGCTGAGGGTTGCCCCTGCCAAGTAACTTCCAGCGTTCAGAGATTAGACCTTCCCCTCTTGACAAGAGGGAAGAGGTATCCAGCTGACCTACTGGGCTCAGCCCTCCTTACCCAGAGGCCAGTAACACAGGGGTGCCTGACCCTTAACACTCTGTGAAGACTGCCCCAACCACACTGAAGCTCAGCTAACAGCAACAACACCAGCACATCCTGAAAAGCTCTTGTGGACTGTATCTCTTCTTCCTGCCTTCAAAGAGGGTTACTGGCAAACAATTTTCCTTTCCATTGGTTCTCCACCAGGTTCCTGGAAAACACCCATCACCTTCAATTGTCTTCGCCAGCAACCAGGACAGTGCAGTGCCTGTATCCAGTGAGCTCAACGTCATCTTTACTCTCTGCATTGTCTGGCCGTGCTGAGGAATGAAGTATTCTACTGTTGTGTGATTTGAGGAAGTGGCAGGGAAAGTTGGGAGGATTAAGGAGAAAAGTGCAGGGCCCAATGGGGGGTAACCTGGAGCCTTAGTGCTGGGCACCGCTCTCTCCTCAACCTGCCCTCTAGACTGTCCACTACTGGTTCCCTACTCTGGACTTGGGTCCCAACAGCAGTGCACTGGGAATCCTGGCTGTTATCCTGAGTTTTGGTTTCAGTTCATCTGTTTTCTGGGGATGCAGAAAACCCACTTTTATTCTTTTTCTGGTCTTGTCTCATTTGCACTTTTTTTTTTTAAAGAGTATCGCTCAAGCCTGGTTTCTGCCAGACCCCCTGCCATCTCCCCAAGTTCTCTGTTCAAGAGCAAGAAGTGATTTGTCTGTTTATAGCAGGTTTAATTAAGACAGTTATGTGCCGTGAACTCTTTAGGCGCCAATCAATGCACTTTGATTGGGAAAGTCAAATAGAATCACATCTTACAGTTGCAGCGCCGCTGGCCGCCCAGGCTCTTGAAAACATTGGCTGTCGTCCTACACCCACTTCATGGGACCTGCGCGAATTCCCGGTAGGACAAGCTGCTCTTTGAGTTCCTAGAGACCTCAAGTCACGATTTCAGGCCAGATCGAAACCTTCCGGGTTAGGAACCTGTAGGGCTCGACGCTCAGAGCGTTCCCGATGGCTGGTGGCTGAGAAGCTGGCACCGGACTTCCGGGACCAGAATTGACTTCCCAAATGTTGGAGAGTTCTGCACCCCAAGGCCTTTAACCCGCAACTTACATCCTCCGCTCTACGAATCCGGGTTCATGCCACTCTACTTTCCCCAAGATATGTCTTCCCTTCCCTCAACTCTGCTCCAGCTCAGGCTGCTTTCCGGTTTATCATTGAAAACCTCCAGAAACTGGAGTGCGGCACTTTTAGGGCGTCGGCCACGCCTTTGCATTTTTCGTCCCTCCCTTTCCATCCGAAGTCTTCCTCTCTCAGAGAGAAAAGGGGACAGTAGGACGAAGATCTGAGATAACTTGATCTTTCAGACAACGTTGAATGGGAGCCTCTGGACTGAGGGGCGAATAGGGTAATGAGGTTAAGTGCTGAGCCCTCCTCTACCGTTCCTCTGACGTCTACCTCCAGCCTCCAGATCTCACTCCTGACCGCCAACTTAGTCCTCATCACTCTTGAGATTTCAGACTCTTCCCTCCCCAAAGCATAGGTCCTCACCAGCCCTCACAGTCTCATCAACGTGAGACCTCCGATCGCCAGAAACAAACTTTTTTAATCTAAGGAGCACTTCCCATTCCCAATCCTAGGCCCTATTTTGGCCAGCTGAGTGTCTATCGCCTCCATGAGTGGGGGGAGGGGCAAAAGGGCTGCGATTCTGATTCTCGCCTCCTCTTCCTCTCCCCTCCCTCCCACTCCGCTCTGTATTCTATGTAAAAGCAACCCTGGCACTAGAAAGCTGAAGTGGTTGCTATCAGAGTGGCTGGTGATTCTCCTCCCTGTGTCCGTGTAACGTTTTAGGAAGAGAGAGCAATGTCAATTGGTTTAGTATTGTGTGTGTGTGGGGGGGGGGGGGCAGGTAGAAGGCCTTTGCTTTTGAGGCTCAGCAAACCGGCGGGTGTTTAGTTAATGTTTGGGACCTAGAGTGAAGGGAGTCAGGCTTGTCTGGCTCAGTATTCACCCTAGCACTCCCTAGCTGAGCCAGCCAGGGAGAGGACTCTGAATGGATCTATGAATGAGCTCCGTGGTGCTAAATCTAAGAGGCAAGTCTTGGTTAATTGTAGTGTGGGCAGATGCTGGCGGATGCCACCCCCTCCCATCCGAAAGCCCGCCTCTGAGCAGGATTGAGATGGCTGGGCAGCCCAGCAGCTCCCGCCCTTCAGGCCCCAGCTCAGGCCCTGGCAATCTCTGCACTTTGTCATCAAGCGCGAGTATTTGACATTCGCAATTATCTGCAAATACCCTGATCGGTTTGTATATGAAACACTTTTTTTCTTGCCTTAAGGTTTGAATCTGGTAAATTTCAGACAAGTGGTTGGGGGAGGGGTGACCCTAGAGACCATCAGACCAAGCTGGTGAAGGTGGTTCTGCTGCGGAGGTGGGCATCGGGAACCGACAGGTCTGTATGGCTGCCATAGTTGCCTCAGCATCGCCACGAATAAGACCTATCCAAGGTTAGAAAGTGCCCAGGCCAGAAACCCGGGAGACCACTTCTGAAAGAACACACGCTAATCTCCAGAAAGAGTCTGCAGTGCCCAAGGCGACCCTACCACTGACCAACCTCCAGAGTTAATCATCTTGATCAACACAAAGCACACTAACAAGGCTGGTGGTCATCACAGAAAGTGTCAGGCCCCTATGGACAAATTTACTTGCTCAAAGAATCATCCCAGAGAGCCCTGCGCTTTGAGTTCTCCCTCTGACCCCGGGATGTAAACCATGCCCTACTTTCAAAGAAAGGGATGCCACTTTGACCCTCCTCCTCCAGTCTCTGGATCCTCCTGGTGGGGTTTCTAAATCCAGAAAATAACTCACCACCCTTACATCTCACTTTCAGGGCTACCTGTCCGCAACAGGGAGGGAGGGGGACAGGACAAAGGGAGAAGAGGAGGAGAGGAGAGGAGGAGAGGAGAGGAGAGGAGAGGAGAGGAGAGGAGAGGAGAGGAGAGGAGAGAGAGGAGAGGAGAGGAGAGGAGAGGAGAGGAGAGGAGAGGAGAGGAGAGGAGAGGAGAGGAGAGGAGGAGAGAGAGGAGAGGAGAGGAGAGGAGAGGAAGGAGGAGAGGAGAGGAGAGGAGAGGAGAAAATGGTGGCAAGCCTTTAGGTACAGGCCTAAAGACATGGCTAATTTTAGTCTCCTGCTTTCTCAGAAACCTAGTTCTGGCCCCTAGCCAGAGTCCTAGAACCTGGAGGCCGGAGACTAGTTGGAGCTCAGCAAACACAGCCATAGCCGGGCGCTCCAGACTTGTAGTCTTTTTAGCCAACAAGCTGAACTCCTGAGTCCCGCATTTCAGCAACTTGAGAAAAACTTCTCAAATGCCCTTCCCCACGCTGTTATTTAGGCTCAGCTACTGACAACCAAGTTGGTCCCTTCTCACACCTATTATCTTATTCCGATATAATTCCGGGAGTGGGGGTTAGCGTAGAGAAAGGTGTGTTTGGGGGAGCCGGGAGGGGAGCATTCATTCCTGTTCTGGAAAGGCGGTGCTGGAAGTTTACGAAGTCTGTCTCTGTAACTCCAAACTGCCAGAGCATTTTCTGAATGCTAGCTAAAAAGCACGCCCTTTTCTTCTGTAGAGAGACTTTTAAACCTGGCTTGCACCCCACCCTGGGGAAACCTGAAATGAGGTTTGGAAGGGCACCGAGTCTTCTCCTCTGGGCTTAGCTTCTTACAGCAATAAATTGTGGTTGGCTCGATTTGGTCTTTACTGTTTTCGGTGGCGCCCTTGACCTACTAGTAACCTATACTGGTGGCTACTTCACTGCCAGGTCTCAGTTCTTTTAGCATTCCTAGATACCAGCCAGAGATACTCTCAGTCCGTGCCTGCTTTCTCACTCCCCTCTATGGAGCCAGGTCCCTAATTTGAGCCCCAACCCCACCTTGCCTCTGTGGAGAGCATCGTGGGGTCTTGGCCCCTCAACAGGGTCCGGAGTGAACAGGTGAGCCTTGTGCGGGATGAAAACCGGCCTGGCCGGGGGAAGGAAGCTCGTACAAGATATCCAGAGGTGGATCAAACCTTTACTCCGTCATTTCTCATCACCGCCCCCCATTTAGAAAGGTGTGTGGCAGCTACCAGCCCACTCCCCAGGAAATGCCCCAATAGACTTTGCTTATTCGACTAACTCAATAGTCTACTCCCTATTCACCCTTAGTCCCCAGGCAGCGCGCCCTTTGGCAGAATTGATGACTGCTTTGACCCAGCAGAGCGCGCCCTGCACTAACCTGAATTCAGAGAGAACCTTCCAGGGAGCTTCCGCACTGCGCACCCCTAAAGGACCTGGCGCCCCGACCTCCTGTTAACATCCATCTGCTCTGGAACTAATCGAAACCCTAGTCCGTCGCCCCCAAATGATTTCATTTTGGCGCGTTACTCCCATCCGAGAGGAGGGCGGGAAGTAACCAAGAGGAGGGACAATAGGGGCTGGGGCCTCCTCTGCTCACCTGATAATTTGACTTAGGGGTTCCGTTAAAAGGTGCGGAAGCTCAGAAACAAGAATGCACCGAGCCTAGGTCTCCCAGGGCAACCGGAGTTGAGGTGATGTGTGTGAACCACACAAGGATCCCAGGCAGGGAAGAGGAACTCTGCATTGGGGCACATTGGCCGATGTTTTATTGGAGCCCAGCTTGCCCCCGACTTTCTGGTAACTTAAGAAAAGCCTCCAAACTCTCCTGGCAGGGAGCGTGTATTGTAACCTCCTACACTCCATCCCCACCTTAATCAGCAACTGGGCGCTTCCTTAGGTCTCGCTGCGGTGCTGGGTGCTGGCTGCTGGCTGCAGCCGCCCCTAGCGTCTGAGGTGAGTCGGACACCTATTAACCACCGATTTCAGAGCCAATGCTTCTGACCTTACTACTAATTGCTTGTGCTGGGAAAAGCTCATAATCCCGGAAGGCTAGGTGCTTCTGAGAGACACAGGAGGACTACACTGTCCACAGCTTTCTAACCCCACCTTCGAAGCCTAAGTGCTAGGAAAGTAGCTGTGTCTCTGCCATCTACAAGTCCAGGCCTATAGTCACCTGGCTTGCCAGAGTCCTCCTGGGTAGCCTTCTGCTGGCACTCTCCTCATCTGGTCTGTGGGTACTTGAACCTACAGCAGAGGAAGGAAGCCGATGCCCAGATGGCTGTTCATTTCCAGTATTGCACAGCGGAGACACTGAGAAACAAGCACCGCTTAGTGCATTAGTTGGCAAGGAGACTGCCTATGTCCAGATGAAGATATACTGTATTTTTCCTGCACACCAGTTCATGTATGCGTACATACTATGATAGAACATGGTCCCACAGATTTTGACCCTTGTTTTAAATATTTTATGGCGTCTAATCTCTTCCTATTCGATTTTCAAGTCGTTTATTTCCTGGGTGCTTTATGTAACTTTCATACAAATTAGAGCGCCTAGCTTATGTGAAACCTGCAGGTTTTATCTCAAGAGGATCAACATCAGAGCCCCTCTCCTGACCTTATGGATTTCAGGGAAGATTCAGAAGCTTTCAAGCTTTGACTACTGTTTTAAGAACAGCACTGGGAGAGGAGCAATGAGGGGTGGGGGTGGGAGGTCGGGGGGAGTAGGGAGATGGCCTACTGTGATGGATGAGTATGAAAGTGTAGAAATCTACTATTCTGTATGCTAACTAAACATTGTAATAAAGGAAGAAAAATAACACAAACCCAAGGTTAAGAGGAAAGTGATAAACTAAACTGTAAATTCCATGTGCCCAGTGTGGTGATGTGTACCTGCTCTGCCTCCTGGCCAGTACCCTCTTGAACACAAAAATAGACTCTGGAGCCTGATATAGCTGTCTCCTTAGAGGTCTGCCAGAGCCTGACATATACAGAGGAGGATGTTCACAGCTAACCATTGAACTGATCATGGGGTTCCCAATGGAGGAGTTAGAAGACTGAAGGAACTGAAAGGGTTTGCAGCAATACCAACCAACCAGAGCTCCCAGGGTCTAAACCACCAGCCTAGGAGCACATGGAGAGGGACCCATGGCTCTAGCTGTATATGTAAGGGCATAGGTGGGAGAGGAGGTCCTTGGTGCTGGGCAGGTTGGATGCCCAGAGTGGGGAAATTTGAGGGTGGGGAGGTCGGAGTTGGTGGGTGGGTGGGGCACATCCTCATAGAAGCAGGAGGAGGGGGTGAGATAAGGGGTTTCTGGATAGAGGGAAATGGGGAAAGGGGATAACATCTGAAATGTAAATAAAATATTCAACAAAGAAGAAAAAAATAAAACATAACAACAACAAAACAAATCTGCCCTGCTATGGAAATACAATGGTAACTGTGGGGCAGTTGCCCTCCTAATGGCACAGTCTTTCCAGAGAGAGTGTAAAAACTGGAAGTTTTCACACTTGGAAGCATGCCTAAAGATCATCTGGTCTACCTACAACAGATCACAGATGACAGGAGCTGATAGAAGACAAAGAGTCACTCATTAGGGAAGAGCACAGACTGTAGATCTTCTGCATAACATTGGCTCTGACATGGCTGTGATGGTCTCTTAGGTTCCATATAGCTCAGTAAACATGCTACTTAATGCTGTCACTTATATTCATATTGAACACTTTGATCATCATTGTAATAAATTCTATAAATAAAAGGTAAATGACATAGTCACCCTCTAAGATTGCCTTCTTTTAATTTTTGCAAGCCCAACACAAATGCTATTATTCACGATTTCACATCACTGTTCTTATTTGTATTCTTGTTCACGAAGGCAGAGACACATTGCAAATGGAAATGTCTGCATCTTTTTCCGTAACTAATGTCTGATCTCTAGCAAATGGGGATATGATGTCATTAAAATGGATATTGGACAAGGTACCCATTGATTTATTGACTTCCCTTCTTCAAAGTCCTTAGGGAATTAGAGAGAAGATGGAAAAAGCACAGGTAGGCTGAGATGTGCAATACTTACTGTACTGCACAGAGAAATGGCATCTGGCTGATACAATCAACAATTCAGAAATCTTGATCACTGAGCTTCATAAAGGGGCGACATTGAAATCATTCAGAGCATCCACCTGCTTTTCCCCAGCCCACTTGTTTCACTTGTCCATCAAATGTCAACCTTTCAGAAGCCAAAGCCCACTGAGTTTCCACTCAGGGAGCAAGGAAGCAGGAAGAAAGAAGAAACCCACAGGAAGGAGAACTTCTGTTGCCTCCTGACATTCAAGTCCATAAGTATGACTAGAAATCCCAGAAGCCGTATAGTATCCCTGAAAAACCTGACACTTGAGGCTGAGGCTGATTTCAAAAGGGTCCCCTGTCTTCCAAAAGCTGTTGAGATATCTCATTTGGGGGTGGAAGAGTTTCCTGTGGTCTAAACCTGTCATGGTTCCAGGCATGGCAAGAAAGAAACAACTCTGATGATCTTTAGCTCCATAAGAGAGGCTTCCAAGGCAGAGACCCTCTTGGCCCCCCTCAGTCCTTTTTCATGTGTATGTCTGTGTATCTGTGTGTGTGTGTACCACGTTTGTGTGGGTGTCCAGAAGAGACTATCAGATCCCCAGGAGCTGGAGTTGTAGACAGTTGTGAGTCTCCCAGACATGAGTGCTAGGAACTGAACTCAGGTCCTCTGGAAAAGCAGGACGTGCTTTTAACAGCTTTCTGAGCAGACTGAATCAATTTTTGAAAAGAAACACTTTGAATCATATCCTGTTAAAAATGACTCCCAGAGAAAGTCCACATTGTAACATCTGTTTAGGAATTAACACACATGCCAGTGTCTGCAGCAAAACTATAAACAGCTGAACAAAAGCAAAGCTCAGACGTCCTCTCCTTTAGCCCTTGGGATGGACAGGCTTTTCCAAGGAACCTATCTCAACACCTTCTAAATACAACTGCATGCTAGCTGCTGTGTGTGTCTGCCAAGTTTCCTGTCAGTTTGCCCTATCCTCTAGATTTACAGCATCTGGGCAATCCCAGACCATGTGGCATTTAAGGTTCTGCCTTCTGTGTACTGAAGAATTCCACAAGAAGAAGGATGTGTGTGTGTGTTTCTGGTATAGCCTGTTTTCCCTCAGTGTCAGTCCTCACCTTGAGGCTGGATGCTAGGTACTCTCTTCTCTGGGAGAAGCTGGGTGAGGAAGGGGAAAGAGAATGGTGTGGATCCTCAACTATACCTCTTGCTCAGGCAGGCGAAGTTGGTGCTGATGGTGCTGGACAGGGCACAAGGTGATGGGGAGAGTGGGGAGACCCAGCCAGGGAGCTGAGGCAGAAAACTCACTCAGCTGAGTTCACCTGAGCAATGGAATCCATCTTCTTGCCATGTCCTTAAATACTATGAAAATTTCTGTAACTACTGAGGGGGAATAACTAAGTATGTTTCCAAGTTTTAAACCTGAAGACGAATGTGAATTTGGGAGGTTAGCTGACCTCTCTGAGCCTCACGTTCCTTCTGTGTGAAATGAGCAACCTACAAATAGTTATTGCACAACATTGGGAGGATAAACAGTACACTGTCCGTCAGATGCCTAGACGGTGCCTGAAACATAGTAAAAACTGCCCCCTGACTTGTGTATAGTGATTATTAACTTAATTTGTTCTCCCCTTCCCACATTGAAAACTACTTAATTTAAATAAGAAATTAAGCATTAGCTCTACTATAGTTAGCAGGATGTCATGGAGATAGGTCACACCCATGTCGTCCACAGGAATCTGGGCTTACATGGAACCTACATGGAACTTCAGGACACAGTTCCTCAGGTATGACATTCTGTTGTCATGGTGCAGAGAAAAAGAGGTTTAGTTGCCCTCTGGTCTCTTCTTTTGCTGAGGGATGGGGTATCCTATACCCTGGGTGAGATTCCCCCTAAGCTTCCTCTGAGGAGTATCTCTCTGGTTGGTCTGTATTAACCATGCACAGTGCCCAATATTATGTGATGTTGACAAAGAAATAAAATGACACCATTTCCCTCTTCTAGAGTGTTTAAAAGAAAGTGGCTACGCTTTAACAGCCTGGGTAATATTCCCCATCTGGTTTCTACATCTCCACTCTGCTCTCCCTGTGGTAAGAACTATTTCTGCCTGAGTTCTTTTGCCACACCATGGGCGCTCATCACCCAGGAGGTAGGCAGGCCTAGCTGGTCAGGAGCAGCAGGAGGGAGGCACTCTTCTTTCCTGCTGCAAATGCAAGGCCAGGGGTTCCATATACACACAGCCTCCTCTTTTTGTACCTCTCTCTTTTGAAGATTTCTGAGTCTGCTCTCTGAGTTGGGTCTTGCTACACTGTGCCCACCACTGCCTTTGAAGGAAAGGTAGCTTATCCAATGGAACATCTGATGGGAGACACCCAACTTATCCCTCAGTCTGGTTTTCCTTTTAGTTCATTTTATGATCTGTGAGCTCTGTCTAGATATTTACAACAGTTTAAAATACCCACACAATTTGCTTTGCATTCACTCCAACAAACCTAACATAAATCAATTGCTTTCTACCAATCAATCCTTTTTTGTGACATCAAAGAAGGTTAGGTTGAGGGCCTCTCAGGCTCTTGAGGTGACTAGGAAGCTATAAAATCAAAGAGTATCCTAGAGTCCAGGGTAGCATATTCTCTCTCTCTCTCTCTCTCTCTCTCTCTCTCTCTCTCTCTCTCCACACACACACACACACACACACACACAGACACACATACATATCCATTTCATACACACTAATTTTACTCTATTCTTAATATGCATAAATTATGAAGTCACTTTCCACAATACCATCCACAAACTCTTTTTTTTTTTTTTGGTTTTTCGAGACAGGGTTTCTCTGTGTAGCTCTGGCTATCCTGGAACTCATTCTGTAGACCAGGCTGGCCTCGAACTCAGAAATCCACCTGCCTCTGCCTCCCAAGTGCTGGGATTAAAGGCGTGCGCCACCACCGCCCAGCTAAATGTATAGCCAGGCTGGCCTCGAACTCGTGATCCTCCTGCCTCTGCCTCCTTCAGCAAATCCTACAGGCGTGCACCACCACAACCAGCCCACAAACTCTTTAATAACACAGTAGGGGGTCACAGTAGATGTCTCAGTGGTTAAGAGCACACACTGCACACTGTTCTTGTAGAGGATGGGAGTCCAGTTTTAAAACACTCATGTTGGGTAGTTCAATGTCCTGTCTGTAGCTCAGCTCCAGAGGGATCTGCCACTTCTTGTCTCTGTAGATACCACACTCAAACACATGCACACGCATGCACGCACACACTGAAATACTTTTAAAAACTACAACAGAATTAATAAATGTCACTATACAGGCATACAGAAGCTAGAGGAGGATTGTGGAGGCCTCAGAGTGGAGAATGAGTTATAAGTCAGAAAATCTGAGTTCTAATAATGTTATTTATTAGGTGATGTTTGGTACAAGCAAGTTATCTACAAATTCTTCATACTATTTTATTCCATTCAAAACACCAACCTTCTATGAGAGAAACTTTTTACTCCTGTATTACAGATGAGGAAACAGATTTTTTTTTTAAAAAAGAGAGATAAATAACTTATCAAATATCATAGAGCAAATACTTGTCAGAGCCCTGATTTGAACCAGATATGATTATATAGTCCAAGTTTTTTTTTATTTTCTCCTTTATGATACTGGGGGGTCATCCCAGAGTCTCATGCATACATGCTCAGCAAACACTCTAACATTGGCCATGTCCCTAAACCCTCTGTTATACTCACCCCACCAAGATTATAAATGTGTGCAATAGGCACTTGTGCGCGCGCACACACACAAACACACACACACACTCAAATGTGCGCACACATGCATGCATGCATATACGCACGCGCACATACACACATACAAACATACACCTACGCAATTCATATACACACACATACACACTTGTGCTTATGCACACACACATTCTTTGAGCATGTTGTATAACAAGTTTTGATCATTTTTGTCCCTTATCTCCTCCCTGATCCACCCCTCCTTCCCTACCTTCTGAACTTTGTGTCCTCTCTCTTTCTTCTTTTATACTCATCAAGTAGAATTTGTGCTGCCCATATAGTCTTGGGTTCTTCCACCAGAGTGTGGCTGACCTGGCAGAGACTACACTCTTAGAGAAAACTCACTTTCCCTTCTCTAGCAGCTACCATTTGCCAATAGCTCCTCTACTAGGATGGGACTTCATGTTCACCCCCTCCCCTCCCTGTTGTGATTGGTCCTATCTTGAGATTGACAGGTCTGGTGCATGCTGTCACAACTGCTGAGTGTTCGGGTGTGCAGTTGCTCTGTAGGGTCTAGAAGACTCTGTTTCCTCTCTGGCTTGTTCACATTTTCTGCCCCTTCTCAGAGATGAGGGTCTCACTAAGTTGCCTTCCTCTCTCTCTCAGGTAAGCTTTGAACTTTTGACCTTCCTGCTTCAGCATCCTGAGATTATAGATCTAAGCTACGAGGCCCAGATGAGCTAGTATTCTTTACCATCATGTTAGGGCTACCTCTTAGTTCTTAAGTCAGTACCATTTGTTTGATCTTTGGCAAATATTCACCATTTCTGAGTCTTATTTTCCTTATGACTGTCTCCTGAGTCACCTTTAACTCTGTCACTCTCTTGGACAGCTGGTTTTAAGTTTGGTTGCACAATGATGTGCTGTGATCAGATGACAAGTGGCTGAATCTGCTCACCTGTGTGCCAGAACACACTCCAGCCAACCTCATCCTGACGTTAGCTCCCAGGATCCTCTGCTAGAGTCTGTATCTCAGAACCTCTTTCTACTGGAAAAGAGCCAGCCTGCTTTCCAAGGGCTCCCCGGAAAGGACTCAACAGAGACAAGGACTTCAGGAGTCATCCTACCAAACAGAAGGCAATGCTCCAAGCAGAGCCTGTCCCCAGATTCTCAAATGGCACCTTTCCAAATTTTGAAGTGTGTGACCCTTACCTTCCTGATCTTTAAGAGGACAGTACTGCTTGAATTCCGGAAGCTGCGAACCACTTACCAACAACCCCACTTCAGTACCCCTGTGTATACATGGACAAGGAGCCAATCTATCCAATAAGACTCTCCACAATCCACGTCCAGTTCTGTCACTTAACAGCTTTCAAATGCTGGTCAAGACAACCTTTTTTCGGTTTCTTAGCTGTAACATATGGATGAAAAAAAAATCTATACATGCCTTGTGCCTCACAAGATGTTGTGACAATTAGAAGTGATAATTTGCTGAAAAGGACATTGAAAACTGTAAACTATTATGCAAAATCCAGTTAGTCCTGCACGATACCAGTATCTATGTGTCCATCCACAGCCAGTTTAGGAAAATAATAAAACAAATTCTCACACATAAAACGTATTGGCTGAAAAAAAAACTGTGTGTGTGAGAAATAATCTCATGTAGCCTAGTCTAGCCTCAAACTCGCTGTGCAACCCAAACTGGCTTTGAACTCCTGATCCTCCGTCTGTATTCGCCAAGCGATAGAATTGCGGTCATCTTTCACCATGCTGAGTTTGTCATTTCTGAGTCGGCAAAATAATAGAATTAGTAGTGCCCACCCCCAAGCTCGACTGGAGCATCAAACTTACATCAAACATCTTATGAATGGACAAAGTAGATTCCACACATGGAATTGGAAAGGGCAAGAGTCAATGCCAAGCCAAAGCTAATGAGAGCAGTGATGTAAGCCTCCACCCCTGCTCCCTTCCTGTAGGACTGGCGGCCACAAAAGAAAAGTCCATCAAGAGATTCCCCCTGTGTGCTCCACTGTGTGCTCCTCTTACTGGCCTGGTCCCTTTTCTCCTCTTGGTCTCCTTCCTTTGGCACCTCTGTCATTCATTGGACTTCAGCGCCCTCTAGGGTGGGGTCTATCTTCTGAGTCATCAACCATGTTGCCCAATATAAATATTCCATGTGTGTAACTTTAAAATTTGATTTTAAAAATAGACAGGTATGGGCTGGAGATGCTGACTAGTTGGTAGGGTGCTTGCCTGACACGCACAAAGCCCAGAGTTCGATCCCTGATACCTCATAAATCAGATGTAGTATATATCTGTAATTTTAGCAAACCAGGGGTTGGAAATGTGAGAATCAGAAGCTCAGGTTTATTCTCATACAAGCAATAAGTTTGAGACCATCCTGGGATATATGAGACCGTGTCTCAAAACAGCAAAAAAGTGGAGAGAGGTAAAAAAAAATTTATAATGTATTTTCTTCATTCTATAGTAACCAATACAAAACTTACTGATGTCTCTTTTCTTTCTCTTTCCCTTCATTTCTCTGAAAAATGACATGTAGTTTATATTTTCAGCGCATTTGAATCTGGACTAGCCAAATTCCAGGGTTGGAGAGTCTCACGTGGCCAGTGGCTGCTAGATCTGACAGCGTGGCAACAAAGTGACTCACTGCTGTTCTCCAGCCTTGCCCAGGGCAGCCTGGCTTCCTTTATCCTCAAAGCCAGCATTCCCAGGCTCCTGAAGCATCAGCAAAATAGCCTGATAGAAATGAACTGTCTTCAGTGGTAAAGTGCAGCCTCTCTCCTCTTCCCCTACACAGCTACTGAACACTACACACACTTCCTGCACATTTGACACATACAATGTTCCATCCCCTTCTTTTCTAACTGGCGTCTAGACAGTCTCCAGCTCAATATGCCTTGAACCTCAATTCATTTCCATGGTGATGATGCAAGAATGATATGCATTCAGTAGAAACCACATCTCACACAGTGAACTGTAAGCTTTCCCCCAGACCAGTGATATGCTATGCAATTCCGAAGCTAGGTAATGGTAGTTAACTGCAGCTAACAGCCAGCCGGACAATCACAGCGGAGAACAATCTGTACTCCACATGCAAGGTCACTTGAAATACTAAATACATTTAAAAAAAGATATTATGCTATTGTTTTAAAAATTATTTATATGTATATGTGTGTGCAGAGAACAGTACATGTTCTCTGCACTAGTCCTTGGAGGCCTGAGGTGTCCGACCCTCTGGTAGGTGGAGCTAAAAGCAGTTGTGAGCACCTCTAACTAACGTGGGTTCTGGGAACTGAGTTCAAGTCCTCTGTAAGAACATTGTACACTTAACCAATGAACCATCTCTCAAGCTCCCAAATGCATCTTGTCAGGTTCTTTCCTGGCTGTTTTGTCTCTGTGTACATCTGCACACCAGGAAAGAGCACTGGATTTCCTGGGACTACAGTTATAAATGCTTGTAAGCTGCCATGTAGGTGCTAGAAATTGGACCTCTGGAAGAGTATCCCAATACTCGTGACAGCTGAACCATCTCTGCAGATTCCTTAATGCATTTTTGACTGGTTGTTTTCAACGTTGGGTTTATCAACCCTGTTGCCAGTTGAGAGGCAGCTGAACTTACATAGGAATAGTGGTTTAAACCCTAAAACACAAAACTGAAGTGAGTGTTTCTTGTCAAGTAGTAGGGCAGACAGCGGACGACGCACTGGTAGATGGGAGAACCCCTGCCGGAACCCTCAGGTCAAAGGTTTAAGTAGCTACTTCTCTCTTCTTGAGGAGGAACAAGCCTTCCCAGTGAGCACTAACTGAGATGCTGGCAGAATGAAGGATGGAGTTTGCAGGCAGTCACCTCAAATGTTTAATTCAGCAAGCATGAACACTTATCACAGATGGTTCTAGACATAGAAATCCTGACGCTAGGAACCATGTCTCCCTCGCCAATGTATCAACTAGTGAGTTTACATGATCTCAGCCAAAAGCAAAGGACAATTGATGTTTTCTTGTTTCTGTGCCATCCTATTTCAGAGAAGTAAACATTTGACATCTGGGGTGTTTCAGACACAGAAATCCATGAGGGAATCTATCCTGATTGTGCTACCTGGTGGCTATGTGTGGCAGGACACTCTAGGGCGACAACCACAATTCAACTTCTGTTGACTGAGTGAGAAGAAAATTGGAGTCTTCAAATCTTGAATACAGCTATACATGTGTGTGTGTGTGTGTGTGTGTGTGTGTGTGTATGTATGTGTGTGTGTGTGTGTGAAATAAGGTAATGTTCATGGGAGAAGGGTGGGAAATGAGGGGCTTAGGCTCCAAACTGGACAAAAGTAAGACCACCAACAGCGCTCACACAGAGAAAGCACATGTGGCCCAACTGGCCAAACGGACCTTTGCACTCTGAGAAACATACTGAGGCTCTCAGCGCACACAAGCTCCCAAGTTCCATAGGTCGTCAGTACACTCATAGACTACCACACCATTCTCATTAGAGAGAGACCAGGAGCGCAGCAACCTGGCCTGGGTTCTTGAACCTCCCCAGACAACTACGATCTTCTTTGAAAAGCAGAACTATGTGCTCATATTGAAGTTGGCATATCACAGAGACCTCTATATTTACCACAGAAGTGCTAACAGCTAAGCTTTGGAACCAGCTTAGTTGTCCAACTACAGAAAAATGGGTTTTAAAATGTGGCATGTATACACAATGAGAGGATTCCACCAGAAAGAGGAAGGAAGCCGTGTAGTTTTGTACAACTGCAAAGAATCATATTCAGGAGATGAAGTCAGTCTCAGAAAGATAAATATGATATTTCCCCTCATACATGGTTCTAAATTTTATACAGCTCCATGAGACCTTGTATGGATATGTGACATTACATAGAAGTGAAATTATACGGGGGACCCAGGGGAGAAGGGAGAGGTAAGAAAGGCAAAGAGATTGGGGTATGAGGAGGAACATGCTTAGTGTACAACATAATAATTATTAAAATCTTTATGTCACCCAGTACCATGTTCAATGAATAAAGGATAAAAATATGTTAGAATTATAAATAAATGAACACCGGTGTTGATTAAGCTCCTAGTTTATTATACAATGATGGTTTAACCAAGAGTACTGCTGAAATATGGCACTAGCATAACAAATCAGAAGCTGCTACCTCCCTGGTAGCAGTGAAGCCTAAGATTGATTGAAGGAAACCAGCAGACAGAACAAGCCCCTCATATTTAGCAGAGGAGCTAAGGCCGGAGCCCCTCCACTGCCTGCCTCTTCCCTCTTCCCAACAGTCTGCTCAGTTCTCTTCCAGGTCCTGCCTTCTGAGCTCCCCCAGGAGACTAAAATTTTCTCTCTAGTGTTTGTCACTGGCCAAGGGTAATTCTCCCCTCAATACTGAACCCTGCTGGGCAAAGGAGCCAAGTCCTCCAACCTAGATTCTAGTTTCCTCTTTGCAAGAGCAGAAAAAATTCTCCTCAGACACTCCAGCTAGAAAACAAGAGGGGGAGCCTCTACATAGTTTTCTAGGTGAATGGCTTCCCTGATTGTGGAAAGAGAAAGCAAGGTATTAGGCATGCTCCCTAAACTGGGAGAGTATAACAGGCCAGACAAAGACTTAAGGAAAATACACGGCTGCTTAGAAATGAAACATTCATGATAACTAAACCGGATGTTAGTGATGTTGGCATAACGCTGCTTCACAGGAGTTGATAAATACCTACAGAGCCAGAGAGGTGATCAGCAGTTAACACATATTGATTCTGCAGAGGATCTTAGTTCGAGAGCCAGTACTCATGTTATGTAATATGTAATAGCCTGTTATCACTCCCAGTGAATCCAACGTTCTCTTCTGGCCTCCAGGGCACCCACACGCATGTAACATACACTTACATAGAGACAAATTCATACAAATAAAAATAAAAACTTGAAAACAAATATAAATACTGACTTTGACATTCCCTCTTTTTTACATACTGAAGTAAAGCAATTTTCATATCTTAAAGTTTTGGGCAGACTCCCAAATAGCTTAAAAGCCTGAGGAACTGCACATGTGGCCAAGTCCCACATCCCTTCCTTCCTAGGATCCAGTCATAGAGGGATTGTCAGGCATATTGCTGGACTGATATTAACTAGAGTATGAGTTCTGTTAAGAATTAACTTACTTTACAGTTTCAAAAATCTCTGTGTGGAGGACTATCATCTAGAGGCATCTAATGAGATGTGAGAGGAAACTAACAGCCTGTAGCAAAATTCAAAGGGAACTTGTGGAGATCTGCCCACCCATTGCCCAATATTCATAACATATACAAAAAAGATGCTCAGAGATATCCACCATTAATGATCCAAAAACTTAGAAATATCTAAGTAACCATCAGGAGGCAGTGGACAATTTAAGGGCAAACATCTATGCTACCATCATTCAGCCACTATAAAAGAAAGATTCGTGCTTATTGGAGTGAAAACTTTTGAAAGAAAAACTGTAAAGTGGACATAGTTTTGAAAGCAATATGAGCCTAAGTTAATCACATGAAAGACCATATATTGGTTCATTTAAAATTATTATACATATTCTATAAACATATTATATACACGTGTAATTGCATAGAATAAAAAGTTGAAGGGAAGTATCTTATTTTTCAGGAGAACTGGACTTCTAATTTTTCAAGAAGAGGTCATGAAAGAAGTCATTCAAGCTTACTTTATATGTTTTGTATTGCTTGTATTTTTTATTAGTTGCATTTTGGTATTAGTTGTATTGTTTTAATTACATACAAATAATGTCCAAAGCCTGAGCACATGGTATATGTCATTGGGGTAGATCCATGTGTGACCTCCAGTCTTACCTCTTCTTTGGGACTTGGCAACTCTGAGCATGTTTATAGGGATGAATTGCTCAGAATCTATTTTTGATAAAGACACAGGGCCCCTGTGAAAGGGTTTTGTCCCAGGAAACTTCTGAGTTCTGGGACACTTTAGTCTTCACATACTCTGTTTATGTGGGGATAGGAATTGAAGCCAGGACCCCATATGTGCTAGGCAACCATTCTACCAACTGAACTGCATCCTAAACCCTTGGTAGTACTTTTAAGAAGAGAAGAAAAACAAAACCAAAGATATCTATCTACTATCTATCTATCTATCTATCTATTATCTATCTATCTATCTATCTTATGGTCAGTTGGTTTGTTTTTGTTTTGTTTTAATAAAAAGGGAAGAAAGGAGAACCAAAGGTACAATGGCAATAAACAAACCAAGGAAGTTTTTTGCGTATTTTAATTTTGCATACACTAATTTAGGTCACAGAGAAATTGGTTTTTAGAGACCAGAGCAAGTGAGTGTCTAGAGGGAGGAGTGGGTGTGGGGGAGAGGGAGAAGAAACAGCTGGTGCTTGGGGTGTCCAGAGCATAGGTAAGTCTGGCTGGAGTCACGTGCACAAAGAACATTTGAAGGGTCAGGAAGGGGAGGGCAGGGCGCGTGGGCTGAAGTAAGGAGTCTAGGGTTCCTCCTGAGAGTTGATGGAGTGATGAGACAAAGATGTAATGTTCAGCAAGGTCATCTTGTCTACTGTTTGAAACAGACAGCATGGGGAGGGTGGTAGAGAAGGGGAACAGGGTAGAAGGCTCTTCCACAGTCCCCACCAGAGAAGTGAAACTCAAGAGGGTTGACAAATGTGAGCTATTTATTTAGGATGGTATATCGTCCAGCTGAGACCGGCAAATGCAGAAGCCTAAGAGTAGCATGGCTTTCCTGCCTGAAAAACTGGGTGTCGGAAGATGAATTAATATTTCTTCTCATACAGTTGTCTTCATATGCTGTTTAACACATGGCAGTTGTTCAAGTGATGTTCGTTAGGATCTGTAAAGTTTCCTGATTTTCCTGTCAGTGTGGCTGTGAGTGTGGCATCTTCATGTCGGTGTCATGACTGTTTTACCCGTCGCACTTCTGTTTGTTTCTTCGGTTTTTTGTTTGCTTATGAGACAGGATCTCATTATGTAACCCTGGATGACCTGAAACGAGCTATATAGACCAGGCTGGCCTCAAACTTAGAGGCCACCTCTGCTCCCGGAGAGCTACAGTTAAAGGTGTGTGCCACTGTGCCTGGGGACACACAGAATCTTACATCTGGAATCTGGTACTAGCTCACCTCCTGTGGTAGGGGTGTGCAAGTGTCAAGTGCCGGGTGGTGTCTGGGCATACACACATGTATTCATTGTTTTATTGGTACAGAGACTGGAAGGAAAGTCATTGCCATATGTTGGTTGTACCTGGTATTTGGGTTCTTTACAGTATTTCAGTGTTTATTTATTTAAAAAATTTTATGTGTATAGTTGTATTAATTATTGTTCTATTGCTGTGAAGAGATACTATGACCAAGTCAAGTTATAAAAGGAAGCATTTAATTGGTGGTTTGCTTGCAGTTTCAGAAGGTTAGTCCACGACCATCATGGCAGAGTATGGCATTAGACAGACAGTCCACTCCCAATGACATACTTCCTCTAACAAGGCCACACCTCCTAATTCTTCCTAAACAGTTCCACTGAGGACTAAACATTAAAACACATGAGCCTATGGATGCCAATCTTATTTTAAACACCACACGGTAGTTTTGTCTATATGCTTGTCTGTGCATCGCATGTGGCACTGCTCCCCATAGAGGCCAGAAGTTACAGATGGTTGTAAGCCACCATATGGGTGATGTGAATTGAATCTGAATTCTCTGAAAAAGTAGATAGTATTCTTAACTACTAAGCCATCTCTCCAGGACCCTATTCTTCTGTCTTTAAAACTATATGAGAAGTGATTTATGAGAATATTAGTAGGTGTGGAAAGAATTCAGAAGAGCTCTTGGCTGGAAAGCTCAGCCAGGTACACACACACCCACACACACACACACACACACACTCACACACACACTTGTTCATACACATACACAAACACACATATATATGCACATGTACACACACATGCTTGTTCATATACAGACACAAATACACACTACATATGCGCATGTACACAACACACACACACATACACACACACACACAGACACACGATCCCTCCCATATTTTGCTACCTGATTATTACCTGAGAATTGGGGGGTCAGAAGCAGCAGGATTGTCCTGCCCACCAGGACATTAAACAGGGGTCCGAGGAGGTCACCTGAAAGAGAGCGGGGGTAACAGACAAAGACTCGAAGGATGACTATCTGTCTATAGTCTGATCATATCGAAATTTTTACTTTTTCACACAGGGGTTATATACACAAAAAAGGCAGGATGTGGGGAAGGGGATTATGCAGGAATGTGGGTATTCAGGGGGAGTACAGATTATCTTCCAGAACAGAGTATCAGGGGAAGGTTCAGGGGACATGTCACTATGACTCTAACTATGATTCACTTGTCCTTATCTAAGTTGGTACTGTCCACCAACGTTACCTATCTGCAAGGTCTATGACTACTCAGGCTTGGCAGCCCTCCACCAAAGCTGCTTGTTTACAATAGCTTATAGCTATCTGTTTCAGTGTTTTTCCACAGAGACCCAAGACTTGGTGCTAGCAGGCATGTATGTCAGGCCTATTGCTGATTTTAGGCCTTCAGTGTATAAGCAGGGCTGCCCCTGACACATGATCATGAATGACCAGCTGCTTGAGACATGTAACAAATTCCAGGACAGCCTGAACACAGCGAGACCCTGTTTCATCCTTGTGTTCTAAAAGACAAGTTGCATTCATGCAGCCATTTAACTGATAGAATAAAACTCTGTTAGTAACTATCCCTCCCCAGGCTGGGAAATCTTCAGAAGCCTTAGAGCTACCTCTCTCAGGCTGAGGGCAGGGAGTGGAGAATTGCCAGCCATCTTGAATGCCCTCACTGATACAGTGGGACCTTCTGTGAAGAAACAGCATAAGCCACCTTCACTGACTTAGCACTCACTCTCAACTTAAAGTGAAACAGAAGAACTTCACATTTAATTACCCTCCTAAACCTCATGTCCAGAGCTCTTTATTCAAGGCCTGACAGGTACAGGTCTAGCTGAGAGCTGGGCTTTGAAGAAAACTGCACGTACAAGGAGACCCATCTTATACTATTAACACTCAGTGCCTCCTTATTTGTAGTGCTAGAAGAATTCTATGATTCGAGACTGGTAATACTTGCTTTGTGGGTAAGAGCCATGCTACAGTTGTGTTTTAAAAGACTTTAAAGCTACCCTTCTGTGAACAGGGCCACTGATGGGTGCATGGGAACCAGGGAGAAGGGGGAACCCGGGGGATACGTATAAGAAACATGTGACCTTCTGCAGTGGTTTGAAGGCTAAGTTTGGTCATTATACTCTTGAATGTGAAAATCCTTGTGGCATAATGAGAAACACACCTCTGTTCTGCTTCCAAAATGAATTTCAAATACTGAACAGTCTTCACAGGGCTGAATGAGCTCCACAGAGTGTGGATTTGCTCCACTTCTGTGTCTCCGGAACACACGGAGAAAAATAAGAGAACAGAGGGATCTGCGCTGCTTTGTCCCTTCTGTTCCTGTTAACCATTTCCTTCTGCGGCATCATCTACCACAGTCTACTTCCTGAACACACACAGAGAACTTGTCCTTGGGTTATCTTCAGGGAAAAGGGATATTAGTCATATTATGAAGCAATTAGAGATTGTCAGTCACGCAGGAAAAAATGATATTAAGAGACTGTAGTGGTTTGAATGAAAACAACCCCATAGACTCATAGGGAGAGGCACTATTAGGAGGTGTGGCCTTGTTATTGGAGAACGTGTTTTCCTGGAGGTGTGTAGAAGTTATTTCCTGTTCTTCCTCTCATCACTGTACTCCCAGAAATAATGCTTAGACTCAAAACTTATTTACAAATACCTTGGCCATATGGCTAGGCTCTTCTCTTACTGGATTATAACTAAAATAACCAATTATTTAAATCTACATTATGCACATGGTTGGTTACCTGTGCTAAGGTACCATGCATCTGTTTTCTCACATCTTCCTGGGTGACTCTCCTGCCAAGCTCTATCCCAGAATTCTTTCTGCCTCCCAGATGTCCCACCTTTTATTTCCAGCCTAAGCCATAGGGCATAGACTTTTTAATTGACAGGAAATGCATCCATATAGTATTCTCTCTATAGGGGTGAGCGTTGAAGTCTCAGAAGCTCAAGGCAACTCTCTTTTCCTGCTACCCACCAATCTATTTGTAGAACTTTCAGATCTGTCTCCTGCACCATATCTGCCTACATGTCACCACACTTCTTGCCACCATGACAACGGATTTAACCTCTGAAACTGTAAGTTGGCCACAGATAAATTTTCTCTTTTAGAAGAGTTGCTGTAGTCATGGTGTCTCTTCGCAGAAATAGAAACCCTAAGACAGAGACATTCCATGAAGGCTCAGAGGTTAAGAGCACTGGCTGCTTTTGCAGAGGACCTGGGTTTGGTACCCATTACCCATATGATAACTCACAACCATTTCTAACTCCATCTCAGGAAATTCAACACCCCTTTTGGTCTCTGAAGTCACCAAGTACACACGTGGTACACATGCATACATGCAGTCAAGCAGTATATCATCTAGTTTATCATCTAGGGAAGTCAAGACAGAAAATGAGGCTGGAACTGAAGCAGAAACTACCACAGAGGAATGCTGCTGTACTGGCTAGCTAGAGCCATCAGAGAGAAGAAAGCTTCAATTAAGAAAATGCTTCCAGGGACTAGATAGATGGCTTAACAGTTGAGAGCACTGGCTGCTCCTTTAGAGGTCCTGAGTTCAATTCTCAGCAACCACATGGTGGCTCGTAACCTTCTGTAATGGGATCTGATGCCCTCTTTTGGTGTGTCTGGAGACAGACAGCTATAGTGTACTCATACACATAAAATAAAAATCTTAAAAAAGAAAAGACTATGCCTCTGGAAGATTCAGCTGTAAGGTACTTTCTTAATTAGGGATCAATGTGGAAGGACCCAGCCTATTGTGGGTGGGGCCATGCCTAGGCTGGTGGTCCTGGAGTCTATAGGAAAGCAGGCTGACAAGCTATGAGGAGCACGCCAGTAAGTAGTATCCATAGTGTCAGCATCAGCCCCTGTCTCCAGGTCCCTGTCCTGCTTGAGTTCCTGCCCTCAGTGCCTTTGGTAATGAACTGTTCTATGGAGCTGTGAGTGAAGTAAACTCTTTCCTCCCCAGTTGCTTTTGGTCACAGTGTTTCATCATAGCAGAAACAATCCTAGCTCACCTCTGGAAGAGCATCTGCTTACTGGCTTGCTTCCCCTGGTTTGTTCATTTTGCTGTAATTTATTAATTTTTTAAAAGTAAATAGATGTTGATTATTTCCTTTCCCCCATAAGTCCTCCTATTTTATCCACATCTCTCTATTTACCCACTTTTATGTTTTCTCTTTCTTAAAAAAACACCCAAAACCAAACCAACCCCCCAAACCCCACAAAACATTTCCTACATCCATCAACAATAAAAATAATAATACAAAAAAGTTACACTGATTTAACTATGGGTAAATTGATGGAGATGATTCCTCAATTGAGATTTCCTCTTATCAGGTATATCTAGGTTTGTGTCAAGCTGACTAAAACTCTGATGATGCTATAGGATGCAAACTACAAATCAAAACTTAAAAACTGTAATAAGAGTTTCCCCTTAACAGGCTGTCAAACATCAAAGTTTAGAAAATAGAACAGAAACTGACTGACCACTACTACTGACTTCATCTCCACCTATGCCAGATTGAGTTACCAAGCATGGCCTGGATGCTTGGAAGATGCCCACTCATCTTGCCCAGTCTGGTAAGTCTCCTGATTATACCCTGCTTCCAACCTCTAGGCTTGGGCCAGGCTGCACAGCCTCTGCATCAGCCTACCACTGCATGCCCTCCTGATTTCACCCTGCCCAAACAGGGGACGTGACTGGGGAAGAGGAGGCAAAAAGATTGCAAGAACCAGAGGATGAGAAAATCTGCAGTGAGATCGTATCTTCTAGAAATGACTGGGAAGTTACATCCTTAAAACATCAACAAAATGGCTACCTAAATAACACCTGACAAGGACAACAGTAAAGGACATGCTAACACGGAAGGGGGAGATCTCACAGTGCCCCACCCTGAGGCTAGACATACAGGCACTTAATGAGCGCTGAGAGAGGAAGAATTACTTTTTCTCAGGGACAAGCCCCTAATTGTTACCTAATAACAAGTGCTCAGCCCTGAAACCATGCACAAGAGAGCAACACTAGTTGAAGTCAGCTGACTGTAACTCTCTATGTTTATATATGTAAAACTAACAATTAAAGAAAAATAGGTCATGAATTTGAAATGAGGGGGAAAGGGGGACACATGAGAGGTTCAAAGAAGGAGGAGAAGGAAGAAATGATGTAATCATAATTATTATAATTACAAATTTTAATATTTAATTTTAAAAAAGAAAGACAGAACAAAATCAGTCTTAACAGTCATGTATGTGGCAAGTCAATAATGTAATTCAAATACCATTCCAATAACATATTCATTAAGTATCCTGTATAATTATAAAAAAGAAAGGTTATCTTGAGTGGGAATAACAAATTTTCAAGGAATTACTGAGTTCAGTGTGGAAAATCATTTTTTCTTTTGCTGCAAAAATTCATATTTAAGTGTTCTCTAAAATACTGAGTATTTGGATATATGTAACATACAATGTATACTTGTGTGAAAATGCCCATGGCGATGCAGTACATGAATACACGTGATAAAGTGATTAAGGAGGGAGAAAGGAGAAGGGAAAAACAGAGGAGGAAAGGAGGAAGAAAGGGAGGGGAGGAGGGAGGGAAGGAGAGAGGGAAAGAGGGAGAGAAGGAAGGAGGGAGGGAAAAAGGGAGGAAGGAAAGAAGGGAAGGAGGAGGAAAGGAAGGAAGGAAGGAAGGAAGGAGGGAGAGAGGGAGGGAGGGAAGGGAAGAGGGAAGGAGGAAGGGGAAAAAGGATGGAGTGAAGAAGGGAAGGAGGGAGAGAAGGGAAAAGGGAGGGAGAGAGAGAAGGAAGGAGGGAGGGAAGGAGAGAGGGAAGGAAGGAAGGAGCAAAGGAAAGGAAGAGGGAGGGAGGAGAAGAAGGAAGGTAGGAAGAAAGGAACAAACCTAGAGGTATTTGAGGAATTCAATAGAAACAAACCTGCCATATGGATTTTGAACTCCAAGGTATGGACACTCACACCTTCCAACTTCTTTAAATTAATAAAGTTTACTAATCACACTTTCAATCCTTTTTATACTAAAAACAATGGATGCAATTGTTGGCTGCAGGCAGCAACTCATAGTCTCTCTGATTGTGATGACAGCCATGGTAGCTATGTGGCTATGTGGAGTAATATTCTCTCAAGGAGAAAGCGCTTTTCTATCTTAGAACAAGGAGTGATTGCCATTGTCATAAATAGCAATTATGAAAGTTTTTTCCTTCCTTCCGTGTATGTATGTGTGTATGTATGTATGTGTGTATATATGCATGCATGCATGAATGTTTTACGAGACAGGGTTTCTCTGTGTTGCCCTGGCTGTCCTGGACTCTATTTGTAGACCAAGCTGGCCTCAAACTCACAGAGATTCACCTGCCTGTGTCCCACATGCTGGAATCAAAGGTGTGCTTCTTTTTGTTCTGTTGAGTTTTCATTTATGATGGTAGGAAGCTCAAACTCCAGCCTACATTTCAAAACTTGTATTATATTCGCAGCACACAGTTTGGTAATAACTCTAGCCCCCTTGTTTTATAGTACTTATCTCGCTCTAACTTTCCATTTCTACAATCTTTTGGTTTACTCTGTACTATGTGCAATATTTTTTGCTCGTAAATTGAAAGCCCCTTTTGAAGTAAAGTGTGAGTTAACTTTCTACAGAACCTAGGGCAAAACCAGAGACTGCAGTGCTCCCTCACATTTTTTCCCATGTTGGGAATCGACTGCAGGGCTCTGCATGAGCTAGGCAAGTGCTCTAGCTTAAGGTACATCCCTCTGCAGCAGTGCTGATAGAGAAGGAGCAGGAACTATTGCCTCTTTCACCATGGAACACATTTCAGAAGGTAATCAGCCTGAGAGTTACAAGGCCACCACTGCAGGGTGGTCCACACGGCTCCAGAGCTGCCTCATCTCTCTCCACAGCACAGGCACAGAGCATTCCAAGTCCATGGCTGGAACCTACTCTAGCTTCAGACTTTAACAGACCTATGTGGAAGATGAATAGAAGATAGAGAACAGTAACTTACATGTATATTTGCTTATCTTAAACATTTCTAGTAGGCTGTAATGAGAATAATTTATAAATTAATTACTTAGAAAGGTCAACTTTTACAGCTCCTATTATCAGTTCAGTGCTCTACGTGTACTGTTATCATCTGACCACTGAGTCTTGGTAACACTTAGATGCTTAAGAGATATCTGGCCATGGTAAATATGCACCACTTAACTTCCGCACAGTGGAATGCACAGAGACCCTGTCTGGCCTTGGGAATAGTTCCCAAAGCATGTGTTCAGGAACCCATGCGCCTAGAATCTAAATCTAGCTATGTTTGACTCAGCTGTCTGTGCTTTTATCCCCTGATGTGAGCTTCATTCTGAAGGCTGAATGCAGGTAATCTATAGAAAATCTTGAGCAGGAGGTGGAATTCAGCATCTGGCTTGACAGAAGTGTGGGCTGCTGACGTCTTTGCACACAAGATTCATGGCCACACATTGCTTGAATCTCACTGAGACAAATATAATTGTACCTCCAGAAACAAGAGCATCTGGCTATCCCTACAAGTAAGAACTGGCTGCTGGAGTGAGCATATGAGTCAAAACTAGGAACGTTAAGGCTATTTTGAGAGGAATCCATAATAAAAGTCTCTTAGTCAGTCTGAAAAATTAATATGACCAGTGACAAGGATCTTGTCACTAAAATGGTTTCTGTTTCCTGGGTATATGGTAGATTTCACACCCTACTCTCCCATGCAGTCAGAAAGAGCCACATCGCTGTGTTCTAGGCAATGAAACACAAATCAAAGCACTATACTCTACTTCTGTTTCTGATCCATCTCAAAATCAGTCTTTCTGTCTTTGCCCCAGTCCCCCTTTTTTGAGACAAGGCCTCACCTCACCACATAACCCAGACCAGCCTAGAGATCACTATGTGGTCTAGGCTGGCCTATCTCTGCCTCTCGACTGTTAGAATAACAGTTGTATGCCCATGCACATCTGTCATGCTTTCTTATTCTCGGGCTAAGAAAAACATATGGACAGTGTAAAGCCATGTATCAACGACAACAGAACCTGTAGGATACAAGGCTCTATCAACCGACCTCTACGTTTTCAACAAGTTGGAACCATTTGGGCTCTACACGTGAGCGAAGAACAAACTTTTTTTTGATGTTTGAGCTGACTCTGAAGCACATGTAATTCAGGAGGCTAAATTACTCTTCAGAGCTCTTGGAACAAGGAAGAGTTGTGTTTGTCTTACGTTAGTAATTGATGGCGACACATGATGCGAACATTAATGTGAAAGGAAGGTCCAGTATTACCCAGATTGCAGAAGATTAAGGGATTGATAATGTCTGTCTTTAAATCAAATGATTGTGGAAAATGACATCGGGACAGAGACTATTTTTCTCTGCTGTATTAGACACAAGTGAATTGCTGTGTTGGCACCACAATAATTCTTTGAATTTCAAATGTATGTTTTGATCACTGTGTCCACACTTTCATTGCAAGCAATTATTTCCATGTCATGCTTTAAGATGAATGGATAATAAAATGAGAAAGAATCACAATATAGAAACAATTTTGTTAATCTGTGTCTTGAAAGTCAAAATAAAAATCCAGAATCAAAGTGTATGAACAAGTAGTTGACTAAAAAGAAAATCAGGATCTGAGGAGATGGCTCACTGCTTAGAGCACTGGCTCCTCTTGAAGAAGACTTGGGCTCAGTTCCCAGAACCCACATGGTGGCTCCAGGAAATCTGACACCCTTTGATAATTTTCATAGTCACCAGGCACACACGTGGTACACATACAAACATGCAGGTAAGGCACTCAGATACATATAATAACATAAGCCTTTAAAACAATTAAAAACAATAAATAATGAAAATATTTTAATTATTTAAATAATAATTGTGTAGTTGCTGAAAAGTATAAATGAAGACTGCTGAGTATTTTTAATAACAGACTAGGAAAAATTAGAATTACAAAACCTGATGGGAATAAAATTGAATGTTTTTGGAAATAAAACTTAATAATAAAAATGAAAACTTTGAAATGAATTACTAGAGCCAAGGTTGTATCTCAGTGTTAGAATCTTTGCTTGTCTACCATGCAAAGCTAGGGAACTCTGGTCTCCATTCACAGCAACGCACACACACACACACACACACACACACACACACACACACACACAAAACACAGGTACTACACTGATCCATAAGGAAATCTGTATTATTTGTGGTAACAACAAGTGGGAGTCACACTGAGTGTGTGACAGAATGATATAGAAGATACACACATTCAGTAGAATACTATGCTGCAATAGTAAATCAATTACATTCTCATAAGACATGAATAAATCTCAAAATCACACTATGTAAGTATGCTATATGAGGAAGAAAATGAGAATTTTTGTATATACTGTTTATATTTTAATAGAGGCAGCAGTACATATTAAATGTAAATCCATACTGCACCACTATGAATTTTTCAAGAATATATATCTAGTGACATAGACAAATAGATAGTGGATTGAAAGGATATTTAATGCACAAGGATCATAACCTAAGAAAAGGAGGAGGAGGAGAAGAAAGGGGTTGAAGTAACATGAGCAGTCTCATGAGACTGTGGAGCTGCAGAGTGAGTGTAGGCTATGTTCATACGGCCTCAGGGACCTTCTATGGAAACATTTGTCTTAGAATTTAGTCCAAGACAGTAAACACACACACACACACACACACACACAACTGAGTTTTCTACTTTTAAAAAAGAGCATCTAAAAATGTCTAAACTATAACATATTTTACACCCATAAATCATACATGTAACGTCTGATGACTTTACACAATGCAACATGCTCATATAAACCCCTCCTAGACTAAGAAATAGAACATTTTGAATTCTATAATTCTTTAAACCTTCACTATGGTTTAAAGTTGTCACTGGGCCTCCCTACCAGCTGCCACTATTTTGATTTCCCATGCTATAGATTCTTTTGTTTGACCTTCAGTGTGAGGAATTATACATTGTGCTTTTCTGTGTTTGCTTCTTTCCTTCTGTCTTAACTTTGTGAGATTAGCATGTTCTTGCAAGAGACACTGTAAAGTTTCAATGTGTAAACACTCCACATTTTACTCCTGATGGGCTATGAAGCGGATCTGTCTTCTTTTATCAGGGATAAGACTACTACAGAGATGTTTGTCCATGTCCCGTAGGAAATGCCTACGTTCTTGTTTTAGGTTAGATGTTGTACAGCTGGCCTGCTATACGACATGCTGATCATCACCTCCTCTGGCTGTAGAGGGGATGCCAGCTACACCATCTTCCTTGGCACAGGGGAATTACCAGTCTCTTTAGATAGCCTTTTTCTCATTTTTTTTTTTTATTTTTGGTTTTAGATCAGCTTCTGAGTTTCTTCCTTTTAAGTCTAGACTTAAAAGTGTCAGCATCATTCTGTGAGCTTACAGGCCCCTCTTCATGTGTAGATCATCAAACTGCTCCACTGTGTTCTCTGTCTTACAAATCATCTTATTTCTCCTCCTCCTTCTCTTCTGCCTCCTCTTCTCCTTCCCCTCCTCCTTCCTCTTTCTGCTAGAAGGAATAAGATTGGAGCTGCCACACAGTGAGAGCTTTCCACACATGGGCCTTTTCTCTCTACCACCGTTCCCACTTTCCTGGCTCAAACTTGGTTGACCTATGCTTGACTGCAATGGCCATCAGAATAGCCTCTGGACAAGTTTTTAAACTCTTTTCCAGAAAGATCCTCCCCAAACAGAGCTAACCACACTATTTTCCAAATTAACATCCAATAGTCACTACTGTGTTTCTCTTATAGTGAAACTCCTTTCAAATATTTTATCAGTGATACATTTAAAAAAGGCAACGCTTGATGGATGTTAAAGGTTGGAGTCTACTGATGTTTGTTTATTAAATACTTCTATTTCTGATCTCAGAAATACAGTCAGTCTCTCAGCATACAGTGTGAAATGCTTAGATTGACTATTTCAGTTTAATTTAAAAAAAAAATGGCAGAAGAGTAGTGAGATAGCTCATTGGGTAAAGCCTGAGCTACTGGAGGGTGATTCTCAGAAACCACATGGGAGAAATAGAGAAATGTTCTCTATTCTTTATGAAACGAAACTCCTTCAAGTTGTCCTTGACCTCCACACATGGACTAGAACGCCTGCACACATGCACACATGCACAAACACAATAAATGTAATAATTAAAACAGACTGGCAGGTCTTACAAGACTACTTTTCATCGTTTTAAAAAACCAATGTGCAGCTGACTTTAAAAGTGAGTTAGGTTTGACGATATTTTACGTTAGAGGAATACAGTACAAGCAGACTCGTTATGGAAAAGTCATAAAGTCAAGCCAATAGCAATTTCAGTTATATAGCAACGGTTTCACTCAAGTTGATGCCTGCAGTGCAGATTTTCTCTAAGAAGACCTTCACTTGCTAACTAAAACTGAAGAATCCTTAGGGCGTGGCAATTTGCTGGTTTTAAATTTCCTTTTCTTTCATTCCCACTAGACCTCCTTCATTCAAGACTTTCCCATGTCCTGCTGATTTACATTTTTCTGTGTTCCCCACCTTGTGGTCACCTCCTTACTTTTTTGTTTCTCTTCCACTTGATATCCACGGCCCCTGCTTCCTCTTCCCTTGATATCCACACCCCCTGTTTTCTCTTCCCTTGATACTCATGGCCACTGTTTCCTCTTCCCTTCTTCAATCTTATTTTACTCCATGTAACCTGAATGCAAGCCATTGAAGGTACTACAGGAACTGACATTATGGTCCCTTGAGCAGTTCTTGTGCTTTTTCTACTTAATAAATTGATCGATCGATTGATCGATTGGTCGATGGGACTGGGGGAGCAACCTCTACCTAAGTCTGTGTAACTGGATTGTTAGGCAACAATAGAGTTTTTCAACCAGCACAGTTAGAAATACTATATCTCCGGATGCTATCTATCTTGGAGAGAAGACTGAGTACTGGCTTTGTGGAAGGATTGAATCTTGAGGTCCTCCAAGGAAGCCCAGGACAGATTTTAGCATCATCTCCTCCTTCTTCCTCTTACTCTCTGATGCCCCACCACGTGGCTGTATGTGGCCTTAAGCAATACTAATTATTACCTCTTACTAGGGTATATGGGGATTGCAGTTTCAGATACATCAGAATGATCATGCATATTATTAAACACATGTGAGACTAACATTATTAGCAAGTTGTGGTTAATCAGACCTTTCAAGTATGTTCATCCAAGTTTTTGCTTACGTAGTATACTTTTGTACTCAAGTTTGACAGTTGGTGGAGGCAATAGTCTCTAGTGTTTTAGTCAAATAAGATTTCATTGAATGTAATCACATAATAATAGATACATTCTTGGTTTATTTTTCTGAAAAGAAACTATTGTTGGATTTATGTCAAAAGCAAAAATGTATACATTATCCCTTCAAGATATAGTTTATTTGGGTGGACATCTAATAGAATAGCTTCATATCACATATAAGAAATTCTATGTAATTCCAGAACTTGTAATTAAATAATATAAATATATATTCATATTATATAAAATTGTATAAGATATAACATACATAAATATTATAAAAAAGAGATAGGTATGTGGAAACAAAGATTTAGTTGCTACCACAATTTAAACATCTTTTACTTTCTTGCACCTTGGGTATTTTATCCTCAAGATTAGTTTTTGTATTTGAATATATAATTATGGTCTTGGAAGAAGTCTATATATATTTATTCCTTGGAATCTATTACACAGAATTTTTAGCTGTTGTGGAAGATTATATTTCTCCTTTGTATAACAGCCTCAAGTTTTTGGTTTGACTATGATTTAGTAAAATGTGGAGGGAAATGAGTTGAAGATTTACTCTGCTGAAGATTTAGTATGTGTCTTATGATAGGAAAAATAATTAATGAAATATTTTGTAACGTGTAGCTATAAGTCTTTGAAGTTTAGGGAATGAATCTTCAGTACATAACCATCACATTCAACCTATGAAAGTGGCCCAGTGGATATATATTGAATAAATGATTATGTATAGTGCCCTAACTCTGACTCAGTTATTTATGTAGCTGATCAAACCTGTCTACTCTGTCAATTCCTTTTCTTTTATTAAGTTATAATCTCAAAGTGGAAAAGCATGATAAGATAAAGGATAGGAATGCTTCTATTGTTGGGTGATAGAGGAAAGAGGATACGAAACACTCCATTATGTCTGACTGCATTAGAGAGTGAGACACAAGATTCCCGGGGCTGTGAAAAGTTAGCTTAAAATACAGCAGGCTTTGGGATCCTTGAATAGTAATGGGTGCTGGGTGGAAACTTTGAAGACAATAATTTTAAAACAAAACAAACTAGTCCTTTAATTATAGCATAATTATCCAGATTTTGAACTGTGAATTCACTTTTACTTTGGTCTTTTAAATAAATTATGCATGTTTTCCATATGGAGCCCCACACCAAAACTCCTTTTTAATCTGGGAAAGCATTTCCAAATCTGAGTTTTTACCCAGGCTCTGGGATATTAATTTGACTTTAGATTCCTCCATAAACTCCACGGTTAGAAATCTTTTTGAACTGTCCCTTGGGACACACATGTTTGTGCTGCACATATTCTGTCTTTTAATAGTAACATTTAGAAATTCAGTAGGAAAAAAATAATGCCCTTGTAAATATGATCTCTTTTGCAAACATTCAAACATAAAATGTCCTCTGCCTTCCCCCCACCAGGTTTACATTAATAAGCCACCAATTGTAGCCTAACCATTCAATCTGAAAAAACCTTCCAACTCCAGTATTGTGCACTATTTATTCTGTTGTGCATTTAGAAAGGATTAAGGCATAATGCAGTTTTAATTAACTGAAATATTAATGGCAAAAAGCTTTTAAGAGAAAAAATTTTTAAAGAGTTACTCATCACAAACATGGTTTCAATAAAAAATTATTTATAAAGCTGCATAGGGAACCAGGAATGGATAATTAAAACAAAAAAAAACCCCCAAAACCAACATTTTTCCTTTTCTATAAAATCAAAGATAACAGGAAAAAATGTGGGTACACTCTTTGGGGGGTTATGGGCTAATTAACAAAAGTTGAGAGGGATTTTTTTTGGTTGGTTGGTTGGTTTTGGCTTGTTTGTTTGACTGCTTGCTTGCTGCTTGCTGAGTTCTGGTCAGACTTCTTATGGTAAATATATAGAGCCTGAAGGAGAACTGTATTCAGCCACCCAGATCCTTAATGCCTTTCTCAGTAACTGTCCAGCATCCAGGAACTTGAGCTAACGAGAGGAGGAAGAGTAACAAGGCCAGACCCACAGTACTGGCCGCTCTGGAGCTACTCTACCATCAACTCTACTGTCCAAGCTCACAAAGCAAAGTCATGATTCTATAATTTATCCCAAACAGCATTTCAGTACTGACAATGAGCCAATTCTGATGGCTTTTAATTCCATTGGGGTTGCTTTTAGCTTCATTTAATAGAAAGCCACCAACAGTGGCTTAAGTAATGAAGTCTTGTGTTTTTCAAATAAAGAAAGCACTGTAGTCATTAGAATGATCAACATGGATTGTACTTCCTCCTCATTTTTCTGTTCAACATTAAGACATGTTGGATTTTCATCCTTGTAAGAGGGATGAATGTTCCACCTTTAAATACCACACATCTGTGGTTTTAGCTGGCAAAAAATGAACATGCAAATAGGAATCAAACATGACAGCTGAATCTAGCCTTTTATCAACAAGGGAAAGACAGTTTTTTTTTTTTAAATTCACATGTCTATATTTTTTTTGTTAAAGATTTCTTTATTTATTTTATGTATATGAGCATATTGTCACTGTCTTCAGACACACCAGAAGAGATCATTGAGTCCCATTATAGATGGTTGTGAACCACCATGTGGTTGCTGGGAATTGAACTCAGGACCTCTGGAAGATCTTGTAGCTGCTTGTTTTCAAATACTATTTGGATCTCCCCAAAACCCATCTGCATGAGAGAGTCTGCACAAAGCTTCTGGGAGCCTGCCTCCAGCTGGTTCTGATTGGTAAATAAAGATGCCAGCAGCCAATAGCTGAGGAGGACAGACAGAGATGGGATTTTAGTAATCCTGGGCTCTGGACCAGGAGGAGGAAGAGATCTGGCATGCCAGGAGAGTGGAGAGAGGGGAGACACAGAGGCTGCCATGAGGTAGAGAACTGAGGAGAGCACCCTGGGCTCTGGGCCATAAAAACATTGCCCAGACGGCTGACTAATTGGAGTTCAGAGCAGCCAAGATGGAACATAGAAATTAGTAAGTAGTAACTCAGAGTTATTGGTGGGAGGTAGATTTTAACAGGATGGAGGTTAGGCCGTTAACCAGCTATTGTGCTGCATAAGGCATATTAAAACAGAAAGGCTGTGTGTGTCTTAAATTTGGCAACATAAACCACTGAGGCGGGTAGTAATGCTGCACCAGGACTTACTAAAATAATATTATTAGATCTCTCTAGCCCTATTTATTTACTTTTGAGACAGAGTCTTATGTATCTCTGGCTGGACTAGAATTGACTACATTGACCAGCTTGGCCTTGTATTCATAGAGATCCACCTGCCTCTGCCTCCTGAATGCTAGGATTAAAGGCATTTGACACCACACGTGGCTTGTTCATTTTGAATAACTAGTGGACTTCTATTTATATCTCATTGACCAGGATTAGTTCATATGGGGTACTTCTACTTGGAAGATTATTCTGAGAAACTGAATTCTTGTTGTTTGGACATTTTGCTTAACTCAATAAAATCAGACTTCCACTGAAAAAGAAAACAAGGGTCAAGCTAAAGGCAGACTGACTGTTGCCTGGTTTTGGTGGCCCAGTAAACAATCTTCATTCTATTTCATTTCAAGGTATACTGATGTCTGTAGTTGTGTTCTCTAAATAGTTCTTATCACAAGAAAATCTTTATTAAATCTTACCTTCTTTCCCACAGGTCTATACAGAGTTTCAGAGATTTCTAAATATTCTCAGTAAGATGGAGTGTGGGGCAAGTTAGTCACAACAATGATACATCCAATTTAGTTATGATGAAAGTCCCACCTCACCTTGGCACAAAGATGTCAATGCTGAAAACCACCTACTCACAGGATCTGTCTTAGCTTTCTGTTACTATGTCAATCACCTGAGAATATCAACTTAAAGTGGAAGAACAGTTATTTTGGCATCCAGTTTTAGATTTATCAGTCCATGAGGCATGGTAGTGTCGTGTGGAGCGTGGAGCATACCAAACTGTCTACTTTTTGGCCAGGAAGTGAACATGACAAAGAGGAAGTGGGTGGAGTCTCACTCTGTCTCTCAAGGACTTGCCCACAATAGCTTAATGACCTCAGATCTCTTAGAGATTTCCTACCTGTGGGAATTCCTTTTCTCATTTCTGTGACCAAATACCCAATGAGAAGTGACTTAAGGAAAGAAGGATACAGCTCACACAGCTGGGAACCCCATGATGGCAGAAGCATGTTTGCTGTCAGCAGGGAGGAGAAGGGGGAGGGAAAGAGGAAGGGGGAGGGAGAGGGGGAGGATAGATGGCCCTCATCTGGATTTCTGCTTTTCTCTTTTCTTTCATCCTAGGTTCTTAACCCATGGGGTGTTGTCACCCAGTTTAGGGTGCATCTTCACCTTTTAGTCCTTTTCAGAACAGGCTCAGGGACACATCTCATGTCTCCTCCTAATCTAGTTAAATTACTAAGAAAGAATAACTATCATAGCTTTCAAAGTGACAGGTTTTAGGGGCTAAGTATTTAATGCATAGAGAACATTACAGATTCAAACTACTGTTTGAGCTAATTAGATATCTGCATTAAATTAGAAAATACCTCATCTCCTAATGTTTCTGCAGCAGGTAGTTCAATAGCATTAATTTAAAAATAAATGACTTAGAGACAGACTAATGGCTAACAATCTAGAGTCCATATGCAGTTTTGCAAGTAATTTTTTTTTTATCAAAACAAAGTTATATCCATTGCTTTATGCATTTCTGGCTGCTTTAACACATTAGAGATAGTTGGGTAAGACTATCCTGCAAGACCCCAAATACCTATTTTAAGGTCTGTGATCTAAAGATGTGAGGATCATTTCTCTTTTTAATGATTTATTTATTTTTATTTCATGTGCATTGGTGTTTTGTCTGCATGTTTGTCTATGTGAGGGTGTCAAATCCCTTGGAACTTGAATTATCGACAGTTGTGTGTTGCTGTATGGGTGCTTGGAATAGAACCTGGGTCCTCTGGAAGAGCAGCCAGTTCTCTTAACTACTGAGCCAATCTCCACAGACTATCACGAGGATTACACATGTAGCAAGTTCTTTATTCTTTCACTTTATATCTGAGACTTCTGGAAGCAAAGGTGCATAAAACCTTGAAGGACTTGATAAACATAATGAGAATTAAACATGGGGATTAGTGAGGAAGGTAGTTTTGAGTGGGTAACAAGGTGAGCTTTGAAACATCTGGACTATCTTCATCAATCAAAAAGTCATTACTATCAATTCCCATTCATAAATCAGTAGTGTAATTCTTACCTAGGCCATTTGTTCAAGATTGAAAGAGCTAGCTCTTAAAATTAACATAACATTTTTCTTGAGTCAAGGAAGTTATCATATCCCCATAATTGCAAACAAGATTAAAGACTCCCCTCATTGTGCTCTAAGAATATTTGAGTGTATGCTATTATAATTGTCTAAATATTTTGTCTCTTACTTAACCTGAAAGCATTGGCTTACTGAGATTTTCATTTTCACTTCCTGGCAGAATGTATGAATCACAGCAAGTGCTCAAGGCACAAGTAACAGAAGAGCTAATTAGTAACTGATTAGGCTTCTAACATCTATTTTACTGGTTAATAGAAAGAAGAAAAAGAGGTTGTTTATTACTAATTTGCAGTAAAGGGTTAACTTTTCCCTAAGAGGTTGGCCTTTACCCTTGGCTCCTCAGAGGCAACCTTAAAGCTCCTGAACAACGACGATTTTTGTTTTGTTTTGTTTTGTTTTGTTAATAGAATGATTGACAGTGGGAGGAGACACTCTTCAGCCAAGTGTTATCAGCTTGATCTCTAGAGGGGTTGAAGGCTAAGGTCAGTATTACATCCAGTCAACAATGTGGATGTGGCTGAGTCTTAATAAAAAACTGGACAAAGGTTCCTGGCTGATGCTATCTGTCACCACACATAGTCCTTAGAAGACTGAATGAAGTACACGAGCGAGCAAGCCCTCTGTGTGAAGAAAACAGAAGGTTCCCAGAAAGCTTGCCGAGATCCTGTTCAGTGTGTTTCTCCTTGGAGTGTATATTTTTGAATCTACTATAATTCTGAAGCTAAGAGCTTTTATGAAAGCTACTGAACTCTTAAGTGGGGATGTCCCAACCAACAACTAATGTCAATATTAGGACAGTGTTGAGGATGTCAGACTTCATAGATAGTAACAGCTGGGACTTGAACACATTCTCTATATGCAAGGGATATAAATGAGAATGTCGGCGACAGTGGTGGAACATGCCTTTAATCCCAGCCCTTGGGAGGCAGAGGCAGGCAGATTTCTGAGTTCGAGGTCAGCCTGGTCTACAGAGTGAATTCCAGGACAGCCAGGGCTACACAGAGAAACCCTGTCTCGAAAAACCAAACCAAACCAACCAAACAAACAAACAAACAAAAAGAATGTCTTCATTAAGCTTTCAGAATAAAATATGAGCTTGCTAATATTTAATAATCATTTTAAGGATAGACAAGTAGAGATTTTAAGAACAAATAACTTCATCCAAACATCCAGAGAAGAAAACAGTTATGAGGACCTTAAGGTCTAGAGCCCACCATCCATCCACCATGACAAGACTATAATATCTCTGCTATGCTGTGGACCAAAGTAACTATAGCTAACTTCCAGCCAAGGTCTCTATACTTGGGCCTCTGGGAAGATTTAATTTTTATTTTTTTGTTTCTTTGACACCTCTCCTTCTTTGATCTTCAGAACTTCAGTGGAAATGAGATATCAGTTTATAATTAATTGTCTTTAATATGTACTTTTGCAAAAAATTAGCCATTTAGCAAGATAGTGTCATTCTTCTAAATGAACACCCCCAAATACTAAGTGTATAATTGGTCTACACATTAGGATTCTGAGAACTAAACAGTGTCTCATGGTAGGAGAGCTTGATAAGAAGAGGTGATTATTTTCTTTGCCCTTTGTAACTTTAAGATAACATGATAAGAGGAAGAAATGTTTCAACAAGGTCTTTAGGGCAGCAGTGTAGAGACAGGCTGACTATTGAGCTGTCACACGTAAGACATGGATTCAACCCGCGAGTCACAGGATAAGTAATGTAATCCAGAACCCACAGGCAGAGAAACAGCTACCCAGCACTGAGATTTGAGGAGTAATTACTTCACAGATATTCTGAGATCCTCCCCTGTTCTTATTTTCCCTCCAGTGTCAAACTCAGCGACTCTTTCACAAGACTTAAGTTCCAAAGTGAAGCAGGAGGCTGTATCAGCTACTGTTTACATGAGAACAAAACCTAGAGATCCTGATTTTCACCTGCCTTTGAGGACAGGATTCCTCATTTAGCTTTGATTCTCCTCTGTCTCACTACCAGTCAAATACGGGCTTACCGTATAAACCCAGGGGGCTGATTTTCAACATTAGCCTGAGTGGAAATTTTATCTTTGGTCTTTGCTTTTTCCAGAATGATTTTCTTCTAATGGTGGGGGATGGGGTGGGGGAGAAATCTTTGATTTGACTTATTATAATTGGGCAATCAAAAAAAAAAAAAAAAAACAAACAAACCAGCAACCACCATAAATGCAGGCTCAGTGAATCCTTGAGATGTTCCACTAGTTGAGGAGTTCAGAAGTTGGCACTGTCTGTCTGTCTGTCTATTTATTTATTTATTTATTTATTCATTCATTCATTTATGACAAATATCATTAGGAATTAGATTCTAAAGTGCTAAAAGGACTTGTTCAATCTTCTCTTTCCGTCCCTTAGGGTTCTTTTGTTTTGTAATAGTGGCTATTCATTGTGCATTTTCTAGTAAGTCAACTTCAGGAACACCATGCTGGTAGACTTTGCAAATGCCTGGGACAGTTTCAATACAAGTCTCTTCCATCTCTCAGGACCAAACATCTGACTTCATAATGTTGTTGGTATTTTTAACTCATGCACATCTCTCAAAAATAATGTAATTTAATCAAGAATCATTTGAGAGTATAATGACCATTTGGAGAAATTTGACAACAGAGAAAAGGAAACAGATTTTAGCCATTGCTCTTTAGTTTTAAATTGATAACAGAAAGCTTCCCTAGGTAGTTTGAATTCTAAAATTTACCTCCCCAAAAGATTTGTTAGAATCTATAATTTTTAAAGAAAAAAATTAAAATATAGACTTATGACAGTCATCCCTTAACAAGAGAGGTGGGAAGGAAGAAGCAGGAGAGGGAGGGAGAGGAGGCAAACACAAAGAGGCTTCAGGTAGACCGCAACACGGGGCTTCCAAGGCCTGTAGATCAGTAAAGAGAATTGTCTGCATACCATTTGAACAGGTCCAAGTACTGCACTGAATCCCCTGTGTGCCTGTATTTGAATATTAGGAAGATTATTTAGTTGACTGGAGTGGCTCACCCAATCTGTAATATCTTGCACTTTTGCCTGTAGCTAACTTTCTTCCTCTCATTTCATTTTCCCCCATCTCTTTCAAAGTTTTTGAAACTAATCAATGATAAAAGTTGACATTATATATCATTCTAAGAATTTTTAGTTCAGATGGATACACCTAATCAAAAGAGAAAACATGAATAATTAGATTTAACAGAACAAGCCCTTTTTTGCAATCAGCCTTTAAAAACAACATTCTCCTATGGAGCCACTGGAAAAAAAAAATTAGTCTTGGGGCTAGAGAGATGGATCAGTAGTTTACAGGACTAGCTGCTTGTCCAGGGGTCCTGAGTTCAGTTCCCACCACCCACCCGGTGGCTCACAACCACCATAATGTGATCTGACACCCTCTTTTGTCTAATGCTCTTTTTTGTCATGCAGGCAAACTTGCAAAGAGAGTGTTCATATACATAAATAAATAAATCTTAAAAAAAAAAAACCCAAGGAGAGAGGAAAAATAGCAATAACTTTTGTTTATTTATTGTTTGTTTTTAGCAAGAGCTTTTAAATATGATTTTAAGTATTTAAAATTATAGTCTATAAGTCTATGCATTCATTATTAACATTTTCTAAAATAGTCATATGAACATTACTCTGATAAGTTGGGATGATTATGTCTTTGAGACTGTCTTATGTAGCTCAGGTTAAACTCAAACTTGCTTTGTGGTTGGAGGTGACATTGAACTTCGGATTCTCTTCTCCCTTCTTCTTGAGTGTTGATGTGCTATTGGGGATGAATATTCAAAAAAGGTTGTTGTGGGGGCTAGTGAGATGGCTCAGCGGTTAAGAGCACTGACTGCTCTTCTGGAGGTCATAAATTCAAATCCCAGCAGCCACATGGTGGTTCACGACCATCCGTAATGAGATCTGATGCCCTCTTATGAGGTGTCTAAAGACAGCTACAATGTACTTACATATAATAAATAAATAAAAAACCTTTGGGCAGGAGCAAGCTGGGCCAGAGTGAGAGGGGAGAAGGGAGGCAAAAAAAAAGGTCATTTTGTCTTAAAATCCAAGGATAAGATGAAGTATCTTTTGAGTATGGAAAATCACCTTGGAAGATAACTTTTATTGCTCAAAAATGGAATATCTACAGGTTGACGGGTTTACTCTCAAACAAAAGACCTATACACCCCCAACCTCTATGTATAAAAGAGAACCCAAGGATAGGTTTTCACTCTGCTGAAAATGTGTAAATTGGGTTTGAGTGGGGCCTAGAAGGAGGTTGATTAGAAGATGCGTCCAGGTCAGACAGTGACTGTGAAGAGTCCAGACAACAAAACCTAGGCATATTCCAAAGGTAGAAAGAGTGAATGAGCTGGGAAGCCACAAAGAGAGTGATAGATCAGGGAAGTGCCGAGAGTCCACTGAAGAGCGGCTCCAGCAGCATCTCCAAGGTGTGAGAGAAGAAGCAGAAGCCTCATCCAAGATATAGACGTTCCTGGTGAGAGACTGGGGGTCAGACCCACAGGTCATACCTGTGGCTCTCCCACCTCCTATATAGTTGCAGGGTTCCTAAGATATGACGTGATTGGCCAGCAGTGGAGAGGAGTTCCATGGCTTAAACAGCTGGAGCCAGGCACCATTTTGAGAGGAAACTGTCATTTAAAACTAAACAACTTTTGGCTGACAAGATGGATCAGTGGGAAAAGACATTAGTTGCCATGTCTAACGAAATGAGTGAGATCCCTGAAAGCTACATGGTGAAAGGAAAGAACAGAAACGTAGACTCAATCTGCCCCTGAGGCTGTGAGATGCAGAACAAGGGGAGGTCAAGATAAGTTCAGACATGGGCTCAGTTTAGGCAGTGCTGGCAACATGAGTAGCCTTCATTTGGTGACTACACACTGAACATGTCACCTGAAGATAATGCAAGAAGTAGGTCCAGAGCCTCTGGTGTGACCTATCTGGCACCTAGTCACTATTGCATGGACAGGACCCTGGAGCCGCTGAGGCACTTGACAACTGCAGTTCCACCCTTCCAGCAGAGTGCTTAATGCTGAGTGAGTTTTGAAAGTGCAGGGATTGATGGGGGAAGACTTGGTACTGATTTGCATCCTCACTCCCAACGCAATTGGGGGACACCCAATGGTTAGATATTAGCCACCAGAGGTGCTACAAACTGAGAACATTCCGGAGCATGGGAGAATCCACCTGACCTTTAAACTTCAAAACTAACTGTAGTCTACAAAGATTCCTGATAGGCAAGGAAGGGGGGGACTCAAGTGAAGATGGCTGTGTGGTATGTCTGACTTGCCCATCCAGGCCTCAGGACTCTATGTTGTAGGGAGATAAGAGTCTCCTAGTTTAACTGACACCCCTGCCTACCTGCTACACCCCATTTCAGAGAACTTGATGAAGCTATTCCAACATCGTATGTTTGTGTATGTGCAAATGTGTATGGGTATATATTCACATTCCATGTTTCTAGGTGTGCAAGTGTGTATGGATATATTCACATCATTTGTGTGTGTACAAGTGTGTATGGGTATATTCACATTGCATGTTTGTGTGTGTGCAAGTGTGTATGGATATATTCATGTCCCACATATATTTTTTACATCAAGAGACCAGAGAACAGCATCACAGCATCACATCATTGCTCAGGTGTCACTCAACGCCTGGAACACCTGTCTCTGCCTCCCTCCCTGGGATTGTACACACACATCAGCACACCAAGGTTTTTAGAATATGGATTCTGGAGGTTGAATTCAGCTATACCTGCTTATAAAGTAAGCAGTTGACTGCACTAACTCCTATCACCCTCTGTGTTTTTCCTTTTATCTCTGCACTGTCGTCTTAATAGTATTTTAAATTCAGTTTATTATTCATTGAAAATATGTTGCTGGTGTTAATTTTTATTTGCCTTTTTCAGTTTACTTATTTTATTAAGTTTTTTTTTCCAGATTGGCCTAGAATCATTATATAAACTAAAATGTCTTCAAACTCTCAGCAATCCTCCTGCCTCAGCCTCCCAAGATTAGAGTTACAAGTCACTGCACCTGGCTTCAATTACCTACTGTTGTTGCTATATTGTTTTAATTTCCGGGCAACCAATTTTTTAAAAAATCTTTTGCTTTCCAGATAAAACACAAAACACTCTTCTCCATTCCTTCCCTCTGACTTACGCCCTTTTTTCTTTTGGTCTTCTCCCTGCACCCTTACTGTATCTCAGTCATTTATTCTTTCTGCATACACTCTAAGTAATTTTAACTTCATGTCACACTCTATACCATTTTAAGACTTATTTTATTTCTAAATTATGTGTATGCATGTATGTTTGAGGATGTGCATACATCCTCAGAGGTATCAGATCGTTTGGAGCTAGAGTTACAGGAGGTTGTAGAATGTGGGTGCTGGGAACTCAACTTAGGTCCTCTGCAAGAGCAGCACACACGTTCTTAACCTCTATGCCGTCTCTCCAGGTTCTTTCTATTATTTTTGTTCTTTGGAGATTGGGGATCTATTTCTTGGCTTATTTGTTTTTTGAGTGTAATTCTGTATCTTGTTTGATGTGGTGGTTGTTGCTGCTGCTGTTACAGCAGTTTGGTTTTGCTCTGAGCAGTGTTAGCAGCTGAGCTCTCAAGAGTCAGCTCTTCACTAATAACATCCCCAAATAAATCCAGAAGAGATATCCAAACTAACAGATGTGCAAATCATAACACAAAAACAACAAACGTGTAAAGGCAAGACATGATGTCTCCAAGATATAGTCACTTCGCTACCAAATCCAAAGATGACAGAACTGTTGAAATGCCAAAGAATTAAAAATTCTACTTCAGAAAATAATGGGTGACTTTAAGGAGCAAACAAACAAGCGAATAAATGAACTAAAAACATCAATGCAGGCCAGGCATGGTGGCACACACTTTTAATCCTAGCACTAAGCAGACAGTGGCAGGTGGATCTCTGTGAGTTCAAGGCCACCTTGGTCTACAGACTGAGTTCCAGAACAGCCAGGGCTACAGCAACAAACAACACAACCCACATTCCTACAAACAAACAAAAAAGAACTTTAGGACTCTGGAGAAAAGTCCCCAGCACAGATGAGAAAGTTCTAAAAAGAACAAAAATTTGAAGAAAATCTTGAGAAGACACAAATAAACAAATAGAAATGTTGGCTATTAAACTTAATCCAATAAAAACAACAGAAAGCATGGCAGCAAACAGACTGGGTCAAGCAGAATAAAAAAGAATGTAAGGTATGGAAGACAAGGTCAAAAGTATTATTGACAGACAGCAGAATTAAAAAATAACACAACAACAGCAAGAACAACAAAAAACCAAGCAAACAAACAAAGGCACAGTCTCAGTATCTAAGAACTCAGGGACATGATTGAGAAATGAAACCCAAGAGCCCAGGAGTCAGAAGAAGGAGCTGATTAAAAACTAAAGATGGATGAGTTCCATACTATAGAATTATAGCAGAAACTTTCCCTAATCTAGGGAAAGAGATGCATACCAGGGTATAAGAGATATATATAGCCCCAAAATATAATGTAACCAAGGACATATTATATTCAAACGTCTAAGCTAAGAGAGATACTAAAAGATGCAAGAGAAAAATGACAACTCTCTTACAAAGGCAAACATTAAAATAGCATTCGTTCTCTCACCAGAAGTTCCAAAATCCAGGAAGACATGCAATGATATGTTAAACTAGAAATAAACAACTTCCAATCAAGATTGCTAGATCCAACATAGATTTCATTTAAAAAAAATTAATGAACATATAAAGATGTTTTAAGACAAGCTTAACCGTAAGCAATCCATGACTCCCAAGATAGAGCTGTAGATGGTATGAATGGGATTCTAACCACAAAAAAAGGAGGAAGAAAGGCGACTGTTAGCATGTGAGCACAGTGAAGGCTACTCGTCATGAGAAGAGAGACTGGCAAAGGAGAGCTAGGGGAGAAATGGTTGTGTATACTTAGTAAACCAGCAAACCACTAATGCAAATAGATAAGAAAGAAAAGCATAAACACATTCCAACTAACTGAAAAACAACTAACAATATTATGAGAATCAGCAAACTTTGGTCAATTTTAAAAAACACTAAATGTAAATAGTCTTAATTATCCTATTTAAAAATGATGACTAGCTGATTAGATTAAAAAACAAAATCCAGCTATGTGTTGACTATAGAAAACACATCACAGAGGCAGAGATGGAGAATAAGGCCAATCAAACCCAATTCCCCAAAGAAACGCCAACTGCATTTATACATTTGATGATGGAGGATTCATGCCAAATCAGATAGAAGACATGAAAAATCTCATTACATATTACTAACTCCATAAACCTAAAGCCACTACTGGACATAAAGGGACTGTTAGAGTCAGGCAGAGTAACATCAGTAATATCATGTGATTTTATCTCTCCCTCTCAACAACAGATAGTTTGGAAAAAATAACAACAAACAAACTTCCAAGTTAAATTGCAGTATAAATCAAACAGACTTAATGGTTATCTACAGATTATTTCAACCAATGGCTATAAAATATTCATTCTTCTTAGTAGCCTATAGCCTTTTCTTCATAATAAATCACATTTTCTTGTACATTATTAGACTATAGTAGAATAAAACAAGAAATCAATAGTAAGAGAATCCACAGAACTATATAAATACAAGGAGATTGGACAACACACTTTTGCTGGGTTTGTGGCACATGCCTTTAATCCCATAAGCACTCACAAGGCAGAGGCAGATGGTTTCTGCAAGTTTGAGGCCAGCTTGGACTACGTAGTACAATCCAGGTTGGTCAGAGTTATGAAGAAAGACAAAAAAAAAAAAAAAAAAAAAAAAACAAAACAAAAAAAAGCAGACAAAAAAAAAAACCCCTCAAATAATAACAAAACCAAACCAAACAACTAGAAATCTTAGATATGATAAACACTCTCATAAGAGTAGCAGGATATAAAATCAGAAAGTGAAAGTTTTGTCTAGTAGTGGTGAGATAGCTCAGCAGGTAAAAATACCTGCTCTATGCCTGATAATTTGAGTTTGGTCTCAAGTACCCACATGGTGAAGGAGAGAACTGTCTCCCGCCAGTTGACCTCTGACTTTCACAAGTACATCATGGCACTTCTGTGCCTGCCTCCCCTACTAAATAAGTAAATAAATGTAAGAAAGGAAACAAAACAAAGCAAAACAAAACATTTTCTATACACCATTGACAAACTTGCTGACAAGGAAATCTGGGAAAGGGTGGAGAAGATCCTACTGGAAATAGTTTCAATAAAAATAAAATACCTAAAAATAAAATTAAGAAGGGGAAAGATCTATACAATGAAAACTGTAAGAATGCTATAGAAGTTGAAAGAAACACCAGGAGACATTAAGACCTGCCATGCTAAGGATTATGCAGAATCAATAAACACAGTATTACTCAAAACAACTTAGAGATTCAATACAATCCCCCCATCAATCTTCCCATCCCATCACCTCACTGCTGCTTTAGAGGAAGCAGAGGACCCAGCACAGGAACTGAATCTGACTAGGAGGGCCTCCATGGTCTTTGGGAGTTCGACAACTTCCAGTAGTTTTAACGAAAGCTCTTGACCCAGGGTGGGGACCTTCCCAGACAAACAGTGGTGACCCCATATCAAGACAAAGCAATCGAAAACAAAACAGCAAACAGCAAATAAGTTGAGAGTGTAATAAGGATGTGAGCAGGGAGACTGAGCATGTACAACAATGTAATAAGGAGACATTTTGCTATACAAACTAAAGAAATTAAATGTATAAGTTATTTTGTATTCAAATGCAGTTACTCTATCACTAACATGCTTCAAGATAATGTGAAAAGGTTTTTACTTTTTGAAACATTAAACTACATAATGATGACCTTTACTAATTGCTGTTTTAAAAATTTGTCGATTGTGGGTGGAAGGTCACGCATCTGGGAATATATAATCAGCACAAACTGGACTTGATGGAGGAACAAGTGATGGAGGTCATGAGGTTGGGTTAGGAGGGAAGGGAGTCTGGAGGGAGTTGGGGGAGGGGAGGAATATAATCAAAGCAAATAGTGCAAAATCCTCAACTAATAAAGTATTTTTTAAGTGTTGCTTTTAGAATTTTTTCCCTTAAGTATATGTTGTCTCCAGTGGAAACCCTTAATTTTGTCTTTGCAAATTTAGACATAAAATTTAGAATAAAACTTTTATAATTGTTTACTATGTTAATGACTGCCAAACTATCTTTGGGTTTATTAAATGTGCACCTATAACAAAATTTTGCTTCTTTATTTAATGAAAGGAAAGAATAAAAGCAATCAGTATATTTTTGAGGGCGGTTTGCAGAAAATGTCCACAGCACTAGTTTGGACTCTGGGACTTAAATTAACAAAATTATTTTTTATTTTTAAAATTCTGATGAAATCGATATTATTTGTGAAAGCTTTTAGAATTCATACACATATGTCTATATCTTTATCTACCCATAAATATTTATATTTATATGCAAACTGTGGTCTTGCTATATTACCCAGAATATCCCTGAATTCTTAGGCCCAGGTGATCCTCTTACTTTAGTCTCTTGGGTAACTGGGACTACAAGTATGTGGTATTACACCTGGCAGAATAATTTTTTTAAAAAATCTTACAAATTCCAAGAAAAGTTCATCATTTCTATGTTGATTTTATGTCTAAATAAAATGTATTACTAAACATGCATATCAATTATTGTACATTCTTCACATTAAGATGGCATACTTATGTAGATGCAGCGATAGTGTGAAGATTTTTGTCTCCTAGTTTAAATATAAAATGTCAGTTGATGACTTTGATAATACACTTTTTTTTTGATTTATCGAAAGCCAGGAGATTTATCCAAAAATATGCTCTTCCTAGAATAATTATTGGCTAAGTACTTGCAAGTTAATTTTGTGTGACACTTCAATATAGAATTCTACTACCATCCAACCTACTTTGCTTAAATATATGAAAAGTTAGCAAGAGATGTTCACATTTCTCACCGAAGCATATGAGCAGCTTCCGTTGCCTGCCATCTAGTCATCTTCCATATGACAATCAACCAGGCAATCAGCTACTTTAGGAAGACCATTAGATAAAGATCTCACGACCCTTCAGCTGTGGCCGTGTGTAGTGTCAGAAATTAGCAGAGCAGTAGGATTCCAAATGATGCATGTTTGGCCTGGAGAAGCCAACGCTAGCCATTCTCCACCATTCTTTTTTTTTTTTTTTTTTTTCCGAGACAGAGTTTCTCTGTATAGCCCTGGCTGTCCTGGAACTCACTCTGTAGACCAGGCTGGCCTCGAACTCAGAAATCCTCTGCCTCTGCCTCCCAAGTGCTGGGATTAAAGGCATGTGCCACCACTGCCTGGCTCACCATTAAACTTTTTAAAACTATTCTTGATACGTTCTAGATTCTGTGGGACGATTAATTAACACTAACCATCACACCTAGGGGACTTTTGCTGGAAGTAGAAATGATCTGTCATCTGTAGTGTCCACCACAGATGCTACTTACTGTGTGTGACAAATAAGGCTAGTGTGACAGGGGAAGTAGATCTCATTTTAATTAACTTAAATCAAGTAGTGACACGTGACTCGAGGTTCTAACAGTGGGCAGTGCAGATTCTGAGCACACACTGTTTTTCATTCTGCTCGTGGATTTTCCCCAGGGCATGCTGCATTGGCCTTCTTTACAAAGCCACATAATGGTCTTTGAGAGGGTGGAGAAAGATAGCCACTCATGTGGAAAGGGAGGTGAAACTTAGTTCTTGTCATCTGAGGGAATAGTTTCAGTAGTATGAATGTGATTCCTGCCTCCTTTGCAGACTGGCATAGCTTTGCATCATCCAACAGAGATTAACAGACACATTCTTCTAGCTCTGCATCAGTCAAAGATACCCATTTCACTCAGGAAGAACAGAATGGGGATGGCAGTCTGTGAGCACAGCTCCTCATTCATGGATATCCATGAAGAGTCTGTCGTATGGTAAAATGTTGTGTCTATTTTCCTTTATAGTATGTTTGCATAATTTTAGATATTCTAAAGCCAGGTGTGTTGGTAATACTTCTTAATACTGTATTCCCAGTATTAGGAAGATGGAGACAGAGGGATCAGGAGCTAGGGTCCAGCATGGTCCTATGTACACTTCAAATGAGAGTGAATAAGAGGCTGCCTAGGTTGTCACCATTGTAGTCTTAAATCCCACCACCGCTAAGATATTGGGGGTAGTACTGAGGGTAATAATTGATGGCATGGCAAGAATGCCTATTGATGATTTGGGTTATTTTACAATATTGATTCCCAGTGCTTTTGGTGCATTAAAACCACCTAAGGAGAAGTTCAAATGCAAGGCTATGTCATTCATAATTTCTGAGGAAGGGACTCTGGCATTAGTATGTTCTCAAGATCCCCAGAAAATTCCAAAGAGCACCTTCAAATTCCAAAGAGTCACTTTCAGCAAATAGTTTAACTAACTAATGAGTTGTATTAAAAAAAGAGAATGAAGTATTTATCATAGAGGTCAAAAGGAAAAAAAGGATAATAGCAAGCCTTGAGTCAGCCTGAGAGGTTTTCAATCCCACAGCCTTTTTGTACAGGAAGCATTTTTATTTGTATTTGACACAAGAGAGAAATGAGTAATTGATGTGAACTTCAAAATGGGTCTGTGATACACGTGTGGGAATGAACATGTTTTGGCATGCATGTGGAGGTAAGAGAAGAACTTCTGGGAGTCAATTTTCTCCTACTATGTGGGTCCTGTTAGGTGGCAAGTACCTTTACCCTCTGAGCTATTTTACTGGGCCCAATTTACTTTCACTGTCTCAACACAGTCAGATGAATCACTAGCAAAGTCTTAAAATCAGTAAGAATTAGTTCTGAGAGCTGGAAAGTTGGTTCAGCTTTTAAGAACACTGACTGCTCTGGTGGAGACCAGTTTCCTGTATACACATGGTAGCTCATAACTATCTGTAACTCCAGTTAAAGGAATTTTACATCTTATTCTGGACTCTGAGGGCACATGTACTCCCATGAACACAAACTCTCCCCCATATGTACATAACTTAAAATTAATAAAAGAAATATTTAAAAGAAACACTCAATTCTATTCAGGCAGAGTGGTACATGTAGAAAATTCCAGTATTTAGAAGAGACCAGGAAAGAGGACCAGCACTTTGAAGCCAGTCTGTGCTATATGTCAATTCCTGTTTCAAACAAAAAATCAATAATTTTGAGCACATAAATAACTCATTCACAATTTCTCTTTGAAGAAAACATTCATTTGACACATTTTGGAGATTATTACCATTTATCAAAATAAAATCTTATCTTTGAGTATCTTAAGTTTGAAAGATTATATGAGAATTTAGAGTATTGTGCTCTAGACCTCAACTTGGAAAAATTTAAATATTTGTTTTCTATAAAAGACTATAGAAAAAGTCAGATGGCTCATTTCCCATACATTCTGATGGTCATCATGTTGGTCAAGCCATGTCTAATGCACTCTTGGAATCAGAGACCTTAAATCTTGACTTTCCTAGTGCAAGGGACTCAAAATTGACAAGATTCAGGCAACTGAATATTTTTCTTCTCTATTTAGTATGGCCGTATGTTCTGAGGCCTCTTACTCGCTCAAGGCATCTGGGAAGACATAACCTCAGTTGAGAAAATGCCTCCATCAGAAGGGCTCAGTTCACCGTAGGTGGTACCACCCCTGGGCATTATAGAAGAAAGCAAACTGCACAAGTCATGGTGAGAAAGCAGTGTTCCCATGTGGTCTCTGCTGCAGTGTCTGCCATGACTTCCTTCAGTAATGATTGTGACCTGGGAGTGTAAGCCAAGCAAACCCTTTCTCCCTAGGTTAGTTTTGGTCAATGTGTTTTCTCACAGCAACAGAACAAAACCATTCAAGGCTCTTATGTAGAGTAGAATGACGTCTAGTTCGGGTTTCTCTTAGATAACAGCTTCTCTGCCATTTTCTTTGCTCTGCAATCTCTACTTCCAATTTTTCTGCCACTCTATTCTCAGAATTCCAAAAGAGAGAGTTAATAATATCACCTTAAGAATATTCCTTGTCTCCCTGTAAACCCATAGGACGAAGGCAAAATTTCTTAAGAAGCTATGAGAAATCCCTTTCATATTTTTCCTACTTCCCTTTTAGTCCAAGCTCCCAGAAAGTCTACTTCTTCATACACTACCTAAGAAGGAGAAGCCTGGTGATTAATCAAGCATGGCTACCCAGAACCAGTTAGTACAGCGGTGGCCAGGCATTACACACTATGGGGTGGGGCAGGGTGAGTTGGCAAGCATGGCTTTTTCAAAGAGGGAGGGACTTGGGAGCTGCTACTTAGCTCTAGTCATTTGTTGCCATGTGGGAATGTGGTCCCAATCTTGCCAGATCTTCAGATTTTTTTCCCCAAGAGAAGCCAGAAATCTGGAATTTTATGAGAAATCTTCCAATTTTTAAATCTTGGCAACTAATTCAAAATATTTTTAAAACACTACATGGGCCAAAAAAAGAAAAAGTCTGCCAACTGAATGGAGTGGGACATTAGACTGTGACCCCTTTCATAAGAGACAGAGACTATGTGTTATCTGCTGGGCTTTGTGCTCAACCCACAGCTGACTTCCTGTGATTCTCCAAGCACACCCTGCACTGAGAATGCCTCACTAGCACTGTCTTGCCGTATCCTATTTTCTACTTGGGAACTCCCACCCATCCCTCAGGACACAGAAATGACCCCTTCTGTAGTGAAGTACGCCTCTCCTGGATACAGTCAGGGTGTTCCCAGACTAGACTGTTACCTGTACCATCCATATGGCAGCCCTATGGATATGAAAGGGATCTTCTATGGATCAATACTGGCACCCAACACTAGGTCTGGCACATAGTAGGCTCTCACTAGATGTTTGTTGAATAGATGTGTTCCATCAGTAGGAATATATGAGATTTCCCAAGGAAATAAACACTTTTCAATTCCTCCCATCTTTGCCATGTTGATTTCAATGTGGTAGGCAAACCCATCTGTGGATGTGGGTGTCCTTTTGCAGTTCTGCACTGCGTGCAGACTGTACTCTTTTGCAGTCCTCATTGAGCTAACTCGTTCTCACACTCATTGGCTTAGGGTTAAGCATGTCTTGGCAGATGGCTATGTAAGCACCCGTCTTCAGTGGGTAAATTATTCAGATCGGCTTTTAAGAAGTGAAGGTGTAGAAGACTTGTCTCCTTAATCACCTTGGAGCCAGGTTTATAGAAATAAAATTGCTGCATGGTGGGTCAGGTATTTGCCATGAAAAAAATATGCTCACTAATTTTGTCTAATTCATTTCTAAAACTGTTCTGGGTTCACGTTTGATGTTTATTATAAGAGTAACGCAAGTTTAAATGATTTCAGATGAAAAATGAAAGCCACTAGAGTCCATACCTACCTCTGTTAAAGTAAAAACATAAGGGCTTCTAATTCTTAATTTCCTGTATATAGCCCATACTTTCTAACAAACATGCTTATCCACATAATTTGACCACACATCCACCCACACAAGAAAGCCCACAGATTCCATACGCACACATGCATATAAACACGGAAATATGCTAGGCACTTTGCATAATCATCTCATCTACCCAATAATATTCCAAGAAGAATTGCTCTCTGGAATGGGATGTGATCACATGTTAATTATGAAACTGCATTCTCTTGCTTCCATAAATATATACACTCCTCTGTTTTATGTCTTTGAGAATTTCTACATTTTTCTAAGATTCAGACAAAACTTGTATGAAAATGTGGAAGGATTTTGGTCAAAGAGCCACCTGTTCTCCAACTATTGTCAACAGAAATTAACTCTCCTGTTCAAAATCTGACTATAATTAGCTGAATCGTGTAAGGCCTAAGAAAGACAGTCCATACCCTGACCTCTATAATTCCTATGAAATTATACAGATTTTATTTCTTCTATAAGACACTTAGAAGGACACAACTAAAGGGTAGTTGTATTTTATAAAATCAAAATTTTCAAATAACTAAAAACACTAAGAAGTAAAGCTTCCAAATGAATTTTCTTTCCAGTCAATCAGAATGTGTGTGTGTGTGTGTGTGTGTGTGTGTGTGTGTGTGGGGTGTGTGTATACACACACACACACACACACACACTCACATACACATACATATATATTAGTTACTTGACAGATTTTGCAATATGCAGTTTACTTTGCATGATTACAGAACACTAGTTGTTCATTCCCTTACAATGTTTTCTCCTAAAATACACCACTAATAGGATTTCTTAATTATGGCCTTGAGAACTCCAGAAAAAAGGTCAGGGCAACATACGATGCTATGCTTGGCAGAGAAATCCAGCCACAACCCGGATGGATCTCCTGCTCCTACTGCCACATACAGGGCCCCAGAGGCACAAAATGTGCCCAGTCATCAAAGTGCAGAGAGGAAGGGAACAGCTGCTCAGCTGTGGAAGGGATGGGCAACTGCAGGCATCCAGTGGTGACATTCAAGGTCACTTAGTGACTGGTCATTTAGTGACCAGTGAGCATTAAATACAAATAGGTTTTGGGGTTCCCTCTCCCCAGATCTGTTGTCTCCATGGCATTTGGGAGAAACATAGAAACAGGAAACCTCTTCTTCCTTTCTCTGCTCTTTCTCTTGAAATGAGTCATCAAAGTTAAAGATTTTCCTTTCTTCCTACCTTTATAAAAAATTCTGTCTCTCTCTGCCTTTCCCTCCCTCCCTCTCCCCTCCTCCAACCCCTCTCTTTCTCCCTTCCCTTATTTCACTTCCTCTTTTCCTCCTTCCCCCTCCTTCTCCCTCCCTCCCCTTTCTTTTCTTTCTTTCTTTCTTTCTTTCTTTCTTTCTTTCTTTCTTTCTTTCTTTCTTTCTTTTTCTTTCTTTCTTTCTTTCTTTCTTCATTTCCCTGACATAAGTTCTTGCTATGTAGCCCAGGCTGGCCTAGCGGAATCCTGAACCCAGCCTCCTGAACACTGGAATTAAAGGCATGTGCCAGTTGGCCTGGTTTCTAAGAAGGATTTTCTGATTATCTCTTGAAGCAGGTCAGAAGATCCCAGCGGAGAGGAGCCTTCCCACATCTGCAGCAAAGGAGCAAGCAGTCTATCCCAAAGACAAAGGAGAGCTCTGTATAAGTTTTGTGTCAAAATTTCTCCCATTTTTCACTGTTGGATCATTTTCTTCTGCTCCCATGTGTTTCTAGGACCATCCCTTCTTCACCAAGTCCAGCATTAAACACATGCACACACAAGACTATTCATTTCTTAAAGCTTTAACTTTACTATGAAGACTTGTGTCACAGAAAACATGAAATAAATTTGACAGTTTTTTTTCATCATCTGTCTTTAGTTACAGAGGCTTTAGCCACAGACCTAGTGGGTAATGCAAAGCTATTTCTCCTCTGTTGTACCGCTGATTCCCGCTCTCGTCTATTTATGTTCTCTGTGTATACAAATTTAGGTTTTTGAAGCATGAAAGTCCTGGTCTGAAGGCAAGGAGCTCAGGCCTACTGCTTGGGTTAATGGACTCAATAGGCTGCACTGTGCCCCATTCTTCCTTCACCTTCTCTTTGGCCACTTAGAGCTGTACACCATGCTTCATCTTGGCAGCTTCCTTGTCCTGTAGTGGTTCTTCATTATTCCTGCTTATTCACCATATAACATTTCCAGGAATTACTTGTGTCAGCACAGCATTAGATACAACAACACATCCAGCACATCCAGGAGATGGTAACAAAAATATCATGAAGTAAATAGCTTATAAGCAACAGTTCTTTCTCAGAGTTCCAAATACTGGAAAGCTCAATATTAAAATCCAGGTAGATTGACAATCTGGTGAGGTCCCATTTCCCAACTTCTAGAGAACACCTTTCCCATGTGCATACAAAGAGGAAGAGGAAAATAAGGTCCTCGGGCCCCTATAAAAGGGCACCACTCATTTGAGTCTCGAGAGCTCCACATTCAAGATCTTAATGACTCCTGAAAGGCACCGATGCTGATGCTATCACCGTCAACATGGAGATTAGGTGTCAAAACACAACTTTGGGGAAGATGCAGGCCATCAGGCAGCAGCAGGTATGGGACAAAAAAAAAAAAAATCAAATCAAAAGACAGTGAGAACAGAAATATGATGACCTTAGGATAAAATGCACTATCTTAGAGAGAGCCTTTAGAGAACTCTCCGGCTCCCATTCAATGGAACACAGGTTCAGCTCTCAGTGACTGCAACAGGGAAGCACCAGACAACAAAGGTACTCAGAATTTCCACATGGGAAACTATAGCAGGTCATATTTAGACAGGAAAAAAAAATCCCACATCTTTCCTTTTAAGGGAAGTAAAACTCCTTTGGTGTGCTGCTGTGGGAGTCATGGGTTGCTACTAGGTTGTAAAGTTTAAAAGCTCTGATTAGGACTCCCAAACCAGGAATATAAAAATGCAATTTTCCTTTCCCCTCCAAAGACATATTTATTGGCATCTATAGTGAAAAGAAAAAAAAGGGGGGCTTGTGAGATTCCCAAATGTATCCAAATAAGCAGTTAAGAATACAAAATGTGCATATGCCACATCAAAAGAGGTATTGTAATTTAAGGACTGTGGGGTAAAAATAAACCCCAAATCTGCCACAGTTGCAGAGAGATGTATTTAATCCGCTGTCTGAGTTATTTGCTATGAAACATTACCCAACCCCCACAAATCTTGACACAAATCTTGGTGGAAAGCTAGGCAGACCCTTGGGTTCCTGCAGGCCGTGGTGGTAAGGTCAGTTAGTCTTTGTTCCCCTCCTGGGACCATCATATAACTTGAAAGAAAGGCTAGGCAGACAGATGGTTGTCTGTTTGCACTTGAATTTCGAACATGGAGATGGTCCTGCTTGTGTCCAAGTTGCTTCATGAAGCTCATTGCAAAGACTAGTCAGATAGGGCAGCTCAATTGTACCTGGGAGACAGGCTCCTGGGACTGTAGCACAGTTCCTTCTCATGGGGCCCCAGCTGTGGTTAGGATCATGAGGACTCCACATGGCACTTGCTGAAAGGAAGAGCTTTCCCCAAATTCTATTTGTCATGCTTCAGTGCCAAACAAAAAATGATTTTTAAAGTTCCCATTGCACATGCAAATGATGATCATAAGGCACAGAAGAAATTGTTGACATAGCAGTAGAGCTGAACTTGACCTTCTCAACATTCTTATATGTTTACTAAACATCTCCTCAGGTCAGTCCTTGGGTCAACTCAAATAAAAATGTGTAGAGTATGCCTGACACACTAGAAGAAGTCACAAAGGCTAGACAGTGGCTAACACCAGGAGCAGGCTCAGAAGTGCCATAATGAAACCTATTTGCAAAGCAGCTAGGTAGGGCTAAATATCAGAGGGCAAAATAACTCATTTTCCATGTTCTCAAAAGGATTTTATGAAGAGAGATACCATCTGTCCTCTCTCTGTTAATTCTTTCAACAGAGAGTCTCCTCCCACCTTTGGAGAAGGCAGATTCTGTGGTTGAGAACATCATTGAAAACTAAAAGGAAAAAAAGAAAAAAGAAAAAAAAACCCAACTGAAAATCCAGTGGTGGTCATTTTGAACTCATAAACAATTACTTAGCTTTGAACTCATGTGTTTGATTTAGGGTTGATGAGATCTCAGATTGTGTCTTGTACCTCAGCTCACTCCAGGACAGGCCCTTACTTGGAGATCTGGGATGTAAGTCCTATAGCACAATTGCTGTCACTCCAGATTCTTTGGTCAGGGACCTTTAGGGGACTTTTAGAAAATTCAAGGGGAGAGTGTGAGCATCATCTTTTGGCAGATGCCTTGGAAGGAAGTTGACATCATTATGTTGGTGGTTGTAATCAGCGGCTTGTATTCAGAGGGAGTACTCAAGGGAGCCAGGCATACAGAGGACAGGGTTGAAGACAGCCATAGGCTCAGGCATACAGAGGTCAGGGACTCCTATAAGGATAGCCACAGGGTCTGCAGTGAAGTAGGGAGATTGGGAGTGGCAAGGAAAGCTCTCCAAGTGCTAAATTTCAGAGCTAATGGGTTAGTGATGACTGACATGCAGATCGAAGAAAGCAGGAGCACATAGGAGATTGGTTCTTGAGAAAGTACAAGACGTAGCATTCCGGCAAACAAGTTATAACGAGTTATTGATAGTGGGCAGCTCAGAAAAGCCAAGGAAAGCTTGGCGTTTGTGGCATGGACAAGACGAGAGTTATCAATTAAAATTCATGATTCCTGTGGCACTTTTTATGCAGATTGACTTTGGAATTAAGGATATTAAACTGTTATGTGGAGGCACAGGACTGAGCAGTGGATGACGAGTTTTATATTATGTTTTCCTTGAAAGCCCAAGATTGACAAATCAGAGGTCTATGGTTATGGCAAGAAGTAATTAGTAACAAAGTCCCTACTTCACCATGGTGCCTTCTTCAAGTAAGTGCGTCTACTGTGACCAAATTAAGGAAGCATGGTACAATGGGGATTCCAGTATGGATTACTTCTATCATGGTACGGAGTTCTTAAGGATTAAGACCCGATGTCTTATTTGTCATTGTGATGTGAGGAACAAAAGATAAATAAAATTCGATCAGTATTCTGATTGCTCAGACTAAATGTCACCTGCACTCTATTAGTTGAGACCATGTCTTAATCCCCTTCTTTGTGTCCAGTTAGAGATGGCTCATGTAAGAATGCTATCAACAGTGTAAATTATAGTCAAAGGGAAACTGTGTTTGTTCTCCTTATTTTAGTATATTTATTTATTTATCTATTTGTTCTCTTTATTTTTAGTGATTTTTAGCCAGAGACAAGAATGACTTTATCTTAAAATTCAATCATAAAGGAACATTATAATGCTGGAACCCTATAGTTCTTGTAAGATTTTACCTAACAGAGTTTTGTCTAGGAATTGACATATTATGTATTTCCTCTAAGGTAAGCCTTGTCTTGTATTTATTCTTCTTATTATTTTAATATTAAGTGCATGTATATTCTTAAATTCCAACATGCATATGCTTTAGAGTTCAGTGTCACTTACAATCAAAATATGTTGTAAAAAATTCAAAAATAGACAATTCAGGTAAAATATGTTATAATAATGTTTTACTTTTTAAATTAATAAAATATGCCTAAAATTTAGAAATAAAATAACCCCCTCACCACTAAGGAATATTAAACACAGAAATAAAAAGAGTCTGTTATTTTAATTTATTTGTTTATTTATTTAAAAAGGACTGACTGTACTGAGATCTATTTAATACAAAGAAAAAAATTCTCAGTTTGACTATCATAACTATACTACATTCAAGTAAACAATCTTTAGATGATTAAAATGATGTCTTACTTCTTTAATGAATGATGAATAAATTACATATATAATAGGTATAATAATTCTTATGCAATTCAATGTTGATCCCCGTAATTTAGAAAGAACAAAACCCAGATCTGGGCTAAAGGTGCATTTCTGGACTATTCAGTTCCACTCCTGTGGCTAGGGAAATGGCTAGAATCTGTTTAATAGTTACACGTGCAGAAAGGGGGTGAAAGCTTTATCTACACCCTCAGTAAGGAAGCCCCACACACGTGAGAGAAAAGAGACAAGCTAGGGATCCGAGAACACGACCGAAAATTTCCTTTGGTGTATCTGACACCCACACTGTGACTTTGGAGACCACTCAGGACACAGAGCAGGGACACCTCCCACAGTCTGGACACAAGGCTCTATTTCTCTGACTCTGTGCAGTTGTGTGTTTTCCCTGAAAGTTTTGGCTCAACTCTTGGTTTCCTCCCCCTTGGATTCCATACCCTAAGTTTTTTCGGTAATGCTAGAAGCTGGCCTGGATTCCCAACACTTCAATGTTCCTAATTAAAGGGGGTGTCTTTCTCCAGCTGGCAGATGGTGCTGCCGCAGCCTGATTCAAACAGAACCGTGTCTGTGAGGCCTTTCCTGTCAGAGATCTACCAGGAGAAGCAAACACACTGGGCACACCTTCCAAAGCAAGAGATCGGTGAGTGACAGGCTTTGAAAGGTGGTGGTGGGAGGAGTAGAGGCAGACAGATGGTGAGGGCGGTGGGAGGGGCCCAGGACTAATGACACACTTGGAAATCTTTCCCACCAGAAGCTCTGCTGTATCTTTTTTCAGGAGCCTATAAAGGCGGTGGTTCACAGAGGAATCCAGCAGACCTGGCCATGCATATCCACTGCTCTACAGCTTAGAGAAAGACATGGTCTTAACTTTTCTACAGTCTGGTTTCCTTATGTACAAAATGGAAGATACAATTTAACTCCATCAGAGGGAAACGTTGGCTCAAAGACTCATGTATGCAAAGAGATTATCATGTACCTCATTAACATAAGACTCCCATAATGAAACTATATTGCTACATTTAAATTAATGGACTAATTTATATCTACCCTAGATATTGGAGAATCTTTATTTTAGAGAGTATATACTCAAGTATTACTGACCCATGTAGCCTCATAGCACCTTATTGGACTGCTGTGTACTCAATATCAAAAAAGTACTTAACCGATTGGTTTCCATGTGGGGTACTATCTAATTTTTTTAACTTAATGTTGCCTTAAGGTTTTAATTTAAAAAAAAAAAAGGTCTGGATTTTAAATCCAATGCCAAATTTAAGTTATTTTTTGTTGTTTGCTTGTCTGTTTTGTTTTGTTTAACATTTTAGCTTCTTTCTAATTTTATTGTATTGCTACAGGCCTAGTAAGCACTCTTGAAAATTGACTATAAAAGTGGAGGCTACAGGCTGGCACTTAGCGCACAGGTGGCCTGTGATATCCCTCCACATTTTCGCATGTTCCTTTCTGTAATCCTGTTTAGAATTAAGGTCAGGCCTCAGCCATCAAACAATCCTAAGGCACCCCATTATGGCACTGGCTGGTGGAAAATGTGTATTTCTCATTAAAGCACACCTGAAAAGTGTAAGACTTTAGCAGCCACTGAAAACTATCCTTAGTTGCAATATCTTAGCTAAGTGTGTACTTTACAGTTTGTGCTAGAATCCTAATTTATATTTTTGTAGTCATTTACCAAATGGAAAGTGGCAACATATTTAGTGAGATATCTTATAAGTGATTTTTTAAAAAAAATAAAATATCTGGGGACAGAAGCCCTCTTCTTTTCCTCCAACTTTTCTAAAAACAGAAGAAATTCAATCATATTAATTACTTAAGAAAAAAACTATTAAAGACAAGTTTTTTGTAAAGATGTGTAACAGAGCCTTCAGCCCCTGCCAGTGGGATTTTAAGCTGTAACAGTCACTTTGGAGAATTGTTGAACAATCTCTATTAAGTTGAAACACACATATTCTGTGACTCAGCAGCTCTCTACCAGGAATGATACCTATATTCAACGAATGCATTAAAATGCCTCCTATGTGCATAACAAACAGGGACTTCTGAGTCCCTTATGCAACTCAAAAGCTGACTAGCAGTTGAATAGCTAAATAAATTGTAGTATTCATACTACCAAGTTCCCTATGCCAATGATAGACTACAAGATCACAGCATACGGCACAGTAGATGGGGGCCATGAACAGATGTTGAGTAGGAGAAGTAGATGCCAAAGAGTATAAACTTTGTGGTCCATCTTACCTAAAATTCAAAGCCAGGAAATGCAACCAGCACATAGGGAAGCTAGTGCAGGGAAGAACAGAGATGTTTGCTAACACATGCTTTGTGATGTGAGCCATCCTATGAAAAGACATCTAGGGTAGAATTACGACACAAGACTGTGTGTGCTTGTGTATACCAGTGTTTTACTATTGTGTAATAAAACATATACAACAAAATGATCTTTTGTATAGACTAAGAAAGGCAGTTTATAGTTCGGGGAGACATTATGCTAGATGTTCTCTGAGCTTTTGCACACGTCGCTGCTTCTTTCTTGCCCCTTTTCCCTCTTCTATAAGAAAGAGCGATAACCACAGGGCCCCTGAAGCTTGCCTTCACTCTGTCATCACCCACCAACCCCAGAATCAACAACACATCCACCAAACTTCTTGTCTCCTGGACTGGGCAAGGAGTCATGGTTTTGGGATGGAGTTTCCAAAGCTAAAGCCACTTTTTCCTCAAAAGATACTTGGGCAGTCTGATAGAAAAAAAAAAAAAAACTTTAAAACATATCTTTAATGTTTTCTTTTTCTTTTGAGATTATAATAGAATTACAACATTTCTCGCTTCCCTCTTCTCTCTCCAAACTCTCCCATATTCCCCTCCTTGCTCTCTTTCAGACTCTTGGCCTTTTTTCATTAAATATTATTACATGCATATCTGTATGTGTACATACATACACACACACACACACACACACACACACACTGCAAAACATAACATTCTCAGTCTGTAAAATGTTACTCTATGTCTGTTCTTAGAGCCAACAATTTGGTATTGGATAACTAGTTGATATGCTTCTACAAAAGAGAATTTTTTTTCTTGATACCTACTAGTCCTTCATTGTTGATTCTTGTTAAGCAAAAAAGTGTCCTTAATCCTAGTAAAAATGAGAGGCTTAAAGCAAACATTAGAATTGAGGTAAGCAACGTAAAGACACAGGACCTTACTAAGGCATCCATTAAGGCTTTGTCTTTGAGATGCCAATGTCTAACCACATTCCCCACCCCCACAGAGAAGTTCTGTGGCTGCAACCAAAACTTATCCAAAACTCTCCATTTGAAGTCCAGAACGTTCACATCTTGAGGGGAGAAAAGAGCAGAGAAAGATCCCAGAGAAGTGGATTTGTGAGCAGGGCAGGAAAGCAAGAAGGAGCCCACCAAGGATAGCTATGCAATCAGGAAAGAAATGAGAAATTCATACAGCAGCTTTATAGGGTCGAGCTGGGAGACATCAGCTCTCTAATGAGAGTGTATTGTGAGTTCTCGAGCACAGAGAACAATTTAAGATCTTATTCCAGCAACGGCGGGGCTTATCAATGTTCCCTTAGCTCACCAAGTAAACTTTAGTTTTCATCATTCTTCACCTAGCTGTGACACATGACAACCGTTCCTGAGGTTAGAGGTTGGAAATACTTTTAGGTCAGATTTTCCATAGAGACTAGCTCCCCTCTGGACCTTGAGCTATGCCAACAGCCTGTCCTCTCCCCTCAACCCCTGGGAAGCCGATTAGCATCCATGCACAGTCACTGCTGGATCTGTGAGTACTATGGAGGAGAAAGAAGAAAACAGTCCGATGCTCTGGGATGTACGCCACCTACAGAACCCCTTGCCTTGCACCCACTCGCTACCAGCTCTAAAGCAGAGCAGCTGTGGGAGTTGTCTTCTGAAGACAGATCTGTTATAGTTTGGATATCAACTCCCTCAAGACTCATGTGTGGAAGGCTTGGTGCTCAGCTGGTGATGCGGCTGAGAGAGGCCTTGGCTTCCAGGTTGCTAACTTCCTGACCAAGTAACCTACCGGTGAGCTCCCAAGCTGAAGGGATTTATTCAAAGAAGGTGCTCAGCCCGAGGAAGTGCTTTACTGTGCCCTCAGAGGTTATATCCTGTCCCTGTCCTTCCTCAACGTTCTCTCTCTCTCTGTCTCCTGTCCCCGCCATGAGATAAGCAGCTTTGCCCTACCTAGTTCCCCTCCAGGAATCTCTGCCCCACCATACATGGGCCTAGAAACAACAGGGAGAAATGAGCTTAACCCGAGAACCCAAATAAACCTTCCTTCCCATCCCATCCGTCGTTCTTTCAAGCATTTGAACAGATCTCATTACTGAAGTCTGATGGATAAAACTTCTAACCCTTATCTCAAGTCTCTCAATGCCAGTTTAGGAGAGAAGCCTTAAACTTAAGGGTGGACCCAGATGAACTGTGGTCCCTGGTATCCTGTCTTCTTGAGTAAGGCCTTCCTGTTCAGAGGTGCTGTCCTGCAAGAATTTTCCAGATGCTTGCATGGCCCACTGCCTATCACTTAGCCAAGTAAGGGTGACTTGCTCTTCTGGTTTGCCTGGTCCAGTCATCCTATGTACCCATATCATGTCCCCTCCTCCTCCCTCAAGCTTTCTTCTTCTCTGTTGTTTTTCTTCATAGAAACTGACTTCAGGTTACTGACATTGAACCTTGCTTAAGAGACCCTTCGCAGCCTAAATGGGTTCTCTTCAGAGAGCCCTGTCAACTCCTCTTGAATAAAGGTTTCTTCTCAACCCCCAGTCTATGCACCCTTGTTTTGCATGAAAATCTACTGTTGCTTCACACTGCAGGACTCAGCACTCAGAGGCACTTAATATGTGTAAGATAGTGTTCTGTGCTGTACCCACTCCCCCCAACCCCCGGAGGCTAGGGAGCGTGAGGACGAAGGGGGTTTCCATCTTCCAGAATCGCCTCACACACTGACAAGCACAGTCAGGACCCCACACAGAATAACTTTGAGAAAATAGCTCAAAGAATTGGCTCATATTCCTATCCACGGTCCAGAACATCTAAGGGGAGAAATGGACCAAACGTTGTCATAAAATTAAGGAAATGACTGAGGAATAAGTTATAATGATTGAAGATATTCACGTCGACGGCTGGGGTTGCTTGTACAGGTGCTGTAGGGTGGGAATAAGGATACACACAACGACAAATGATCCATACAGTCTGCTTGTCCATGGACAAGCAGGGCCTATACGGGATGTTTGGAAGGTAACTGAAAACCACCCACAGTTCCCCTGGGCCATTTCATAGGTCTGCGGAGAGGAAGATCGTTTACTGGAGTGAGATAGGGCCCCTATATTACCACAAGCTGTTTACAGACTTCAGGCCTGCCAGGCAGGGCCAGCGATAATTGAGCCCTCAGTGGTGTTGAGCTGATGTGTTAGAGGTGAGGGCTTTGCACAGAACAGGAGTTGGGATGTGCAGGATTTAAAATGAGCTGAGTTAGTAGTCACCTCATACTCTCATCAAAGTCTGCTGCCCGGCATGGTGCGCCCAAAGGTCTTAAAGTCCTTCGTATATATCAGCAAAGAACAGAGTTCCCAAGAGGAATGCCTGCATGAAGACCTGTGTCATTGGCATTTAAGGTTTTGTCATGTTTTACTAAAATAACTAATGAGACTTCATTTTAATGAGTGAAAGAAGTAATCTTAACAACTGAAAAATATCCAACTTACTATTTTGAGTTAACTGTAGTATGAAAGCTGACATCTTCCCTCCCTCTCCATCCCTCCCTCCATCGCTCCATCTCTCCTTCCCTCTCTCCCTCCCTCTCTCAGTTTCTTCCTTTCCTTGGCAGTAGGATCGAGCTGTGTAGCTCAGGCTGGCCACGAATATCCTGAATTGCTAAGATTATAGGCTTTCAGTACCAGGACCCAGGTTCAGCTTTCTCTATCAAATGAGTTAGTGATAGGTATTTTTGGTGGTATAATAAGTTGTCCTTGAGAGAAGGTGAATATGAAAAAGTTTTGGGGCTGGGGTGATAACTTGTCAAAGGCTGGGAAAATGGGAGATAACGCAGTCAGTGAGGCTGGAAGATGACAAAGTTACTAAGATGAGGAAGAGAGTTTGATCAATAAAGTGACTGCTAACAGTGTAAGCATAAGGGTCTGAACTGAATCCCAGGACCCACACAAGGCCTTGCCTGGTGGCTTGTGCTTATACTCCCAGTGCTTGGGAGGCAGAGGCAGGAGGATTTCTGGGGCTCACTGATAGGACCCATTGAGAGACCCTGTCTCAAAACCAAGATTTACGGATCCCGAGGAACAGTTCTAGAGGCTGGCCTCTGGCCACTACATGCACACACATTCACACACATGCACATACAGACGCACATGAACTCTTACATGCATACAAATGTACACAAACAACTGCCCCCAGCAAAAAAGAAACATTCTCAAAATGATTTTTAAAGATCAAATTATTAAAATGATAATGCTGTTTAATAACTTTTCTACTTTATGCCAAATCTGAATAATGTTGTTTGGTCTCTTACCTTTAATAACTTAAAAACTGGCTTTCTGTCTGCCAAGGAAACTCTTGCAGGGGGCTGGCTGCCCTCTTTTCAAGGCTGTTTTTTTTTTCTTATTCATCTTTAATAGTCATAAACACTTCAATTTTCTCCCCTCTTCTGCTGGAAAAAAGATTCATGCTTTTCCCTTTTTCCCTTTTGGGAAATAAATTAACCAAAATGTAATATGATATTTAAGTGCAGAATGCTGCTGACATTAAATGGTCCACGTGGCCTTACATTATGTTTCCTATTTCATTCTATGCATTTTTCTAATACAGGCCAAAGCTGGTGTTCATGTAAATTGCTCTGGTTTTATAGAGCAGAGTGCCGCCCTCTTTTTGAAACCCAGGGCTCTTGTACAGTAATAGAAAAAAAGACAGCAACAAAATAACGGGCCCGGGCAATCAAAGTATCATTATAGGTACATTATGTGTGGGGCGCTAAATTGGCAGAAGGCCTTTACTTTTAATTTCTGCTCATCTGTTCACCATTATTAAGCGAGCTTAGATACGGAGGAGATTTAAGAGTGACAGAGGGTAATTATACACCTTAGGAAAAGATATTTCTCCTCATAGATCTGGAACTACACTGGGCAAAAAGCCTGCGTAGGATTTTATGCAGAGCCTCTGCATACACTCTTGTTTGGATATGAACATATTTTCATTCTATAGCCCAGCTTAAGTTTCATACAGTACCATTTCTGCTAGATCTCTATAGTCTGGCTGGAAATCACTTCAAAGTTTTCTTTAGAGGTATTATTTTAATAAGTACTTGTTGATTTTGCACTTTACACTAAAAAATAATTCATAAAAGCAGCCAATGAAATTTTAAACCTTCAGTTATGGTTTTTGTCCTTTGAGAAGAAAGGAATGTTTTAAATCTAATTGGAAATTTTATTTAGCTCCTGAATGACTGAGTACTTTGAATGGAAGGATCTATAAAAATCTGATAGTTTTATTGATGTATAATTAGCAGAAAAGTAAGGTACATATATTTAAATCGTATATTTTTTGAACTATGAAGTAGATTTAAACTGCAAACTTCTTATACATCTATATACACATAGCATCATCTATACACATGCACTCCAACAAGCATATCGTAGTGAAGTGTTCTCAAAATCAAGGTAGTGATTAGAGTCTAACTCCCGAAATCTTTTGATATTTTCTTTATAATGATCCTATTGGTTACTTTTCCCAAAGCCCACTGCAGGCTGGCCAGAGCTGATTAGTTATTGCTGAGGTGATGTTGAACTTTTTAGTTTTACTTGAGTGGAATCATACCTGCTCATGTCTGGTGTCATTCGTTCAGTAGATATTTTGAGGTAAATCTGTATTGATCATTACACCAATAATATACTATCTTCTGTTGGCAAGTATTTCTGTATTGTGTCAATATGTTGAGTGAACCCAATTTTAGGCTAAGCCTGGTTGCATATGTAGTAAATTGCAACCTAATTTAGTAATGTGAACACAAATTACAAGCCAACTAAAAAAATTGTCTTCTTAGAGCATGTAGCTGAGTCTCAGCCAATCATAGCAGCCAAGTCTTAGTCAGTCATCAGTTACCAAGGGACTACTGTCCAGAAGAGGGTGGATGCTTCCACACACTAAGTTCAGAGAAGGCAAAACCTCAGCTTTGGCCAGTCAAACCATGTCTATATTCCATGTGCTTCAGTCTGTGCATACTGCTAGCCCTCATTAAAAGTTGAAATAAACTCTGTAAAGATTAATTTATTGAAAGCTATACCTTGGGAGTGGAGAGATACCTCAACCTTCCTCCTCTTATGGAGGACACCAATTTGGTTCTTAGAACCCATGTCTGGAGGTTCACAACAGCCTGACACTCCAACTCCAGAAGACACCATGCACTCTTCTGCCCACCTCAGGCACCTGTACATACGTGACACAAATCTACACAGAAACACATATACATAAATAAAAACAGAAAGATTTCTTTTTGAAAGAGAGAGAGATCTCAATTTGTGTGTTCATAGGTCTTTAAATTGCTTCAAGTTTTTGGCTATTAAAAGTAAATTTGGTATTGATATTTGTTTTTATTTGTGTGTGAGTCTATATTTTTCTATCCTCAAATCCATATGAGTGTATGTGAACATGTGTCCATGGGCGTGTGTACCTGTGCTGCACACCCATGTATGTGGAGGTCATACGGGGGTCCTGGATGCCGTTCTATATCACTTCTCATTTGTTCTTTGAATCAGAGTCTCTCCCTTGTGTTTTCTCTGCTAAGATGGAAGGCAGCAAGAACTAACAGTCCCCTCTTTCTGTCCCTCCCCAGAACTGGGGTAACAGGACTTTGAAGACACTCAGTTTATTCCATAGGTACTGGTCCTCATGATTTTGGATCAAGCGCTTTTAGCCATTAAGACCTCTCTCCAGACCTGCTATAGATATTCATTTACAGATCGGCATATGAACATACACTTTCATTTCTTTGGAATATAATTAGGAGCAGATTCACATAGTAGCCACATGTTCATCTTTTACAGAAACCAGTGACTGTTTTTCTAGGTGGCTATGCTATCATAAGCCTCACTTACAGTGTATGTGTCACGTGCTTCCTCACCCTCATCAGCATTTGATGTTCACACATTTTCATTTGAGACACACTTTAAATGTGCACCATGGTATCTCTTTCTACTTTCAAGATTTTTAGAATTTATTTTTATGTGCAAAACGGTTTTGACTGCATCTGTACAAGTGTACCATGTGCATGCAGTGTCCTCAGAGACCAGAAGTGGATACAGGATTCCTTGGAATTAGAGTTACAGATGATTGTGAGCTACCATATAGATACTGAGAAATGAACTCAGTCCCTCTGCAAGAGCACTCACTACAGAGATGCCTCTCTAGCTCCTCATTTTGCTTTTAATTTTCATTTCTATAATTGCTTATTTATTTGGACCTTTGGGTTTTCTAAATGAGTATAATCTTATCTTTTGCCAATTTTATTTTGAATAATCTTTATTCTTATAGTTACTATTATACCATTCCTTTAGAATTTTAATTAATTTTATTTATGTAACATTTAGTTATATATTCATATAATATATTTATATATTTGTAAATATTTATATTACTTTATATTTTTAAATTTTAATAAAATTTTATATAATAATCTTATAGCTAGGAATCTCCATAAACATGCTTATTCTGCATCCCTTTGAATTCAATCAGATTTTGTGCATAGGTAATCATATTCTCTGTGAATTAACACAGTTTTATTTCTTCTTTTCTAATATGGATGTTTGTTATTTCTTTTTCTTGTCTGATTGCAGTGGTCCGGCTCTCTGAATAGGAGCAGTAGTGGAGGATGGGCTTGACTTGTGTCTATTTTAGGACAACTTAGAATTTTCTCCCATCAATGGTGCTAACTATGGGCTTTTCAAAGAAGTTCTTTATCAGATTGAAGAAGTTCTGCTTGTTTCTGTCTTTCAAAGAGTTTTTTGGTCAGGACTGGAGATTAGATATAGCCAAATAATCTAATATTGTTTAAGTAAGCATTTTAAATAGAATTTTGACTCCAGTCAACTCTTGAAATGTTCAAAACATAAAATATTAGAAATCATGATTTTTAAAAAAATTATCTCTTAAAAAGACTGATGTTGAATTTTCATAGGCTCACCTGGGCTATCTAATATGCCATGTGACCCTAATTGTGTAGGGTCAGGACATTTTTGTTCTTTTGTTCATATAATTAGATAGAAATCATCATACACTTTAAGGAATTGTGTCTTGTGTTTGTATTATTTTAAATTATACAATACATTTGTAATTGCCTCTTCAATTAAATCATGCCTTAAAAAGAAGCAACTACATTTAACCTATCCATGTCCTTCCCAAGATCCAGCACAGTGTGTGGCTTTCTTAACAGCAGTTGAATCTCACTCACCGACTAAAATTGATTCATTGTTTCTTCTTCTCCTGAAATGCATTTAATGATCTCAGGATTTTGGACTTTTAAAACAGGAGAAAAGAATAATGTTACATATTTTCTCTGCCATCAAGCCTTTAGTGTCTAAGCATCCAATAGCCCGGGCGGAAGATGGGGAGCAGCTGAACTCCAGAAACGGGGGCTGTTGGAAGAGGTTCACTGTTGCTCTTACAACTTGGGTTAGCATCAGCTGTACATGTAGTCTAGTTGCATGTACAATTGAGCACAAGTCCAGTCCATTGAATTCATATTTACTCTTGAGAAATAGCAGGTGAGAGGTGATGGTCTTTATGAGTTCTTGTGTTCCTGGATACTAACTAGGAGTCTAGGTATCTGGAGAACCTGGGGTAGCTCATATACCATGAGCTTTTCTTACATCTATAGGATCATGCTGCTTTGTTCTCTTGTTCATATGATTAGAGAGACATCATTTCTGGGTTCTGTGATATTGAGAATTGAACTTGGGCTTTGCCCAGGCTGGACAGCTGTCCTGCAACTGAGTCACATCTCCAGGCATTATTTTTACTTCTTCGTTTGAGACAGGGTCTCACAATGTTGCCCTGGCCAGTCTTTTTGCTCCCTCTGTAGCCTAGATGGGCATTAAACTGGAGATCTTCCTGTTTCCTACCCATATGTCTTGGCGAAAGTGGAGATGTAGAAGAAGACTGGAGGTACATTGGCATTAATGATAGAACCACGAGCAATTTAGGTGTTGTTTTAAATTTTATTTTATGTTCATTGATGTGAGAATGTCAGAACCCCTGGGGCTGGAGTTACAGACAGTTGTCAGCTACCATGTGTATGCTGGGAATTGAATTTGGGTCCTCTGGAAGGGCAGTCAGTACTATTAAATGCTGAGCCATCTCTCCAGCCCCAGTAATTTAGGTTCTAAATTTTCTCTGTGATGTTAATTTTTAAAAATTCCCTTTGTAGGAATCTAATTATATCTTGAGGAACTCTAAATTTTACTGTCAGCTAAAAGCACTTAAAAATTCTTTATTTTATGTGTACAGGTCTTTTGTCTGCATGTATGTCTGTGTACCTACCATGTGTGTGCCTTGTGCCCATTGAGGCCAAAAGAAGGCATTGGATCCCTTGGAACTGGAGTTATAAACGGTTGAGAGTCACCATATGGGTTTTTGGAATCAAATTCAGGTTCTCTAGGACAACAAAAAGTGCTCTTAACAACTGAGCAATCTCTCCAGCCACTATGATTTTAATAATAATAAAAAAAAACCTTAGATTTTTAAAATTTTAAATTAATAATTTTCTTTGACTCAGGATCTTACTATATTGTCCTGGATAGCCTGCTAATTTATTATTTAGATCAGATTGGCATCAACCCTGTGGAAGATCTACTTGCCTCTGCCTCCCAAGTGCTGGGATTAACAACATGGGCCACCATACCCAGCTTACATTTATTTTTAAATTGGTGTACGTAAAAACAGCTCCCTTTGGCATTTTATGCATACTTTGAGTGTTCCTCCCCTGCACCTACCCACACTCACCTTCTGCTCTAGTGTCCTGTCTTCCTGCTCTCATACACCTGTATTTTATGTTCCCTTCTCACCCCCTTTCATGACAGTCCCTCATGTCCTACCTCATGGTCTCTTTTATCGTTTCCTGGCCTCAGTTCACACATCTAGAACAATTCAGAGCTAGCATCTGCATATGTAGCGATGGTCTCTCTGAGCCAGAGTGATTCTGTTTAATGTATTTTCCAGGTAAAGTGTTTAATAAGTCAGTAATGGTCATGTGGTCATGGCGTTCCATGCCAATAAGCAAGGTTTTTTTTTTTTTGTTTGTTTGTTTGTTTTGTATAATATAGCTATTTCATTCCTGTCTTATAATATTCAGTCTATGGCCCCGAAATCTGCAGTGAATAGCAGCATTTCACCACCTATGTCTGTAGAGGAAGATGGTAGTTTTGTGGATGGTATTAATGTTTAACAAATTCTCTTTCTAGAGCAGAATAAGTGTTGAAAATAAAAATGTTGGGTTCACTGAAAAGAACACGAAAAATTGAAAGTGAAATGAGCAGACCCAGAATCTTGGTGTATTTGGGAGACAGCACAGGGCAGAGTCACCACCTTTGGTCAGGACACCCACTCTTGTCAGAAGCAATGGAACCAGGAGCAATGGAACTGATCACCTTTCAGTGGATGGCACCCTGAAGGTGCCAGTCAGGAATCCTCAGCTTCACAGCTTGTCAGTGGATCACCCCTTTAATTCCAGCACCTTGAGACAGAGGCTTAGGATCTTTCTGAGTTTGAGGCCAGCCTGGTCTACAGTGAGAGTTCCAAGACAGTCAGGGCTATGTAGAGAATCCCTGCCTCAAAAAATAAAAACAAAACAAAACAAACAGAATCATCAACTTACCCAAAAATGCCACGAGGAATAAAACAACCTTGACTATCGCCACAAATCACTAGTGTTAATAGGAATGGTGGGCCGTGAAAATCAATATACATGTGTTATTAGTCACCAAATTTTATATAAAAATAAGTTTTCTTGATAAAAATCTACTGGCAGCATAAGTATTGACCAATAACAAACATCAATATTTTGTGTTTATCTGTATGTAATACATTTTGATATTAGTAGCTGAAAAAATATTTTGCATTATAAGTTGTGTCTTATTTCTTTATTAAAAATTATACAGGGTTATGTAGGCCGTTTTCAGACAAGTATGTAATATGCTTTCTCCTCTCATTCTCCACCCCACTTAGTCCCCACTTTCATGGGATCTGTACATATAAGATTTTATCTGTCTATAAAGTTCTAGGGCCCACAAATGAGAGAAAATATGTAGTATTTGACTTTCTGTGACTGGCTGAATTTAGTTAAGCTGATGATCTCCAATTTCATCTACCACCCTCCCACCTCCTGAAACCACATAAATTCGTTCTTCTTCATAACTGATTAAAACATGAATTGTGTGGTCTCCACATTTTATCTCTCCACTCTCTTGATGGACACCTTGGTGGTTCTGTAACTTAGCCATTGTAAATCATGCCACAGCAGACACTGATGTGCAAATGTCTGTCAAGCGGGTTTCAAAGAATGTGAATACCAGCATCCATAGTCTTAACTGTGCCTCATTAGACTGGGACTGATTAATGTTTTGCCTTACAAAAGATTCACCATTTTTTAAAAGGTAGGTTCCACTATGTGTGCTAGGTAGTGTAATGTTAACTGGACACAAGCTAAAGTCAGGGGACAGGAAAAAGCCTCAGTTGAGAAAGAGCCTCCATAAGATCTGGTTGTAGGGTTTTTTTTTTTTTTAATTAGTGATTAATGAGGCAGGGTTCAGCCCATTGTGAGTGGTGCTTCACCTGGACTGGTGTCTTGGGTTCTTTAAGAAAACAGGCTGAGCAAGCAAGCTATGGGGTGCAAGCCAGTAAGCAGCACCCCTCCATGACCTCTGCTTCATGCCTGCCTCCAGGTTCCTGCTCTTTTTTGAGTTCTTATCCTGACTTTAATAATGAACAATGGTGTGGAAGCCAAATAAACCCGTTCTTCCCCAACTCTTTTGTTTGTCATAGACTTTTATCACAGCAATAGGCACTCTAAGTCACCACGCTTTTAGAAATGTATCAGAACAGAAATCATACATAAAAACACGGTCTGTAACCCTGACTAAGACACTGTAACCAGTAGAGCTTGAAGTTGCAACCTGCCCAGCTCAGCATCCTGAATGCTGGGATCGTGTTCCTGTAATAACCGAAAGCTCAGCTGGAGGCAGGGAAATTTTGACTAGAGAATTGTTGGTTAACCTAGGATGCCTGATGGGAACTTGGGCATCCTAGCCACTTAGCAATAAAACTATTTTCTTAAAAATATGAAATATAAGAACACATAATATAGATTTTTAATAATAGACACAATTCCCTGTACACCCCCTGCCACTCCCTTGCTCTCTGGTGAGGCTTTCCAAATCACACTCCTTCCTTGTTCTCATGAATGTAACTCAATCCTGGGTCTTGTGTATTGAATTCCCTACAATTTTGCCATGCATTTATGTTGTTAGGCATCACAATATTTAATTCCCATGCTTTTGAATCTTCTACAAATGAATTCAATAATTATGTGTTTGGCTTCTTTTACTCCACATTAAGTATGGGATATTTCCCTAACTTGATCGCTTGGTTACATTTTACTTTTTACGGCTGTGAAGTACTCCATTATTGAACAAATCACATTGGGGATTCACCTAAGACACGTTAGACTTCTTTCTTTCAGTTTGGTGTGTGTGTGTGTTGTGTGTGTGTGTGTGTGTGTGTGTGTGTGTGTGTTGTTATTGTTGCTGTTGCTGCTGCTGCTACTGTTGTATTTTGTTTTTGGGTTTGTTTGTTTGTTTGGTTTTTGTTTTTTCCTACTAGGTTTCTCTGTGAAATCCTGGCTGTCCCGGAATGCATCCACCACCCAGTTATTTTGGACATTTTTTAATTAATAATTTCATGTGGTGTCCAAATTAGAATTCCTTAAAAGAAATTTAATCATTTCTTTTTTAAAAAATCATGAAAATGTATGGGTAAGAGCCATTCCCCAGCTTGACCAGTGTGACTCTGCATAGGTTACCTAGCTCTCTGTCTCCCCGCATCCCATGGGAATAACGGCATGGCTGTCTCAGAGGGCTGTCATAATGATTAAATGAGAAGATGCATGCAAAATACTCCAACTCATTTCTGGATTGTATGTAAGTGTTCAATATATGTGATTCACTATAAGAAACCAAGGTTTGGTACAAAGTTGATGGAAAGTCATTTGGAAAAAAAAAAAACAAAAACAAAAACAAAAAGAAAACCAATCCCCAGCTAAGAACAAAATGTTTTTAATATTTCTGGAGAAAATTGAAACAATTTATCTCTCTTGTGTGTTGTCTGTGACTTTGAATTTAACTCAAAATGTGCCAAAAAAGGAAAAGGATAAAAGGAAAAGCTCTTGAAAGGCTTCATGCCTGGCCTGTGGAAGAGTGCCATCACTGCCTCGGGTGTGTTGGCACTGCAGACTTAGGCTTGTGGTGTTCTTCACTCTGCATAAAGCTCTGTAAGTGAACTGAGAGCTCCGTGAATAGTTAGGGAGGAAATCATCTTTAATAGGATGAAGACGGGGACTCACTCAGAGATCACAGCCATCTCCACCTTGATCTGGCAAACGGTGAGCAGGCATGAAGGAGATGAAGTCTGCTCTCCACACTACCATGGGGCTTTCAGTCTAGGTAGACGTTCACACAGTTGACTACAGGAAACCTTCCTATGACACTGCACAAGTAAAACGGAGACTCTGAGTGACCCACACAATTTAGAATTTTTGGGGTGAGTCCTTTACTGAGCCTGAGTTATAAGTCGATGTTAAATACAGAAATAAGCTCTACAAGCAAACATTCAAAATCAAATTGAGATAAATAAAGTTATAGGTGGGGAGCCAACACACATCAGACATAAACCATTGAACTCTACCTGCCACACACATAACACCAAAGGTCACGCTCGCCTCTGCCCCGTTGGCCAGAGCCCTGCTTACCACAGGCTACAGGGCATTGAACATGGATTACATTTCATTGACTAATGGTAGACTGGAAAATATGCAAATTCCTGCACTACCTTGAAATTATCATGGTTACTTTAGTCAGTCTAGCTGGGCTTAGATTGTTGTTCATAATTCTTACTGGAAGGAAGTTGGCTTTCATACACACTCTTGGCTCAGTGTTATGCTCAGTTAGTGATTCTCGATTTTTTTTAAAATACCCACTTTTAATATATTTTTTTAGGCTCTTAATTTATGTGTGTGTGAGTATGGCTTGTCCCCATGTATGAAAGTCAGAAGACAACTGACGGGAGGTGCTTTTCCCTTCTACCACTGGGTCCAGAGGAACAAATTCAGGGTGTCAGAGTTGGTGAGAGTGTTTTTAGCTACTTAACCATCTGACTGGCCACATACGTCCCCTTTTAAGAATAACATTTTACACTGATATCCCCATCTATTAGACCATTTTGCTTTTTAATTTTGGATAAAATAAAATTGAAGGTTCCTAGAAATAATTGAGTGGTAAGCCTTCCTGCTGCCTTCCTCACAGGGTTGGGAGTCCACAGACAGACAGCCCAGTTCTAGAGCCTCCTGGTACTCTTGGTTTAGATAGGAGGAAAAAATGATTGGTTCCATCTCTAGATGACAATCTTTGATGTGATGGCTTGTTAGTATTTTTAAACCTTCGAAGAAGCCATTCCCATTAACCCTGCTCCAGCCTTCCTTTTTCCAGCACTTCTTTTTTGACATCCTTCCTGAACCTTCTCCAGCCTTTCTACACTTCAGAGTTGCAGAAGCCACAAGTGGCCATAGCATTCTGGTAGCACTCAGTTAACAAGTGTCACAGAGTAACAGGCTTCTTCAAGACCCATACTTTTAAATATACAACATGGTGAATAAAAACCCAAATGTAAGTAAGTGCCACTGAACAATTTTGACCTATAATTTCTGATGAAAAGGTTATCACAAGTCATGTGAAGTTACTGTGTTTCTTGGACCTTATCTTGCCCATGCTCCCGTTGGTCTATTGTGTAACAGGATACACAGTTCGTGTCTCTAAGCCATAAAAATGCAGCAATGAGTCCCATATGTACCTTGGCCTAGTCTTTCTGATGGAGATCCTGATTAGGCCCTTTGGCCACACAAGTAGAGTTAGCATGTCTTTCCAAACAATTCTGTTATGTTTCATTACTCTGATTCCCTCCCATTGAGAGCTGCTGAAGAGGAAGGCTGCTTGCTCTCCTCCCTCCTCCAGCCATTCTACATCTTGGTGTTTGCGCCTGGGAACTCAGCCGCCATTCCCCTTCTCTGCCTTGAAAGTGGCAATGAAGCACACATCATACCAGTTTTTTTAAATCAGTGTAGGGGGGAATTATGAGCTAACTAGAGATTCCCCTATATCCTGAGTTGACTGAAAGTTAATTGGTAATTTATACCTGTAGGGTTACTGCACTGTGCAAGAAGTGGGAGTGTGCGTGTTCTTGGGGTTTTATTCAAGCATAAGTTTGGGAGTTCTAGCAGACAAACATGTTAACCATGGGCTAGCAGCCTTCTCATCCAATCGGCTATTCATCAACACATTTTCTGACTCAAGAGTTTCACAGAAAGAGAAACAACCATCAGTTACGAAATATGTTCATTCCTGACTTTCCCTCTTTTCATCTGTATAGTTTTGGGGAAGCCACCACACATTTGAGCTTGTTTTCTCCAACATCTGTATGGTTTTGGGGAAAACCTGTTTGAATTTGTTTTCCCCAATACAGGCATGATGCTCTTTGTAATATATGCTATTTTGATAATCAAGTAAAACAATGACCAAAGATGTGCTAAGTAAACTATGACAGACTGAGATGTACAGCAAGTCTACCCTTAGTGGCAGTGGTACCTGGGTGGGCAAGGGTGGTGGGGAGTGATTTTCCCCTCCCATGACCTTACCTAAGTGGGTGGGCAAACTGAGCCAGCAAATGGAGTCCAACTCAAGACCTCTGGATTGAGTTTGTGAGTAAGGAATGCCTTTTACTTTTCTAAAGGATTGTAAAATCAGATGTAAAACAAACTAACAAAAAATAATAAGACCTATTCTATTCTATTCTATTCTATTCTATTCTATTCTATTCTATTCTATTCTATTCTATTCTATTCTATTCTATTCTATTCTATTCTATTCTATTCTATTCTAAACAGAGACCTTTGCCAGTTATCACAAATAGCTAACCTTCTGCCCCCTTCCCAAAGGAGTGTGCTGATCCTTTGGAGCAGAAGTGAGCCACAAGACTGTATTTGCAGCCTCCCTACCAACTTGAGTATATGCTAGACTCTGTCTGTCTCCTCAAAACCTCTCCTAATCCTACACACAAGCAGATGAATAAAAATAGGCCATTATCTTGTTATCAACCCATGGGAACCAAGGCTCTTCAACCACATGCTAAAGATCAAAAGGACTCCCAGGTTGCACAGCTTAGGAGACCCTCAAATCTGTGTTCAAATTGAGCTGCGGGCACAAATTATGTTAGAAAAGACCAAAGGATTTCACATTTTGAGTTTTTGTTTCCCCTCTTATAATCTGCTGCAAATAGAATTATCTCATCTCTCTCGTTTTCTCCTATCGTGGCAATCTTCAAAACCCCTTAATCTAAACTGATACTGGTGGCAAGGACCTCTGACATAATTAAATTGAACCACATGAATCCTGAATCAAGATTAAGCAAAAAAAAAAAATTAAAGCATTTATTGTGTTGAAATTTCTTATGCCAATTTTCTGCTAGCAGGGAGGATCCAAAGGTCAAAGCTTTTGCAGCAGACTTACTGGCATATTAGTTACAGTAATTCAGCCTGAAAATTCCAGCAGAAATAAATACAATGGAATGTCATGAATTACAAGAGACCACAACTCTAATCAGCTCCTGGGAAAAAAAGAAAACATGCGTTTTCTTATTGACAGTTGATAAACTTAATCCCGAAGCTTGTTTAGAGACAGAGGAGAGTGAAGGTCTCCCAAGGCTGCTGTTAGGTTGAAGTGAACATTTAGAGCTCCCCCTTTCCGCTTCTGCCCACTGTGACAGGAAGGCAAACAGAACTGAAAGCTATCTGTGCTATTGCTTGTAGATTTTTATGACACTCATTCAGTGGGTGTTCTCTGAGCCAGACAATGCCGGAAAGCTTGGGAGTCAATATGGTAGACAGTAAGTAAGAATGACAGAAACCTTATGAATTATTTTGTTCTAATTTCAGAAGCAACACCAAACATCCTACCACAAACCTGAACATCCTTCTGTCACAGATCTTACTTACACCAATATGTGGCCTTAGACTCATAATTGATCATGACTCTAGCGACTCATTTTGTGATTAGAGTTTTTTCCCTCAAAAATCATGTAGAGTTCTTTTTTAAACTGAAGCACACTATCCAGATATTATATGAATGTCAACTCATAAGAATAGTGTCAGCATTTACAAACCCCTTTGCCTCTTAAGACTAAATAATTAACACGGGGGCCACGGGGATAGCTCAGTTGGTAGAGTGCTTGCTGTCCAAGCATGAGATGCTGAGTTTGAAGCTACGTTAGAAAAAAGGCCAATGCTGAGTAGGCGGAGCTGGCTGGATCTTCGACACTGGCTGGCAAGCTAGCCTAGGCTACTTGGTAAGTGCCAGACTGGTGAGAGACTTTTTATTTTTCTGTTTCAAAAAAATAAGGCAGTGCTTAAAGGACACCCAAGGTTGTCCCTGCCCGCCACATGTGTGCACACATATGTGAGACAGTTCCCCTCCTCAGCAATCAATCACACATCTAAAAAGAAGAGCATAGCAGATAATTCTGCTCTAGTCGGATGGCATCACTATTGCCCAAAGATGAAAAGAGATGACATAAAGATAAAATCTCTAAATAATGTGATACAGGTCTCACAAATAAGGACAAACAACAATGTACATGACAAAGAGATGTCTTCCTAAGCATAAAAAGTATTCCTAAGTATACAGATCCTAAAAGAACAAAAAGATAAAGAATATGATTTAAAAAAATGAATGAGGCAAAACATAAAGGGAAATCACAAAAGAATGTTCTAGCAAACTATAAATAAATGGGAAGGTACTCAGAGCTGTTAACTGTAACAGCTATGTTAACTACAGAGTAGAAAAATTTGTCTTTAATTTTTAAAAATTTACAATTACTTATTTATTGTGTGCATGTGTGTGTCCATGTGTGGAAGTTAAGGGACGATTTTCAAGAGTTGATGGTTCCTTCCTACCATGTGAATCCTGGAGATTCTATCCATGTAATCGGCTTGGTGGCGAGAACCATTGAGCATCTCACCTGACATTCTCTCTCTCTCTCTCTCTTTTTTTAATGATTATGTGACACGATATACAAAGTTTGACCCCAGAATTTTACTTTAAATATTTTGTAATAAGACATGAAGCAAGGACAAGTTAGTAAGATTAGACAAACGAGAAAGGAAATATTGAATAAATTGCATTTGCACCTAGTGGTAACAAATTCTAGAAAATAACTAATTATGTAAAAAGAGAGCATAGTTCACCTAAAGTATACTGTATACTTTATATGCTGGAATATTGTATAGTGGAATATTATGGTCAATAACTGGAAAGAATGAGAGACTATAAAGATATGATAGAACAAAGAATATTAAGAATGATCTTTCTTTGACATTGGTACTGATTATTTATGTTAAACCTTTTCTTTAATCTTTAACTTTCTTCTTTGCTGTCACCTGATTACATAGTTAAAATAATTTGTGCATTCATGCCATTAAAAGTTTTGAATTATTTCGATGAAAACCCATTCATGATTTCTCAGTGAAAAAGAAGGCCAGAGAACAGTGTGTGTATTATGATGTCATTATATAAGAGACAGATAATAAGAGATAAAAGACGGGGAGCCAGAGGGAGACATTCGAGGGGTTTCCTGTGACTGTGGTTCAGAAAGGGAGATTGTGAATTTGTGTATGTGTACTTTCTTTTTCTTCTTAAAATTTGAAATATGTTGTCCTTGCAACAATGAAGAATAAGTAATAATAAAGTTTAATGTTTTTAACTGAAAAGATATCGAATATCTGAACTCAGAGGGAAGTAGCTATCTAGGTGCAAGCACATAGTAGGTCTCCATGAGCTGCTTTAGCTTGTTAAGCTCTTAGGCGTCTAAGGCTCAGTCTTTTCTTCTACTTCAGTCCTTTCTGCTTACCACTCTTTTCTGAGCTAGGGACAGCAGTAGGCAGCCTATCAGTAGTTACACAGAATAGGACATTTCTGTCAGTGTAGTACTTTACCTTGTTTCTTCCTTAAAGGAGCAACTGACAATTATAAAATTAATAAATGACAAACTTTCTCATTATATATTGTTGCTGCCCCTGCCCTTCCTGTAGCTCAGGCCAAATTTCCATTAGTCTAAATGGGAAACATCTTTGGGAAAGACGGAGATTTTGGCATAAAAATCATTGGCTAACATGTTCTTTCCGGGGTAAAGTACTCTGTAAAAGAATTAATAATTGACTCCATGTCTGGAGTCCTGAAAGAGTGGCTGTGTGTAGCCCCCTGGTGAAACCTATGATGCTAATGCTTATTTAGGCTATTAATAAAACATACATGCTCATTATCCAATGGCCCATTAGCTCTCCTTCCAAGACGTGCTGATGCCATGAGAGGCCTGCACTGTGTGTGTGCCATTCTTACAGAGAACAGAATGTGTTCTGAATTGCTACCAAGAACCATTTAAATTCTTACTCGGGCTATTTAAAAATTGAGTATCTGGCTCTAAAGAGTAGTAGTTTCTCTGCTCTACTGTGTAAAGATAGATATTGGCACTTCTCTGACACTACTGTGAGCCAAACTCCAAAGTAAATGCCATTACAGAGATGGGATACAGAAACCAGCCCAGGTAAGGGCCCTGCATAGGTAACAAAACCATAACCGATCCATTCTCATGGAGCGTGACATTTTGGTTCAGAAACACAGCATACTACCACCACACTAGTGATAGCTGAATACCTCTTTGCACATGGGACCCTCTTTTGAAGTTCTTCCCAGTCTCACCTGCCTTCAGGTAACTAACTCTGCCTGTGGAATATTATCCCACTATGCTCAGATGGGCACCGAGAAGGAGGTATGCTGTCCATCTGAGCACCAGAGTAAGGACAAGTGGCCTTCTGTGTTCTCAGGTTCATTTTCTGAGGATTAAAACCAATTGAAGATTAGATGTTAAAAAGAAATAATGAATTGTCTCTATATCTAGCACATGATAACTTTTTTCCTTATCACTACTCTCTAAACAACAAAACGACTATTCACGTAGCACTTAAAGTTATTAGACATTGAGGACTCACATCAGTGTATATGAAAAGGCAACACCAATGTATGTGAAGGATACCAACAACCACAGACTGTGGTGCCTGAGGAGGGCTTTGGAACTGGTCTCTGTTGATTCCAAAGCATTGTATGTTTATGTAAAAGCAAGGCGACATCTTAGGAACTGGTTGATATTACTCAAAGGAGAAATGAGTAGAAAAATGAATGGACTCACTCTTCAAGTTCTTGTGGGAAGGAGGGATGAGGGCAGGTAGATTCCAATGTACTAAGTCTGTACTTGTGATGTGAGCTCCAGAACTGCCTGTCTGGTTCAGAGAATGAAAATAAACCAAGTAAAGCTGCAAGAACAATCCTTAACAAGATAAGTAAGTGTGTGTGTGTGTGTGTGTGTGTGTGTGTGCGCGCGCGCGTGCGAGCATGTTGGTGGGTGATCAGAAGGAAGAGAAAGAGGAGGAAGAGGAAGAAAGGGAAGAGAAGGAAGAAAAGTGTGAGGAAGCAAGGGGAAGGTAGTAAAGGAAATGAAAGACATTTTCTTTTCTCTTTCCCAGTGGAAAGACCCAAGGAGCAAGGAATGTTTCTTCCACATGGGGCAGATTTTAATTTCTTCACTACGTAGACACCATCTTAAGTCAAGACATTGGAGAGAAACCATTTTGTGTCCCTTTTAGCTTCATGAAGTCACTAACCTCACAATGGCTATTTCAACTTTGTCAGGCCTCAGGATTCACATTAATAAAGCTCAGCTTTTAATCACCAATGACAAAAGTTAATAAATAAGATTTGGTACTAAACTCAAAACAGAATGCATGTTTCAAAACAGGTAGCTGAGAAACAGCCCATATGTGTTACGTGTTAGGGTTTCTTCAATTGTCCTTTATTGTATATGTTGGGAAATTCATGTTTAAAAATTTGCCTTTTAAATTTTATTTTGTTACCCATCTAATTTCTCACTCATGTTTGAGTTCTTGCAATGTAACAGACCTTGTGTTTAGGGCTGGGAATTTACAAAGTTGAGTAACCCTAAGTATTCACATTTTAATGGGGAAAATACAATTATCACATCATTTGCATAATAATTTCCACCATATTACAGAAACCACTTCATTTACTATCCATTCTTCCAGATCCACTTTGTTTATTTGTTTGCTGTTTGATAATTGCATACATGCATCTAATGTTCTTTTGATAAGGTCTATCTCCTATTCTGCCTCGGCTCCTTCACTTATCCAGAACCATTTCTCCCCCAACTCATGCTTCTTCTGTAAACCCACTGAGTCCACATAGAGAACTTACTATGTACATGGGTGTAAGATTATCTGTTGCAGCAGTCGCCGCTCAGGGGCTGCAAAGGTCTACTTTAAAAGTAGCCATCATGGCCCTACCCTGGGACACATGGGCAGCCCTATGTGGACTCTGAGGGTAACAAGAAAGAAGAGCACACAAAGTTGTCAGGGGAAAGAGTTGAGGAGGACATAGGGATGGATGTGACTAAAATGTACTGTGTATGCCTATGGAAGTCTCAAAGAATAAATAAAAATATTATATAAAATATGTATCTATATCTCTATCTATCTATCTATCTAACTATCTATCTATCTATCTACCTAAAGATATATTACATCTATCTCTTTAAAAATTCTATCTCTTAAAAGTCTTCAGAAGGTTCCCTGATGCAGGCAGAACTGAGTACCAGCCCCACGTCTGTCTCATTAGGGCTATGATCTTGTTTCTGGCAGAACATAGATTTAACATGATGCGTAATGGTTGATTACCACACACACACACACACACACACACACACACACACACACACACAGCCTAGGTAGACGGTGAGAAATCCACAGCCAGCCAGGACTGGGTGCCATTCATTGTGTATGGAGATTCCCCATGGAGTTTGACATGTCACAGAAGCACAATAGGTGCCTCCCCGGCTGACATGGGCTCCAGCAGACCATTTAATTCCTAGAGTTCTAGGTCATTTCTTTGATTATGTGTTCCCTTAAAGAAATCATACATCTCAAAGACCACAGAATTAGTTTTCAACAGACTGAAATCACTGTAATACTTCTAATATTGTTTTCATTTTGGTAATGGTGAACAGGCCTTTGGAACAGCAAGGGTGTAAGAGGATACTGAGAATTAAAGAAGCCCATATTTCTGCTATGGCTTTAATTAGAAGTAAAGTCTTTTCTCATGGCAACTTAGTAGAAGATTTTATTTCCAACTTTCTTAAAATTGTTGTTTCAGAAGAGTTACTATTTCCAAGTACATTTTAAAAAATAAGGAGTACTAGATGCTTGATTTTTAAAAGACAAATCAAATTGAACCTGTATATTTATTGTACTTACATACATTAAAATAATTTCTTTTCAGATCAATTGATAAAAAGTCAACTGATCAACACAATTATCAGAAAGTCTTTTTATTGTCATCTTATTCTGATTTCTTTACAACCTATGGTCTCAGCATAGCCCAATTGTTCTTATAAAGATTTATGTATTTATTATTTTTATGTGTGTGTGTGTTCATGCAAGCACGAGTGTGTCTGTGTGTGTGTGTGTGTATGTGTGTGCTTGCATTAGGTTTGGACCTGGATTGTGAGACACCATGTGGGTGATGGAAACTGAGCCAAGGTCCTCTGCAAGAGTTGTAAGTGGTCTTAACCTCTGAGCTATCTCTACAGCCTCTCAATTCTTATATTTACTAATGAATAGAGTAGAACTTTGAGGCTCAACAAAGGTTTTTTTTTATCAAACTTTCATTTTACCAAAAATGTCTTTAAAATATAAACTAATAATTATTATTTATTATTGCATTTGTTTCATAAAAAGGATGCTATACAAGATTCAGAAGAATCTGCTAATATAAATAGAAACTTAGGTCAAATAAGCTTAGTTGTCAGAAATCCACCTTCTGTCTTAACTGTTTTCTTTTTGACATGGACCAATGAGAATCTTCATATAGACATACAATTTCAAAAATTCAGTCTTTAAAATTTCTGTAGGTTATTCTTTTCTCTCATCCCTTCCTATGTCTTTCTCTAACCCTGTGCACCTTGCCTACTCCCAGGGATCACAGTAAGAGGATCCATCCAGCACGTTTTCCCAGTGCTATTCGTTCTTGATAGGGTCTCCTTAAGTAGTTCCTCCACTGCAGTGAATCAGGCTAAGTACATGTCACCCATTGCTCTCCACTGCAGTGAATCAGGCTAAGTACATGTCACCCACTGCTCTCCAATGCAGTGAATCAGGCTAAGTACATGTCACCCACTGCTCTCCAATGCAGTGAATCAGGCTAAGTACATATCACCCACTGCTCTCCAATGCAGTGAATCAGGCTAAGTACATGTCACCCACTGCTCTCCAATGCAGTGAATCAGGCTAAGTACATGTCACCCACTGCTCTCCAATGCAGTGAATCAGGCTAAGTACATATCACCCACTGCTCTCCAATGCAGTGAATCAGGCTAAGTACATATCACCCACTGCTCTCCAATGCAGTGAATCAGGCTAAGTACATATCACCCACTGCTCTCCAATGCAGTGGATCAGGCTAAGTACATTCACTCACACACACTTCACTGCAGTGAACCAGACTCACTACATATTACTCACTCCTCTCCAACACAGTGAATCAGACTCAGTACATAACATCCACACACTCTCCACTGCAGTGGATTAGACTCAGGACATAACATCCACACACTCTCCACTGCAGTGAATCAGACTCAGTACATATCACCCACACACTCTCCACTGCAGTGGATTGGACTCAGTACATATCACTCACACACTCTCCAACACAGTGGATCAGGCTAAGTACATATCACTCACACACTCTTCAACACAGTGAATCACATTCAGTACATATCACCCACACACTCTCCACCGCAGTGAATCAGACTCAGTACGTATAACTGACAACTGACAATCATTTCAAGAGTTCACAAAGAAAGAATTAACTATTTTTACTTTGCTTAGTGTTAAGCAAAGGCAGAAGACTTTCTTAAAGTATAAATTGGGGTCTCACTACTGCACATGTTATCACAATGTAGCTTTCTAGAATTAAGGTAATTAAATCTCTCATTCTAAAGAGATTTTACTTAGTAGAGTGAATTATTACTTCACTCTGTACACTGAAGAAAAATCCTAGCAGTAGGGAACAGCATATGGTGGAAGTCTTTCTCCTCCTTTTGACTCCCAGTTCCTCAAATTCCCTCCCCAGAGGTAACACGGCAACTATGGTTACCAGAATTTTATTCGTCTTTCCATAGATAGTCTATGATTATGCAAACACATGTATCCCCAATTCTTTCTTTTTTACAAAGTGATAGCACATCATATATAGTGTTCACTCTTGATTTTTGAGGTTAATAGATCTTAAGGCTGATCTGTGTTGGCACCTATAGGCTTTCCTCACCCTTGGTAACATCTGTGTAGTATTTTATTATGTATTAGCACACCGTTTACTTAATCAGTTTTATGCAGTTAAGTTTTGTTAAGTTTTATACAGTCATTTGCCATTTTAAACAATAGTTGCATGTTACATGTGTACTCTTAAGTATAGCTATGGGATGTGCTCCTGAATAAAGCTGCCAGGATCAAGACTGGCACATTGCTGATACTTCCTCTGTGCTTCGACACTGTTCTGGGTCTTGAAAGATACAACCCTCTTTACACCTTGCCCTTTGGATCGTCTTCAGGATGATCCTAATTCCTACAAGAGCCTGGTGTTTCTGACGTTCTGAGAAACATTGAACGTCACAGTCACCATGGTTTTGTTTGTTTTATTTTGTTTTGTTTTTTTTATAAAGTCAGTGTTACCATCTCAGAGACTCTAATTAGTGACTCTAATTTGAAGTTTTTCAAGGTCTAGATCACAGCTCCACCACTTCTCCTTGTGTAGAGAGTGACTCCAGGCAAACACACAATAAGCTGTTCTTAGAAGCTAGGTGTGAGGGAGCCCACCTGCAAGTCTGGCATTGGGCAGGTTGAAGCAAGATTATGAGTTTAAGGGCAGCCTGAGCTACAAGAAAAGACTTGACATAAAAACAAACAAACAAACAATTGCTGTTGGAATCTGACAGAAGGGTGGATGTGATCCAGTCAGGAAAAGGTTGTTTCCCCTGCCCCTCAGTTCCACCTTTCATGTCCCCCACTCCTTCTCTTTAAGCAGCTTCAGAGACATTGCTGGATCTTCCACTCCTTTATTAAATATTAATTACATGACATCAGTATTAGAAGATGCCAAAAGCAAATCATGCCAGGCATGGTGGTGCACACATATGATTCCATCACCCAGGAGGCTAAAGGAGGAGACATGAGTTTGAGGCCAGCCTAGGCTATATAACAAAAACCTAAAAGAAAGAAAGGAAGAAGGAGAGAGAGGGGGGGGCAGGCAAGCAAAATCAAGAATGGGATAGGTATCTGTTACAAGATGAACCCTTTCTTTCATTATTATATGCAATTCTTCCAAATTTGTGCTTTCTCCTTTTACACATGCATTTTTATTTCATTTTTCTCTCCTTCTCTTCACTTCCTTTTCTTTTTCATGCTTGTTTTCAGAGATACCAGCCAGTTCTTGAACCTCTATAGCAGTGGTCCTCAACCTTCCTAATGCCGCAACCCATTAATACAGTTACTCATGTGTGGTGACTCCCAACCATAAAGTTATTTTCATTGTTACTTATATCTGTAATTTTGTTACTGCTATGAATCAGGAAGTATTTTTTGTAGATAGAAGGTTGCCAAAGGGTCATCACCCACAGATGGAGAATCGCTGTTACAGAGAAACACACTCCTTTGTGGATCAGGTTCTGGCTAGCAGCATCAAGTCAAAATTATTTTTTATTTTCATTTTTAATGATATGTATGTGCTTGGGAATACGCAGTATGTGCATGTGAGTTCAGGCACCTATGGAGGCCAGAAGTGCAGGATCCCTGGAGTCCCACCCAGACTTTTGGGTGGCAGTGAGCTCCTCACAAGAGTGGCACCTGCTCCTAACTGCTGAGCGCCTCTGCAGCCCCGTCAATAATTTCTTGATTTTCATGTCTCACAGGATGATGCTGTCCTGTGGGTTTTCCTGTGCTGGGTGTGGCAAAGCACCTATGGTTGGTGGGCTTTGATAAGTATTCATAGTTTGAAGCTTATAGGTTCCAGAGAAAAACGGATGAAACATATAGCCTTTCTCTTCAGCTATTCAATCACAGATGCTGGAAGCCCCATTTGGGGCATCTTTATCGGGCTGTTTTATAACAATTAAGCTAGCTGTGGTAGGAAATTAGTTCCAGCATGTTTTATGGGCAGCTACAATTTTGGTTCAAAGGATGGAGAGCGTAATCTCAGCTCTTCCAAAAGGGAAATATTACAGGCAAATTCCAGCAGCTTTCCAACTAGGTGGGGCTCTTTCGGAAACCACTGACACCTCTCATCTGTGTGCTCACACAGTTGGTAGTGAACCGGGAAGGAATGTGGGACAGCACAATAGCCCTTAGTCTGATAAGCTGGTCCTGTTTCATTAAATCACAGCGCTGCCCCCTCTGCACCCCCTCTTGAGCGGCTGAAGAAAAATTGTGGAATTGCTAACACTAGCTGCAGCTGTCAGGAAATGATACTAATTAGTTTAATTTGCAATAACACAAGCACTTAACTCTCCAAATAATCTAAGTTAGTAAGTCAGTTTTTATATTATGACAATGGCATGCTTAAGAGACATGGAAGCAGTGCTTTTTTGACCTTTGACACACATTTCTGATAAAGGAGCTCACCAAATACACGCTTTTGATGTCTCAATTATACTTTCATCTGTTTTCTGTGAAAATAACTTAATAAACTAGAAGATTTGGTAGCTTTACGTGAGAGAAGGGAAGCTGAGATTGATGTGTCCAAAGGCTTAGAGCCAAAAGAATTATATTGTTAAAAAAAAGAATAATTGTCCCAAAGGATAACGTCTCTTAGATCACTAAGTCCCGGCAACCCCTGGTTCACTTTTGCAGGTACCCATCTTCTTCTTTTGCTCCTTTCTGTGGTCATTCTCAGCTCTTGAGAAGATGGCTTGGTGCACTTCACACCCCTTTTGTCTTCTCTCAAACAAGGCTGGCTGCTGCTGTTTCCACTCCAAAATGTCTTTCTTCCTTCTGTACACCTGGCATCCGTGTCGCTTTCCCAAACCAGAAAGGCAAAGCCCTCAAAATCATTTGTATACACAGTCCTCGGGCCCTCGGAGCTGAGTGTACTGTTTCTTTCCAGTTGCTTTCTTCTCGTTAGGATCATTTTCGTTCCACAGAGGCTGGAGGTTTGTGGCTGCCCCTGAGCTCATGAACTGGTCCAGAGTGAAACGGCATCTTCATCCAAGAACCACGTATACCGGGCGGTCGTCCTGAGACGAAGTTCTTGCTTTTGGTTCACAGCTTGGGTATTTTCATATTTCAGTGACTCTATTTCTCATTCTCTTCCCTCTCTTCCCCTTCCTTCTTCTCTTCTCCCCTCCCTTCCTCTTCTTAGTTTATTACTGAGTTTAAGCTGGAGCTTTTCAAAAAGCTCTGTGGAGCTTTTTGAAACCTCTCAAAGAGAAGTACTGCAGTACTAGTCTCTGTCAGGAGTTAATGGGCAGAAAGCTATGTGGTCCCTTGGAGAACTCTTATTCCTAGCCACTCCTGTTTGCGCTCAGAGAGTGACTTTTTATAAGAAAGGTTGGCCTTGTGCTTCTCCTTCCCTCCCAACTGTAGTTCAGAGGTAAAAGCAAAAAAAAAAAAAAAAAAAGTGTTTTCTTCTGGAAGACTTAATCAGAGTCAAGGGGAGTTAAGTTTAAGATCAACCATCAGACAGCTGGGGGATACTTCTCTCCCATATCTTGCTCTTAATCCTCTTAATCCAGTTACTGAGGGAACTCAAGGTTTACAGTTAAAAAACAAAACCCACAACATGAAGGTATCGTTTTCAAATGATATACAGCATTGCTATCAAACATTTAAAAACATTCTAAAGATGGATAAAGTACTCTTTACATTGGGGGAAGAGTGATCTGACACAATGCTGAGGGAAGGGCATTAGAGAAGATGCTAAAGTACGTGAGCATTTTTCTAGTTCAGAAATTGGACCTCTCTGCAGCCTGTGTCATGGAAGCCGCCTTAGTTAACATTCTGTCAATGTTTCTATCATAAATAAGCCGCAGTGCTGAAAGCTTTATAATTTGGTTATAAAAATTTGCTTTCTACTAAAATTTGACAGGATACACAAGACCCAATTGTCCCAGAAAGCGATTGTTTTAAAAACATTTGGGAGGAATAAATAAGAAAGATTAACATATTGTGAAATGAGAATCAGGAGATTTTTATACCGTTTTTCTTTTAGTGGTCTAAACAGCAATGCATTCAGATGAATCTTGGCCCCCGAGTGAAGTTTTAGAAAGGTTTCACTTATCCACTTGTCATGGCTGAATAAACATGGTTTAGGATCCCTAAGTCCCAGGTGGCATTAGCTAGAATACAGGGGAGAGAGAAAGACAGGCCATGGTCTCCTTTTACCTCAGCTCCAACATGGTTCTCCATCCCATTATCAATTCATTTCTTTTTTATTAAACATTTAAAGAAATTAGCAACTAAGGACCTGAGGCATTAGTCACAATTCTGTCTATGAACTACACTTAGGCTAAACTAAAATCATGAAAATTGAAGAACAATTTAAAAAAAAAATAAGTATACAAGAGGCCAAGAATTTAACCTGGGTCCTGCATGGTGGAGCTACGGCAAGCCATTTAATCTCTGTGGAGCTTGGTTATTCGGGGTAAAACACAGGTGTTGGCAATCTGGTTCTTTCTTTCTATGAAGACAATTTGATTATCTGAGGTAGGAAGGGCACAGTTTACCAAGGGTGAATTCCTTCTGTTGCATGAGCAAAGACAAAATGGGTTTGGGAGGGCTTTGGGCTTCACCAGAAATATGACTTTAAGTATGATCTCAGTGCCAGAGCCATCAGGACTGTTAGACCTCTGTTGCAGCCTCTGTGCCCCAGTGTCTCCACATGCATAGACACATATGTAACACAGGGACCACTTGTCAACCCTTGCAAACATTACTTAGCTCTTTAGTCTTATACACATACTTATAAACATTGCTGTATATTTTATGAAAACACTCTCCAACATGTCATCCATTCCATTCTTACAGAACATAGAAGGGGTAGACATCACCTCCATTGTGTAGGTGAGAAAACAACTCCCGGCTTAACGACCTGGCCAGTGTGGGAGCTGCTACAAGGCTCAGAAATGGCTTCTGTCCTGTTTCTGGACCCTGTACCTTCATGTAAACTTCTCTGAGAATGCTTCTGTTAAATCAATGGGACTTAAAGTTTACAAGTCTCTATGTGTGTATCTGCGAACAGAGAGCAGGGAGCTGTTGCTTTGTTTTATGTCTCGGATGTACTCAAAACAATCAGCCCATCTCTGCATCTCTGTACCTCAGCCTGTTGTCATTAGGCTGCTGCGAGTCCTATTCATCTATGGATCTGGTTAATCCCAGTTGTCAAAAGTCTCTCTCTCTCTCTCTCTCTCTCTCTCTCTCTCTCTCTCTCTCTCTCTCTCTTTCTCTGTCTCTCTCTCTTCCTAAAGTTGCTCTCCTGCCCTTTTGTTGTCTTGTGTTTTTTTTCTCTTTCTTTCTAACTCCTTTTCTTTTTCTTCTCCTTTGGTTTCTGTAGTCTCTTAATGTGGACAAAAAAAAACCAAAACAAACAAACAAAAAAAACCCCAAAACAAAACAGAAGCCCTTAGATACTTGAAGCTGAACAGGATCTCTAACATTTATCTAGACCAAGACTTTCAGCTTCCAGAAGAATCAAAAGCCTGAGTCAGCTGTCTGGTGGGGAGATCTGATGTCAGAGACCGATCTCAGTGTCAGAGCCAGCAAGACTGTCAGTGCTCTACTGTAGCCTCCGATGTCCCAGTGTCTCCATATACACAAGCATGTATGTAATACAGGGACCACTCACCATCATTTGCAAATATTACTTAGCTCTTTAAGCTCATACAGAGAATCCTCAGTGCTGTGATCTCTGAAACATGAAAGAAATTCAGCTCTTAATTCAAAACAGCAGGGTAAGGGCTCTTCATGTTTAGAACAAATGAAGAAACTCCTTCTTTCATCTGTGAGACCCAAGATGACAAAAACATGAGTTACATGATTTGTTCAGATAACAGTAGGGAGGGGGAGAAGTGGAGCCGAGAATACAGTAGGGCAAATGGAGACCAAAGAGCCCTTGGCTGCTGCTTTTGATGGACGAAACAGCTATACTGTCTAGGGTTTTAAAGTAGGCACCAATATTCAAATATTGGTCAAATATTCAAGGTCTTGACTTCAGTGAGAAATAAAAAGGAATAATACATTCCCTCACTGAAAAATATTCAGCAGTTTTACATCATAAATCAGTTGTTTGAAACCAAAAAGCCATCTATTATCCTCTCCTGTTACAACAGTGGCCACAATAGTGTAGTGAAACTTGGCATTTCAGTCTTCTCCAGGGGGCAAGGCCAGACCTGTTGGGAATGGTACCCACAGTGGACTTCATTCCAGTTTTGTTTCTCAAATCCATTATTATTCAGAACCTGCTCTAACGTAGACAGCACCCCTTGTTTCTGAGATGTGTCACTCGCCTTTGTGATTTCTGTCTACACTTCAATAAACAGAATTCAAGAATTCAGAGGAATTAAAGAAGGTCTTGGAACCAGCCAAACAAATTGGAGAAAATGAGGGATGTGTTGATTACATAGACTCACTCGGACTCCAGTGCTAGCCGTCGGGTGTCACACATGTGACATTCAAATCCCAGGGCTGGAGAATTCTTAAGACATCGCTAACATTAAGTCATTAAATTGTACCAAATTTACCAAGCTCTCAGAGGAGCCAGCATGGTAGGAAGGGGGATGTATTGATTTGATGGGTGAGAGCCATTATTGTCTTTACAATAGAATATAGACCATTCCCAGGAAAATCACATTACAGGGACCCTGGTATCTGGTACCATACAGCATATACCCTGTAGGTCAGGAAAGCACAGTAGAGAAGGAAGAGATTTCTATGTGTCCTCTGTGTGAGAACTCAGTGTACTCATCACTGTTATCCTAGATGGGTACCCTAGGAGGCTCCTTAATTGCAATCCTGCAGCCTAACCCTTCTACTTAGGAAGCCAAAGCCACTTTGCATATTAAGGTGTAGCGGTGATCTCTGCCTGCCGCTCTTCACCATTCATGGAGTACAGCTTTAAGGATAAATGTGTTTGTTCAAAATCCCCCCCTTTCCAAGTCACAAGGGCTGCTCACTATAACCAGCAATTTAGAAACAATAAGAACACTTTTCGGTAGAATTATAATGTGGTTGTCTGATACCCAGAATGCCCTCCTGTCAAAGCTTCACTTATAATCAACATGAGAAATGTAGGGTAAGTTGGCAATGGCCTTGGGGAAAGGGGCGGGTAGGAGGGGAGTGGACACCGCATTGCTGCTGGCTAGATAGAACTTTACTTTCTTCCCCTCAAACACATTGAAACAGAATTATCCCAATCTATGGGCCCCTGCCCCGCCTCTGCTGGGGTTGCTGTCACTTTTCCTGTCCAGGAAATCAAGAACAGATGTGTCAGGGGTCGTAGGGTACTTTGTAATATGCTCAAAACTTATCCTTGGGCTTAAATACAATTAAAGCATGTCAGAGTTCATGCTTCAACAGTGTCTAACACATTGGAAGATCCTAGGTTTTGTTCTCAATAAGTAAAAATTTAAAATGTCTCTTAAGATATTTTCAATACCTAAATTTACTACATAGCTCATGTTACAATTAAAACACAAAATACTCAGTTATCTCAATGAAGCATATATTAATATGAAGGCATCAAAATGTTTATCTACAGAGGTCTGAAGGTTGAAGGTTTTTTTTAAAAGTGTTTTATTGAAAGCATGAAATATACCTTTATTTAAGTTTAAGACGCTAAGATTTGGAGCATGCTGGAAGCTGCAAGCAAGCCTAAGGTTCCTCTTATGACAGGTTTATCTCCACCTGTGTTGTTACGTGCAATTCTGGTCACTGCTACTCGAGAACTATGAAAGAGACCATAAATTTACCCAGATAGGAATATGGAAAAATGATTCTGGATTTTAAGGAGACCTTTTGAGTTTTGCTGAGATTAGACTACAGGAGTAGCACAAGTCTATGTGGAAAGACAAGCTGCTTAGATGAAAGCAGGATCAGTAGCTGCTTACTGCGGCCCAGTTTCTAGCTCCAGCAGAAGAATAGCTTCAGGTAAAATCAAAAGATGTCCTTGTGCTGTAGTGAATTTGTAAACTTTGCTCCCTTAAACATTAATGAGCCAGCTTACTCTGAGTTTAGATGGGATCGTAACTGTAACATTCTAACTGGATATGAAGGGAAGATGGAAGTCCCTTTACCTCTCCTCTCCCTGTCTCTCTCACCTCCCTTTCCCCTTTCTTCCTTCTTCCCAGTGCTGAGACTGAAACCAGAACCTCATAAATGCTAAATACACTACCAGTGAGCGGCCAACCCTGTCCTGATGTGATATCATGGTGATAGTCCCTGACACTTCTACTTCCTTGTTCCTATGACCTCAAGGAGGAAAACGAATTTATTAGGTGAGTGTCTCAAACTCTTGTGCTTCAGCGGCCTATAAAGCACAGCCAGGAGGCTTTAAGAGCCAACTTTTATTAAGAAGTTGTCACTGTATCATTTAACACAATTTCATCATTATTATTATTATTAGTTCTCAGGAAAAGAAGAATGATGCTCAGATCTGAGCTATATGATAATCCAAATTCCAATGCAAATAGAAGAATCGGAAGGAAAGTGTCTTAGTGCACAGACAATGCTAAATGAAAGTAAATGCGTTAGGGCTCTTTCCTTTGCCTCAGCCCTTGGAAGCTGACAGCTCTTTAATGCAATTTACAAATGGCAAAGGTCAAGCATGCACTGAGGGCCCTTTGAGATGCTCGGCCAAGTGGACCTCAGGCATCCTGAGGGGCGGAAAGAGTCATCCTGTATGTCTGTTCTAGAGACGACTCAGAGCCACCCAGCCTTTGATAAGACTGTGATACTGCTCGGAGTCTGTCAGTCCACAGTGCCTTCCATTCAGTCCTGGGCTTCCAGAGAGACAGAAAATCTGAGCCCACAACTTTCTTGTGGCCTTCTGTCCTTGAGGTCTTGTTGGTGTTTGATCTTAAGACAGATAGAATGACTGGTCATCCCCGATTAACTCCTTGCAGCTTGTCAGACTTACAGACCAGACAGATACATACCTCACCCCTCCACACACACCACACACTCCCACACCCCCACCTCACATCTCCCACACACACACAAACATACACACACACACCATCCCTCATACACAACATACATCTCTCTCTCTCTCTCTCTCTCTCTCTCTCTCTCTCTCACACACACACACACACACACACACACACACACACACTCGCACACACTACATGTTAACATGAATAAACTAGTCCCTGGAAGACGCTGGTGCTGGTGTCTTCCCAGAGAGAAAGATGTTTCTTTTAACAGTCAGTGAAGAAAGAAGGCAAACAGTAAAGTGTTTGGACCAGAGTCCCTGTATGTCACCTCATTAAGTAAGAACATGTGACATAACTCTAACCACTAAGGCCCAAAGTTTTTCTATTTCTTCTGGACCTAAACCATTATGCTATCTTTTGGACTTTGTACTGCTGTGGGCCCCCTTGTACTAAGGTCTTTAATTGGTGCAACAGCTTTGGATGCCAAAAAAAAAGTTATATAAGTTGCTCTGTGCAGTCCTAGGGTGCTGGAGTCCCAGACCTTCCACCTTCCACCAGATTCACACTGTCATTCTAGTGGGCAATTGCTAAGCGGGAGGAAGGGAAAAAACATAAAGATGTCCCCCTCTAAATGTTAACTAAAAGTACCTTATCGCTGCAGCGGCCCTAACTACCTCACTAATTCTGGTACCAAAGTCATGCTGTTAAGGAAATAGCTGATTTAAACAAAGCAGGAGTATTTTTAGAACAATAAAAAACCCTATTCAGGATATCTAATTATGCAAACTGTGAACAAGAAGACACCAGTCTTGCATTAGCAGAGACTTGACTCTTGTTGTAATTTGCTCTTTTTTCGCAGCAGAAAGCAGTTCCTTTTTGTCGCTTTGCTGCCTTAGCTTGGCTTGGCGCTTCTGCCAGAGCGGTGCAGGTCACCGCAAAGTGTTTCTGTTGCTGCGGTAGACTGCAGTTGGGGAGCGTGGCAGGATAATGTATTGTAATGCAGATTACGGTGGTTCGCTGCTGCGTGATTCACAGATATGATTGCATCTAATTTCAGAAATAAGTGGAACCGTCTGCTCTTTTGTGTGAGCTGAAAAGCCGTTCAACGGCGTTCAAATGACTGCTGCTTTTTCACCTAGAAGAAGAGAAAAGAAACCCACCCAGTGTCACGGCAGTAACTTTCCTCACCCAACGTATCCCCCTCCAACCTAGCGCCATACTGATTTTTATGAGAATTTTATTTCTTTTATCTTTCCTCTAAAAAAATAGCATGGTCTGATGTTTTGGGGAGTAGGTACATTTAGTTTTATTAAATTTTCTCATCTCTCCTCTTACAGGAGGGACCTTGTTACATGCTCCTTTCTCTTTCCCTTTCCTGCGGCTCTACCACAATACAATCCCGATTCTTTGCAGAAAACATTCCCATGTAGACCCATGGTGACAAGTTCCCTGGGAAGGACTTAGCGTGCCCATACTGGGTAACTCTACGGGGCCTGCTCTGTTGAGACTATCACGTATCTGGCTCTGACGGCGCATTCGGGTGGTATTTCCTTGGCGTGAATTAGAGTTCAAGGTGTTCTGCCACGTTCTCTGTCACATGTGGATCCCAGCTTACCGTCTCTCTGTGTGGGTCTACGCTATGAAGCTTATAAGGACACCACGGTGGAGGAAAGGGTTTTGAGAAGGGAGAAGACATTTGTTTTGTGACACGAAAATGGGAAGGAGTCCTAGGAAGCCTGGAAGGGTACAAAATGGTCAGGAGGTAAGAAGTTGCGAGAGAGGGAAGAATTAACAGCAGATTTTGTGTGAAATACCATAATGAAGCCTAATACTGTGCAAGTTGATTTTTTTTTTTAAAAAAATAAATGAGTGAAGAACAAAAATTGTTTATGGTATTATGATTCATGCAAGATTCTACCCATTGAAAAAGGATAATGAGAATATTTGCAATTAAGAAGTAGTCACAGTTTTAATTACTAGATCTGATTAGGCTATTGACTTATTTTCCAGTTTTCAGATTCCACTTAACCTGCTAACTCCCCAGATTTCCCTCCTGAGGGAGGCTTTGGGGGAGCAGGCCAGCCTCAACACCCTCTATCATCTACGGCCACACACAGTCCTCCTTTATGAAATCAGCCTCCCCAAGTTTGAGTTTGCACCCCCTAATTATGTGCTTTCTCTGTTTGCTTTCCATTGCTCTGACTTTGGTTTTACATATCTCTCTAAAAAAGCCCGCAGAAGCAACTGAACTATACTTATCATTCCAAACAGAAAGTAAACCTAGGTAACAAACCCTTTGGCAGGAAAACAGTGGCATTTCCAACGAGCCACATGAATGTAGATGATCCTGGAAGCCAGGGTCACTTGGGACCCACAAAGGAAAGAGGTTAGCGTAAGAGGAGATGGACCGAAGGCCTGCAAAGACACAGTCTACCATTGCACACAGATGTCCAGTTTACCCCAACCCTGATGAAACCCAGCCAGGGTCTCTCCTCATCTGACACATAAATAAGCGCCAAGCTGATCAGTGAGGTCAAAGAACAGATCGTTAAACACACAGCCCTCGGTATTATTCTCCCTCCAACAAGTTGCTCTGTGTCTCCAGCCTATAGATGTTGGGGGTTCAGGCTTTTACTTGACCCACAGTAAATATAAGCCTATAAAACAACGAGCTCTCCCAGAGGGCGGCCATGATGTGGCTGTTTTCTGACATGGTCTTTAGAAATTATCTTATATTTTCTGTTCAAGTGTTTTTCCAGTGTTGCTTTCTATGAGTGGGTAAGGGTATAAGATGTATTTTGTGTAACATTCCATCCACTTTTTAAAAATGCAGTTTTTCATGCCATTGACTCCAAAATGCTCTGCTAGCCGGTTGTTCTATAGTCTCTTCCCTGATGGGCTGAGGGCTGAGGCTGTGGCACTGCCCACAGAACCTCTAGTGAGTCATGTGGGAGCTGTCTTCCCAGCAAAACACACTAGAAGAAACCCTAAGCATCCAAGGTGGAAGGACAAGGAACCCCTGTAGCCAGACAGCCCTGTCTACTGCAGACAGCATCATTATCCCACTTGATGTTAAAACAAAACAAAACAAAAAAATCAAGATGGGAGAGGAAGACCATTAGAAAACGCGTACCTGTAAGAGACAAGGGTTCAGTTCCCATCTATATTAAAAACTAATAAACTAGCCGGGCGGTGGTGGCGCACGCCTTTAATCCTAGCACTTGGGAGGCAGAGGCAGGCGGATTTCTGAGTTCGAGGCCAGCCTGGTCTACAGAGTGAGTTCCAGGACAGCCCGGGCTACACAGAGAAACCCTGTCTCGAAAAAACCAAAAAAAAAAAAAACTAATTATTACACTGAAGCGCCTGTTCTAAATATTAGCATCTACTGCAAAGAGAACAGGAACTGAGCAGTAGCATAGAAGAACAGAATAGGTCTCTTTCAACACTGTCCCCCAGTGGGAGGCAGGGAGCAAGGGGATAGGCAATAATGAAGGGTCAGGAGTAGTCTATGTTGCAGATCTTTAATTCTATTCCAAATAAACAATGAGATAATCCATCACTGTGGACACACACAAACATTTGTACACCTTCTTGGCTAACATAACTCTGTAGTTCCAAAGGCAAAATCAAGAGATGAACAGGTCCAGTGTGAGTCCTTAGAAATAAACAGCAGCACTTTCCCTGGGCAGCCAGAAAACTTAGGTTACCCCTAATCTAAATTGTCTTGGGAAAACCCAAGCCACACTGTCTGTAAAATGGAGGGTAGCTCACGAACATTCAGAAAAATCTCTGCACATGTTGGGAACTATATATTATTTCAAGTTATCACATACAGCAGGACCCAGTACATGCATCTGGAGTTCATATTTATGAATATATATGTATATTCAAATACATATATGCATGCAATAACAATTAATGAAAAAAAAGGGACTAGATTTGAAGGTGACAAGGAGGAATAAATGGAAGGGTTTGGAGAGAGGAATGAGAAGGGAGAGAGACATCTCAAAAAGAAATAAAACAAAACAAAATAAAAAAGAATATGAACAGGATAATTCTAGGGAGCTGGTTGTTGCAAACTACATAGCAACCTTGTGAGGCAGAATTAGTGTTATTAGGGACAGCTGGGCTAGCATGTCTTGTCACTGACTGGAGACAGAAGATAGTCCATGAAAAATGTGCTTTTCTCTGTGGAAGAGCCACTTTCTTAGAGTGCCAGGGTGGACAGGTGTGTCCTTGTCTCACCTCCTCTTCAGAGTCAGTCAGGTTAACGTCTGCCTGTGGAGAGAGAGCTGCTTCCTCGGCACACTAGAGATGGCTCTACTCTGAGGCTTCTCATGCATAACATTGCTAACCAGTGCGGAGATGCCTTTGTAGTTGACACTCTGACCTCCCTGTGGCTGGTTGCTACCACATGCCAGTGTTACGTAGGGAAAGAGGTGATGACTCCTTGTCATTGTTTTTGAGTAAGGAATGGGACAATTACCCGAGTCTTCTGGAAGCTTCTGTCTTCTCAGCACCCTAATGGAGCATTTGATTCCGAGTATTGGGAACATAAATAGCAGTGAGGGTGCCCACATATTTCAAAGACTGTAGAAATTACACTGCACAAGTTAAACCACCGGAAGTCAGCTGGCTTTCTGAAGGGATCCTGCTGGGATATTTTTCATCACTTTTTTCAATATTTTTTTCCTTGCTGTCATTTAAATAGATCCTTGGAAACTTAAAACTTAAATCTGTTTCCCTACCCAAAGTTTTCCTTCCAGCTTGTCCAGGCACCACCACACAGAGACACACAGACACACGGAAACATACCACACACACACACACACACAACATCCACACACCACATGTACATACACACAGATACACTCATAGACACACACACTTACAGACACACACACAACCACATATATACTACACATACACACACACACCACAGATTCCTTGTTATTTTAGGATCTCTTATGGATTAATGGGACTGATTTTTAAAAAAAAAAAAAAATTAAAAACACATAAGTCTCCTGTCTACATATTCTTCCCAGACAGGCCACATCTTACAATGGGAAATTAAAGCCATGTAGACGAGAAGAGAGAGAGAGAGAGAGAGAGAGAGAGAGAGAGAGAGAGAGAGAGACGGAGACAGAGAGACACACACACAGATAGACAGAGAGACAAAGACAGACAGAGAGACAGAAAGAGACACACACACATACACACACACACACACACACACACACACACACACACACAGAGACAGAGAGACAGAGACCGAGAGATACACACAGAGAGACAGAGAGACAAAGACAGACAGAGAGACAGAAAGAGACACCACACACACACACACAGAGAGAGAGAGAGAGAGAAAGAAAGAGAGAGACTCATTGGCACAGAGAAACAGGGGTGAGAAGTGTGAACTACCTCCCCAGTAAGTCTCCACCATCCATCTTTCTTCTTTCCCTTGCCCTCCCATTTTCTTTCTTTTCCTTTTCTTTCTTCTCTCTTCTCTCTCTCTCTCTCTCTCTCTCTCTCCTCTCTCTCTCTTCTCTCTCTCTCCCCCTCTCCTCTATCTCTCTCTCTCTCTCTCCCTCTCTCAATTTTTTTTTTTCTGTAGTTTGTTTCTTTAATGGTTTAATTATGCCAAGCAATGGGCCAAGGATGATTTTGTCAGGCTTAGGGTTTGCAGACTTGTAACAGACCATCCAACACGAGCAGACTTTCACACTCTTGACCCAGAGGCCCAGCAAGCCTTTCTGGCTTTCATAATGCCTTGGATTCACAGACATCGCTCTTGAAAAGCTGTGTAAATGTGCTCTGTGTTAGCTCTGTTAACGTTACATTCACTTTTTACTTTTAAAACTTTAATTGTTTTCCCCATTGTCTCTCTTGTGTTCTTATGATAATTTTTTGCTCCCCTGGTAGCTAAAATTACACCTGTAACTGTCCAAAACTATTAGCAAAGTCAGCTTCGCCCATGGGATAAAGTATCTGTCTTGTATTTCAGACAGATTGTGTTCCAACACCATTGTGGTCAGATTTTTATTAAAAATTCTTCATATTTCTTTTCTCTCAGTGCCAAACAGATCGCTACATTTTCAACACTTAATCATCTCATCATCTAAAAATATTTTCCACATTAAAGGAAAATATTTAAACTTCTTTTTGATACATCAAAACTTAGAACACTGCATGAAGTCTGGTTTTCATAAAGTTCTGCAGAAGGGTAGTGTGTGCATAGAAGCAACTTTATAAATAATTGTCAAGGTCAGCTCTGGGGGAGCTAGAGTGGTCACACTGGAATGTTCTGTGCTGGAAATCTCAGATGGCTGCCTCTGCAGGCAAGCTTCCTTCCTCTCTTTGAGCAACATCTTTGGAGAGTCCTTACAATGATATGAAATTGACTTCCCTTAGGCGGGGTGCTTTTATCAGCATCATGAGGTCTTGGGTGGGGTTGGGGAACTGGAAGAGAAAGGGATAGAAAGGAGGAAGAAGACAGGAGGTGGGTCAGAGAACGCACTCAAGACTATTCCTTTCTCAAATGGCCATGGAAAAAGTCCTTAGTTAGTTGCTGATCCTACAGAATCTGACCAGAAAAGAAGAAACCTCTTTGTGTACACAAAACAAAAGGAGTTCAGCACGGAGATGATTGTACCGATGCTGGGAAAGCAAGAAGCAAACAAGTGACACCCAGGAAACCCAGAGATGAGCTACAGGGTTAAGCCACAAATGGGAGACAGAAGGAGAAGAGAAGCTGGAGTCTAGAGTGACTGTAACCCATCAGATGCCACCGGAGGCAGGCAGGCAGGGACAGTGTAGCTTCTAGGACAGGATATAGGCCTGTACTTGAAGGCTTTACAGTCTCTTCTGGCACTCCTCCAGCTGGGGAGCTTGTGCTGTTGAATAATTCAGGGTGTTAAACAAGAAGTACCTTGCTCTGGGCCTCAGTATTCCTTCTAGATACACTAGAGCAGTGGTTTTCAACCTGTGTGTCTTGACCCCACAGGGTCACATATCACATATCCTTTATAGCAGTTATTGACATTATGATTCATAACTAGCCAAATAAAGGTTAGGAAGTAGCAATATTTAATTTTATGGTTGGTGGCTACCACAACACAAGGAAGGGTAGTAAAGTGTTGGGAAGGTTGAGTACCACTGTTCTAGTGGAAAGGCCAAGAAGCCTAAAAGTTTAAGAGGGCAATGGCAGAAGGAGAGGCATATGGCTTGCATCCATAAGATAGGCCTATGTATTCATAAGAAGCAGGCCAAAGGTCAGGTCTAAGCAGAGACCTAGACAGCTAGGGTGGAGTAGGAGCAAGGCCCATCTTGCTCATGTCTAGGTTTGAATTTTTCAGAGACCATGAATTCTACTGAAGTAGCCCTCAAAGTCAAGACGACTAGAGATGAGGTAAGAGGACAGTGTGTTTTTTAACAACTGGCTAACTTGCTTTTTAAACAGACTTGGATGTGTGCAGTACAAGAGTGTCCAACTGACTTACACATTGGAAATGTTAGAAGCATGCCCAGGGAAGGGAGAGATACTCTGACTCTCTCACCTTTGGGTTTCAACAGTATCTATCATGGCTCACTGGAATGGTACAGGCTCCATTTGATCCAGGACAAAGTAGAGGAAGTGAAGAACGGAAGATGTGGAGTTCAGAGAGCCCTGTGCTGGGATGGCCACCTGGGAAAGCTGTGGGCCTCTGAGTCCCTGCCAAAGGTATGTATGTCAGTTGTAATCTGTTACCTGAAGCTAGTTTAAAATTTCCCAGCTTTCTCCCTTACTTCTCTTGTTCCTACTATTCTTTTTTTTTTATTGGAAATTTTATTTACATTTCAGATGCTCTCCCTTTACCCCATTTTCCCCCCTCCCTCCCAGGAACTCCATATCCCTTCCCCCCTCCTCTTGCTTCTAGGATGGCGTACCCCTACCCTCCCCCGTACCTCACCTCCCCACCTTCGAATACCCCCCCAAGACGTCCAGCCTTCATGGGACCAAGGATCTCTTCTCCCACTTATATATAGCTCCCTTGCATATATAGCTGGAGCCATGGGTCCCTCCCTAAGTGCTCCCAGGCTGGTGATTTAGACCCTGGGGGCTCTGGTTGGTTGGTATTGTTGTTTTCCTCATGGTGTCGCGAATCCTTTCAACTCCTTCAGTCTTCACTCTAACTCCTCTATTGGGAACCACCCCATGATCAGATTGATGGTTAGCTGTGAGCATCTGCCTCTGAATATGTCAGACTCTTGCAGACCTCTAAAGAGACAGCTATATCAGGCTCCTGTCAGCATGTACTTCCTGACATCCACATCAACGTCTACCTCTGGTGACTGCACATGGGATGGATACCCAGGTGGAATGGTCTGCAGACGGCCCCTCCTTCAGTTTCTGTCCTGCACTCTGTATCCATATTTGCTCCCTTGAGTATTTTGTTACTCCTTCTAAGAAGGACTGAAGCTCACCCCCCCAACTTGGTCTACATTCTTCATGAGCTTTATGTGGTTTGTGAGTTGAATCTTGGGTATTTCAAGCTTCTGGGCTAAAATCCAATGATCAGTAAGTGAATATCATGTGTGTTCTTTTGTGATTGGGTTACTTCACTCAGGATGATATTTTTTAGTTCCATCCATTTACATAAGAATTTATCGAATTCATTGTTTTTAATAGCTGAGTAATATTCCATTGTGTAAATGTTCCTACTATTCTTTTTTGTTTGTTTGTTTTTTTTCAAGACAGGGTTTCTCTGTGTAGCCCGGGCTGTCCTGGAACTCACTCTGTAGACCAGGCTGGCCTCGAACTCAGAAATCCGCCTGCCTCTGCCTCCCAAGTGCTGGGATTAAAGGCGTGCACCACCACCGCCCGGCCATTCCTACTATTCTTAATGTCTATAGTTTTTTGTAGTTCTGGCACAGTTTTTATTTTATTTACAGTATCTTTTTTTTTTTTTTTTGAGGCTGGAATCTGCAATTCAGGCCCTGATGAGGCTAAGGAAGAAGACCAATGTGAATCTGAGCTAGCTTGGGCTACAAAATAAGATTCTGTCTCAAGAGAACCTCGAGATTCTCCCCTCTCAACTTCCCAAGTCTGGTTGCTATGGGGAGAGGCAGCAGAAATTAAATGTGTTATGAAGTCTGTCTTCCAGACTCCTTTACAACTCAAATCTCAGAAAAGACTAGCAGGTGAAACCCTGGGTGCCTTGTTAGAAATGAATGTGCCAATACACTCGTGATCTGGAAGGCCTGGGTAGATTAAGGGGAAATGGATATCTCACAAGTGGGGGAGAATGGGCACCCGGCAACTTTGGACAAGAGTCTTTTTTGTAAGAATTCACACAACATAAGAAAATAAACAGCAGTAACATCAGCTGTCGGGACACAATGGAAACATGAAGACCAAGGTCACTTGACACTTTAGGTGATGTTTTTATGTGTATGACTTCTTACCCCCTTCCTTTATTTATTTGGTGGAGGGTGTACTCTAGCAAGAGTCACAGTTGGAAGACACCTTGAGGGGTTTAGTTCTTCCCCTTCCACCATTTGGGTCCTGGGGTTAAGCTCACATTATCAGGCTTGACCACAGGAGCCTTAATCCACTAGCCCTCCTGACCTCCCTACAGTGATATGATGGTGTAGGATTTCAAGGAAGTCATTTGGCCATGACAGTGGAACCCTCTTATCACTGCTTTATAAGAAGAGAAAGGGATGCAGGGCAGAGAGAGGAAAAACAGTATATTGTGCCAGGTGAGGCCAGAGCAAGGGGATGAACCATCTACAAGCCAAGAATAAAGCCCTCACCAGAAAATGAATCAGCTGGCACCTTGGTCCTGGATTTCTGAACTGTTAGGAGTATGAGAAGTGAACCTGTGTTCAAGCACACACAAACTGTGGTACACCATCACAGCGTTCAGGACGGTGACTTTCTAAGACTCTTATTGCGTAAAGTGTAGCAGAGACTAACGAACCAGAATGAAAGCTTACAACCCAGGGAGTATCACAAACTGTGATGTGAACTGACACACAAAGGAACGGAAGGCTCACACACCCAACTCAAGAAGGTAAGAAGTGATTCTGAATGGGAGACCTTTCTCCAGGGTGCAAGGGTTAAACAGAAATTAACCAAGTTGAAAATGCTGGCAATGCTGGAGAGAAAATATGCCAAGTAAGAAAGTCTCCAAGGCATGATTTATTCAGGGACAAGTTAAAGTAAGGAATACAGTGGGCTATAAGAAAGGTAAAATTAAAGCTAAGGGTCAGGTTACGAAATGTCTTACATGCCACATCATAGAGACCAGTAGGGTGGAAACAGAAGAGATTGAAGAGTGGATGGATTTGTGTTTGTCTTGGGTCTGAATTTTCAACTGTTAGTGTGATATTGACCAAATTATTTAATTTTAACTTCATGTAAAAAAATACAAATGGAAGCTGAGCATGTACTTCAGCGTGCATATAGTGTTTAGACATGTTTCTCCTCTTAATCAATAATGAAAATACACACAAAGCGAAGAGATAGCCCACTCCCAGTGCATTTGGTTAGCAAGCATATCTGAGTGGAAATATTCAGTGTTGGCAAAGCTGTGGAAAGGCAGACATTTTCCAAAATTATCTGGGGTCGTTTGAGCAGAAAATATCCCTCACCTTGTGGTTTGAACTATTTGTGCACAGATGTTAGCATCATGTTGGGAGGAAGTGGAAACTTTAGGTCTTTGGACATCTCTGGAGAAAGCAGGTCAGTACCTCTACAGATGATACCCCGTCCCTGACTTCTTCCTCTCCCCCTGCATCCTGTTTACTATGGGGTGAGTATTTTCTGTTACATATGACCAGCACTAGGAGGTTCTGCTTACCACATGCCCAGAGTTAACTGAGCCAAGGGCTGTGGTCTGTAATCTCTGAAACCATGAGCTGAAACAAATCTTCTCTCCCTTTAGTTACTCTGTCAGGCACTTTATCACAGTGATAGGGTCTTACCGACACGAATTACTTTAACACAACTTACTGGGGGAAATGTCTAAATACTTCAAATACTCCTCTAGTCTTCTCTTCCTTACTTAGTTACCTCTGAAGGAACTCCTTTGTAAACACATCCTCCTTTATTTGTTCTTAGCTGAATGTTCCATCTTTGCTTCATTAGGACACTGGGAACATCAGTCCTCAGAGTCCTTGGCTATTATATATTATATAGTATTTTACATTCCTCCCTGCCTCTCCCTGAGGATTTTGTCGAAAATTACTAGAAACTACTATGTTTCATTAATAAGAGAATGCTTGACATTTTTTGATCTGATGGCATATGAAAAGAACTTCTATATGGGAGAAAAAGAGTGACTTACCACAAGCCTCATTCTGTAGCTCTTCCTGGGACTGTCCCAGGATGTGCTGAGTGATTGGTTAGAGCATGGAAGAGTCAGGGTGTCTCTAGCTTTGCTGTGAGAGAATGAGGGGGGAAGTGAGAGGCAGGTCTGCTGGCACTGCATGCAAATGTCAATACACACACACATACACACACACATGTTATCATATGCTAAAGGTGAGTAAAAACACAAGCTGCCTGCTCCTCTTTGCAGAGATTCACTACATATTGAACATTTCCACTCACATGCCTCAAAGGATCTTAAACTCACAGTGTACCACCCTGAGCTCAGTACATACCCTGAAACAATTTTACTACCTGTACCCCAAGTCTGGTCAACAATACTACCATCCTTCTGGTTGTTCAGGTTGGAAACACAAGGGCTCTCTTGGGTCCTCTACAGCTAGTCAATCACTAAGCCACCATGCTTCTACCTCCTAAACATCTTTATAAGTACTGCTTTCCTTCCATACGTCACTCTAGAATCACTCTACTACACTCCTGCAACCACCTCTGACCAAATATCATCCTATTCTCAATCTGCCTTTCATGCTAATGCAAGAACATACCATCTAAAAGGCAAATGGAGGCTTCATTCCTCACTGACGTGGTTTGATGCTTGCCTTCTTCCTTGGCCTGAAGAGCACCACGTAGCACCCAAACAGCGTCGTCTGTCTGTCTCCAGCCTTGTAAGGCAACTAAAGATGGAGGCTATACTACCCAGTCACTGGCTTTGAATCCTGGCTCTGCAGTTCTGAGTGCGAGATGTTGCAAGCTTAACTTCTTCATTAAAGCCAGGACATCCATGCACCTCCTTCTGGTGGGTTGCCGTGAGATGCTTGGCCCACCAAGTACGTGCTCAGCAAGCTCCGGTTGCAGCTCTGGCTCCATTTTGGGCCACCTTTCTTCCTTCTGCATGGGCTCATTTGCCTTTTCGCTGCTGACTCCTTTGTATGTATGTTTTGTCTACCTGCACACCTGCCTACCACTCTGTCCTAAAGTTTATGTTCTTCATTGAGAGTTTGTGTGGTTCTTACTCTGTCTTAGGCTAACAGCTAGGAGGTCCCTTTTCTTTCCTAGAACATAAAATGCTCTTGTTAATTAAGTTTGAAATGCATGGGTGATATTCCCTCCATAGATTCTCTGAAGTGGTAGATGGTATTTACTCCACTTGTTGATCACTGGCCTCCTAGAGTGAATGGCTCATAGTAGGCCTGAGTTAGAGTGTATAAAGGTGATACATCTGTGATCCTGGATAAGCACTGACTTTCAAAACCTATGTATACATGCAAATGGATCTACTAGGAAGCCCCAAATACTACAAAATCAGGCAACTTACAATGCAGTTTTTTTTTTTTTTTTTTCAAAAAAGAAATGTCATGGTTTATTCAAATTTTTTCCTCCTCCAATACCCACACTTTCCTTGTATATGTTGAGGGGTAATTGTGAATTCTGAGGCTCTTATATTGTGCTTCAAAACACTTTAGGTGAACTTTAAATCTCCCTGATGCAGCTGTTTAAGAGATGAGACGTGTGTGTGTGTGTGTGTGTGTGTGTGTGTGTGTGTGTGTGTGTGTGATAAGTGACTCAATATTTTGGAGGTTACAAAAAGTTACCAGTTAAAAGAAAGCTAACAGACTCAGGATCTTAATGTACTTCCAAGTAAAAAAAAAAAAAGTCCCAGAATGCCCTGTCTTTCAGTCACTTTCTAATGACTGTTAATGACACTACTTCCTGAGTAACAGCCACCTTAACTCTTGAAAGCAGTTCTCTTATTAAGTTATATCAAAACACAGATCAATTATAATCAAGACCTTCTATTATATAAGCTTTACTTTTGCTCAATATTTAAGAAGCACTACAACAAACAGACAAGTGTTAGCTAAAACAACAAATATTTGTGCTTATATTCTGGGCAAATGTATGTTAATTACAAGAACTGTTTTTTAAATAATGACTGATCTAGCAATATATTAATTCTCTGGTGATTATTTCCCTCATTCTGTATAAAAGAGACAATAGTGAAATTTATTTATTCATTTACTTTAAAGTAAGGAACAAAACAATTTACAGGAACAAAACAATTTACCAGTCTGATTCTCAGGAGAACGGAAAACTCTATGTATCTCCATGAACTGTGCTTTTCTTATATTTCTTTTTAAAAAGACTTTTTTATTAGTATGCATGTGTGTATGATGTATGTGTGTAGTGTGTGTATGTATATGGTCTATATGTGTGTCTATGTGTGTGTATATATGAGTGTGTATGTGGTGTGTGTGATGTGTGTGTGTATGATGCATGTGGTATGTGTGTAGTGTATATGTATGTGGTCTATGTGTGTGTCTATGTGTGTATGTATATGTGTGTGTATGATGTATAGGGTATGTGTGTAGTGTGTATATGAATGTGGTCTCTGTATGTATCTGAACATGTATGTATATGTGTATGTGATGTATATTTATTTATGATGTACCTGGTGTGCATGTAATGTCTGTATACATGTAGTCTATATGTGTGTGTGTGTGTATGTGTATGTGTGTGTATGATGTACGAGGTATGCATGTAGTGTGTGCCCTGGGTCTGGTTCTTTAGTAGAGCAATTTTTATAAGTTTTATAAGTGACAGGCAGGGTGACATTAGGTCATGGGCGACATTGAGGGCCCATTGAGTGGGAATCCAAAGCCCTGAAATAGGGCTGTTAAATATTACACGCACAGCCACGCCTTGCTAAACTCATTTTTCAGGACAGAAAAGCAGATTGTGGAATTATTCACGCCAAAGTAATCCTTGCTTAATTTAATCATCAAACTAGGTTTCCTAATATGGATATTTTCTTAGGCTTCAATTTGTTACATAGCTAACTTATTTTCTAATAGACTATGTTGGTAATAAGAAAATGAATTACATGCTCTTGGCAGAGAGATGACAAGTTAGATCTGAATTTATCCCACACAAACTTGGTACCCCCTTTTAAATTCAATAAGCTTGGGATCCCTCTACAACATATCAGATCTGGATGCCAATTATAAACAGATGGCAAGCCCCCGCACCCCACTGCTCAGCAGAGACCGAAGGCCACGATATAGTTTTATCAGGAACTTTCTGGGGTGTTATCAAAAGAACACATGGTCCAGTCCAGCTCATTCCGAGTAAAGACTGCTCAGCTTCCTATTTTGGGGTCTTCTAAATGCATGCAACCAGTTGGCTTAGCAAGGCAGAACCCACCAGCAAATTTAGTATAGTGTTCCTCCCAGGAGGGGGCAGTGACACCCCCTGGGACCAGCCCACACATCCCAGAGGAGGCCCTGGAGGCTGAACTAGAAAAACAGTGGGAAGAGGCTCTTCTAGCTCACAGACCTCTGGTCTGTCTTTATCCACCATCTCCAGACCAAAATCAGGAGAACTGAGACACAGGAGAAGCAACAGCCAGCATGTCACCAGCTTTGTCACCACAGAAGGAGCTACCGAAAATAAGAAGGCCTGTCTATGATAGGAAACTGAATTATTAAGAGCATTAAATGCTAAAAGATTTGCCGCCCTTCACACAGGCTGCAGATCGCTTGTCTCACTTGTCAAACACGGGTTCATTTCTGACACTGATGTCTTAAATTTCCGCTGACTTGGCAATCCGCAGCCACTTCGCACAAGCTCTGTAATATCTTAAAGACTTCACAGCTAAGCAGTTAGAAAGGATTTGGGGTTTAATTCAGCTCACTGACCTGTTTAAGAGAATAACGGAAATAAAACAATTTTCAGCTAAAGGATGGAGAAGGCCTCTCTTGCTCTGAAAGACTCTTTGTATCAACGCCATGAATCAAATGGTTTGTCTAAGTGGTTATTCTGTACCACCAGTGAGGGCGCAGCAATGTGGCCGTGAATCACATTTAATAACTTGTGGTTAGCTGTCATGAACACTTAATTTGATGTTGAACACAAACCCTGCAGGGCCAGAGGGGGCTGGAAAGTAGGGAGGTGGTTGGGAGTGGGGGGCAGAGAGTTAGGATTCACTTGGGGTCTCTTGGTTTCTTCTCCATTTGCTGCAGGTCACATTCTGTCTGCACTTGGCTCTGCAGCATTCTTAGAGCTAGGCTGGGGAAGCATTTGAATTCTTGGCACCTATTGTCCTTGGAGCTTTCCGGGGTCCTTCTGTCCTCACCAGGAAGGCTCACCCAGTACCATAAGAACACTGCCACCCTTTGCAGTATGCTAGTAGTGGAGAGCTGTCAGGCTGGCTGGAAGAATTCAAAGTGTCCAGGGAACCCTCAAAAGATTTCTTGCAGTCTTTTAGCTGTCTGGCATGCAGCAGAAACCCCTCTTGTGTCAACTGCTAAACACTGCTGTCCCTGTGTCCTGAATGGAATGCGCCAAAACTCTGGAAGACCACAGCTTCACATGTCAGCCATGTGTGCTGGCGGCAGCCGGCTCCAGCCGCCTCAGACATTTTAATTTGTCACTCGGGAAAGCAGATGTGTCAGGGAGTTGGAGAACTTGGAGGTGACCACAGCAAACTCCCTGAGGAGCCTACCCCACTAGGATCTCTGATGAGTTTCATCCAGGCAGACACAGAGCAGAGGGGGCAAAGAGAGGGAGAAGCTGTCCCGGTCTTGGGCACACAGGGAGAGGAAGGCCATGTCCTTGCCTGGGATTGGGACAAAGACTAAAGTCTGAGTCCCTGTCATCACCTGCCCAGCACTCTGCAGGCCCTGTATTGCATAGTCCACATGGGCAAAGTGCTTTCCAAATGTGTCATTAACACTGGGTCTTCTCTCAGTGGTCCTTTGAATAGTGTACCTATCCTCCGAGATTTCTTTAAGGTGGTGTGAGGATCTGTTAACTGTCCTTTAAATTCTACTTTGCATTAACATGAGCCCCAGAAATATGTCCCATTTGTTACACTTTAGTTTATACTCAGGACATCTGCTTCTGAGGGAAATGGAATTTGACATTAAAAAAAAAAAAGTTATGTTTTCACAGAGCAAAGGAGCCAATAAATGTGTTCTCAGGTAGCATCCATGCATTTGAGTCAAAGCAAACTCTAATATATTCAATAAACACTAATTAAGTTATAACACCTCTGAAAGCAGTAAACACTCTTGTGGTATTCCAAGAAACTGAGAGACCTCTTTCTCTCCACCAACACCTTTGCCTCTGCCCGGCCCTCGTCCACCCACCACGGAAACTACACCATTGCTCAGTGCCACTGACAAACGACAACCACTGGCACCATGGGTGTGAAGAGAGAATTGTTTGACATGTTTTTATCTTAATGTACCTATTGAAATAAGAGAAAAAATTATCTTAAAAAGCCAAACTATTGGGATAAAAGCAGCAAGGGTAGAGCAGCTATAAAAACAAACAAACAAACAAAAACCACCACCACCGCCACCACAACCAACAAAACAACAGCCCCCACACGTACTTAACAATTCACTATCCATGAAATAAAAATGCACATGCTTGAAGGTTTTGTGCCTTAAAAAATTGACATGTCCATTCAAATAAGAATTGTAGCATCAAGTTTCACGGGGTAAATTAACTCTCACAGTAAATATAACAGACACATACTTGAATAGGAAAAAATTAACATAGTAGGCAAGACTGGGAAGGGCCACTTTACCAGGATCCGTGAGGTTGGGGGGAAGGGGAAAGCAAAGAATTTAAGACCTGAAAATCTTTGATTACTTAAATATTTCATTTAAGCAGAAGTGATCTAAGTTCACTTTGATTGTTTAACATATTTTCATAAAAAGGTAACTGAGGCAATAGGGACTCCTGAAAGTAGCTGAAGCCCTGAGGCAGACTGGTGAGTAACAGACCTCGCATGAAAATTACTGCACAATTGAGCTGCTTCCTCAGCTGCTCTCTCCACCAACATCCATGAGCAAGATCATTTGCTGAACCACAATTTTAAGGGGCAGAAATTGAGGTAAATATAGGTAAAAAACCAAGAAGCCAATTGATAGCAGAAAGAGTTAGAGGAATCTGATCTGCCCCTACCCAAGACAATGTTCCTTGAGAAGGAATTTTGTTAAACAATTTAAATTCTCAGAATATTATGGGTAGCCTGAAAATATGCAGATAAACATTTGAAAACGCATCCAAACGACTTCCTTCTTACTCACTTTCCAACCGAGATGCTCTTGAAAGAATTCTCAAGCCTTCTTTTCCAAGTACGGGGACTAGTCCTGTGTCAGGGCCCTGTGACTACAGAGCACAGGGATCCAGGATAGGGAAGCTCAGAGAACTTCCCCACACTCAGCTTCGCGTCTCTGGACCGGGCCTCAGCAAGAAGGCAGTAGGCTCATGGTCCACATCCGTTACCCATCCATAACATGCTAAATTCACTAATTTCTGAGGTGTTCATCCAGCGCTTGTCTTCCTACAGCTCACCTCACCTCTGAAGGGAGTTGGGGGGAGGGGGCTGGAAGAAGGGCAGGAAGAAGGGCAGGAAGAGGGGAAACCTGCAGGATTCTGACTAGGATGGTTAGAACGTTGTTTTTAGCATTTCAGTCAACAGGCTTTCTGCGTGCCACATCTTCATAGAAATCCTATCATCAAAGCCACCAGACACTATATTTGTTTTCTAATTACAGACCCCGAGCTAACACTTACTTTTTCTTCCCTGTAATAACAACAACACTTTGTATTTATCTAGCGCCTTTCTTCCAACAATCTCAAGATGTGGCCCAGACATTAACTCTTGAACCCCAGGCCTCTGGGGATCAGTGGTGACTTTCAGTTTCTACATTTTGAAGGTGGAGAAAACTAGTCAGTGGGCAGCCAAAACTTGACAGGGCAAAGGACACAGTGATTGGATCTTAAAGAAATGGCATCTCTTCTCTCATTCAGGGGTTGACTAAGAGACAGCCAGACAGTTGGAAGCTGGTGCCCGCAGCTGATACAGGACAGCACCAGAGGCAGGGAGGCCAGTCAGGAGCTGTCACAACATTTAAGGAATGTTAGGAAGCAGCTAAGGTACAGGGAAGGTGACATACAGAAAGATTGTACCACTAAAATAAGGAGTGAGGATGAGAGAGGGTGGGGCATCCCATCAGGATCTCAGCTTCAGCAAATGATGTCCATCCCGGAAGCTACAAAACCCAGGCCAGCAGCAACTCGACTATGGAGCAATTTTCAGAAATGGAAGCAACAACAGGCTTGCAGTTTTCTCCAGTGTTGTAGTGGCCTTGGCTGTAAGAAAAGACAAAGGTAAACTCCTCTGAAGGTGGAATGCATCTAGGCTGGGGGTGACAGGAATAGATGAGTCTGCTGGCTTCTGTGTGAATGCCACTCTGACCACAAGGTCCAGCTGAGGGAAAAGCAGTCACATTGTGGAAGCAAGGAAGGACTGAGGCATTAAAAATAGGAAAGCAGAGTTGGGAGACTGACAATAAGAAAGGCCAGAGCACAGGAGATTGCCTTCCTCTCCTAGGTTGTGTCGACATGCACAGGGACAAATTTTCAAAGCCTTCCTTTCTAGTTTCCTTCTCACAAGTGACATTTCCTCCTCTCGTTCACAAGGCCACATGTGAACCTTAAAGGCCACATGTGAGTCTTTGTTAAAGAGTTAACTAATTAACCATCCATTATGCCCCCCAAATGCTCCATTCTACACCCCAATAAAAATATAAGTGGTTTTTGGCATCAAGGTTCCTGATGATTTCCTGTTAGATATTGGTCATCTCTACATCCTTTTTGAAATACTTGTCTTTGACCGATTACCTAGTCTTGAAGCTTAGAAGAAACAAGTACTCAAACGAGTCATTGCATATTTTCTCTGTCCCGAATAGCGAGGAAGCATTTGGCCAACTTCATTCTCTAAGCATTTCCCCCAGACCCAATAGTATCTGAGAGGTGACATCATGAAATGAAACTTAAGGTCCTGGGCTATGCCTTACCTGGGACTGGAGAGATGATGATCCCAGAAGTAACACGTGCTTCTCTGAGGACTGCCTCTTTGTTTGTTTGCCAGCCTTCCCAGGTCATGTAAAATACACAGTCAACCCAGGAGTCAAACCTCCATGTTTGCATTCCTTCTTATGACATGATAGCACAATGGAGACAGAAGTCATGGGTAGACTCCTATTTCCCTAGACAGGACCTATCATGGTTTGTAATTAAGTATTCATTAACGTCTTACTTTCTTCGTATTTGTCTCCTCTGTTAGACCAAAGGATCCACCAAGGACGGAACATATTTTATTTCATTCTTTAGCATCTAGCTAATCCTATTGTTGAGTAAGTAAGTTTCTATTTTAAAGATCGTCTTGAGACCTGTCATCTGACATTAGGCTCATAGACCTGAATCGCAATGCAGCAGCTTCCTTGTATAAAACACCCATTACCGTGTAAAGATAGGCTAAGGTGAAGTCATAGCTCAGCCCACTGAAAGAGTGACAGTGAAAAATAGTCAGCAGGCTTTTGCTACAGTGGCCAGAACAATGATTGCTGTAATTCTCTGAACTGTATAGTCTCTATCACACTGTCCAATTGTTTACTCACAAGAGCAGCCATGGGCAATTACATGAACAAATACGTGTGACTGTTCCAATAAAACTTTACAGAAATACTCAGCGCCTGTAGTTTGTCAGCCCCTGGGGTAGGAGGTTAGCAGGATAAAAGAACTCACACTGCTCTAAAACTAGGGTTGCCCTGCCTGGGAGATGTACCTGAGACTGCTGTGTGAAGCAAGGCAACAACTGTCTCATCAATTCCAAACAAGATTTGTCTGTGGAGTCCATCAATCATAACCTTACCAGCCGAGGGATTTCTGCCTATGTTGACTCCTAATAGAACAATCTCTAACACCCATAATGGTGTCTAATGCCTAGGAGGAACCTTGTAATTGCCCATGGAAGGAAACTGCTACAGCTTTGAGGCGAAGGAGACATTTTGCCGTCAGCGAGGTCACCTGCTCTTGTCATCATCCCACGAAGATATGTGACATGCTCAGTGTGCCCCTGGCACTGTGCTAACACTGGGCTTCAGCATTAAGCAGAAGAAAGTGAGTCCTCTCATTACAGGGCCCATGGTGGATGAGGAAGGCGGCCAGTGTGTGGTCGGTCCATGCCCCTGAGGAGCAAATACCAGATGTGATGTGGAGAACAGGAGGACAAGGCTGGAGCTTGGACGTAAAGGAAAGAACCCAGGCACTATGGACTGGATGTCTGTAACTCTTTAAACTCCCCTCTTGAAGCCCCAGTCCCTCAGTGGGAGGTGGGGATTTGAAGAGAGGTAATCAGGTCACAAAGGTGGAACCATTATGATATGAGCCCAGAGCAGAGTTATAAAGGGACCTCAAAGAACTGTCCTGCCTCTTTCTACCACATGAGAATAATACACGAAGCCTGCAGCTGCAGTCTGAGAGTTCTCACTAGAGCCTCCCTCCGCTGGTGCCCAGTCCCCAGAACTGTGAGGAACAACCTTCAGTTGTTTAGAAGCCGCATGGCCTATGGTACATTTTTATAGCAATCCAGACTGACTAGGACACTTGGAGAATAAATATCAAGGTGAAAATAAAAACCACCCCTTCCCGAAATCATATTTCTTGATATAAATGGATACATAAGCCTAAGGTCACTGTTTATTCTAGACCAAAAACTTAAAGATCTAGGTGGCAAGCTTAGGAGTCAGGACAAGGCTACAGCTCAAAGGACACCACCACAGCCACACTACAACAAAAGTTGAATATGATCTGAAGTCCTCGCTGCAGCTCTGTCCAAGGTAGAAATCACCTTCAGCCACAGGGCCACGTCACTGAGGATGGCTATGTAAAATAACCATATTTAAACCATGGTTTTCTCTCATTTTCATGCTGACCTCCATCCTTTTCACTCTGTTCACTAAAACAAGTGAATTTCTCAGCACTTATCGCTGTGTCTGAGCCTCTATGCAGGGTTTCCAAGCTGTTGAGTCAGCACTCATCTGAGGCACCTGCACAAATCAGGACATGTCCCCAACAGTTTGGCAGATCTGGGACCCTCAAACCCCTCATTTACTTTAAATTCTGACTCAATTTGGCCATTACATAGTATTACTTTTAAGAACACATTACTTTGAATTAACATATTTTCTGCTTTTAAATAATAAAAGTCCTGAAAGGAGGGTGTGCATGTATGTGTGGGCATGTATGTGTGCATGTGTGTGTATGCATGCATGTGTGCATGTATGTGTGTGCATGCATGTGTGCATGTATGTGTGAGCATGTATGTGTGCATATGTGTGTGCGCATGCATGTGTGCATGTGTGTGTGCATGCATGTGTGCATGTATGTGTGTGCATGCATGTGTGCATGTGTGTGTGTGTGTGTGTGTGTGTGTAGGCACACACGTCTGCGCATGCGTCTGCATTCCTATACCTGTTCAAACTTTGATACTTAATTTTCTATTATAGCACAAAGACTCTAATTATATCAATGCACATGATTAAGGGTCAGCTTTTGACTGGAACTGAAGATTTCTTAGTGTTTCTTTAGCTTAGGCCCTGAGCTTTTGCTCAGCCTACAGCACTCTTACATGACAAAGAGTTTGAAAGCAGAGAAAACTGGGTATGAAAGGGAGACATGGGTACAGGGTGCAAAGAGAATACAGATCATATATAGGATGGAATTACACTAAAAAGGGAATATTAGGTAGCAGTGACCATGAACAAGGTGGAGTATAGGACATGTCCCCCTCCTTGTCCCCCGCAGTAGGTTATGGGCTGAATTAAATGACTAACTCTGTATATTATTAAGTGGGCAGAAAGTAAGGGACACCAGTGAACACATCTTTTTTCTATTTGATGTCAACATTCAAGTAAACACATTTTTATGCCTATAAATTATAAAGCTGTTGTAAAAACTGGGCCTAGTGCACACAGGGCTGCATGGTGAGTGATCCAGTCTAGCCAGCTGCATTTGTACACAGGTGACTCCCTGGGCTTTGTTCCTTGAAAGGTTTTAGGTCTGCACAAACATCATTTTTTTTCCTTTGATGTTCATTAGAAATAAAAATCATAGATGAATTTTATAAGAATGGCACACTTTGGGGAAAATAATGTATAAATCTCCATATCATCATCATCATCACCATCACCACCGTCGTCGTCATCATCATCATCCTTGCTTGAGTTTCAATCTCTCAGAATTCTTTATACATATCAGAGGGCTGGCTTACACTGTAAAAGAGGGATGCTTAGGTCTTTCTGCGAAGGCTGCATGCATCAAAGTCGGGATCAGAGCTGCAAAGTCCACTCTTCACATCACAAGGAGCAGAACGGCACTCATTTCTCTCTGTAAGCCCAGCATAGTGCCTGCTCATGGTGAGGACTCCATGAGAGCTGGTATGTGGACTGACAGAGGGACAGCAGCAGTACAGGCAGGGAGGGCAAGAAGGACAGCACCACCTAGACTCACTCCTCCACACGTAGCAGCAACACAAGCCTCAGAAAATCTACATGTCTTTCCACCTTGTAAATCCAAGTTAGTCCTACACAGCTGTGAGTTGGCAAATTCAGCTGCCATTGTCTCTAGGGGAAGGCACCCTTAAAGGCCAAGCCAGAATCCCCAATGTTTTAATAGACTTTGTATTTTAATTTTCCATTGCCATCTGCTTCTAAAATCCCCAACTCTGGGCCATGTTACTGAACCTCTCTGAAAGGGAGGGGATAGCAGTCTTCTGTCTTAGATGGGGTTTGCAAAGACATGGGCTGAGACTGGTATGGGAAGAATTCTTGGGCGATTTCTCTCAGAAATAACCCTGAGAAAGAAAATGAAGAAGGCAAGATTCGGCATTGATGGAGGTTAAACTGGGATTTAACTCCGGTTAATTGATTCCAACAAATCAATTGCTATATAAAGGGATTTCTCGATGAGCGAAGCTTAGAATTTTCATGCCCTAGGACAGTGACCAAGCTACTGAACATAGACTGCTTCTAGGGAAGGACATCACGTTTTGAGGAAGCAACTCCTGTTAGTTGGCAGCAGTGCCTGGGGAGGGATTCTGCTGTGTTGGAAGTCACCAGTGCCATAACAGTACCAGCTGAGAGAGTAGGAGGATTGGCCCTGGAGAGGGGCATTACCTTGCCTTACTGCACCTGAGTACATGCTCCACTGTCAGCAGACATTTCCTCCCTCAGTTTGAACACCCAGTCTGGTTTGTGTGTTTTGAGCAGTTGTTGGACTGTTAATGGGGTATCAGCAGCCCGCACCCCAGCTGGTCCTGAATCTGCAGCTGTTCCTCATCCCTTGCCCTGTTGCACAGACTCATTTTCACCACCCTCCGCTGTTCCTTTGTTAACTAGTGTGTCATGGGATGTGGCCTGCCATTGAGGCAGAGACATAGACTGAGTGAGGTAGAACCTTTAGACTCTGGGGCTCGAAGACCTCATTGTGAACAGATAATATCTCCTACAAATGAGCCCACTCCACTGCCAACAGGCAAGCATCCTCCAGCAACTGTGGGAAAAAAAAATCCCAATACAGAGGTGTATCTGGGGTGGAGAGATATCTGAGGTATCTGCTACATCTTCTAAATTAATGGCCTAGTGAATACAGAAAACACAAGATGTCTATAACACTTTGTAAACCCAAGTTATTCTTACTACAGCACAATTCTGACTTAGCAGAATCAGCTGCCGTCATCTCTGGGGGAAGGCCTCTCTTAAGGACAAGTCACATTGCCTCTAAAGCTCTAAGTTCTTAGTTATTTTCAGAAAAAAAAATCCCCAAATGAGCTTGATGGGAAAGGTCCATATTTGACATTATCAAGGGGCACAAGAAACACACAATTTATTTTCATGGTGACCACTTAGCTGAGTAAGATGCTAACTCACCAGAAACTTGAAACAAATCATAAGCTTTTTTAAAGCCCATATTTTTTTTAAAGCCCAAGTGATTTAACATGACACCAAGCTTGAGTTAACATGCTACATGGTTGTGGAGATATTAGGGTTTAAACAGATGTCAGCATTTTTTTAACCAAGCGGAAATTGGATTCTACAGATGTTCAGTAAGGAGTTCAAAGTGACTGTGTGCTAAATAAAATGAACATCTGAGGGGAAAAGGAACTGTTTTTGTATTTCATGTTTGAAGATGTGCTTTGGGGAGCAAAGATGATTTTCAAGCTGATCAGACAAAAAAATCTGTTTAACTTTTCCAAACGCTGCTTTCTCTTTCTGCCCTAACGTCTAGGTGTGCTGGGGTTTGCGCAGTAACACAGGGTTGCTGTGGTCCAGCTCCTGCCTCCAGACTCTGCTTCTTTGTCCTCGTGACGTTCATCCTGCCTCTTCATGGTTTTTGTACCAGAGGCTATGATGTCATAACTGTCATCTCCTTGCAGATTTTTGTCATTTTGGGCCTCTTTAGAAAGCGTCAGTTCATGCACTGACATAATGGAAATGCTTTTGCCGATGAAGAAAAGGGTTTTATGGTTGTGAGAAAATGAATATCCCTGTGAGTTTCACCTCTTATTAATGAGTCTTTTAGTTATATTGCCCAGTTTAAAAAGCACACTTTGATGCCAGTTAATACTCTGTTGTACTCATAGATGGCACCTAACTCAACTGTCATCAGAGAGGCTTCCTCCAGCAGCTGATGGGAGCAGACGCCGAGACCCACGGCCAAATATTAGGCTGAGCTTGGAGAAACCTGAAGAAGGTAGGGGGAGGACTATGGACACCATGAGAACACAGCCCACAGAATTAACTAAGCAGGGCTCATAGGGGCTCACAGAGCCCACAGGTCTCTGCATATATGTTGTGGTTGTGTAGCTTGGGATTTTGTGGGACTCCTAACAGTGGAAGTGGAATGTCTCTGACTCATTTGTGTGTTCATGGGACCCTTTTTCTCCTACGTGATATGAGGGTTTGTGACAAATTTAATTGCATCTTTTTACGCCAAGTTCAGTTAATATCTCTAGAGGCCTGCTTTTCTCTGAAGGTAAAGGAAAGAGGAGTGGATCTGGGGGAGAGGGGAGTGGGAGTGCGTGGATGGAGTGTAGGGAGGGGCTGCAGTCAGGATGAATTGTATGGGAGAAGAATAAATTTAAAGAAGAAAAGGAAAAAGCACATTTTATATAAGAGGATAGAAATCTATATTTTAAAATGGAAACATAGAATTATACTCTATAAAATGATCACCTTGGGTGTTTCCTTGTTTCTGTATAAGTATACTAAAGTGTCCATGGTATGCATGCATGCATGCCGTCCATGTGTGTGCATCCACATGTGTGGAGATCAAAGGTTAACATCAGCTGTCTTCCTCAGTCATTCTTAGTTTTTGAGAATGGGTTTCCCACCAAACCTGGAATTTACCAATTTAGTAGATTAGCTGCCCAGTTAGCATCAACAATCCTCCTGTCTCAGCCTTTGTACTGCTGAGATTACAGGTGCATGCTACTGTACCTGGCTTTTACATGGGTGTAGGCATCAAACTCAAGTTCTCATGCTTGTCCAGCAAGCTCTTTACTGACTGAGCTATCTCCCCAGCCCCCTTTCTTATTTTTGTCAAGTGTACAATCAGTCCTACATGCTTGCAGCTGTGGCTTAGCTTGAGTAAATACTTCCAGATAATCTTAGATTCACAGAACTGCTTCAGGAGAAATTTGACCAGAGAGAAGAGTAGTAAGACCAGACAGGAGAGAAAGAATATTCTATGAAACCCCATGAGCTGCGTGTAGTCAGAACTCTCCATCCAAGGTACATTCATTTCTAGCCCGGATGTCTAGAATTCTCCTAGACATCCAGGATATAACTTTGGGAAAAAGTCAGCCAGTTGGGCTCCAGAGACAGAATGTGATTCAAGAGGCTCTTGGGATTTCAGTATTAACAATCTCAAATCAAAACAGGACTGGAGAGATACTGAATCCTGATACTTCCTCACCAAGCTCTGCAGGTCACCAGAGAGCCTGTGCAGACACCCACAGGTCAGAAACGGCTCCTAGCGTCTACTCCCTTTCAAGCCTATTGTCACTAGGATCAACAGAGCCAGAACATAACAATGTTCTGGAAGCTCACTGCGCTCTGCTTGCTGAGTGGCATGTATCTGTTTTATATGTGAATATCTTATGGCTGCTTTTGCCTTTATATTAAACCTATTTTGAAAGCATAGCCTAAAGCTATTCCCGCCACTGGCTCCTTTCTCTTTGCTCCCTCATTCTTTGAGCTCTGAAGGAAGCACATCAATCGCTGCTCTGAAAGCTTTGATGGTTCTTTGGCAGTGACTTCAGTCCTGTTGCGCTCACCACAGAACTGCAGTGACTGTCTTATGTGGAGAAGCATATTTGCGGTTGATAAAACGCTAGTTCCATAGCAGGAAAAGTGAATTGATTATATTGGGCATTCTTATAACTGTCACTTTTCTAAATGACAAAAGGGAACAATTTTGGTTTCTTCCCCCATGCCACATACATGCTGATTTTTAATTATAATCAAACATTATTAAAGGAAATCCAAGAGTGAAACCAGGGGGGAAATTATAACTATGGTTTATTGGTCCTCGGGGTAGGAGGAGGTTAGCAGGCACCTTCAAGCTCTTAGATGTATGCAATATTTGACTATGTATATGGTTAACTAGAAGGCATTTCATCCAGCATAATTATATACAGAATAAGGCATGGGAGGAGGTAACTGTTGCAATCTTCTGTAGTCTGAATGCAGAGACACAGAAATCCCACTGCCTTTTACCTCCAAATGGCTGGATTAATTTTATGATCTCCTTCCATTTTTAACCCAAAGATTTTTTTTCTTAGCTGAACAACTTTGTCTTTGTAACTTTCTGCCTTTCTTCAGCTGTCTTGCCCATTGAGCTAAGGGGGGCTTTGCCACATCCACCTTCCTCTCAGAGAGGCAACAAGGCAATAGTTCTGTGCACGGATTGAAAAGCAGGTAAAACATGTTCAAATCAATGCTTCCTTACTCAGCGCCCTCACTGCTAGTCTGTATGGCTGGGAAGGCAGTGTGCCTTGGTTTCTACGCTAGTTTTATGTGAACTTGACTCAAGCTACAGTCAACTGAGGGAATGGCCCTGTAAGATTGGCCTGTAGGCAAGTCTATAGTTCATTTTGTTAATTAGAGTTTAATGGGGGTGGCACTATCCACAGTGGACTGGGTCGCCCATGAGTTGGTTGTCCTGGGTGCTATAACAAATCAGGTTGAGCAAGCTGTGAAAGAGCAAGCAAGTAAGCAGCACCATTCCAGAACCTTTATTTTGGTTCCTGCCTCCAGGTTCCTGCCTTGAGTTCCTTCTCTGACATCCCTGGATGGTGGACTACAGGTTGCAAGTTAAAATAAATCTGTCCCTCCCAAGTTGCTTCTGGCTATGGTGTTTTATCATAGCAGTAAATACAGTGACTATGGCAGAAGTTGGTACGAAGAGTATTGTATTTCTGTGGTAGATGTGACTATGTGGTGTGTGTGTATGGGGGATGTTATGTAGCATCTCAGCTGAAAAAGCAGTATAATATTCAGAGCTCAGTAGGATGCTCTGTGGGAGCTTAAAAATAATCACATTGAGTACAGTGTACATTATGGAAGCCTGGCTTATGAAGAAGTTTCAGAGGAAAGTTTGGGAACCCATTAGAGACTCTACAGGGGCCATTTGTTTGGTGTTTTGTGTTAAGGACCTGTGATATCTGGTCAAATGAAGCTGAAGAATTGTCACTATTAAGACAACAGCATCAAGGAGACAGAATCTTCTTTTAGGAACTGTCTCTTCAGAGTCAGTGCATGGAGGTTCTGGTCCAAGGCTATACCTTGTGCTGGAAGCTGAAGTTGGTATTAAGAATCATTCAAGTGGTACTGGTTATAAAGACTGTAGGGGTCATAGAGAGTGGTAAAGCTTGGTACCCTGTGACAGGGCTGGAGTCCCTGAAGACAGCCAAGGAAAGGTCATTGGGAAAGGTGCAGTAGAAAGCCCAGGATTGAAGGGGTCACGAGGTGGGGGTGGAGTTGAAGCTCAGCAGCATGTAGCAGGGTGAGAATCTCCAAAGATAGCCCAGACAATTTTGTTGAAGGTGCTGCTCAGTTGCTGGACATTCTGGAGATACCATGGGATCTCCAGCTTCAGAGTGGGGCGTGTCTGAACCTAAGAGAAAAATTGTGTGTGCTATGGATGGCATGAGCCCTTCTTTCTTCTCTCTTCTGAGAGGAGGCCAGAAGATAGTGATTAAGTGCCAGTCTGACACAGCTTTAAACCATCAGAGTTTGCTATGGTTTCACAGAGAGTCTGTCCTGGTTCTTCCCTCTTGGAGTAAGAAAGTATTTAACCCATTTTTCATTTTGAAGGAGCCCACAGTTAAAAAGACTTGGTACTTCTAAAGAGACATTGGAACTTTAGAGAGGCTATGGTCATTTTGGTGAAATTATGAATATTTTAATGAGACTTTAGATATTTTAAAATTTTTAAAAAGACTTAACATTTAACATGTTTGAATTAGTAAAGGCCATGGACTTTTGAAATAATTTGTTTTATATTGTTGATATTAATATTCATATGAGATCTTGGGGGTGAACAAGAAAGGAAAAGCTATGGTTTAACAGATATGATTGTGTCAAGCTGGCAAAGGTCAATTGTGCTGGTTAGCTTTCTGTCACCTTGACACAAGCAAGAGTCTTTCTGGAAGAGGGAATTTTAATTGAGAAAATAGCCCCACAAGATTGGTCTATAGGCAACTCTGTAGTCTTAGCAAATTTTCTTAATTAGTAGTTGATGTGGGAGGGCCCAGTCCATTGTGGGTAGAGCCATCCATAGGATGGTGGTCCTGAATTCTATAAGAAAGAAGCTGAGCAAGCCATGGAAAAGCAAGGCAGTAAGCAGTACCCTCTATAGCCTCTACAATACCTCCTGCCTCCAGGTTCCTGCCTTGAGTACTGCTCTGACATCCCTGAAAGATGAACTACAAGCTGCAAGATGAAATAAGCCTTCCTCCCCAGGTTGCTTTTGGTCATCATGTTTTATCACAGTGGTAGACACCCTGATAACAGTTTCCTCAACTGTGAAATGGGTGTGAATGGTATCTGTCTCATGATTATTGTGAAGAACAAATGCATCATGAGGCATGAAGTACGCTGCAAATAATAAATGTTAGTTATCATTATTACCAACATCATGAAAATCCTTAGGAGAAGTATAGTGATAGAGCCACTTCCCACTTTGAAATCACTTGAGAAGTGTCAGAAAAATCCTTAGAGCTATGGATTATCCTGGAAGCTGTGTCTGCTTCTTCTGAATGATCAGTGGGTTCCAGACTATCGTAGAAGAACAAATAGAGAACCCCAAACCTTAAAAAGAGAATCTTGTTCTCTTAACTAATCACACACACACAACACACACACACACACACACACACACAGGAGCTCAAAAATAGATTTGAGGGCTGAGATGGCTCAGTTGACAAAGTGTCATACAGCACAACACTGAGTCATATTTCAGAACCCATGTTTTAAAACAAAACAACAAAAAGTGTGGTAGTCACACATGCTTGAAATCTAAGTGCATGGGAAGCAGAGATGTGTGGATTCCTGGGATTCATGGGCCAGCCTTGTCCAATCAATGAGATCCAGACCTGTGAACAGCCCTGTCTCTAAGCAAAGTAGGTGGAGCCTCGGTAATAGCACTTGAAGTTTCCTTTGGGTCTTCATTAATGTACACACACACAACTACACACACATGTGGACACACACATGCACATACATGCACATACACATGGATACACATATACACATACATGAACACATATGCATACACATGGACATACACACACATGGACACACACATATACATGCACATATACGTGGACACACATACACACACATGCATACACATGGACACACATGCACACACTTGGACACACACATGCACCCAGACTGGATTCAGGCTCTTATTTCTAAATGGTTTTTTCTTTCATTTGAAAATAGCTATCCATCAGGGAGTTGTGATAACCGTGATGGTGATGGCTGCTGTCATGAAACACTTCTTTAAAGTGAGTAATTGTTCACTAGTAGGGATAGTAGGAGACGGGGGAGCCTGCCAAGGGACAGGGTTATAGTCTCCTGGGAGCTATGCTTTCTTCTTTGTTTGATGATTTGTCATTTGATTAGTTTGTTTAAATCTGTGTTCCTCAATATGGTGACTTGTGGGTCACCTGCAAGGGCGGTTGTTGACTTGTTTCCCTGCAGACGACTTTTAGCATCCAAATCTCCAGGGATGGAGTGAAGTGGTTTCTGTGTGGACTAGACCTGAGAGGGACTCATGCACACCAACAATGAGAACCACTGAGACAGAGAACACTGGAACATGTTGAAACTGCTGGGATCTTAGCACAAGGAGAAAGGTTATTAACATACATGTGTGCATTTATTCATGGCTGGGAGCTTTCTTCTTCCCTACTTTCTATCACAGGAACTATGAAGTCTTCTGAATTCCTTTTAATAGAAAGATGAATACATGTTTACTAAGTGTTTGCTCTCTGCCGAGGGTCAGGATGAATGCGGCAAGCATTATTACAGGAGGAATATGTCCGTGGAGTTGACATGTGTACCCCAAGTCCTCATTTGCCATAATTTAAGAAAATAGATCTTGAAGTGGTGCCAGGGAATCTTATAGCTAAGCTACTGTCTGGCTCTATCAAGGGGGAGTACACATACCCCAGAGGAGCCGTAAAACATCAGCTGAGCATTGATGGGGCTGGAGTCAAATAGAATTCTGTTCTCCTGTGAAAACATGCACATCTGTGGAACTGCATTGCTATAATCAGGACACAACCAAATTCACAGATGTGCCCAATTTTCTGTTTCTTCTACATTTACCAGTTCCACAGCACAGTGACAAATGAGGAAAGTATTGCACTGATTTCACATAGCATCTCATGAAGCTACTCACAAATCCCCATGGTGGGAAGAAACCTCCCAAATGCTGACGGTTAAGTGCCGCATCTGTCTAATCCATCTCTGGGACACAGTAAGCTCTCTGTTCCCCTGCATAAAGCAAGTCGAGGAGATCCCAATATCCTAAGTCACATTGCAGAAGAAAACAATTTTCTTTTAAAAATCTTTCTCTTTCCAGTTATTTCTATCCTTCTATTTTTATGTTGTTAGGTAAATGAGTACATATGTCTGATAATTATAAAATAAAACCTAAAAATAGCTAATGAAAATAGATACACACCCAATCTTGGTTCCCTCGATTTACGTGGTTTTTAACCTTTATTTTATTTTTTTAGATCTTAAAATGCCAGAAGGTTCTAAAAACCCTCCTCCCAACACTGAGAAGTGGAAGCTAAGATTTTCATAGTTTGTGAACACTGCAGGACAGATGTGCTCCTGAACTCACAGCAGCTGAGTTGCACAAGACCTGGACCAGATCAAGTCAGTCACCATTCTAGCATGCAGAGGGCAGCTCTGCATTATAAACCACAGTAAGGAACTGTGCAGTGCTCACCAACACCCATACATAACGTAAGTAATGGACAGGCGATGGCTTCTGGGGGAGTCATTTTTCTTTAAGAGTGTAGGTTACCCACACGCCAGTGAACGGTCCCATAGCCATGTGCGTGTGGTCAGCACAAACTACACTCAGGTTATCAACATACAAAGAGTACAGGAAGTTGGGGAGTTAGTAGATCTGGGAAGATTAGAGGAGAGGGGGGTGGGTATGCTCAAAACACGAAATTCTCAAGATTTAATAAAAATCTAATATTAAAATATTTTTGTAAAAAATATTCATAGTTTGGAAAAGAGAAAACTACTACAGTGGATGATTCTTTTATTATTTATTATTTCAGAGCGCACACATATACATCCACATGTGTGCGCATAAATGTACACAATTCCTTCCTCTTTTTTGCAACATCTTGCTTTTTGAAAGTTTATCTGACTCCACACGCAGTAATCTTGACTGACCTGCCAATTCAGACACTCCTTGTTCTTAGTGACTGAGCACCTGTCCTCACAAGGTCAATCAGAGATGCTTGCCCCCACCACACACCCCGACTGTAGCATAGCAAAGACAAACAGGCACTTATCCCTTCTAGCAGCTTGTCTTGCAAGAGTTTCCCACTGCTTTCGGCTTCTAGAGACTCACATTTTCCTGACATGCCTCTTTAGTCTTACCTTTGCTGCTTTAGTCACTCTGCCTCTTCCTCACAAACCTTGAAAACTTACAGGACCATACTGTGGCTTCCAATCAGCTGTCAATCAAAATCTTCACCAGTTGGCTTGCCTTTGGTAAGGAGCTAGTTGAGCATGGCCCTCCCCCAATGGAATGGAGGAAAATCAGGGTTGGCTGTGTGCAAATAAAGCATTTTCCTGAAGGAATTAGTTCTGTGTTCTGTCTGTTTTAGAAACGAAGATGTTTCCATCCACGGGAAGATTTGCACATGGCTGTGGGAAAGAAATAAAAGATTGTAATCTAAGTGTGAACGTGGGGAGAGACGTGTCTATCCCAGCACTGGTGAGCAAGAGACTGGCATACAATGGTGGAAATGCTGGCTAGTGTGGAGGTTGCACTGACTGGAACTCTCAGATCTTCAGGATTCCAGAGATACCTTTGATGTCAAGATGCAGGATCCATGCCTAAGAAAGACAATCTTATGGTAGTAAAAAGGCTTAAGTGTATGTGACTGGAGGAAGCGTCCCTGTACTGAGTTAAACGGCATGGACAAATCCCTCACAGGCCTCCACACATGCTACAGGAAATTGGAATGCAGATGTAACATGCCCACTTAGAAGGATGGGTAGGTCCAGCTATAAAGGAACCGTATCTGGTTTCCTTGTGAGACAAGGCAAGAGCATACTGTATTAGGGCATGATACAGAAAGCTCCAGCCTCAGCAGAGGAGGAGGAGGTTCAGAAGGTCACCAGAGAGTCTCTGCCTACTTCCGACTCCCTCCCATGGTGGCTCTGCTCCACAGCTTACAACTCACTCACAAGCCACCAATCACAGCTGGTCTGATGTGCGATGATGTGTTATGCTGATCCACACCATGGCCAGTTGTTGTTCCTCATCTGGAATATTCCTGTCTCCTCAGGAATGCCTCCTTTCCCATGGTCTTTAGCACATGGCATCTAGGAAAGTGCCTTTTACTTAGAGAGCAACACTTGCCTCCACTAGAAAACTGCTGAGCTACACCAATTTTGTTAAAGTCAAACACTTTTAAATTCTTTTGTATAAGAATTTTAAGACTCTTTGTAGTTGGGTGGTGCACAGATGGCCTACTCATCCTTGGTTCTGGATGACAAAATGTTTACAAAGCCTCTTCAGAAACACTTCCCCCTCACGTGTCCCCTCTGACTGGAAAGCTAGCTCCATCGAGACACCTCTCACAATGTGTTATTGTTCATAGGTCTCTGATCTGCAAGAGATAGGGGAATTCCTCAGAGATGGGGTACCACTCCTTATTTACTGATGTAGCTCCAGAAACCCCCAAAGTATCAGCAAAGAAGTGAGGCTCAGTAAACTGTTGCCCAGAACATTAATACCCAATGCAGGCCTGCTTTGAACGTAAGTACTGTATACTGAATGAATTTTCAGAAACAGAAATAGGTGGGTTTGGTACTTTTACATCATTCAATTTGGATATTGCTTGGTGTGGGGTGTGTGTGTGTGTGTGGTGTGTTTGAAGATATTGGTGATAAAGGGCTGGGGAAGTGTAAAGTATTTGCCATTAGAACCTCTTAGTTCAACCTCTAGCATTCATATAATCTTATATCCCAGTTCAGGGTGGCAGAGACAGGGGGATTCCTGGGGCTAACTAGCCAGTCTAGTTAAACCAGGATTCTAAGGCCCAGTGAGAGACCCTGTGTCAAAATATGAGGTAGATTAGTCCCAAAGAATAACTCCTGAATTTGTCTTCTGATTCCCATATACATGAGCATACACATATACACTCATATACGAGAAGGTAAGTGTGCACACATATACACAGAATATTAATAATGAAACACAATTATAAGTGAGGCCATTTTCAACTAATACCATGTCTTGTGAGTGCTTCAAACACAGGCTGTTCATTTGTCAAGTGAATAAATGTGTAAACTTGGATAAGGCAGTATGGTCAAAACGAGATGTGTCACCAACACTCTTTTTAGGAACCAGAGATAGCGAGACTGCTTTTCTTAATGAAGTACAGAGCTTAGTGTAGCTGAAAAATGTTTCAGTATCATGATAAATGTTCAAGAAAATGCGTTTTTCCTAATATAAAAGGAAGCAAATTCTCCTATTGAATTGTTTGAAGGAATAGTACACAGAAGTGTAAAACCCCAGAGTAGACGATAAAGGATAAAATGCTACCAGCAAGTCAAAGGATTTCCCCGTGCTTTGAGAGACAGCACTGCAGAGTAGATGACTCAAGAATTATTACATGCCTGAAGTGTTTTTAACTGGCATTTATATTGTGACATCAGCAAAAATACCAGTTACGGGGTCTCTCCACTTTTACCAAAGTGCCAGGGGTAGAAAAGTAGTTGGCAGAGAACTTTTCTTCTAGAAAAAGAAAGGGACATCAATGTCCAGAAAAGAATCAACCAATTGCTGGGTCATTCCAGATAGGCATACCTGCAGAATTTCTGTAAAGCGGACTGACTTTGGCCATGACAATCCTCAGTCCCCCATAAGGATCAGTTACATTTTATTCCTTACTGCTCTTCCCTGGGGCTGTAGAGTTATCTAAACCATGGGGGACTGAGCAAGCATGACCTCTGCTTAGCCTTGGACACCCCAGATCCCTTTCATAGGGGTGCTCATTCCAGTTTCTCAAGCTTGAGTGGTACAAGTTGGCATAGCAAACTCTGTGGTAATACACCCGTTAATAGCACCAAGATGTCCTCTTATGCCTTTTCCCATGTCAAGGGCACTTACAATGGGCTGAGCTCATGAGGCCAATAGATTTTTCCAGGCTGTTTTATACATGGAAATGAAAAGCTAGTATCTGTGATATTTCTCAAGACCTCAGAGTCAGTTAAAAAAAAAAAAAAAACAAACCTCAAATTCCTTTTTAAAATCATTTTTTGAGATACAAAAGAGGGTGACACTGAAATCAATAAGTTTATTTCCAAACTGCAGTACCATGTCATATTTAGTGTTAAATGTAGATGTGATGTTTTCATTATATTTGAAAGCAAAATATAGGTTAGATTTCATTATTTTATTAAGTGACCAAGAAATAATAAGGAATCATAAAATGTTGTCTATGGTCAAATAGTTATTAGTGAAAAATTACAAGTGCCAACTTCTCAAATGTATAAGAATTATAGGCAACATGTAATGAAAGGATGTATTCCTGAATTTGGTATCATGTTTACTGAAGCAGAGGTGGCCTGAGAAAGACTTCCTAGTGTCTACAGAAGTGGTTCACACTTACCCAAGATAACACTGTTACTTAGAGTAAATATAAATCAGACCCTAAGTCCTTCTCCCTTCTCCTTGGATACCCTTTCAGGGTCAGACCACCAAGCAGAATGGAGAGAAATAAAAATAAAAACATGTGAAAACAAGCCATTAAACTGGGCAGTGGTGGTGCACAGCTTTACTCCCAGCACTTGGGAGCCAGAGGCAGGTGAATCTCTGAGTTCAAGGCCAGGCTGGTCTACAGAGTAAGTTCCAGGACAGCCAAAACTACACAGAGAAACCCTTTATAAAAAAAAAAAACAAACAATCAAATAAATTAAATTAAAAAGTGTGAAAACCAAGCAGGAAGGAGTGCAGGGCAAAAACAGTGCTGGCCTGGGCTCAGGCACTCTGCTTCACATTCTAGGACATCACAACTGGCTCAGCTTGGGGCTCAAGCTGTCTCTGATGAGGCAAAATGAGACCACTGATCAGCTTGCAAAAGATGAAATGGCTACCATTTTGGCCACGGGTAAAGGGGCAGCCATAGCCGTAGCCATGGCCTGTGTTTTAGGCCAGTCCATAAAGGTTTCTTGGCAAAGTGAAAGAAACTCCAGGGAACAAGACATGGGTGAGATGCCAGTGAGTGGCTTTGTCTGGTGTCACAGCAATGTGAGTGCTAAAGGACCACACCACACACAAAGGCTCTTCCTTCCCTGGTCTGGCCCCTTCAATCATCAGTTTTTCCCCTCCTAAGCCTGCCTGAAACCTGTTATTACTCAGACATCTGTGTAGGACATTCGTATAGCCCCAGTACCAAACGGGATACTCCTCAGAACTCATGTCCCTCTTCTTCAAAGCAAATGTAGAGAGTGGGGTGTAGCTGGGACAGTCATGCACTCTCAGGCTACTGGATCCTACCAGCTCACATACTCTTTAGAGTTAATGCATTCAGAATTTCAATATCCTAGACAATTATATTCTCATTTATCTATTTGAATGCCACAACTAGGAACAGGATTACTATACATAGTCCATGTATTTTGCCACAAACAGACTTCCCCCTTGTAAAATCACAGCTGTAGAAGTACCATCTGCCCAGCTTGATTTCATTCATGAAAAGAAAAGATACACCAAACACATTCCAAAACGGAAAGAGGCATCTTCTTCACTCTGAGGATGATGAATCCCTCATTTTTTTTTTTTTTTTGACAGTTAAAAACAATGGTCACAAGGAAAGGTTAGAAACATCTAGATAAAGGCAGCAGTGGGCTGTTTGGCCAGAAGAGAGAACATTTTCTGTCATCACTTTCAAAAGTTTCCTTACATTCACAGATTTTTTGGGGGTGGGGTGGGGGGGATGCATACAGTTAAAGAATTTTCCAGGAAGTTCTAGAACATTCAGAGGATCTCCTGACTCTATGCTGCTATGCTGTGGAAGTAGAAAATGAGAACTGAAAAGGAGAAAAAGAAGAAAGGAGGCCCAGCTCTCCAGGTTCTTCGTGGCCACTGGTTTTTAGTGCCTGGCTCCTGAGGGTTTCTCGAGGCCTCGGCTCTGACCACCCTGCTAAGATTAATTACTTCCTTTTACAGAATCAGTCTTCGGTGTACTTAATGAGGGAGAAATAGGATGTGATTTTCCCCCTTCGGAATCACTCTAGTATGATCTGCAAGATGATTAGCATGGCTCAGCCATGGTTGGGATATTATGGCTTAAATTATTCCTATTAGTTTCCAGCTGACCTTGGAATACAAACATTACATCTGATTTCAATGAAACATTAGACTTTGTTGTTTTCAGTTAACTAATGAAACAGTTGAACCTTCCCATGACTTGTGGTGACTATAATAAAGGGTAAGTATTATCACAAATAATGCAAGCCAATTGACAAGATGGCAAAGCAGGAGTCTGGCAGTTGGGCACCAAGGATTCTAAACATGTGACCTGGACACTAAGAAATAAGCAGAATACCACCCAAAGGACTGGCATGGTGCCGTGCATCCCTGCCAGAACTCAGCCTCTGTGGCTTACAGCAGCACCACCTTTAGACAATAGGTTTTGGCGCAGAAGACCCGTTATAAGAAGCATTGCGTTAACAGGAAAAGTCATTTTCAAAGTCTGTTTGATGCTTAAAGTTCTCGAGTACACACAAAACATTTCAACCAATACTCCAAACTGATTAAAGCATTTATGGAAAACAAAAGTGTTTTGCCAGAGGGGAAAATCTGAGGGAGCTCGGTTGTTGTTGCTTGTTTGTTTGTTTTCGCTGAGGTGTAGAACAGAAACCCCAACTTTGACAGATTTCCAGGTTCTAATTTAGTTTTAAAAGTTTAAGAGTTTATGCCACACTCAAACAATTTATACAGACTCAGTGGGTTTCCAAATCAAATATAACGGCTCTCATGCTGTAGGACAGGGAGGGTGTCCTCCTGCCGTCCAGAATCCTGGGCTGGATCACAATGCCTCACACATAGTACATGCTTCATAAATGAATGGAGAAAATGAGACTCAGGGAAGATAAAGAGACCCCCACCTCATAATGCACTCCAAAGATGCCTGCTCAAGTCCTCCTTGTCTTTCAATTTGCTTCCACTGACCTGTCCCAAGCCCATAATGCTTAAGGCACACACACACACACACACACACAGTAATCAGTGCTTGCATAGGCCTAAAGCAGCTCCTCCTCTGAAGCAGGGTTGGGGAGCACTCTCCTTTCATCTCTATGAGTCTTTATAGATGGGAGGATAGTTAGCTAAGAATCCCATTGCCCTGGCTGTGAGCAAATCAGAGAGGTCATCGCCAAGAGTTCTGAGGTAGCCAAGGAGCTGTTTGCATTTAGAGGCACACAGACTGACTCGCAGCTGAACTTCCCCCTTCAGATGTGTTTTTCTTCCCTTATTGTTACTTGAGAAAATCTACATTATTCTTGAAGAACTTGATTTTTTTTGAATGAGTATCATCCCTTCGTGCTTGCACAACCAGGCTTGGGGAGAGGCAAGGGGGAGCTTCAGGCGAGACGCTCTGCCAAAGCTATCATTGATTGGAAGAATCTGTTTTTCCCTCAACTTTTAACCACATTTTAAAAAACTTGTACAGTGTGTTTCCCCGGTTTCTGTTCTAAGTGATGTCACTCCCCAAGAACCTAAGTATTTAAAAAAGAAATCATAATAAAAAAATGTGCTTTCCAGCCGCAAAAGACAGAATAAAACTGAGGCTACCTCATTGTTTCGAGAAAAATAATTGTTCGTGTACAGAATGCTGAGTGTTATCTGCTTGCTCAGGTTAATAAAAAGGTGATGAATTTACAGGTCATTGTCAAGGAAATACAAATACAGCTGGTTTGGTTAGGACAAACGTTGTGCCAGACTCTCCCATCTGTGCACCTTCTGGGGCCTGTGGAAGGAAACAGTGGCCACTCACTCGGTATTCGCTTCATGTTTGGAGATCCCAGCAGCTAACATCATTCCGCCATGTTTGTGCAGGGGAGCAAGGGACCTGTCTCAGAAGAAGAGAGGCAGTTTAAAGCTTTGGTTCATAAACAGATATTTCTTTTCTTTCTTCCTGTGAGGGAAATAAACCTTCAATTTGTCCTTCTGAAACAATTTGCCATTTAGCCAAAAGGTAATTAGAGACAAGAGCTCCGTGGGGCCACTCACTCTGCCTCTTGGCAGCCTGGGCCTGCCTTTCTGTGGGGTTATTTCAATTTCTTTGTCTACTTCAGTTTCTAGTGTCTAAAAACCTCTCCATTAAACATTGTAATGCCAATAGACTCATAGAAAAATTTATTCTTGACAGTAAGGTGTGTTTGATTCTCAGGAAATGGGTCACCTGTGGTCCCAGACTCCTACCAACACAGTCTAACACAAAATCCTAAACCTACTTAAAGCATGAGTGTTTTTTCTTGTTAAATGTGGTTTTGCTTTTTGTTACTCAGTCCAATGGGTTTTGACCTTCAGTTTTGTAGGTGAAAATATTATCACAATGTGAAAGAGTTTGGGCATTCTTATTAGTCTTTTTTCTAGATCATTTTTATTCTTGATTCTTCCTAGCGAGTTGTGCCTTTTTCCTCTACCAAACACAACTCATCCTGAGCGTTCATTGTATGCCCAGTGAAGGAGGAAGATCGTGACCCTGTGTGTTGGGGCCACCACAAGCCAGTTCTTTTTACTGTTTCCTCCCTTACCCTCTGCTCTTTGCTTGCACTGAGAGCCAGTCATAGGACAGGCTGGAAATAGAGGCCTCAAGACTGAGATGGAGGATCTGTTTCCTCTGAATTCCTCTCTGGGTACCCACAGCCCCCACCGGGTGCCACCCAGACCACCAGACAGGACAGTGTGTCTGTCTTCTCTCCAGTTTTCTTAAGAAGTATTGACAGATGATAGCAGTCTCTGTTTATGTTTTTGAGCTCCTCTCTGTTTATGAGTTAGAAGTTCATGCTCCGTCAGAGAAAGAGTTTTCAAGAAGTCTGAAACTGCACCCCACTTGGCAATTTAGAGAACACTTTTATAAATGTGTCAAGGGAGCCAGGCAGCGGGGCGGATCCCTGGAGAAGTTAAACAGCTTGTCTAGAGTCTTCCAGATAGTTAGAGTGAGCTGGGACTAGGTGTTCTGGACACAGTCAAGTGGAGTCTCCGGCATGCCTCCACCCTATGCCCACCCTAGTCTTCTGTGTAGGATAAGCCACTCACTCCTGGGCAGATAGTCTGGGGCGTGTAAGAAAGCAGGCTGAGCAAGTCATAGGGAACAAGAGAGCAAGCATGTTCCTCCATGACCTCGAAATCAGACCCTGCCTCCAGGCCCCTTCCTTGAGTCACTCCCCTTTTTGACAGACTGTCATATGGAAATATTAGTGAAATAAACCCCTGTCTACAACCTGCTTTGATCTTAGTCTTTATCCCAGCACCAGGAAACCAAAGGCACCCTTTCTCAAGAAATCATGTGGACAGCATCCGAAGAATAATGACAGCTGGAACTGTCCTCTGACCACCACATGCACATGTACCTGCACACACACATACACATTCACACACACACGTACACACACATGGACACACACACACAGACACACTGAATTGCTAGTACTCTCTTGGTGAGTTTTACCATATTTTCCTGGTTTTGATTGTTTTCATCCTTATTTCCATACCCTCTATTTAGATTCTATTCTACAGTTATAATAAAATATTTTAGTTTTGTGCAAAGAGATTAGAAAAACTGAGACAATATATGTAACATGTAATGACATTATATATAATGGAATATAATTTCACATATATATAAATAACTTATGCAATTTATAACACAAAATATGTAGTATGTAATAAGTAACACATAACATGTACCATGTACCATATAACATATAATATATTATTGCATACATTTACATATTAATGCATATATAAACAATACATAGGTTTTGTGTATATATATATTATAATTTGTATAGCTTTCTTCACATTTTATTTTCTAATTCTGGATTCACTTCCATTGTTTATTGACTATTGTACTTCCTTTGTGTAACTTGCAGATTATTTCATGTTATAGGCACATTTGTGGTACTTTTCTCAAACTCCTCTGGCACTCAGTGTGGCAAGGAGGTCCCATTTTCTTCTGAGCCCTTGTAGGTGACAGAGTGAAACTTAGAACTGACAGTAAGCATTTCTGGTGCTGCTTCTTGCTGAGATCTTTGGAAAGTGAAATATTGATGCTCTTAAATTTCACTGGGGTCACCTGGTGCCACGGGACTCCTGCTAAAGAGTGAAGGCATAGGATGTCTGTTCTGTGACCATTCCCCCGCACCCTCTCCTCACTTCCTCATATGGCAGTGTCCAGTATAGTAGTCCCCTCCTCCCTCAGGCTATTCCCCAGAGTGAGGAGAGTGACAAAGTGGCTAACAGAACATCCTTACGGCTGGCTGTTGTTCGGTCTGGAAATTCCTGGCCTCTGCTCTTCGGTGCTCCCCAGAGCACTATTTCAAAACTTTAGGCAAAAATCTCTCACTTCTTTCAGAGTCTAGCTTTCTGACGATAGCCCCAGAGTTTTCCTTTCCTGGCAGGCACTCAGATGAGTGCAGAGACGGGATGCCCTTCCATAGGATTCACCTGGCAGCTAGCTCACCTTGCCTTTGGCATTCAGGGACTTTGAAGTGCAGACTCTCCTGGAAGCCTGTGTGTGTCCCAGGCTCACCTCCTGTGTCCCGAGTCCTGTGTCTCTGTCCTGGGCTAGGGTTTCCTCTGCTGTCTATGTCATCACTTATGTTTTGTATATTCTCCAAGATTTTTGACCAACAAACGTTTTATAGTATTGTTCTGCTTTCATTAAAAAAATCTTTGCTTGTATTTCAGAGGGCTCTTTGGAGGAAAGAGGACCTAGGTGTCCAAGCTCAGCTTGCCATTTTAAAGCAGAAGTCAAGGCTCAATTTTTTAAAACAAAGCTTACTTCAAGAAAGAATTCCTAATGGAAATAAAACAAAATCGGGTTGCTTCTGAGTGGTCTCAATAAACGAGCCACATGTGAGGGTCTTGTGGACAGAAACTCTCTCCTGCTTGGCCTTGCATGAGTCTTTAATAAACAGTTACACTTGGGCTTTAGAAGCACAGCCGAGGAGAACATGAACATGTTACAGAGAACTAAAAGGATGCAATAAAAGTGATTCAGGCTTGGGTAATAGGGTATTTGAGGAGAAGTAAACAGAATCAGGACTATTTATCCCAGCCAAGCGAAATTTCAGATTGTCCTAATATAGTAAGGTTTCCAGTGCACAAAACACTAATGGTGCAGATCAGATTTTCTGTATCTCTATTAAGGCCAAAATAAGTAGAAACGAACTTTAATTGCAGGACACAAAAGATGAGAGAAAAACTGCTTTAGGACAAAAGTACAAAGGAACTTTTCGAATACTGGGTTATTAACATTGGCAGTGGAATACCAAAGGAAGGTACAGAGAAAAGTCTTCCAAGTCTTAGGGGAAAAAATGAGGGGGCAGGGTGTTTAATTGAGCTCTGTCTGGAGAGAGGAGTCCACAGTAGACTCTCTGGCATTCTCCTCTCTGATGGAGTTGTGGCGAGTCTGACAGAATGGACAGACCACGATTATGTCCATAAAGCTGTACACAGCATCTCTCCTGTCTTTCTTGCAACATAAGTTCATTCATGAGAAGCAGGAAAGAGGAATTCATTGTGTTGGGTTTTTTTTGTTTGTTTGTTTAGTTGTTTTTGTTTTTTGCCAACTATTGAAAAAAATCCACTCTTAACATTTACTTTATGAATGGGAACCTTCTTTGCAAGTTGGCTTCTTATTAAGTCTTCCCAAAGGATGTTTTCTCAGCAACACATGACATAACAGCCTAGCACACATACCCTGGTTATTTACAACTGTTTAGTTGCATATTTTCTATTCAGGCAGCCCTCTGATTTATTATTTTGATAGAATTGCCCACGTGAAAAGTGGAAGACAAAAGGAGTTTTTAGTGAAGATTACTTAGTGAAATGAGACTTCAGATTCTCCTAATATAGTAAAGTTTCAAGCACACAAAGGACGAATGTGAAGTTGCATTTTCTGTATCTCTCAGAAAGCCACATCAATAAACTTTAACTATGGGGGCAGAAAAGGAACTGTAGGTGAAACAAAAATAGAAGAATTTTCTGAATGTGCAGGGTCAGCGCTAGCACTAGAACATCCACTGGAGATGTAAATAGTTGTCCAGTTCTTAGAAACACTAGGAGGCATTTAGTCACAATGACTGGCAGTGTTTCAGTGACAGAGATTGTTCAGTTTATGAGGTAGGGGTATGATTCTGTCTTTCTATGCTTGGAGATGTCATGAAGATCTTGCAGATTAGAGGTGAGTCCTGGAGTAGACTTTGCTGTATGGCAAGCTCAAAGCTTCCTGGCAGGGGAGCAAAGTTCATCTCTTCCTTCTTTGCATGGATGATGGGAGATGACATGTGAGACCTACTAGACCCATCAACTCAGAACCTGAATTTCGACATTTCCACAAAAGCATAAGAAACTCCCCATTGCTTGTCAGCCTCCTTCACATTGCTAAGTGCTTATCAGAAAAGGCAGTGGACTTGAGGTTGATTCTGCCCAGTCTCTTCCCTGGCCTCTGCCTCTTCTCTAAGCAGAATCAGTCTGTGGGAGCATTTTGACATTCACCTGGGAAGTCCTTGCTCTTGGAGTGCATGCCAAAGTTGTGCAGAGGAAATCTGCCTGCAGGTGACATAATGACAAGGTTTTTTGAGTGTCAAAGTGTTAACATGACAAACACAGGAAGTATTTCTCTTAGAAGTTCAGAGAACAGGTAGAGTGGATAGGTATAGGCAGTCATGGAGGAAGAAGTTCTGAGGCGCTGGAACACAGGTCAGCTCTAAAAGAATGATTCTAACTTGCATGGATCGTGATGTCCTGGAGGGTTTGTTCAAATGGAGTGCTGGGCTTAATCCCCCACCATTCCACACACAGACCTCTAGCTTCCATTTGGTAAAAATGAGGCAGGAGCCCAGAATTTGCATTTCTAACCAGAGACTCTTCCACTTCCACCTGTTGTGCTCATGATGCTGAGTGGGAGCCACTCTGAAGAATTCTGGGATAGAGCAGAGATTTCCAACAGGGCTGCGGGAAGCTTTACACTGCTCTCCCAGAGTGGACATTTGGCAGTATCTGCACATCTCTTTGGGTGGCACAACTGCTGCTAGCATCTAGTGGCTAATGGCCCAGGGATGGGGCTAAATACTTCCCAGTGCACAGACAGCCCTTAGCTACAGCAGGATGCAGCCACGAAGGCCAGCGTACAGAGGTTGAAAAGCCATGACCCCTCACACCGAGCCTTGGCTGTTCCTCACAAACAATGGAAAACCTGAAGAGTCCTAATCACCTGGAGGCACCCGGATCACCAATGTCAGGCTCCCTAGGAATGAGAGCTGGGGACCAAGGTGTCAAAGCTCTTTTGGTACATAGCCAAGGTTGACAAAGGGGGAAAAAAGCCTCTGAAGAATGAAAAGTAGGCAGATGAAAATGATTCCAAGATCCATTTTGTATATATATACCTAGGAGGCTGTCCAGCACCATATTTTCCAGGCTTTCTTGTTCTTCAACTGCTGGATTTAAAGCAAGACTACTCATCTTGGGGACGGAGTCCAGTGGCACAGCTGAGTAGGAGCTAGCAGGTGGCTGCTCTGTTTGCTACCTCTATATCTTGCCATGATCCCAACAGTAGCTTTGTTTCCCTGTGGCTTTACATATTTGGGGGTAGTGGTTATGTTTTTCACAATTTTATCTTTTACCCAGGTTCTGCTGATCCCTCCATCCTCCCATGGCCCTTTAGGCATTTCATTGCCAAAGTTTGTTGCTATTTCAAAGTGACAATTTGGTGCCTTTATCTCTATGCACATTTTTGTAAGTGATCTGATTAAATAATAACTTCATTTGCTGGGTGAATGTGCTGAACATGTGTGCCAGACAGCTGGGCTTTGAGACAGGCTTTGTGGGCTCACAACCCTGCTGAGGAGGGCCCCATCCGAACTTCGATACTCAACTGCAGCAATCCAGAATTCTTACTACACCGGAACAAGTACCCGCATTGTTGATCACCAGGCTCTGAAAATGGTCTCTTAACTGGTATAAAGCAGTACACGGAGAACGTGATGCTCCAAACACAACTTAGTTTATTTCCACAGTAGAATGTGACTATTTCTAGCATTGCAGGGAAGGATAATCTAAGATTGATCACACTTACTAGCAATTCTGTGGTGCTCAGAAAGGGATGACAGACTTAGCGTATTGAAAGACAGCATCACTTGGCTTCAGTGACCTAGCTTAGGTGGTAGTGAGTACTGGCCTGGGAGTGACCAGTTTCTCTTCTCAAATTTTACTGAGGTGCAATTTCCAAATATAACTGTCTCTGTTTAATGTCTACAGTGTGTTGAATTTATATCTCTGTGACCTGCAGAATGATCAAGGCAGCCGGAGTAGTTTACATGTCGATCATTGGAGTTACCATTTTGTGTGTGCTGTAAGAATACACAAGATCCGTCCCTTAGTGAAGTTCAAGTATACAATACAGTGTTAGAAGCTAGAATTTCATGCTGTCCAGGGGCTCCCCAGAATAAATTTCTCTTATTTCTTAGACTGTGTATTCCTCGTCCCAAACCCAGTCCATCTCCCAAACTAGCAGTCTGCTTCCCTCTGTACGTTTGGCTTTTTAATAATTCCACATGTAAGTGAGAATATGCAACACGTGCTTTTCCTCTATCTACTAATTTCACTTGGAATATTGACCTCCAGCCTAATCTGCACTGTTACATATGGCGGCAGCTCTTCCTATATTTATGAATGAATAATAATAGTATACAGCTGTATATTTCCATCATATTTCCTTTATTTGTCTGTCAACACCACATTTTCCTAGGGCTATTAGAGCATACAGTAGCGCTCCAGTTAAGTTTTTGAGGTGCTTCTATATTGTTTTCGTAAGAGCTGATGAAGTTTAGTTTTGACTGCTAGCCAACACTTATATAGCATGTCCTGTTTGATAACAGATAGTCATGCTAGCAGACATGAGACTGTAATTCATGGTGATTCTGATTTGTGTCATTGACAGTTAGTGATGCTGACTGCCTTTGCTTTTTAATCTTTTGTTTCTCTCTTTCTCTCTCTTTCTATGTGTGTGTGTGTGTGTGTGTGTGTGTGTGTGTGTGTGTGTGTGTATGTGTACACACACACTTGAACTGCAGTGTGCCCATGGAGGACAGAAAGCAACTTTATTGAGTCAGTTCTTTCCTTCCACATGTGTGTGCATGTGGAACTCAGGGGCTTTTCACATACCTTTGGCGCTTGTAGTAAGAGATCTATTCATGTCCTTCCTCATTTGGAATTGAATTGCTATAATCATTGTTGCTGTTACAAGTGTTGTAGGAATCCCTTATGCTTTTTGTGTGGTTTTATATACATTTTAATCCCATTCCACTGGATCATTTTTGTCTCTTATTTGCAGAAGCATTTTTATTGGTGACAGCAGCAGCAGCTACACACTGCTACTTTTGTATATATCACTTGTGGTTTGTTTTGTTTTGTTTTTGTATATCTTAACAAAAAATCATTGTCAAGACGAAATCAATGGGCTCACATACTTCCAGTTTCATGTTTAAAGCCTTTAACCCATGTTGAGCTAATACCATTTGTTGTGGTTTCAATATGGGTATTGTCCCCCAAATGCCCATGCTTTAAAGATCACTGCTATTGAGAGACACTATGAGTTTTTAAGGAGTGGGGTACAGTGAGAGTTCCTTACATCACTGTGGATGAAACCCTGTCAAGCATTGCGACATACTTTCTTGGCCTCTTGCACTATGCTTCTTGGCTGAAGCTGTATGTTGCTTACTTTATCAAATTCTCTTGTCAAGAGTAATGTGTTTAACAGAGGTCAAAAACTTAAGGCAAAGAAAACTTTTTTCTTTAAAAGTGAATTGACTAAAGCGTTTTTTATAGTAACAGTTTACTAATATACCATTTCTTGAAGATATCCTTCCTATCTCACTGTGTCTTCTTGGCATCCTTGTTAAATATTGTTGTCTATACATGCATATGTTTATTTCTGGGTTCTCTACTCTGTTTAATTGGGACACATACCTGTTTTATGTCTAACCAGTATTGAAGCTTTGTGATATAGATTTAAATCAGATAGTGCAATGTCTCTAGTTTTGTCTAGGATTGCATTAAATCTGTAGTCACTGGATATCTTGGACATTTTATCATTGCTAATTTTTTTTCTTTTTTTTTTATTGGAAATTTTATTTACATTTCAGATGTTCTCCCCTTACCCCATTTTCCCCCTCCCTCCTAGGAACTTCCTATCCCTTCCCCTCTCCTCTTGCTTCTATGATGGTGTACCCCCACCTACCCTCCCCTGTAGCTCACCTCCCCACCCTCAAATAACGCCCCCCCACACACGAAGTCCAGCCTTCATGGGACCAAGGATCTCTTCTCCCACTTATATATAGCTCCCTTGCATATACAGCTGGAGCCATGGGTCCCTCCCTAAGCGTTCCCAGGCTGGTGATTTAGACCCTGGGGGCTCTCGTTGGTTGGTATGGTTTGGAGGTGACTGATCCCTGTAGGCCATGTGTTTGGATACTTCATCCTCAGTAGGTGGAACTCTTTGGGAAGAATTAGGAGCTGCAGCCTTAGTGGAGGAGATGTAGGTTTGTTGAAAGATGTGTGGCCTTGCTAGAGGTTGTGTGGCTTTGCTGGGTAAGGTGTGGCCTTGCACTTGTTTAAATGAACAGGCTTGCTACTTGGCCAAAGGATTCTTTTGTGTTCTCAAGGGTGAGGTATCCTAATGAAAGTAGTATCTATATGCCTCTTGACTTGTTTCAGGGTTTCCACTAAAAGTCTTTGAAATCAGGTACACATTAGGAGAGTTTTATTCAAGGAGAGACTGGGTAGAGCTAATCCATCACTTAATTTAGAAGGGTACAACTCTGAGAAATCCAGTTTGGGGGTGTTACCTGAGAACCTCTGAAGTGTTAGGGAGTGAACTTGGGTTCTGAGTAAAGACTCAGGCTGAGCCACCCTCTCTTCAACGCTCTGCTAAGAGCTTTCATCACAAATAGTCACTAAAGTGACTTGTGAGAAATACTATCATTTCAGATGTTGTAAAAGTACCTCTGAGGCAATAGGATGCATAAAAAAAAAAAAACAGCTAGACATGGATGGTGCTGGGCACAGTGGTGCTGGCACGGTGGTGCATGTCTTTAATCCCAGCATGCTAGAGGCAGAGCAGGTGAATCTCTTATCCTTTAGGCCATCCAGGCAACTACTGAGGACTTAATGTATGCGAAGTTTAACAAACACTGTTTTGGTTGAGCAAGACACACTGTTCCAAAAACTATATTTGGCCACAGACCCTGATTTTATTCATGAAATGAATACTAACTTCCTAAGGAGGTACAGGGCTTTTCACAAACTTCAAAAGATCCTTGACTCTGTAACAGTGTCTGTGTCTTTTAACTCCAAAAGCCTTTAAGGCAGAAAGACTCTTTAAAAAGATTCATGGGAAATATGAGTAACTTAAAATTCATCATGTTTTCTTTAATTATACATTTATATGTGTGTTTGTCACATGTGTGTATGTCCATAGAGGCCAGAAAGGGTGTTTGAACTCCTGAAGACAGAGTTACAGGCAGTTGTGAGCCAACTGACGTGAATCCTCCATAAGGTCATGAAGTACTCTTAATCACTGAACCACCTCTCTAAACCCATTTTATCATTTTATATAAACAACATTGAAATATTTGTTTTAAAGATTAATCATTAATTTACATGTATGTGTGTGTGTACATGTATGCACATGCTTGTGTGTGTGTACGTGCATGTGTTTGTGTGTGTGCTTGTGTGTGTGTGTGTGTGTGTGTGTGTGTATGAACAGGTACCTGTTGAGGTCAGAAGAGTGACTGGATGTGGATCTGGAGGTACAGGTAGCTGTGAACTTAACTGTGGTCCTGTAAGAGTATCTAGTACTCTTTTTTTTTTTTTTTTTAATTTTTATTTTCAGCAAATCAAAAAAAATTTAAAAAGCATTCAAACAGAATAAAATGAAAATAAACAAACAAACAAAATACCAAGGGTCAGATATACTTATACAAGAATTCTATAGAGCCTTCAAACAAGCAACACTTTTTGAGTTATGTTTAAAAAAATTCAGAACCACAATAAGCTCCTTCACAAAGCAAATAATATTGAAATAGTGAAATCAAGTGTAAACCCAACAAAAATATATAAATTATAGTCCAGTATCCCTCATGAATATACATACAAAAATTCTCAATGAAGTAGTTGCAAACTGAATACAAGAGATATAAAAAATAATATTCCATGAATAACTGAACAACTGTTTTTTTTTTTTTTAGAAGACCGTACTCCATATACAGGCTGCATGTTTTGGGATAGTCCCCACTCCAGATGTTTGAGACCTACATGAAAACCAAGCTGCACATTTACAACATATGTGCAGGGAGGCCTAGGTTCAGCCCATGGAGGTAGATCTGTGTAGACTAGGTATGCTCCACGGTTGGTGATTCAGTCTCTGAGAGCTCCAAGGGTTCAGGATCGTTTACTCTGTTGATCTTCCTGTGCAGTTCCTATCTCCTTAGGGCCCACAATCCTTCCACCTATTCTTCTTTAAGAGTCCTCAAGCTCCATCCACTGTTTGGCTCTGGATGTCTGTATCTGTCTGAGTCAGCTGCTGGTTAGAGCCTCTCAGAGGACAGCTTGATGGTCTGTTCTCAGGCTGGAGGTTTAGATCCTGGGAGCTCTGGCTGAATCTTTTGATACTCGTTCTAAAAAGGACAAAAACACCCTCACTTTGGTCTTCCTCCTTCTTTTTGAGTTTCATGAGGTTTATGCGTTGCATCTTAGGTATTGTGTGTTTTGGGGCTAATATCCGCTTATCAGTGAGTGCATACCATGTGTGTTCTTTTGTGATTGGGTCATCTCACTCAGGATGATATTTTCTAGCTCCATCCATTTGTCTAAGAATTTCATGAGCTCATTATTTTTAATGGCTGAGTAGTACTCCATTGTGTAAATGTACCACATTTTCTGTATCCATTCTTCTGTTGAAGGACATCTGGGTTCTTTCCAGCTTCTGGCTATTATGAATAAGGCCGCTATAAACATAGTGGAGCATGTGGCCCTGTTGCATGTTGAAATATCTTCTGGGTATATACCCAGGAGGGGTATAGCTGGGTCCTCAGGTAACACCATGTTCAATTTTCTGAGGTATCGCCAGACTGCTTTCCATAGTGGTTGTACCAGCTTGCAATCCCACCAACAATGGAGGAGTGTTCCTCTTTCTCCACATCCTCGCCAACATCTGCTGTCACCTGTGTTTTGGATCTTAGCCAATCTGACTGGTGTGAGGTGGAATCTCAGTGTTGTTTTCATTTGCATTTCCCTGATGACTAGGGATGCTGAGCACTTCTTTAGATGTTTCTCAATCATTCGAGTTTCCTCAGTTGAGAGTTCTTTGTTCAACTCTCTACCCCATTTTTTAATAGGGTTATTTGATGGTCTGGAATCTAGTTTCTTCAGTTCTTTGTATACCTTGGATATTAGCCCTCTATCAGATGTAAGGTTGGTGAAGATCTTTTCCCAGTCTGTTGGTTCCCGCTTTGTCCTGTTGACCGTATCCTTTGCTTTACAGAAGCTTTGCAGTTTTATGAGATCCCATTTGTCAATTCTTGATCTTAGAGCATACGCCATTGGTGTTCTGTTCAGGAACTTTTCCCCTGTGCCCATATGATCAAGGCTTTTCCCTATTTTCTCTTCTATTAGTTTCAGTGTAGCTGGTTTTATGTGGAGGTCCTTGATCCACTTGGAATTGAGCTTTGTACAAGGAGATAAGTATGGATCAATTTGCATTCTTCTACAAGTTGACTTCCAGTTGGACCAGCACCATTTGTTGAAAATGCTGTCTTTTTTCCACGGGATACTTTGAGCTCCTTTGTCGAAGATCAAGTGACCATAGGTATGGGGGTTCATTTCTGGGTCTTCTATTCTATTCCATTGATCCTCCTGACTGTTCTGTTCCAATACCATGCCGTTTTTATCACTATTGCTTTGTAGTACAGCTTGAAATCGGGGATGGAGATTCCCCCAGAAGTTCTTTTATTGTTGAGTGTAGTTTTCGCTATCCTGGGTTTTTTGTTATTCCAAATGAATTTTAAGATTGCTCTTTCTATCTCTGTAAAGAATTGAGTGGGAATTTTGATAGGGATTGCATTAAATCTGTAGATTGCTTTCGGCAAAATAGCCATTTTTACTATATTAATCCTTCCAATCCATGAGCATGGGATATCTTTCCATCTTCTGAGATCTCCTTCGATTTCTTTCTTCAGGGTGTTGAAGTTCTTGTCATACAGGTCTTTTACTTGCTTGGTTAGATTCACCCCAAGATATTTTATACTATTTGTGACTATTGTGAATGGTGTGTTTCCATAATTTCTTTCTCAGCCAGTTTATCCTTTGTGTAGAGGAATGCTACTGATTTGTTTGAGTTAATTTTATACCCAGCCACTTTGCTAAAGTTGTTTATCAGGTTTAGGAGCTCTCTGGTGGAAGTTTTGGGGTCACTTAAGTATACTAACATGTCATCTGCAAATAGTGAAACTTTGACTTCTTCCTTTCCAATTTGAATCCCTTTGATCTCCTTCTGTTGCCTAATTGCTCTGGCTAGGACTTCCAGAACTATATTGAACAGGTAGGGGGAGAGTGGGCAGCCTTGTCTAGTCCCTGATTTTAATGGGATTGCTTCAAGTTTCTCTCCATTTAGTTTGATGTTAGCTACTGGCTTGCTGTATATTGCTTTTACTATGTTTAGGTATGGGCCTTGAATTCCTGATCTTTCCAAGACTTTTATCATGAAGGGGTGTTGAATTTTGTCAAATGCTTTCTCAGCGTCAAGAGATATGATCATGTGGTTTTTTTTTTGAGTTTATTTATGTAGTGGATTACGTTGATGGATTTCCGTATATTGAACCAACCCTGCATTCCTGGGATAAAGCCTACTTGATCATGGTGGATAAGTGTTTTGATGTGTTCTTGGATTCGGTTCGAGAGAATTTTATTCAGTATTTTTGCATCGATATTCATAAGGGAGATTGGTCTGAAGTTCTCTTTTCTTGTTGGGTCTTTGTGTGGTTTAGGTATAAGCGTAATTGTGGCTTCATAGAATGAATTAGGTAGTGTTCCTTCCGTTTCTATTTTGTGGAATAGTTTGAAGAGAATTGGTATTAGATCTTCCTTAAAGGGTTTTGATAGAATTCTGCACTAAAACCATCTGGGCCTGGACTTTTTTTGGTGGGGAGACCTTTAATGACTGCTTCTATTTCTTTCGCAGTTATGGGACTGTTAAGATGGTTTATCTGATCCTGATTTAACATTGGTAACTGATACTTGTCTAGAAAATTGTCCATTTCATCCAGATTTTCCAATTTTGTTGAGTATAGGCTTTTGTAGTAGGATCTGATGATTTGTTGAATTTCCTCGGTTTCTGTTGTTATGTCACCCTTTTCAGTTTGGATTTTATTGATTTGGATACTGTCTCTCTGCCCTCTGATTAGTCTGGCTAAGGGTTTATCTATTTTGTTGATTTTCTCAAAGAACCAGCTCCTGGTTTTATTGATTCTTTGTATAGTTCTCTTTGTTTCTATTTGGTTGATTTCAGCCCTGAGTTTAATTATTTCCTGCCGTCTACTCCTCTTGGGTGTTTTTGCTTCTTTTTGTTCTAGAGCTTTCAGGTGTGTTGTCAAGCTGCTAGTGTGTTCTCTCTCCAGTTTCTTTTTGTATGCACTTAGGCTATGAGCTTTCCTCTTAGCACTGCCTTCAGTGTGTCCCATAGGTTTTGGTATGATGTGTCTTCATTTTCATTAAATTCTAAAAAGTCTTTAATTTCTTTCTTTATTTCTTCCCTGACCCCATTATCAACGAGTAGAGTATTGTTCAGTTTCCATGTGAGTGTGGGCTTTCCATTGTCTTTGTTGTTATTGAAGACCAGCTTTAGACCATGGTGATCTGATAGGATGCATGGGATTATTTCGATTTTTTTATATCTGTTGAGGCCTGTCTTGTGACCAATAATATGGTCTATTTTGGAGAAGGTACCATGTGGTGCAGAGAAAAAGGTATATTCTTTTGTTTTTGGGTGAAATGTTCTATAGATATCTGTTAAGTCCATTTGGTTTAAAACTTCTGTTAGTTTCACTGTACTTCTGTCTAGTTTCCGTTTCCCTGATCTGTCCAGTGCTGAGAGTGGGGTATTGAAGTCTCCCACAATTATTGTGTGAGGTGCAATATGTGCTTTGAGCTTTAGTAAGGCTTCTTTTATGAAAGTGGGTGCTCTTGCATTTGGTGCATAGATGTTCAGAATTGAGAGTTCATGTTGGTTGACTTTTCCTTTGACAAATATGAAATGACCTTCCTTATCCTTTTTTATATCTTTAAGTTGAAAGTCAATTTTATTCGATATTAGAATGGCTACTCCAGCTTGTTTCCTAGGACCATTTGCTTGAAAAATTGTTTTCCAGCCTTTTACTCTAAGGTAGTGTCTGTCCTTGTCACTGAGGTGGGTTTCCTGTATGCAGCAAAAAGTCGGATCCTGTTTGCGTATCCAGTCTGTTAGTCTATGTCTTTTTATTGGGGAGTTGAGTCCATTGACATTAAGAGATATTAAGGAGAGGAGACTGTTGCTTCCTGTTATTTTTGCTAAAAGGGGAGGCATTGTTTGTGTGGCTATCTTCTTTTGGGTTTGTTGGAGGTGGATTACTTTCTTGCTCTTTCTAGGGTATGATTGCTCTCCTTGTAATGGGTCTTTCCTGCTATTATTCTTTGTAGTGCTGGGTTTGTGGAAAGATATTGTGTAAATTTGGCTTTGTCATGGAATATCTTGGTTTCTCCATCTATGGTAATAGAGAGTTTTGCTGGGTATAGTAGCCTGGGCTGGCATTTGTGTTCTCTTAGGGTCTGCATGACATCTGACCAGGATCTTCTGGCTTTCATAGTCTCTGGTGAGAAGTCTGGTGTAATTCTGATAGGTCTGCCTTTATATGTTACTTGGCCTTTTTCTCTTACTGCTTTTAAATTCTTTCTTTGTTTTGTGCATTTTGTGTTTTGATTATTATGTGACGGGAGGTATTTCTTTTCTGGTCTAGTCTATTTGGTGTTCTGTAGGCTTCTTGAATGATTATGGGCCTCTCGTTCCTTAGGTTAGGGAAGTTTTCTTCTATGATTTTGTTGAAGATATTTACTGGCCCTTTAAGTTGTGAATCTTCACTCTCTTCTATACCTATTATCCTTAGGTTTGGTCTTCTCATTGTGTCCTGGATTTCCTGGATGTTTTGTGTTAAGAGTTTTTTGCATTTTTCGTTTTCCTTGACAGTTGTGTCAATATTTTCTATGGTATCTTCTGCACCTGAGATTCTCTCTTCTATCTCTTGTATTCTGTTGGTAATGCTTGCGTCTGTGACTCCTGATTTCTTTCTTAGGTTTTCTATCTCCAGAGTAGTCTCCCTTTGTGATTTCTTTATTGTTTCTATTTCCATTTTTATGTCCTGGATGGTTTTGTATAAATCCTTCACCTGTTTGGTTGTGTTCTCTTGTGATTCTTTAAGGGCTTTTACCTGTTTACCTGTGTTCTCCTCGGATTCTTTGAGAATGTTATTTATGTCCTTCTTAAAGTCCTCCATCATCATCATTAAAAGTGATTTTAGGTCTGACTCTTGCTTTCCTGGTGATATGGGGAGTTCAGGACTTAATGTGGGAGAACTAGGTTCTGATGATGACATGTGTTCTGGGTTGCTGGCCCTTGTATTCTTGCTCTTGCCTTTTGCCATCTGGTTCTCCTTGGTGCTACCTGTGCTGTCTCTGGCTGGAACCTGTCTTTCCTGTTCTCTTGGTTGTGTCAGAACTGTTTAAGTTGGGTGTCACTGCTGAGGTTCGAGCTAGGGCCCAGGATCTGCTCAGTGCTTTGGTCCGGACCGGAAGGAATCAGTGCTCTGGGCCAGGAGTGAGTTCCTGGATCCCTGTGGGACCTGGTTACTCCCTGTTTGGGGCAGGTGTTGCTGCCTCCTTGCTTAAGAAGCTGTTCGAGTTAGAGCTCCTGGGAGCCACGCTTCCTCTGGGTTCTGTGAGCTTGGGTGCAGAGTTGCCGCCCGATCTGCTGAGCGCCCAGGCCCAAACCGGAAGAAACCAGTGCTGGGGCCAGGAGTTTGTACTTGGGTCCCAGTGGGTCCCGGTTACTCCCTATTTGGGGCAAGTGTTGCTGCCTCCTTGCTTAAGGAGCTGCTTGAGTTGGAGTTCCTTGGAGCTACGCTTCCTCTGGGTTCTGTAAGATTGTGTGCAATATTGCTGCCCGAGATCTGCTGCGCACTCAGGTCCAAACCGGAAGGAACCAGTGCTGGGGCCAGGAGTGAGTACCTGGGTCCCGGTGGGTCCCAGTTACTCCCGGTTTGGGGCAAGTGTTGCTGCCTCCTTGCGTAGGAAGCTGCTTGGGTTAGGGCTCCTAGGAGCCCTGCTTCCCCTGGGTTCTGTGGGATTTGGTGTAGAGCTCCCGCTTGGGATCTGCTGGGAGCTCCGACCCAGACCGGAAGGAGCCGGCACTCCGGGCCAGGAGTAAATCCCTGGGTCTCGGTGGGTCCCAGTTACTCCCTGTTTGGGGTGGGTGTTGCTGTCTCCTTACCAGAGATACTGCCTGGGTCAGAGCTGCTGGGTGCCCCACTTCTGCCGGGTTTTGTGAGGTTCAGTGCAGAGCTGCCTCCAGGGATCTGCTGCCTGGGCCGTATCTAGTACTCTTAACCACTAAAACATTGCTCTAGCTCTCAAAATTGGAATTATTAAGAAAAGATTCTAATATATATTTAAGTACAGGCAGAGGCCGTGTGATGGGAGGCAGTGAGCACACTGTACAAGGATGTGAGCTTCTTAGGGCAGAGAGCTGCCAAATGTTTCTTTTCACTATTTTTAAATTCACCGTTCAGTAACATTAGGTATTTTCGAATTATTGTGCAGCCGTCAGCACTATCCATCTCTAGAACTTTCTCCTCATTTTAAATGGAAACTCTATTTCCATTACATAATAACCCTTCTTTCTTCCTGTCCCCAGTTCCTGGTGACCACTATGCTATATTTTGCCTCTATAAATATAACTACTTTAGTTACCACATATCAATAATAGCATATAATCTCTGTCATTTTCTGTCTGGCTTATTTCATTCAGCATAATGTCTCCAATATTTTTCATGTTGTTTCATATATAATAATTCTATTCCAGCTGTGTATTAATCAAAGTTCTCTAGGGAAATAGAATTATTGATAGAATAAGAGACAGAGAGAGAAAGAGACAAAGAGAAAGAGACAGAGAGAGAAAGAGAGAGAGAGAGAGAGAGAGAGAGAGAGAGAGAGAGAGAGAGAGAGGAGAGAGGGGAGGGGAAGGGGATTTATTAGAATGGTTTACAGGCTTTGGTTTTGCTAGTTCAAAAATCCAGGAGTCGTCCCGTCCACAAGGCTGGATATTTCAGCTGCTCCTTAGTATCTCTTTAGTATGAAGAAGTAGTCTGTAATGCCTGAGAAGGAATAGACTTCTCACAAGAGTGAGGGCAAGCAAGCAAAGAGAGAGCTTCCTTCTTCCATGTCCTTTATATAGGCTACCAGGAGAAGGAGTGGCCCAGATTAAAGGCAGTTCTTCCTACCTCAGAAGGTCAGGATTAAAAGTGTGTTAAAAGTGTATTAAAATTAATAATTTATTAATATTAGTACATTATTAGGGATTATTTAGCAACCTTGGGCTTTTTGTGTTTCCATGTGAGCTGAAAATTGTCCTTTTAAGGTCTGTAAAGAATTGTGTTGGAATTTTGATGGGGATTGCATTGAATCTATAGATTGTCCTTGGTAGGATGATCACTTTTACTAGATTAATTTTAGTGATCCATGAGCTTGGGAGGTCTTTACATCTACTAATATCTTCTTCAATGTCTTAAATACTTTTTAATATACAAATCTTTCATTTGCTTGATTTATAGTTACCCAAGATATTTTATGTTTTTTGAGACTACTGTGAAAGACATTGTTTCCCTGATTTCTTTCTCAGTCCATTTGTCATTTGTACATTAGAAGGCTACTGATTTTTGTGAGTTTAGTTTGTGTCCCATTACTCTGTTGAAAGTGTCCATCAGCTGTAGGACTTTCCTGGAAGAATTTTTAGGGTCACTTATATACAGTATTATTTCATCTACAAATAAAGATACTTTGACTTCCTTTCTTCCTACTGGTACTCCCTTGCTACTTCAGTTAGTTGTCTTATTGCTCTATGTAAGACTTCAAAAATTATACTGAATATGCATGGAGAGAGTAACAACATTGTCATTGTTGATGATTTTAGTGGAAACACTTTGAGTTTCTCTCAATTTAGGTTGGTGTTGGCTTTGGGATTGCTGTAGATCACCTAGTATGATGAGATATGTCACTTGTATCCTTAATCTTTTTAGGACTTTTATCATAAAAGGATGTTGAATTTTGTCAAAGGCTTTTGTTAATATGATATATTATAGGTATGGATTTATGTATTGAAGAAGCCGAGCTGAATGGCTAGCACCGGCTTCAGCACTTCCCAAGGAGCCCAATGGCTAGCACCAGCTTCAGCACTTCCCCAGAAGCCTAGAAGCTGGCATTCACGGCAGCACTCTCCCTCCCAGCCCTGCGCACACAGAAGCCCCCATTCCTTCCTGCCACCTAACCCCCCCAAAAAAAAGATGCAGCCACGGGCACCAAAGGCCACAAATCCTCATTCCAATAGCACCCACATCCTGGGAACGACAGTATCAGCCTGAGATAAACAAATGCGGCGCAGCTTTCAGTCTCCATGCTGCCTGAAGCTGGCACCCTCTCTGATGGATGGCCAAACAATCCCCAACACAGGTGGCTTATGGGAAGTCAAAATTTATACATTTATACATCCTTGGGAAAAGCAAAAATTATACATCCTTAGAGAGAAATCATGCCAATTAAGCATTCCCAAGCAGCTGCGACCAGTTTGTAAAAACATTATAGCTTCCCTTATCCGCCGATTCCTTCCTCCTATGTAACCTGCTTGTATATATTCCCTACACTCCTAGACAACAGGCCGCAACTTCACTTTGTGCAATTTGCAGTCCAAATCTGGGTTTGAAATAAACGGCTCTTATGTATCTCTACAGAGGATATGGCAATTCTTTGAGATCTCTTGGAGATCCCAAAACCTGGGCATAACAAACAGTATGTTGAACCATCTCTGCATCTCTGGATGAAACCTACTTGATCATTGTAGATGAGTTGTTTTCTTTTGATGAATTTTTTTGGTTCCATTTTCGTGTCTTTTATTGAGAATTTTAGATCTATGTTCATAAAGAAAATTGGTCTGTAATTGTTTTATACTATAATTGTCTTATACTGTAATGTTGTAATGTTTGAAAAGACACCATGACCAAGACAACTCTCATAAGAGAAAGAATTTAAATGAAGTCTTGCTTACAGTTTCAGAGGTTTAGACCATTATCATGTCAGGGGCATGCTGTGAGGATGGTTGCGCTCATAGCACTGGAGTAGTAGCTGAGACCTATATCCAGATATCAGTCAGAGAGAAACAGAAAGACAAAGAGAGAAAGACACACACACACACAGAGACAGAGATAGACAGAGAGAGAGACAGAGAAAGACAGAGTGAGGACAGAGTGAGACAGAAAGAGACAAAGACAGACAGAGAGAGAGCTAAAGAGATAGAAACAGAGACCAGGCCTGGTGTGGGCTTTTAAGACCTCAAAACCAGTCCTAGTGACACACTTTCTCCAACAAGGCCACACTTCCTTCAACAAGGCCATGTCTCCTAATCCTTCTAGTTTTTCTCAAACAGTTTCATTCCATATAATTGAATAGAGCCAATTAATCTCTATTCAAATTGCCCACTGCAGTGGCAGTGTATGTTCCTCACTACTCACCCCAATGTTCTGGATTCCCAAATGAAAGACACAACACACACACACACACACACACACACACACACACACACGGCACGCACGCACGCACGCACACATGCACAGGCACACACACACACACATACACACACACAGCCTTATATTTGAATATGCCTTAAACAGCTCAATGGTTGGGCCACTCTCAAACCTCCATATGGCTAACACACTCCCTCCAATATTCCTGAGTTATTGCTTACTAAAATCTATATTCCATCCTTGTTACCCTAAACCTAGTCAGGTGGGGAGGGTCCTGGGGCCACTCTTCCCCAGCTCTTACGTGTTGGCTCTCTCTGTGTGTCCTGCCCTTCTCAGGCTTGGTTTTTACTCCTTTCCCTGTATGGTGATTCTCCTTCCCTCTCTCTCTCAGTCCCTTCCCCAGGGATCCTAACAGTCCTGCCTCTGTCTCTCTGCCCATTGGCCACCAGCAACTCATTTACCAGTTAAAACTAACAGAGGGCAGGGTCTGTCAGCATTTTACATGCAGATGTGCAGATTCCCATGTAATTTTGGGGACCAAATTAACATAAGTAGCATTAGACAAAATCCACAACACACTCCCTGGTGACTAAGCATTCAAATATATGAGCCTATTGGTCCATTCTTGTTTACTACAGTAATTACCTTTCTTTTGAGTTATATGTGATTTGGATATTATAGTAACTGTGGCCTTTCAAAAAGAATTGCACAACATTTCTTCTATTTCCCTTGTATAGAATAATAGAGTACTGATATTAATTCTTCTCTGAAAGTCTGATAAAATTCTGTGCTAAACCATCTGGTCCACAGCTTCTATTGGCTGGAAGACTTGTATTTACTGCTTCTATTTCACTATGGGTTATAGGTCTGTTCAAAGTGCTTATCTGATCTTAATTTAACCTTGGTACTTGGTATATGTCGAGAAAATTATTCATTTCTTTTAGATTTTATAATTTGATAGAGTACAGGTTTTTAAAAGTACGACCTTCTAATTCTCTGGATTTCCTTGGTGTCTGTTGTGATGTCCTCTTTTGTCTCTAATTTTGTTAATTGGATCTTTTCTTTCCATCTTTTAGTTAATTTGACTAAGGGTTTGTTAATCTTATTGTTTTTGTTTTTCCAAAGACCAACTCTTTGTTTCTCTGTATTTTTGTTTGTTCATTTCAATGTTGATTTCAGCCCTGAATTTGATTATTTTTTGCCATCTATTTAGATTTAATTCTTATTCTAGAGCTTTCAGTTGTGCTGTTAAATACTAATTTGTGATTTTATTTTTAAACATAGGCATTTAGCATTATGAACTTGTCTCTTAGAACCATTTTCATGCTTAGGCATGCTGTGTTTTCATTTTCATTCAATTCTAGGTTTTTAATTTCTTTTTTGATTTCTATCTTGACTCACTTATTCAGTCAGGAGCAAGTTGTTCAGTTTCCATAAGTTTGAAGGCTTTTGTGATTTCTGTTGTTGAGATCTAGCGTTAATCCATGGTGTTCTCATAGGATGCATGACTCTCTTTCAATTTACTCTTATATGTTGAGGCTTGTTTTATGTCCAAGTAGCTGGTCAATTTTGGACAAAGTCCCACGAATCTCTGAGAAGACAGTATGTTCACTTGTGTTTGGGTAGAATGTTCTGTAACTATGTTAGGTCAGTTTGGTTTATAACATCAGTTAGCTCTAGAATTTCACTATTTAGCTTTTGTCAGAATGATCTGTCTGTTAGCAAGAGTTGGGTATTGAAGACACTGTGTGAGGGTCAATATGTCATTTTAGCTATAGTGTTTATCCTATGAACTTGAGCTTGGTGCACAAATATTTAGAATGGTAATATCCTTTTGATGGATTTTCCCTTTTATGAAAATATATTTTCCTTCCCTATCTCTTTGTATTAATTTTGTTTTGAAGTCTATTTTGTCAGATATTAAAAATGGTTATGCCAGCTTTTGTCTTGGTTCTGTTTGCTTCAAATATCTTGTCCTATCCTTCTTTTCATTCTGGGATGATGCCATATTTAATGTTAAAGTATGTTTCTTGAATGCTGCAGAAGAATCAATCCCATTTTCCCATCCATTCTGTTAGTCTGTGACTTTCTATTGGGGAGTTGAGACCATTGATTTTAAGAATTATCAATGAGCAGTATTTGTTGATTCCTGTTGTTCTGTAGTGGTGGTGTTTCCCCCTCTCTTTTACTTTGCTGGTCTGAGATTATCTATTCCTTGTGCTTTCTTGGGTATGTTTAACCTCTTCAGCTTGAAGTTTTCCTTTTATTGCTTTCTCTAGAACTGTATTTGTAGATAGATAGACCTTAAATTTATTTTTATTGTGGAATGTCTTTCTTTCTCCAACTACTATGATGAAAACTTTTGCTGGGTGTATAGTTTGAGCTGGCATCCATGGTCTCTTAGAGTTTGTAAAACTTTCATCTAGGCCCTTCTGGATTTCAGAGTTTCCATTGAAAAGTCAGGTATTATTATAATAGATCTGCCTTTATATATTATTTGGGCTTTTTCCTTTGTAGCTTTTAATATTATTCCTTTGTTCTATGCATTTTGTATTTTAATTATTTTGTGTTATTGAAAATTATCTTTCTGTTCCAGTCTATTTGGTGTTCTGTATGCTTCTTGTATCTTTGTAGATACCTCCTTATTTAGGTTGGGTAAATGTTGTTCTATAATTTTGTTGAAACTATTTTCAGAACCCTGGGTTTCTTCTCCTTCCTTGATTCCTATTATATTTGGTTGTTTCATAGTGTTCTAGATTTGTGACTGTGAGCTGCCTTGTGGCTGTTGGGAATCAAACCCAGGTTATCTGCTAGAAAAAACAGTGCTCCAGTGCTCTTAATCACTAGCTCTGTTTTTACTTTTTGACTATTAATTTACTTTTTGACTATTAATGCTACTATATATGTATATATATTCAAGTCCTTGCTTTTGTGTGTGTGTGTGTGTGTGTGTGTGTGTGTGTATGTGTGTGTGTGTATAAGGCATTGTGTGTGTATGAAGATTAAAGGACATCATCTTTTGGAGTCACATCTCTCTACCATGGGTTCTGGGAATCAATTTCAGTTTGCTGAGTTTTCACAATAAGCATATTGACCCAGTGAATCATCTCACAGGCCTAGAGTAGCTATAACACTAAGTATTAGCAAGGATAAGTATCAAATGGAACCTCATATGTAAGCATGTACTTACTGATAGATAATCCATCCATTTCACTTCTAGGTATTTACTGACGAGAAATGAATCATGTTCTGTTGGGTTAAGTGGGGACTAGGAACGCTTGGAGAGGTAGGACACGCTGAAAGTTTGTGCTTACACCACACCATCGCCGGGTGGATGTCGGGCTGTGAAAAGCTGCTGTGGGGACACCACACCTGGGGTGGGGGAGTGCAGTCTGAGATCCTGGAGGAGCTGGAGCTAGCTGAGGGGGGGAGGGTGCCCAGGGCTGCCAAGAAGCCAGGGACCATCTGATTCTCAGGCTCTTGGCTAACTAGGCACCACTGGAAGCCACGGAAGAGCTGAAAATGAAGTGAGGGCCCACGGGCTAGACTGGCCCACAGCGGAAGGGGAGGTGGGGAAAGAAGCTCTGGCTGCACCCTGCAGGAGAGTCCCTGGCTTGTTACTGCGGTTTGGCTTGGTCACGAGGAGCTGGCTTGGGTTGTTGGTTGCTGTGGCTGGGAAAGCAGAGAGGTCTTCTGCTGGAGATTAGATGGCAGCTCTGTAGACAAAGGCCTGTTCCATTGTTTCCACAACAGATCCCTATGAAAGAGAAACAGTCCATGGTTTTAAGATGTTTATTGTCACGGCAGAAAGTAGATGAGAAACCGTACCCCCTTTTCTCAGGGCAAGCCTGAGGTTAAATACCTTTTGCAAGGAGAAGGATCTGGGAGGGAAAATTGAATTGCCTACGCCCTTCTGGACTTTAAGTACCTCATTAATATGGAGATCTGTCTTGAGGCTACATGACTGAAGGACACAAAACTATGGAGGGCTGAGGCCTTGTGTCAGGAGCCTGGAGTCTAGGGGCATGGCAAAGCACCTGCCATCCCTCGGGGTTACCTTGGGTCACTGGGGCTTTCAGCCTGTGCTCTACCAGAAACCAGGCTGCCTTTAAAAGTCCCACAATGCCCTTCCAAAAGACCTATGTGCTTTGGGCAGGAATATTCAGTGCTTGACTATGGTAAGGGTTGGTTGTGCTGTTGGTGTAGACGCCTGTTGAAACTCATCTAAATGTACTGTACTAGATACCTTTCTTCTTGTTGTGACTAAAGTATTTGCCTAAAATAAGTCAAAGAGGAGTTATTTATCCTGGCTCAGTGTTTTAGAAGGTCTAATCCATGATAGTTTGGCCCTGAGCCTCTGGGTCTGGATTCAAACAGTCATCGCAGCCAAGGCTATGGTAAAGAAAATTCCTCACCTCGTTTGGAACAAGAAGCAGAGAACAAGACAGGAACTCCAGTCCAGGTATAACCCCCAATCTACTTCCTTCATACTTCTAAAACTCCATAAACTCCTAAAATAGCACCACCCTCCTGAGACCAAGTGTGCAAACACATGGTGCCTGCTGGAAACGTTTCAAATTCAAACCACAACACATACATTTTTCAATAGCTCCATCTCATTATATGTAAATTATGGCCTGATAATGTTTTTTAAGAGTAAGTTTTCTTAGTAACAGAGAAACTATTACAATAATCTCACAGTGAGTCCCCACCAACTCCCTATGTCCGACAGGTTAACTTTTTGTACTAAAGAATAAAGTATTTCTACACTCACTTTCCTTTAGTGAGGAGCCACAAAGATTTTCCAGAATGTTTCATGAACACTTCAAATAGACTGGGAATCAAACAAGGTATAGTTAAAACATCTGCCCTAAAGTAGAGAAAAATTTTATTTTATAGCATTATTTATAATGCCTCCTAGGTAAAATTAAAACTTCAAAGTTACTTCATTTGTATTTCAAATTTGTCCTTGAATTCGATGTCTATTTAAACATAAAGCCAGCAAGAGGGACATTCTGAGGTAGCTACCCACCATAGTCTCTGTTCAAAGCTCAACTATACACTCTAATTGTATTTTTGCCTGAGTCAAGCATATGCAGCCACAAGGAAGGTTTCTTTCCAAATCACATATTATTCATTGAAAAATTATATAAAAGAATACATAGTATTTTGATACTGTTGAAGGGCCATACATAGCCTTGTGTTAAATTTCAGTGATAAAAGCTTAACATGCTGTTGAGTGTGCGTGCGTGCGTGTGTGTGTGTGTGTGTGTGTGTGTGTGTGTGTGTGTGTATGCATTGGTTACCTAGGACATGACCTGAGTCAAATACTGGAATACTGAATTTGATGCCCTAATCTCAGGTTTGAGGTTGTTTAACATCAAGAAAATACTCTTTGTTGTTTTATTCATGACAAAAGAACCTTTGGCAAAAAGGATTAGCATACATAAAGGGAAAAAGCAGTGAGTTCTCCTTCAGAAGGCCACATCAGAACTATGTCTTATGACATCCATCTGAGTATCTATTGCTATACAATTGTTGGTTTGCCTTGTAGAGAGCTACAAATAGTCACACAGTTTATATAGAGGCATTTCCTGATGAATTCAATACTTCAGAAGGAAAAGGTGACAATTTTTTTAAATATGTAAAATTTAAGATTTTGAAAAAATATTTTTTCTTTTCTTCAAGCAGTTCAATAAAATCCATTGACAAACCACACTTTTCTTTGCATGCAAACCAGTGTGATCTCTAAATCTTTTGACTGTCCAGTTTCAGAATATAAAAACAGGAGACTTGGGCTTGAGTTTCTGAAAGCTCCTCTCCTACAATGTATGATTGGGTGGAAAGTTGTTAACTACACTCCATGTCTTCAAAAACTATACTCTACTCTATTACAGAGTCTTGGGTGCTGAGATTGGACAGCTTGACAAGAGCAACTTATGGAAGAAAGGGTTTTCTTTGGCTTGTGGCTCAAGGGTCCCATTCATCATGGCAGAGAAGTCATGAGAGCAAGAGCTCAAGGCATCTGATTACGCTGTGTCCAAACCCAAGGAAAACAAGTGTTAGCACTCTGCACACTTTTTATGTCCCCAAACCACTTTACCTGGCCGGGTCTTCCCACTGCCAATTAACAAGTAACTTAATCACTTACAGGCAAGCCTAGAGGCTTGTTTCCTAGGTGTTTCTAGATCCTGTCAAATTTGACAAGTTTAAGTAGGACAGTGCTATTTGAATCCTTCATTATTTAAAAAAAAAAAAAGTAGAATAAACTACTCTTCCTCCAGAAAAATCACACACAACCTCTGTTAGAGTCCAGAAATCAGAAATCATATGAGGAAGGCAAATACTATGATGTCAATGGCAGCTGCTCATCCACTGTGTTCTGTGTTAGGGAGGGAAAAACTGTAGCAAAATTAAATAAGCCCATGGCATAAAGAAACTGCAAGAATAAATATAAGAATAACCCAAAAGTTAAAAAATCTATAATCAATAAGAGTGGATAGATATGGCAGAGTTCTTAGATAAAATTGCATTTTCAACCATTTTTAAAACGTTTCCCATTTGGCAGAACCCCAAATGGGCTTTGCCAAGCACTTTTCTCTGCACTTTTTAAGTGCATATGTATTTCAAGGAAAATTTAATCCATATGTTCTTCTCTCATTTACACAATTTATCAAAATGTTGCTTTGAATGAGCCATTTAATGTCTAAGAAAACTAAAGAGCACTCCTTTTCCTCCCATATAAGAGTTTAGCTTTTTTCTTCCTGAATTAAAAATGTGTTCTGAACTACATAGAAAACTAATTGAAAAATATCCGATTTGTTTTAATATTCAGAGCCAAATAATATCTAATAAAATGCAAACTAATAAAAAAGCACAAATTCCCTTCTGCTACTGTTTCCAACTTCCTCTCATGGTTCCAAGAAGCCAAGGAATATCTGAATTAAAGATATCATAGAAATAACTTTTTTCCTGTCACTTTAGAGAAACTGAGTCTGAACAAAGTTGAAAAGGCTGATATCACAAAACAAGGATTAGCAGTGGAGCTAAAATATTTGTCCAGTTAAGTGAGTTCTTTGGGTTTTCTTTTTTATCTCAATTAGAATCTTATGCTGTAATATATTACTGCTTTAGAATAATACAAGATCATGAAAGCACAGTGCAGATTATCCAGTGTGAAATGTGCCCTCTGCTTTCTCCAGACAAATGTTAGGAACACTGGTAGGCTTCAAGTGAGAAATTCAACATCCGGTGCTGCCACTGAAAATTTCAGTCATCTAATTCACCAAGTGATCCTAATACAGAGCCTTCACTCTCCCCAGAAGGATCAGCAATGCAGCTCTTTAATTTTTTTTTGTGTGTGTGTGTGTGTGTGTGTGTGTGTGTGTGTGTGTGTGTGCATGTGCAGGCATATGTGTGCTATCCAGAACTTTCCAGAACTTTCAGAAGTCAGTTCTGTCCTTTCACTCTGGGTCCCATGGGTTCAATGCAGATCACCAGACTTGGATGGTAAACATCCCTAGTCACTGAGAAGTCATCTGATTGGCTACCACTCTTTTACAAGCCCAGCAACATCAGACACTCTTACCAAGAATGAGGAACAGGGAAGTACATGGACTGCACCTCAACAGATAAGGACACTCACCCTCTCTTTCTTGCCTTCTTCCCACAGAGGGTGTCACTGTGGTCTGTACACAAACCCGGTCATAGGTGTTCCATTTCGTCTAAGAGTCAGGAATGAATTTACCCTGGCATGGCCATAGTCCACTTTGGGCTGAGCTTCTGTTACCAGTGTCTTCAGATACCTCAGTTTCTAAGATGGGGAAACACACCTGGGAAAGGAGAGTCTGCTTCCCTGGGGAACTAAAAGGAGAAGTTCAGGGTTTCTCATGCTCATGTCACAAAGGAGTTTGAAACTATAGATCAAAGATTGGTGAAAAGATCTCCCTAGGCTTCTCTGTCATTATGGCTTCTCGGTGTTTAGGCAGCAGTGCTATCTTAGACAAAGCAGTGACAACCAGAAGGTTCCCACTCTTTCAATGCAATGGAAGAGAGCAAGCATGTGATAAATATGTGCATATCACCTGCAAGCAATAACAGAGAGAATCTGATCTTTTGTGGAGGGAACCAAGAAGCTGCAATGTGGTAACATCTGCATAGAATGGGAACTCAATGAAATTGTGATTAATTTTCACTTTTTTTTCTTTGTTTGACTCATACCAGGAAACTGGCTAAGTTCCTAGGACTTATAGCTAGGAAAGAAAAAAAAAAATGAATGTAGCAGTGTTACTTAAAACTGACAGAGAACTGAGTCTAAGCAGGTAAAAGAAATTGCAAATCAGTAAACTGTGATTCTAAACCCAATCACATGTTCAAAATACAAAGTAAGTCCGTCTTGATGCAATCACAGCAGGTACCCATGTCATTCAATGTGTGACTTCTGATAGTTGTGCACTGTCTTTCTATCCTGATCTCCAATTGTCAAAATGAGCTAATTAATACAACTTACTCATAGAATATGCAACTATATTGAAGTATCACATGTCAGCCTGTAAATATGTACAGCCATTATGTATCAATTCAAAAGAAAATTATCTTAAAAAAATAGTGTAGTCAAAGATTAGACTATCATTGTAACCAAGAGCAAAATTCTCATCAGTGTCCTCAGAAGTTGCAGAATCAGAGCTGGTTATGTCAGCAAAGAGCTTGGCAACATGGTATCTCTGGGGCACATGCGAGGCCCAGTTCTGATTTGCTTCGTCTTGGTGACTATATTGAAGGACAATATGGCGAAAAGAACACAATTGTTGTCTAAGCGTCATTACCAGAGAAAGTGGGGTCCCCGCTCCGCATTCTTAGCCTCATCAATAAGGTGGCTTAAGAATGAATCAGAAGAACGCTCAAGGACAATCTCATTAGTATTCAAAAGAGAAATCACAGTGCAGGAAACCTGTAAGTCCTGGAAAGCATTCAGGGGAGGAGGATGGAAAAGAGGGACAGAGAAAACCCTGGCTTTGTGAGGTAGGTATGGAAGTTTAGCAATCAACCATGTGTCTAAAGGGAAGATGCTTCATAGAAAGACTGGGGAGATCTAAAGTACCAGAGAAAACATACTTAGACTGACCAGCATCCAACAGAAAAAGAGCAAAAAAGAAAAAAAAAGTTACATTTCTCTGAGTCAGGACCCAGAAAGGCTGAGAGACTTAAGGAGCCTCATGGCAGTAGTGACTGGGCAGAGAATATGGACTCTGGGGAGGGAATATGTATTGTCTCCTTAAGAGGACAATTATTCTCCTTATCTATTTAGCATGGTGTCAGAGAAATGTGACTTTCTTCATGATTGCTCCCTTAGTCAGATGATTGACGGTTCAACTGGATGAACTTGTACATTTTTGTGTAGTTTGGAATGTTAGTCTCCACCTAGGCCAGAGGTAAATTCCACTCTCTTGGCCAGGAAAAACAGGCCTTAATCAGCCTCAGCAGAATACTGATGAGGGCTGTAATCACGCCACTCTGAAGATGACATTCTACTTCCAGGTTTGCACAATGAAGTTAGATTTGGTGATCATAAACGTACCTACCTTCTGGGATTGTTACTTCTGTGGTGGAGGGCTTGCCTTGCACGCTTAATTACTTGGGTTTGCTCTCTAGTGCTGCCAAGTGGGAAAAAAAAATATACCTACTGAACTAACATCTTATGGACCTATCATGACCTAGAACAGTGAGATCAGTTCTACTACCCTCACCCCTGTCCTGTGATAACTGGTAAGAAGAGTGCCATGGATAACATAAGCTTTACGGTAGAATCACTTCTACAATGTGTTCTAGAATGTGCCTGCCATGGTTCAGTGGTTAGAGAACTAACTGCTATGGATCTAAATTGGCTCCATCACGATGTCAGTGTCATAGCTTTGCATAAAGGTTAAATAAGAGCGTTTGCTTGCTTCATGGTAGGCACTCAGTACAAAGGGTGCCATTATCAAGATGGCAGAAGAGGGCATAATGGATTCAGACATTGGGTAAAACATCAATCGGCATGTACATAATGCTTCCCAACCCCAAAACTGCTCTACAGCTGGTGTTATAGGAAGTTGTGATCTGGCCTGTGTGTGACAGGAATTAAACCCAAATCCTCTGTGAGAGCTTCAGGATCCTTAACTGCTGGACCATCTCTTCAGTTCCTAGCTCACACTTCTGATTATTTCTATTATTTAATCATTAAACAGTTTATTTATTCACCAATTTGAGGCATGCTGTATACCTCAGGCTCCGTCACCTGTTAGGCGTCAGTTAATATACAAGCAGTATGATATCGTTTGTTAACTGAACTAATAAAGTTGTTCCCTTGAGTCAGCCTTTGTCAGAGACTTCCAATGATTAGAGTTCAATTCCATCACATGCTGAGCCATCACATTGCTAAGGCATGACAGATCACAACTGCCTGGAACTCCATCTCTAGAATATCCAGTGCCTTTCCTGACCTCTTCAGGCTACTGCATGCACACATACATATACTCAGATGCACACGCACAAAATAAAATAAGTGTTTTTAACATGAGGAGCACATAAGAACATGCCCGAAGAAGCTACACAGAGCAATAGAGAGAATTATCCTACATCAGAATATTTTCAGAGTTTCAAAATCCCCGTTAAGGGGTTTTTATCATTCACACCAGAAGTAGGCTAGAGTGTTATAATCCAGGCAATAGCTCCAGTAGCTACTATCCCAATCTCTCTAGTAGCTCTATCCCAAGGGCCATCTCCAAAGATAAATAGATCTTGGGAAGAGTCAGCCAGCTGAGCACCATGGTCAGAACAGCCTTCAGGGCTGCTGGATCCAATCTTCCAGTCGACAGAGGAAGTGAGAAACCAGGGGACCAGGCTTTCTCCACAGGCTTCAAGGACTGTCTCTTCCTTATTTCTGTTTCCTGTGATTTTAACCAACAAGTCTCTAAAACATACTTGAAATAATGTGCATTCATGAGTGACAGTGAGTGACCCCCTCATGCTTTATAGGGAGACTGAAGTTGCCAAGGACAGAGGAGCAGCCACTTTGGAAGAACTGAGGTAGGGTTGAGCTCCCTGAGGACCTCAGGAAGGAAAGAGGAAGCCTCAGATTTACCCTAGGGGGAAATTCTGGGAATCCCAGCTGGGGCATAAGGCCAAGCAAGGAAACTACTGTCTATTTCTGTCATTTCATGCTTTCTGTAGTCTTTTCCAAGCTTACGATCTCTTTAAAATTTTCTGGTACATAATAATTCTTTCTTACAACTTTTTCACAGTGCTTTCTGGACTTGGGGAATGTTGAGAAGTCCAGCTTGCTAGGAAATAAATTCAACCTGATTACTTAACCAAACTTCCTGAATGGCCAAGGTACGAATTCATATCCAATTCAAGAATGAACGGAGCATTGTCTTGTAAAACATCATCATTTCCTGGCTTTACGAAGGGGATAGAAGGATGCGCTGAATCTGGGCAGAATGTTTCAGTCAGATCTTCAAGTTGAAACCTACAAGTCAAAACAAAAGAGACGAAGAAGAAATAAAAGCAAAGTTTGTGAATTCGGCAAACAAATGGTTTGGTGGGGAGAGCTAGTGTTCAGATGTCTCCATCTACCCCACCCACACCCTTTTCTCTTCTAGGACCTCGCCGCCTCTCCTCATTTTGGTTTCGAGTCAGGCATACTGGAACTGATCACTTTTCAGCCTCAATAAGTCCTTGTTAATTATTTTAACATTTCAGGTTTAGGAAACCCAAGCCTAGTGTTTGCTAACTGCTCTTTCCCTTGATTTGTGTGCCCTCTTACATTACAGGGGAAGCTGGGGCCATGTGGTTCTGATTCATTTTTACTTAACTCATGAAGACATTGTTTCATAAAGGCCATTTGATGTCCAAAGATTCTGCTCAAAGTTTTCTTCCTCAAACCATTGAGCCAGGGTTGCTGCACAGTCTATAGCAAAAGGACAGAATTAGGAGGTCCGGAACTCACTCTTCTTACCTCCCATGCCCTGACATGCTTTCAGGAGGGTGAGCTATCTGGATAACGATAACAATGTTTCATGGAGGGGTAGAGAAACTGCATTGTAAAATATCATTTTGGAGACTCGCTCTTAAGACCCTCTATGAGCTGACATCTAAATAACCCCTGAAATGAAAGAATAAGATTTTGTTTAGTTTGGTGATTGGTATAGGAGTTCCCTTGTAAGAACCACAATTCAAAATTGAAATTTTACATGGTAATTAGATAGAGCATGCTTCTGCCTGAAAGCATAATCCTCATATGCATGTTTACATGGGAATGCAGTCTTCCTACTGTTTTCCTTTTGAGTAAAACTCACACTCTAACCTTTTAATCCGTTTGCAGGACAGTGGGAAGACACCCAACACAGAGGAAACCCTTCTGTTTCCAGCACTAAAGCAGAAGTTCTCCTGGTGGTTTACTTTAGAACACCAAATACCAAAAATTAAAGCTCTTCTAAATGAAATGGCCCCAGAACTAGCATGTATCAGCAATTAATTTTAAAATGAATTAATTTCCACTTTCTATTCCTTTTCATAATTCACCATTGCTTGCTGGAGTCTAGGTCCTCAGGTAGAAGTCCTGCCAGTTGCCCAAGTGTCCAGAAAGCAAAAGTAAAGCATTTTGACCACAATCAGAAAATAAATAGCTTATGAATCAAAATAACAAGACATTACAGTAGACAAGTTCAGGTGAAATGATAACATCTGTTGGTCTGATACTCTACTACAATCAGGAGACACAAGAAGTGGCCACAGACTGTTGAAGAACTTGAATATTTTCTCTCCCCACAAACGCTTATTTCCCAAAGAACTCAACCTTCCACCCCTTGTGAGTGCATACATTCATGCATGTGTCTGTCTGTTGTGTCTACCAGTCTATCCAAACATCTGGCTATCATTTAATCTCCAGGGATAGTCTGGGATCAGGCAAAGGGCCCAGATGAACACAGCTCAAGAGCCACCAATACAGACAGGTGGAATCAATAGACACTGGGTGTCCCTTTCCTTGACAGAATCATAGTTAGATTGCACATGGCTGGGTTAAAACGTATGTGCTGCAGGAGAGAAAACTGGACCCTTCTCTTCTGGCTTTTTACAAGGTTCTTATGAAAGTAGTCTTGTGAGAAGGGAGCAGATTTTTGCTACCAGCTGTACAGGCAAGTAAATAGCAGTTCTGACTATACCTGTGGCTCAGCACCATGTCCCACGAGGATCTTGCAAAAAATTGAGATCAGCCAACATCTCTCCTTCTGAGGATTAGAACCAATCCTACCTTGGTTCTTGCCAAGCAGCTTTTAGAAACTACATAAACATTCCATGTGTGCCTCTACAAAGGGCACGTCATTAAGACCCTTTAAGGGAATATCTATTGCTTGCTCATGGAGTAGGATGAAGAAACCAGGAGGGGTAAACTATCTTTATCCCATTTATACTGAAGAACAAACAAACAAAAACCTAAGATTCAGCCATGTAGGAGTTTACAGACAAATAAATGAAACAGGAAATAAATGATGACCACACAACATGGAAGAGACTGAAGGATGAATGCCACTGATTACATCACAAACATGGCGGTGATCAACCTCAGAGGCGGGAAGGAGAACATGCTTACAACGAGCCTGTCTCCAGGGGACACAGACTGAGTAAGGGAATTCCAAACCGAGAGAACCACAGATAGATAGGTTCTAATTACAAACAAGCCAAAGACTCTGAAGGCAAAGGATGCCTTCACACACACACACACACACACACACACACACACACACACACACACCTCATTTTACACACTACAAAAGTGTCAAATCTCAAACTGTAAGAACCGGAAGTTGCCACATACACAATGGTTTCTCAAAATGCTACAATTAACAAATGCCAAACCTATCTCCAAAGTGAGGATTCCTCTAGAAGCTTCTGTGGCCGGGAGCTGAGAGAGCTACTCAGGGTCTTCATCTAGAATTGATTAAGCTGTTCCTCCACTTGGCTTCCTTTGTCCTTTGGTCAGTTTTCCTATTTCAGTGTAGCAGTTCCCTGTACCCTACACACAGCACAGGACCTGGGCACCACTGTGCCTTAGGAGAAATGCAACATTCTTTTGTGGCCCAACCAAAGAACAAAGCTCATAGACACAAAACAAAAATCTCTAAGAACAAGAGGCTCCTTGTTACTGCTGTGCATTGCCCCGATTTGCAACTGTTTCTAGCCTAGACTCAGGTGTCACACGTGGTGGGTGGGGTCTTGGTGACATCTTTCAGATATGTTTCCTTCTGTGTTTTGGGTCATAGAGAAACTGACACCCCGAATTCCTCAGGGTTACTTGACTTCACCTTAAAAGAACTATACTATATCAGGGACATTCACACACTGCAGTCACCTGCTCCTCAGCCTTCACAGCTACTCAATCCTCCTCTGACCCTGCTTGTTTCTCTCCACAGCTAGGAGGAAATGAACGCATCTTCTCCGTAGGTCTGACGGCTGCAAAGTCTGAACTTCCATAGTCTTAGCCCTCAAACTGGCACAAGGGGGTCTTGTATGAGCAGAATTAGGAGGCACAGTCTTGAATTATTATAATCTTAGCACGGTTTGAAAAGCCTGATGTACTTGAACAGATGGGTACTTTAAAGATAAAATTTTAATGAGATGTGTCTGTTGCTGTATAGAAAAACTGTCCCCCAAGTTTATGGACATAAAATAGTAAGAAATATTTAATAACTGTTTCTATGGCTCAGAGATTTGCGAGTAACCCAGCAGGGGAAGGAGGAATCCTGAGGTTACAGTGGCTGACTGGGGTCATTTTAAAGACTTCCTAATTGTTGTGTCTGAAATATCAGCTACAGGTTCATTCTGCTGGTGGCTGTAATAACGGGGTCTCTTCCGGGCTGTCTCCAAACACCTAATGCACACACAGCAGCATTAGAGTGTGTGGAATTCCTACCTGGCAGCTCAGCTCCACCTCCTAAAGGCATGTACTAGGATATGGAGTCAGACAGAAGCTGGCCTGGAATTTTTGAAGTAATGAAAATGATCTTGAACTCTGATCTTCCTACTTTTTTTCCTCTTGAGTGTTGGGATTAGCCTTGCTTCACGAGCTCATGCTATGGGGAGCTAGACATGGAACCCAGGATTTGCTTAATGTAGGTAAGCACCATACCAACTGGGCTACCTCCTCAGCCCTTAATTCTGAATCTTTGAAATTGCAGGACTGTCTAAAAATCTGCAGATCTCTTTCAGAGGATCACCATCGTGAAGAGTAATAGCAACAGAAGATGATCAGCCAGTAACAAACAGTAAAAGCTAGTCACCATTTCCGCCTTCGAGAATCTGCAATGCATAAAATCCAGCCCTTCAAGTGCCCTCAATAGGATTTTTTAAAAGATTTTTTTTATCTTCATCTTTAATGATGTGTATATGTGTGTATGCCCATGTGTGTTTTTACATGTGAGTGCAATGCCCAAGGAGGCCTGAAAAAGGTTTCAGATTTCCTGGAGCTGGAATTACAAGTAACTGTGACCCTCCCAATAAGGGTTCTAGGACCCAACACCAGGTCCTCTTCATGAGTATAGAGGTCTAACCACTGATCCATCTGTCCAGCCCCCAGTATGACTTTTACCTGTTTAGTTTCTAACTTTCATTTCATAGTTACACTTCTAATAACACCAGTTTCAATTTCATTCAGTTGGCCTCCCTAGGTTGTGCTTCTCAATCCTAGGCATGTGTAAAACCTGAGTGCATGGCAGAAATGAACCTCACCAGTTAATGCTGTGAGGAAATACTTGACCAAGGCTACAGAGATGGCTGAGCAGTTAAGAGAAATTTCTGGCTTTGCAGCGGACCCACATTCAGTTCCTGGAATCCATGTTAGGAGCCTTACAACTGCCTGTAACTCCAGCGCCAGGAGAATATGCCTTCCTCTTCTGACCCCTGCAGATGCCAGCTCTCATGTACATGTGCACATACACTCACAATTTAAAAATAATTAAATTAAAAGTGTTATAAATTTATAAATGTTTTCAAAAGGAATTCATAGTCAACTTTACGGTTACATTCAATAGCTACATTAGACCCACAGGCCATACAGAGATAAAACTGATAAATTAAATAAAAAGAGCATAATAAAAGCATCCTACCATCACATTTCATGGACTTGGGGAATCACACGTCCAACTATATCTGTTTGGAAGCAGAAATGTAGGCACTTCCCCTACTCAGCTCTTGAAATAGCATCTAGTCACCCTATGTATCCAGACAGACCACAGCCTGGCTCAAACCTATCCTCCTGTGCTCAAGAAGGTGCCGAGAGGAATGGCCCTCACACTTTATAGAAAGGGAATGTTCTGTGCTGCAGCAGGTCCTGGTACACCCTGAAGCATGGGAGCCCTAACAGGAAGCTCAAGGAAGAGTCTGCATGCAGAGGTTGGAGGAAGGAAGAAACCCATCTAAGAAACACAGTGACGTTCATCAAGGACCTGGCCAAGAGACAAGGAAACAAAGAAGCAATATAGCATTGAGCATAGCAGCTAAAAGCACAGACTTCCCAGAAGGAGGAGAAAAACCCCTATGAATGAGCAGCGTGGGTCCAAAACGAAGGTTGCGGTCAGCGCCTCACCCTGCAAGGCCTTCATGAACTTCCTGTAGCATTACACTGATTGGTGGAGAAGCCGCTGATTGTCCTGACCTCCCAGCACACTGTTTCCAAGCAAACAGTCATGTGGCTATCTTCCAATCTTCCAAACAAATCAACAAGAGGGCACCGGGGTGGGTGATGTGTTCACAGGCGCCTTCAGTGGCTCCAAAGGTCAAAAAGAATAACGCCCTAGGCCAGCATTTGCTGCTTCTTAGTATAAGTTAGCCTGGTTTATTCACCACAGAGCCTCACACACACACTGTATCTCACAAGATATGTTTATTCTAAAACGTCCTTAGGCTACATTTATTTCTAAGCACATATCTAAGTTTTTATATCTCCTGCTGTGGGAAAGGGGTCCATCAGGAAGTGTTACAAGAAAACGGAATGTTTATGTAAAACTTTTAGACAGAATTTAGGAAAATAATCTTTTTGGTTAGAGAAAATCATTGAAGGAGGTGAGGAGCTGACTTCTCAGAAGGGCTCTTAATTGCATTTATCAGAAAAATTGCCTAAGTGTTTATCATGAATGCTGATTTCTTCCCAGGAGAAAGTTGGTTATGAAGTATCTGTATTCCAGAGCAAATGTGGGAAAGCTTTCACCCCGTCTACTTACCCTTCCTTACTAATACTTCAAGCTTTCTCTGCATCAGCGTGGTTTTCTGCTCCCAAGTGCTAGCTGTCATCAGCACCATTTCTCTCTCATTGGTTCAAGCTGAGATCAAATGTTCCTTTCTCACAGTGATAATCTTCTTTGTATGACATGCTAGAGTTCTCTCATTATGCAAAGCTTGCCTTTGGTTGCTCTTGTGTGAGTTGGCGTGGGGTTTGATTTTTGATTTTTTTTTTTTTTTTTAAGCAGGCATAGGCTGTCCTAGAACTCACTCTGTAAGACTAGCTGACCCTGGACTCAATGTCTTATGAATCCTGGAACTGCAAATGTGCATCACCATGCCTCGAAATATATCGCTCTTAGCCTTTATTTTGACTGTAAGTGATTTTTTATTTTTCTTCTGTGTATATCCACTAGTATTCAAAAGTTTTGGTAAGTGACTTCCCAGTCCTCTTGTCTCGTTGGTGCTCAATACATGGCTTCTTCCTCATGGTCCATGGTGGATGCTTGGCCATCAGCCATCACATCTTTATTCCTGGCAGTAGAAAGGCAGTGTAGAATGCATTGCACTTCTTCTTTATGGACAGGTTTTAGAAGCTCCCACAGCTTCTCTGCTGACCTCACCTCAGCCTTTGCCAGGGTGCAGACAGCTGCCAGTGGTAAAGGAAACTGAGAAAAGTGGTGTTTAAAATTCACACCTTCTGCTTCCTGAGACGACCGCAGAACAGATACCAAGGGTCGGCCTGAAGTTCCCTTTAATTGGTCTTGTTCAATATTGGTCAGTGCCCACAGGCCAGGAAACTCCTGTTTGAATTGTTTTCTCATGCCCTAGCCTGTTTATTCCTTCTGGCTTCTCAGTAGATCATTATGTACTTTATTATTATGTAGTTTATTTTAAATATTTTGTTCATTGTTTCCAATTTCATACATGTATATAATGTATTTTGAACATGTTCACCCTTGTGCTTTCTTACCCCCTGCCTCTCACTGGAGTCCTTCTCTGCAGCATAGATTTACTTTTTAAAATGTGATGAAAAACCAATTCTAAATTCTGGGTGATTTATATATAACGTTAAGATGTTGGTTATATGTATTTACATATGATTTCTATATGATTACATATGATGAGGTGTGTGTATAGAATCAACAATGGGGACTGCTTTTGGATGAATCACCTTAGTTCTCAACTCTTTTTCATGTACCACAACCAATAAATTTTAAGCTCTGTAGCCCACAAATGTGCTGCTGCATTAATATGCTACACACATTGTCAGACATGCTCACCAATTAAAGCTGGTGAGATAGAGACCATGTCAAAGTCCAGACGTTTTCTTCCCTCATTCTGGGGGACCCTCTGAGATAAACCCAGTCTAACAACTGCCGGATACCTTGGTAAGCTAACAGTAAATGTTGTTACATTGTTATGTCTCACAGTGGTGGGGGGCGGGGGGGGAGAAAACAATTGTTGAAACTCCCACATTTAGGAATCTGACAAACAAATTAAATGTCTCGACAAAATGTCTACATTGAAAAACCCATTTGGGCTTTTTCACAACAGAGTGGAGTTTGCTAAAGAGTTCAATCTCTTCTTGTTTATGAACCCCTAATTTCCCCACTATTAGGTTTCACCGACGGCATAAACAAGGGACACCGCTGTTCTGCTCATTGTGGTCATGAATTACAGGGCCCCGGAGAAGCAAGTAGAGGTACTTTGGAGTCTGGATTTCAATGTGCTGTGTGTGTAGTCTATGCACTTGTATATTTTGTGTATGTCAACTAAAGCTTTTCAAATGAATCTGGGGGTGAATTTCCCAGACCAGCCACCCTACATTTCCCTAAGGACAAAGCCCAAAACTGACAGATCTCATTTTGCATTACAGAATAAAACCAAGCAATCAGGACCCTGCAGACCCCTGCACAGGGCCGCTCACTGATATCAATTACTTCACTAATTAGCCTGACAAAATGTACTATTCGTTTGGGTCTCTCATTGGCAAGGACAGTGAAGCAGTGAGGACCCAAGGGAACAGAGACCATACCATCGTGGAATTGTCAGTGTACGAGATTTGTGGTCATTTGATCAGAGTCAGGCATGTGCCCAAGGCCTTAGGGGGAAAATACGTTTAGAGAAGGTTCAAATATGGCTTTTTGAAGAGTGGATCTGAAAGAACTGGCACCAGAGAGATTGTAGGATTCAGAAGTTAAATTCCACACATTCTGATGAGTGAGTGTGGAGATGAAGACATCAATAAGCCTTCACGAAAATTCTATGGTAAGTTTAGGCTTTGAAAGAATCTGTACCAGGAAGGTCGTATAACCAAGGTCAAATTGTGAAATGTATAAGAAAATTGTCAAAATCGTTAATGCCCTGATAGGCCAGTGCTTACAAAAGTGACTAGGGCAATAAGACCTGTCCAGCTTGTCTGTTTTGAGTCCCGATGCAAACGTGAGACAGAACTGTACAGCTAGCAAAGATGGTTAATGCTGGCAGGTGAGACAAGCTTTCCTATCATGGGAAATTACCTTCAAAACGTGAAAGGCAAGCACAGGCAAAAGGGGGACATAGTCTCCTGAGAAGAGTAGGCTGCTGAAATGGAGCCTAATCTCCATTTCCAGAGGACTCTACAGGAACCTGATGTCATGAATCTGAGGGCCCTGTTGAAACAAGTCATCCCAGAGACAAATGAGAAGACTCCAACCAACCAGACTCCAGCTGATCCAAAATGCAGAGCCTGGGAATGGAGCAGAGTCAGCACAAAGTCAATGAGAAGACACAATGTTACCATCTAGCACAGGTGTCCAGTCTTTTGACATTCTGACATGATGCTGTCCTCCACACGTGCTGTGTGTTGTATTCATAACTATCCTGGGATGCGTATAGTGCACCAGCCACAGGTTGGATACATTTAAATTATACATATGGACTCTTCGGGGTGATAGACGAACAGCCGGCAGGCAAGCTTTACCAGGTGCAGAACACCTGCAAGACAGTCCCTTTACAAATGTGACAAATGGCCTTTTAAGGTACGCCGCTCTCCTTCCCTGTGAAAAATAATTTATTTTCTAAGTACCTTTTTAAGCATGCAAATGCAATACTTCCTTGAGTGCAGCATGTAATTCATCATGAGACAATGTGTACATTTAAAATCATTTTTGATTGAGGAAGACTATATTAAATGTATAATTCATCCTAATTTTAAAGCACTAAATATTGGAATCTATCTTAGAATTGAAAAGAAACACATACATAAACACACACACATGTATGTATTTATAAGATTGGAGTCAAACATTTTATGCACTTGCATTTTATTTTAATTTTCATCTCAGTGCCGTGAATAACTCCATAAACATCATTTCTAATGAACCAGGAACAAATTGTAATTTGTATAATTATTTCCTTATTGTTCTAAACCTTTAAGATGGTTTTCTTATAATTTTATGATTTATTTTCCAGAAATAGTTTCCTGACTTTCCCTTTGCCTTCCTGATACGTAGTTCTGTAGACAGAATTATTGAACAAAAATATATACATGGCGAGAAGATTCTAATACACAATACCAGATTGCTTCTCGGAAATTATGTACTAACTCATGTGACCTCTGTTCTCTGAACAAGGATCTATCTTTCAACCACTCAAACAATCTGTTCAATTTCTATGTCTAGTTACTGGGGGTGGGAGGATATGTTCTTTCCTTTCTATGTGACTTGGATTTTACTAACTGCAGTGAGTTCATTACAGTATCAGAGAGGAATCGCCATCTTTGCTATAGTATCAGGGAGGTAGCACAGTCATTGTTTCCTGCATGTGCGGCATCTTCCTTAAGGCTTACCTTAGAGAATGTGGGCATTTACCACTGGAATGTTTAGACACTTGCTCCTGCAGGCCTATTTGTTGTTGACTGTGCTGCCATTGTTCTGGGTGACATTTTGGTGCATGGTTTGTATGTGGCTGTCTTTTTCTCTGTGCTTGGGTTTTGATTGCTTTTGTCTTATAGGGTTATTTAGAACATAGAAGTTCTATTCCTTTAAAAGCTTGTCGAAGGTTGCTGCTAAGTTTTCAAATCACATGAGAACCTATATTTTATAAAATATCAAATCCATGGTTGAGGTAAAGTCTTTGCTTTTCATTATGTGAGACTGGTAATTCAGCACATTTTCACACACAAACACACACACACACACCACTGTTCACTGCATTTGATTTCTGGTCTTTGTTGATATTATGTGGAATCTAAATCTGGAATAATTTCTACCAAATTGTTACTTTTCCATTTAATAACGCTAACGACACTTTCCATGCGCTCTTTGAATATACAATGAAGCCCTATTTGCACCCCCTTCCGTATGAATGCAATAGCAGTTACTTCTATTTTAAAAGATATTTTCATGCATATCTGCTGCTCCTCCTCACACCCACTAACAGCTCTATTCTGTTAGAATCTTTTCCTGCCCTAATGTCCTTTAGCTTTATGTGATTTCTCAGGCAGCTAGATTGTGAGGAGCCAGAGATCACTTGACCAGATGCAGCTTCTTCTATGGAAGTACCAGGTTCTAAGAAGCAAGAGGGCCATAGATAAACTCAAACTTGTTGGCTTGGTTATTATACTTAAAATAAGAATTACTTTATTGTGCAAAACACAAGAAAAATTGTGGGTAACATTTTAAAGGGTTGCTTGATATGTTTTAAAAAGTTAAAATCTGAAAGGAAAGTTTGAGGATGTGAAGTCCTAAAGCTGATACAGATGAACAGGAGAGAAACAGAGATGGTGGGACCCGGTTTAGAACAGCCAGCTCCCAGCATAAAGAAAGAAATGGAAATGTGGGCTAGGCATGGTGGTACAAACCTGCAATGCCAGTCATCAGAAGGCTGAGGTAGAATTGTGAGTTCAAAACTAACCTGGGTTACACAGAGATTTTTTAAGGCCAACACCCCTCTCTGTCTGTCTGTCTGTCTCTCTCTCTCTCTCTCACACACACACACACACACAAACACACACACACACACACACACACACACACACACTACCTCCTACTTAGACTGGAATGGGAAAAAAGTTTCATGGAGCCACAAAATAGGATTAAAAGTTTCTTATCCCATTTACCTAGACAAAATCACAAGACTCTTAGTGACAAGAACTATAACTGTCAGCAAGAACATTAAACATTAAGCAAGAAGCCAGCAAGATGTTTTGGCAAGAAAAGGTAGAAGTTGCCAAGGATAGTCTGATTCTATCCCTGGCATCCACTGAGCAGAAGGACAGAAGAAAATCCTGCAAGTTGTCCTCTGACTCTGCACATGCAATACTGTGTATTCACATGCACACAGTGGATAAAATGGAATCTTAAAAATATAATTATTTTACAACTGGTTCTATACAAATGCTAGCTCAAATCATGTGGGGCTGCCTCTCTGTTTTCTTATAGTCTGAATTATGAGCAATTTGCATGTGTATGCATGCATGTGCATGTGCATGCATGAGTGTGTGTGTGTGTGTGTGTGTGTGTGTGTGTGGCGCGCGCGCGCGCACATGCATGGGTTTCTATCCCACTGAAAATCTGATTGCCTAAAGATGACAGAAAAGCAGAGCGACACTCCTTCCAGCCACTGTCTCAGTTTTGTGACTGAGACTCAGTGCTGCGATAGTTAACTTCATATCAATTCAGTTGGTCCATATTGCCAGATATGTGGTCAAAAATTCTGGATGTTTCTGTAATTTTTTTTGATGAGAATAACATTTAAATCAGTGAAACTTGAGCAAAGCGATTGTTCTCTGTAACGTGGGTGGGCTTCATCAAATCAATGAAAGGCCTGAGTGGAATAACAAACTGACCTCCTCAAGTGGGAAGGAACTCTGCCAGAAGATATCTTGAACTTGAGCTACATATCATTTCTTCCCTGGTTGTCAGCCTGCTGGCCAGCCCCACAGATATTAGACGTCCCAGCCTCCATAATTGCGTGCGACAACTCCATCTTTTTTTTTTCCCTCTTGCCTTTATCTTATTCTCCCTCATTCTCTCTGCCTCGCTTTCTCCTTCACTGCACAAGCATGCGTGTGTGCATGTGTGCATCTATGAGTGTGTGCGTGTGAGTGTGTACGTGTGCATGTGTGTGTATGTTTCTAGCTTTCTGGAGAACCTTGACAAATAAGTGTGCTATATATAATCTAAAGACACCAAGACCTGAAAGGAAATCAAACTATAAACCATAGTTATAACCAGAGTTATAAACCATAACTCTGGACCTACTCTTTTAAGATTGCACAGACTTAACATTGAGATGCTAATATGGAGTTATACTGAATTATTTGTCAAGCACAATGCTAATACAATACAGTTAGGGTCATAATTCATCAAAAGTTTCAAAATATTTTAGTCTCTATAAATTTTGTAATCAGCAAAACAAATATATAGGAAAGCATGATTTAAGTGAGGATAATCAAGTCATATATCGTAGGTATATTTGTAAAAAGTGTGAGCTAACTGGCAAATTCTTCAGTAAAAGAAAAAGTCGAGGAAAAATGCATATACTAGATTTCTAATAACTGTGCAAACTGTTGTCCAAGAGAATGCCCACCTGGAATAGACTGTTCACACTGAATGAAAAAATGATAATTCTTCTATAGAAATTATATTATAGCTATTTTAGAACATAGAAAAATATAGTCGATCTTCCAGGAATTCATATTCAAAACAGGCACCACTGAGATACCCTATTCTGCTCTGGATGGGGACAAAGCTTTTTAAAAGCGGATGTCCCTTTCAGCTCTTCTTCCACTTCATAAGTCCAACGAGGTCTGAGATTTCGCATCCAAAACCTCCTTCACGGTTTCCAAGAAGATTGATCTCCCATCTCTTCAAGTTAAATCAGCAACAGAAGGTGATTCCAAGGGAAGCCCTATGGCACTCATGCATTGGCAGCAGCCCTACATTAAAAATGGAGTTTACATGAGACAAAATTGCTGAAATAAAAAGAGGTCTAATGACTGTGATGAGCCACAGCGCACATAAAGAAGCTAGACTTTCTGCTTAAACATGTAGGAAAGCCAACAAACAGGGTAGACCCTCCTTTCTACTCAGATATTCTGAAGTAAACCTCAGTCAGAAGCAGCACTTCACCCCAAGGCATCTCACCATTCAAATGCCCTCCAATTTGACAGACTCATTTTTAACATTGCCATTGATTTTTAACACATCCACTGACACAGATGCTCACATAGGAAGTGAGCAGTCACTAAGTGACTGTAAGATCACTACCCAAGTCCAACGTCCTAATGCTTTCTTCTTGGAGCCTATTTTAGCCAGTATGAAGAAAGCTCAACACATTCTCAGTCTTGACAATCTATTTCCTTTGTGCTCTGCATGTTTTTATGACCCATGAGTCCATTTCTGATCGCAACAGTAATACTCTCCCAGAGAGCACATTTCTCCAGCAGCTTGCCTGTATTTGTGGCAGCCAAAGAAGTAATACTGTTTGAACACAAGAGATTAGTAGGGATTGAGGACAAACAGTCAGTGTCCTGCTACATGGTCTCTATATGGATGCCTAGGGGGAAGAACTATGCCCACTTTAGTGGCTGATACAATTTGTAACATAGAGCTAATGACCTACTGCTGTTTAAAAAGTGCTACCAGATACTAATCTCCAGTATCCTTACCAAAGAATTAAACCACTGCTATCTTTCACTCATTATTCCTGTGACAAATTCCTCCCACAAGAATCCAAATTCTGTCACTTGGGATGGATTGTGTGATAGTGGTAGCTATTTATGATGACCAGGGCTCCATTTTCACAAATTACACCAACCTTTAGTCCACCATAGCTATTATTACCCAAATGAGCTGAGGGTGGGGTGGGAGTGAGAAGTTGTCACCAAAGACAGATGGTACAGGAACTGCTTTCATTGGTTATTTTGGTTGTCATGGTAACAAAATAGTAGATGGAAATGATTTAAGACAGAAGAGGTTGTTTGGCTCACAGCTTCAGGGGTATTTCAGCTTATATACAGGGAAGTCATGGTTGTTGGAATGGCTCCACCCACTCAGGCAGAAGGGCAGGGCAAAGGATCTTCATGTGCGAGGACCAGGAGACAAAGAACACAGGCTGGAACCATAGGTGGATATAAAACTTCAAGACCTGTCCCCCTATGACCCATGTGCCCTCCCTAGGTCCCACTCCCCAAAGGCTCCTAAACCTCCCAAAACAGTACCCCAAGTTGGGGACCAAGTGTGAAGACACATGAGATGTTTTAAATTCAAATCATAAAACCCAACCTACTTTCCAGAGTTGGGTCCCTTAAAAGCTCCGCTTTCTTCTTTTAAAGAAGTTCTAGTGCTAGCTCAGCACAAATCCATAGTAAGCTGTATCCACACAAGCATTACTCTGGACTAAATTAGATACATCTGTTCCAAAGATGTATCTAAAATATTGATTAGATAACAACATATGTGGTCACAGACCCAACAGAGGGGGTGACCCACAGACTGTTTTGCCTCTCTTCAGTCAATACCAACAATTCACAACAGTCCGCCTCTCCCAATAAAGTATTCACTATGCTCAATAATTAAGAACTACTTTCCATCAGGGCTGTAGAGACAGCTCCTGTCTCTCTGCATCGTCCTGTAAAGGACATAGTTGCTGTTTGTTTTGTACCCACCTTCAGGGGCTCACACCACCTGTAACACCAGCTCCAAGGGATCTGTCACCATCTTTTGGCCTCCATGGGCATTGTACTCACATGCACAAATCCCCAGTCTCATACACATACACAACATTTTAAAAAATATTTAAAACTTCCAAAAAGTAACAGTTGTATTAAATGTCAAGTTAGTTGTCAATCTAGTCAGTAAGAGAAGGGAAGTATTGGCCACAGGATGCTTCTTGTCGCTATGTCACCTTTCAAAAATACTTTGTTTTGTTTTTTTCTTCCTTTGAAATGGTCCTAGAGCTGAAAGAAGTGAACACATGCCCCATCTCTATCTAGAAACTATTTCCAATTGATAACCACTTCCAAATGAAAGTTGAACTTTCTCTAAGGAGTCTCACTGGGAAACAAACCACTCTTAAGGGTTCAGCCGCGTGCCCAGCTCTAGATGGTCCACAGGAAACTAACTCAACGGCATCTCTGGAGGGGTTTGTTGTCCCATAATGTCATGATATATATTTCTTCTTTCTCTCTCTTTTTAGCCTGCAGGTTTTTTCATATATACTATGGATTCCAGTTTAGTGTTTTTTATGGGATTTCTGTGTCTATAACAGTTTCTTGTGCCTTCTCTTTGATTCTTTTCCTTCTATTTGTTTGTATTGTGATGTGTTAGTTTTTGTTTATCTTATTATATTTTATTTATTATTATCTCTCAGAAACCTGTTTGTTTTGTAAGGTAAGACAGAAAGGGAATCAAATCAGATTGGAGGGGAGGCAAGGAGGAGCTAGGAGGAAGAGGAGTAGAGGAAAGGAAACCAGTAATCAGGACATAGACATGAGAGGAAAATCCATTTTCAATAAAATATAAAATATATTTAAAGAAAGAAAGAGATTTCAGTGGCTGTTCAGGAATGGAATGTATGAGGAGAATTCTAAGTGCTTTTGAGAAAACAAGACAAGAATCATCTTGTGGCCTCAGTTTAAAAAAAAAAAAACATGAAATTGTTCTTGGATTATTCTTTCATGCCCCTTCCAGCTGTGGCAGATAGGAACAAGTTTATTTCATTCATTAACAACTGATTATTGTTATTTATTTGTATGTCTCTATGAAAAAAAATCATGTTTTTTGTTGTGTGTGGCTTGCCCACCACATGTGGTTTACTTACCATATATGGTTTGTCTGCCATGTGCAACTTATCCTTGTGATTATGCTTAACTCTGTGATTCCTCTTAACCCTCAGAGTCTAAATTGTCTGATGCTCTAAATAAAGCTCATGGCTGTAGGCGGCCGAAGAGACGGCGCCAGTTTCCAACACGGCTGGCGCAGCGTCCTTTATAAGCCTACTGCGCATGCGTCAGCCTCAAGCCCCTCCCGAGAGGGCTTATGCAAATGAGGCATGAGCCCTAACCAATCACGGGGCTTATGCTAATGAGACATGAGCTCACAGGGCTTATGCTAATGAGGCACAAGCCCTAACCAATCACAGGGCTTATGCTAATGAGGCATGGGCCCCAACCAATCACAGGGCTTATGCTAATGAGGTATTGGCCCTAACCAATCCTGAGAGAACCGGCTGCCTGGCCCGCCCCCTTGGAAGGGTATATAAGCAGTGCATTTCAGCTGCTTGGGGGTGGCGGCCCCCTTCGATGGATGAAGATTGTGCCTGGAATAAAAGAGCTGTTAAAGAAGAATCCAGGCGTGTCGTGTCTTACTTGCCGCTGAGAAGACGCCACACATGGCTATTGCATGAGAATTTAGTCTACCTCATTTATCAGCTCTGTGCTCTCAGGTCCTACTTTCTCTAGGGCAGTGACAAATGTCCATCCCTCCTAAGAAGACATGTCAACTGTAAATTAACACATGAAGAAACATTCCATGCTCTTTGTCATCAGGGACACTCAAACCAAAACAACCACCTCATATATGCCACAATAGTTACAAATTTTAAAAGACATAAATAACTGGGGTTGATAATGTGTGGGAGGTACTGGAACCCTCATACACTGTTATGCGATGGGAACGGCCTGACCACTTTTCTTCAATTTCTAACCACATTTCTTCAAAACTTCAACACATGCTTCCGCATGTAAACATGTAACTCCAGTAACTCCACTCATAGGTATGTATCCCAAATGAATAAAAATATGTGTCTATAAAAAATTTTGAGTGTTCATAATAGCCCAAAATGGAAGCAACAAAAATACCAATTAGTTGATGGAGAAAGTAGAGTATACACATGTGCTAGAGTGTGATTCATGATGGAAAGAAATGAAGAGCTGAGAGAAGCCAAAAGAAGACTGACTCTCCAAGACAGTGTGGGAAAAGGAAGACATACTGATAAAGGGCCCCATGGCGTATGAGACAATTGATGTGTCTGGATGAGGTAAGTACATTATAAGTGAGAATATTTGTGGTTGGAGAAACCTATAGATGAGGAAGGAGGATAGAGAGAGGTGACAGGGAGTGCTGTAGGCTCCATATTTATTTCTGTAGTCACAAAAATGTTAAATATATATATATATATATACTTTGCAAGTATATAAAAATACCATCAAATTGTAGAATTCAAATGGGTTAACCAATGCATAGATTACTTATCAATAAAGTTATTAAACTTCAATGATTAAAAATGAAAAGAAATAGGGTCTTACTATGTAACCTCAAGCTGGCCCTGAATTTGAGATCATCCTGCCTCAGTCTCCCAAGTAAGAAGATAACAGATATGTGTCTGCTTTAAGTATGAGGACACAAAAAACTTCTCTCTCTAAAATTTATTGGTTAAAGAAAGAACAGCTTTTGATAAAATGAATATGCTTGTTTAAAGTGTGGAGGGGAGACAGGTGGTATGCCTGGGAATAGATTTCAACTGCACAGAATGGTTGTGTAAAAGCATCTTCAGGCAGTCAAAGGCTTCTGTGCTTTTCTTTTTCCCATTGACAACATTTTATTAATTAAAATTTATCAGTACTGGGCTAGTGAGACACCATCAGGTAAAGGTAAAGGCATTTGTAGCCAAGCCTGATGAGCTATGTTTAATCCCTAGAGCCCACATAGTGAAGGAGAGAACTGATTTATTTCCATGACTTATTCTCTAACCTCCACATGTGCAACACACACACACACACACACACACACACACAAAGGGGGAAGAGGGAGAGAGGTAAAAATACTAATATTTTTTAAAAAAAACATCTTACCTCTGTGACCTACTTTTCCTCTATGTTCCCCACATTACTGCGACTTTCCCTTTTTTTCTGATTTTTGTTTCATTGAATAATGTGCAGCTAAAGTATAGTAGTCTAGATGTATAAAAATTTTTATACAGACTATGACATATTAAGATTCAATTGAGATACCAACCTAAAGAAATTAAGACAAAAGAAATATCCAACCAACACTGATCACTATTCTCTAGCCTTTGGCTATCATATGACTCGAAGTCAGAGCCTTGGCTAGAATACAGTGTCTTGGTTCAGACAAGGACCTCCCGCCACACATACCCATCCTCTCTCTATCCTACTTCAGGCCAACAATCCATTCTACTCTGTTCATTTAACTGTGCCGGATCTTTTTTGAGACAAGAGACTTCTGGAATTTATAGGTAGCTCCATCCTTCCTGTGTCACTGGTGGATGTGAGAGACTTTCTCTAACTGTAATATGTTACACATGCATATGTAAGGGCAAAAGTAAGAGAATTCCTAAGTTATCCAGACAGTTGCAGCTAATTCAAATGACTCAGTCGATACATTTTAAAAATACTCTGTTCCTAATCCAATGTTTCAAGGATACAAAATCCAATTCACAGCCCAAAGAGCCTGAAATAAACCAGGTGCAGAATACAACTACACAGACACAACAGTGACAACAGAGACATATATATTATATAGAACTATGAATAGTGTGGTAGGAGTCGAGAGGAAGGTCTTTAAACATGTCAAAGAAGCTATAACAGAAGCAATCATAGACCCATAGACTTGTCGTGTTCCTTGAAGACCCATGCGTCTGTACACTTTGCATATGAGTGGTCTGACTGGAGAGTCTCAGTTGGCACCATGAAAAGTTATGGAAAATAAATTGCACATTTTCCTTTGGGGAAATGGGCAGGCCCACCAGGCAGGTCTCAGCTAACAACTGGGAATGAATGTGGACATGCCAGGAGTGGTGGGAAGTAGCCCAAGCTTACTGCCAACTGGAGAAAGAAGCGAGTGAGCTATCTCCACTCTTCATCATGAGTGTGAACAGCAATGTGACCATGGTGGTAAAATCCAGTGGCTTTTTGAAAAGGAAACCTCTGGTAGTCAAATGTATTTTTCTTTGTCATGCACTATGAAAAAATGGTGCTCACAACACTGCATAGCTTAAATTATTTCCTGGAGTGTAGTTGGGCTTTAGAGCCCAACTGATCCCGATTTTAAGCTAACGCTGGGGTATGGGAAGGAGTTGGCAGTACACTATGAAGAATTTCATCACCTAGGCTCCCGAACCTCAAAAGGCTCTTTATACTTTAGATAGAAAAATTCCTTCACTGTCGCCTGAGATTATGTTTCATTATTCCATAGGTTCAGTTACACACCCCAAATGACATTTGATAAGCTGTCTACTGTGTATCAAATTCACACCAAGTGATTGGAGAATATGTTCTGGAATGACTGACAGCTCCCCAACAATAACAGTGTATTACCTGTCAAGTTTCGAGGTATGTTTTTGATATAATGAAAGTGAAATAACATAGAAATACAAGTGACTCTAGGTTAAAAGCAGGAGTTCCGATATTCGAAATAGATCCAAGGTGAATGGGAAAAAATGTATTTATCTGGGTAATTACGCCTGTGCTACATGGGCATCTCAACAACCATACACTTGAATGCAACAGACCATGTAACCATCCCCTGTTAGGAAAAAAGCAATATAGAGCTTGGTAGCTCGAACAGAGGAGCGACTTGGAATTCTAAATTTGGAGACAAAAGTTTGCTAATTAGTATTAAGAAGCTGACATTTCCTGTAAGTTGGGGGCTTACCTCCAGGTTTCAGACCCAAGCATTAGAGGCAATGTGTTATAATTGGTTCGCTTTGGGTTAACTGGTGGATATTTTTAACATCTGAAACCTGTTATTTTGTCGTTGAGGTTTATCCTGCCTCCCTATAGCTTCACAAACTTTCCATTTTAAATTCTAGAACTTCCATGCTAATTATAAACTTTTATCTTTAAAAGTGCTGCTGCCTTTAATCATTCGCTGTAGTTGGGTTTCCTTTTTCTTTCTCTAAATAAAACATTCTAGAAGATGGCACTGTTCTTAATTTTGACTGGAAAAAAAAAGAATCTACTTGTCTAGCAAAGGCTCTTATTAATTCCCTAGGAAACCTGGGTCAAGATAGAATTTAATGTAAAACAAAATGTTGTAAAGATTTATACTTGCAACGTACAAATGTCAATTTATCTCTTAGCAGCAGAAGGCAATGTTCTGATGCTCTGATCATTCCACTAGCCTAGGGAGCAGACTGAGTGCTATTTCATCCACACCAAAGTTAGCCCCAACCAAGATGCCACAGATGAGGAAAGCTGTGGTTGGTTCCTGTTTGGTGCAGTTGGATCCTTGGAGTGGGCAGGTTGAGTGCAAATGTGTCTGTCGTTGGAAGAACCTAACCTGTTAAATTCCGGTGCCCCAGGGAGAGCTGCTCGGAATCTTTAATCCCGAGTAATGAACACAGTAGTGGGACTGGCCATAAAGGAGCATACTAACTCAACTATCAGTAAATGGAAACAATGCTACTACTGTTAACAATAGCCAGGCATGGAGCTCACGCCTTTAACCCAGCACTCAGGAGGCAGAGGCAGGATGGCCAGGGCTACATAGAGAGACTTTGTCTCATGGGAAAATAAATGAAACAAAACAACAATAACAATAATAAGTAAGGATTTCTTAGTTCTCCTGAAGATCAGTGATTGTCCATGTGGGTCCTCTTTAGTCATTCCACTGGTATTTTATCTGCATTTTACAGAAAGAAAACAGGCCTAAAGTTTGCCTAACAGTAAGTACTAGCAGAAACATACTCTGGAGAAGAATATGTCTTATCCCAAAGCCCTCATTTGTAAGTCAGAGACTTTCACACCTTGACCTGCAACTCAAGGACATGAGAATTACCATCACGACCCCGCTCAGAAGCTTACTCTGAGTACATTTTCTGTCCCCACAACACAGTTCTTGCTTGATGAAAAGATTTCTTTGAATTTCTCTGGAAGGTATGAGCAGGATATGGCAAGAGTCTACCTAAAGGCTATCTCCTACAACTTGTAGGTTTGAATCTTGACAGTCATTTACTGGCTTTACGATTCCTCACCCTGGCCTTGTGTGTCTTCTAAGGAGATTTTATGAGAAAGTGTGTTGCATAGCAAGCATCCTTCAAATGCTGGCTGTTATTATCTCAGCCACATTTACTGAGAGTGCTTATGCAGTGGCACAGGCATGAAGCTTTTCCCACATCCTGGTGTTGTTAGGATCGTGCCTTGAGCGGAGTCTGTGGCTGCCCACTGCTATTCTGCAAAAGGAGCTGCCTGCTGCTGGCATACACCCTAAGCATGTGACCACTCATGGGTGTCCCTACTTGAGATCTAAGAGTCACTGTGACTTCTGCTCAGCCCATCTGGACGTCTTCCACTCCATTTGTTCCTTTCTGTTCATCCTCTCCAGCTCCTTCAGTCTCGAACATTCTTCCTCTCTCCCCCTCCTCTCTCTCTCTCTCCTTCCTTCCTTCCTTTCTTCCTTTCTTTCTCTCTTTCCTTCCTTCATTTCTCCTTTCTCTTTCTTTCTTTTCTTTCTTTCTTTTCTTTCTTTCTTTCTTTCTTTCTTTCTTTCTTTCTACAGTTATCTTTTCTTCTGGCTAACATTTACTATTAAAAGACTCCCCACCCCCAGTCCTCATAGCTGGTCTGCACCATAATGTATTGTTTCCTTGTCTGGGTGAAAACTCTGGATAGGAAACAGACATCTTTCCGTTAGAGTTGTTCTATCCCCACCTAGAACACAGTGCCTGGTGCAATGCTGACCTGTATCTGTGTGTTGAGTGAATGATTTCATTCCTGTGCCTTTTCTTTAAAAGGAGTAATCCCCTAAGTATCCAGAACTCCCTTTTTACTTAGTGAGAACTGTGCATCTTAAAAGTCATGACTGTCTTCAGCTTTAAAAGGAGGCATGGGGTTAAATGGCTGGCTCCAGGCTCTGGGCTGCTAAGGATAGGGGAGCTAGGTGGAAGCCAAGGAAGGGAGGCAAAAGTCACTACACAGGAGTTCTAATCCCTGAAGGAGTTTCACTCATTCAAGACTTGGTTCTTCATTGACAAAACTAGAAGGGAAAATCTTGTCTGGCTGGGAAATTATGTTAATATTAATGTTTCTAAAGATTTTTTTTTAAGGCTTGAGAACAGCATCAATTTCCTTATCAGGACCATTGAGAACAATCACCTATAGGCTTTCCAGGTCCACACTCTTAAAAAATAAATTAATATTTTCTTTCTTGTCTTCCTGTCTTCTCAACTACCCCATGCAAAGCACTTCACATTAAGAAGCTGTGTGCTGATCTGGATAAAGTAGAGTCAGCTGGGATTTATCTCAATGAAGGGAAGAGTTGTCCTTGTGTCCTGAATCTAGATGATCAGTTCAAAGGAGTCAGTGATGCCATTTCAAAGTACAAACACATATGCAGGTGTCATACATGTGCAGAAAAGTGACCATAATGGTCGTAAAACAAAACATGAATAGTTGCTATATCTGAGTGCTTGAAATATATTCATTTGAAGTTTCCATTATAAGTATCAAGCACATTTTATAGTAATGATAATAATAATTGACAGTTTCAGCCTTCTCTGATTCGCCTTTATATATCCAGACTTACATGTGCCTCACTCCTCTGTGAGTGTCCGCTGACTTCTAGGTCTCCTCCAAATCCCTGGGAAACTGAAGCCCAGTCATACTTTCCCTTGTCTCAAATACAATAGCAGGAAAATTGCAGAGACTCAAAATCACAGCTTAGGCTGTAGATTTTCTGTGTTTTCAGTAGCTGTAGCTCAGGTTCATAGTTAGTTTTGTTCAAGTTAGGCATTCCGAGAAACTTCTGATGCAGTAAGATCTGCATGCTCAAATTGGACAAATTTGAGCACATTTCAAAGATGACCATTCCTGTCAGATAAGCTCACTAAAATAATAAAGGCCTACATAAAATAGAGACTGACAGTAGAGAAAATTAACAAATAATTTTGTTGCAATGAATGAAGTAATGTTAAGGTCCATCAAAGGGATCTCAAAATTTAATTATGTATTCGATTGGGGTTAAAACTTTTGGTAAGAAATATAGCCAGTTTTATCAATACTGAATAATTTCAAGGTGATAAAAGCCACACTTTTAAGGATTATGATTTTCTGAATAAATACTTTGTTCTAAATAACTAAACCTCACTTAACTCGTGTCAATATTATAATGTAAAGTAGGTCAAAGCATTCCATAAAACTAGAAATAAAATTGTCTTCCATTTACTACCTTTACCCGAATGTCTCAAAAACCGGTATTGAAATACCATTAATGTTAAGAAAGGTTTTTCTTAGCATCATCACAAATGAATGCGTCTTCCATGGAGGTAAGCCATGTTCAGGCTAGCTGACCAGTGTTTTAGCAAATGTTATTGATCACTGTGTGTTTCTGTCCCCTTTCTCTGCCCTGTGCACAAGGAAGACTTTAAGATGCAAATTTAATGGACAATGGTCTCATAAGTTTAACAGAGAAAAATTATTAACCAATCAATTAGCGATCAAGAGACACAAAAGGGATTGCTCATTACTGAATCCAGAACCAGGAAAGAAACACAGATCTGCATTCTTGAGCTAACATCCATTAAACACAGTAACACTGATGGGCCCCCTTCTCTGCTACTTCCTTAAGACCTAGAAAAAGGCACGGAGGAAACTATGTGACACCAGAAGAAGAAATTACCCAGATTGTTTTTAATGTACTGTAGATCAGACTAGCTTCATTCTTCTAAGGCCTCAATGATACTTTACCAGACATTAATTTAAAGCCTCAAGCCACCTTGAGTCATTCAATAGAAACAAAAAACTAAGCAGGGGGCAGAAAAGACTAGTAATTTTTTTTTAAAGAAATGCAACCAGAGAAAATAAGATGTGTTCTGTTCCACTAGAAACCCGACCCCACTTTCCCAGGCTAACCAAGCCGTGTTCCTGTAGGATGGATAAGATCACTGTAACTCATCAGGAGAGCCTACATTTTAATTTGAAAAGTAGTTCCTATGTTAATCTTTAATAGCCTGTCTTCTGGACCAACAGAGTCACAGGAGAAGGCATTTGCAGCGGCGTAATTAAGGCCTGTGAGAAGCAGATGTGGTGAGGCTCCTCTATTCAGCCAATGGCTTGCCATCGAGATCCACCATTTGATCAGTGCATCTAGCCCCAGGGGCTTCATGGTCTGCAAGCCACAACCTACTAATAAGCACCCTCCAGCCTGTTTGCTAAACAGATCTGTCCTGGCAGGCACCCAAAGACTGCAGCCCTTGAAACTTGGAGTGCTTTCCCTTGCGTGGCCTATTGTGTGGCAGGCAAGAGAATAAACTGTCCCTCATAGAGGCAGTGCAATTACAGATCAGTTAGTTATACAGCTGTGGCTCAAAAGATTGCTTACCTCAACCAAATCGAGGCCTAATTTATTTTTGTATTGTCTTTGTTGAAAACCAAACAAACAGCTCTGCACAGCTCATGTATACAGTGCAGAGAATGGCTCTTTCTCTTATAAACAAGATGGCAACTCTTGGCTCAAAGAAATCAGCCTTGGTAGCTGTAGGTTTTGTTTTTATGGTCGGAATGAAGCCTTTGCTTGTTGTAGCTTCGTTAAATTGTTTAAGGAAACGTGGGAGACTGCTGTCTTTGATAGAAATCTGGGGTGTTGAAGGTTGTGGAGTCTGTCAAGTGCTGTTGTGTGCTGTAGAGACCGGATAAGAAGCTGTCAATTAAAAGTACAAAAATGTAAACAAACAAAGAAGGAACCGCTCTTCTTCGTGTGAAGCCTGGTAAAGTGGCTTTGATTTATGTGCACGGATCTTCTAACAGTTATGACGTATGGAAGAAAATGTCTTTTAGAAAGCACTTTTATATCCAAATTAATGCTTGCCAAGCTCATAACTAAAAAAGAAAAATCCAGGTTTGTGGGATTATTGGCATTGGAATAGCCAACCTCCCTGGGAACAGCACAACTGTGCCCCGAAGAAACACATTCATTTTTTCTCTCTGGAACTAGTGTTTGTCACATTGTTTGAGCATCAACTCTGAGGCATATCCATTAAATAACAACTTCTACCCTAGAGAAAATATTATGCAAACTAGTGGCCCAGCTAAGGAAAATCTAGAGTGATTTTGATATCCTTACAGATAATAACATAAAAATAATAGATAATAAAACTGTAATTCTTCTTCAACTGAGATGGCATCTAGAGTTTGCTTTATTCATCTAGAGCAGGCAGCACCTCTCACTGGAGCTCAGACTGCTTCAGTGCAATGGAGCAGCCTCTTCCAGACCCCCAATCCCTGGATATTTGGAAACATGGACAAGAATAACTTTAGTCACTAAACAGACAACTTAGAAGACTACTGGGTACAGGACTAGAGGCTTGTAAACCATTGGACAGGATTCTTCTAGACCAACTTCTCATTATATTAACCAACTTGACTTAGGGATTTTGGATGGTGGTTTGGAACATATAAAGACTCTTGTATGCTGTCATCTCACATTCAGCTACTTAGCCCATCTGCTATCTCCTTGCCCCAAATCAGAACCTTATCAATTGACCTGTAGCAAAGACAGGAAGGTCAACAATAGGTGTTCGAAGCCAACTTCTATAGCCACCTCTCTGGGGTTCCACTCAGAAGGAAGTAAATATAAGGGAAAAGGTTTAAAGCTGGGGCTCAAGAGATGGCTTAGCAGGTAAGAGTATTCTTAGAAAGGACCAGAGTTCAGTTCCTAGCACCCAAGTCAGGAGGCTCACAGCCACCTGTAACCTCAGATCCATGGGATTGAACGTACTCTTCTGGCTTCATGGGTACCTCCACTTACATTCACCAACTCACACTCAGACATACATACACACATACACACATACATATATATGTACATACATACATACATATGTAATTTAAAAAACTCTTTACAGCCCACTAAAGATGGAAGTTATCCCAGCTGCCAAGAAGTCCCAGGAAACTCAGCTGGAGGCCCTGAACTGAATGCACAGGGGTTATGGTCCTACTGTGGTCTGTTTGTGGCAGCTTTTCCACTTACATTCAAGGCACATTTGTGGAATTTTGTTTTAATTTTTTTCCCAGAATCCTGCTTTTTATTTTTTGCTTTCCTCCAAAAACTGTGCAGATATCTGAAATAAAGATGTGATCAGATATTCTCTTTGTTAGCACCAACTCTTGGGGTACCCAATCTGATATGCATGGATATGTATCAAATAGACATTTTGGTGCTTTTCCCGACAGACAGCCCCTCCTACCTCTGTCTTGGGTAAGGCCTGAGTCAGCTATTCCTTCAGTAATATGATAGAATGAACCACCAACTTAAATAAACAGACTTAAAACATGCATTTCTTACTCACAGGTCTTCAAGCTGGTTGCAACTTGATCATGCTAGCAGTAGACCAGACTCCATCTCTGAAATCTGGGCTGCAACTTAGTACCCATCTATATTGTCTGTCTTTCTATTCTTTGGGTCAGTGGCTACCAAGGACAGGGTTGTTTCATAATGAATGGTAAAAACTTACAGTATTGACCCAGAATGCACACATCAACATTATCAACCAAACAAGTCAAATGACCCATCCTGTATCAGTGTGGTAGGATAAAAAATACCCTTTATTTCTCATGGAAAGAACTTCAAAATCAGAGGGCAAAGGATTTGAATAATTCTAACATAGGGAAATCATGACATATTTGAGCGATGGTAGAATTCTTCATAGATGATTTACAAAAAAGAGACTTTTATTTTTAATATATATTTAAAGTATGTTTTAAACATTAACTTTTACTCATACTCTGAAATCATCTATAATTTAAACAATTCATGTATCAAGCATTGAGATTTTCTGTAAGTAAAAAAATGAAGACTAAATTCTGTTAACTCGATGGAAATTTAATATAGTAATATGAAAATTCTTTTGATAATCTCTGGGTATAAAAGTATCACCAGCAAGTTTTTTCACCATAATTAGCTATGACCTGATCACACAGACAGGAAGATTCAACCCTGGAAAATCTTCTTTCTACACAACTCCTGCTACTCTGTATAATTATTATTCTAAGTTCCAGAAGTATGGCTGTAAATAGTATTAAAATTCACATACTTAGAACTTATAATCAATATATAACATATAGACAAATAGTAATGTTATGGCTTGAATATGGATGGTCCACCATGGGCTCACACATTGTTTTAAGATGCTGTAAGAACTTTAGGAGGTAGAACCTAATGAAGACGTAGGTCTAAATGGCATGCCTTCGAAGGTCATCTTTGGATCCCAGTCTCTCCATATCTGCCCCAAGTTGAAGTAACTCCTTGGCCATGTGTTCCCACGACAATGATACTCTTATAAAGTGCCAGAGGTTCAGCAACCATGGACTGAACCTTCTAAAATTGTGAGTAACTTAAGTGTCTCCTCTTTTAGGTGGTTGTCTCAAGTATTCTGATCACAGCAATGCAAAAGTAACTAATGCAGACATTTCCCGTCAGGAATGGGAAGAAGTATGTATGAAGGGCATTGTCCTCATCCTTCCCTCAGAGTGTCCCCCTCTGCAGATTTTTCAAAACCTAGTTTAATAAAGGTTCTCAGACACTTCGACCCCCTTCTAGCCCACAGTCCAAAGGTAGGGGAGAAAAGATGGTAAATAGGACAAGGGGATGTGGACCTGTTCAGAAGTAGTTCTTAGGGGCAATTCCATCTCCTGTCAGGATACCAGCAGTTCAGTTCAGGAGTATCAGGATACCAACAGTCCAGTTCAAGTGTCACCAAACATAAATCAGCAGCAGCAGCATGATCCAGCAGAAACAGCAGGCTTCTGCCAAATCCAAGTGAAGATCAGCGAAGACTAGAGACCATCGAAGCATTGCACAGACAGCAATGAAAGTGGGCCTTCACTGTTTGTGGAGTCCTATTTATACTCTCTCCAGACATCACGTGTGCTCTCACGGATCTGCTTCAGCAAAACATCACATGGCACAACCAGAAATTTCCACGTCACCGCTCCCCACTTCTGAATTGATCTTCATTTAGTCCTGATTTCAGGAGACGCAGTTTCCTCTCAGAGTCTTAACGGATACAATGGTGCCATTTATGTACAGTGGTGCTCAAACCCCAAAAGGCAGAAACTAAAGAATTCTATAATGGAGTTAATAATTGCTGTATACATTGGTATCTTCAAGAAATCACTAGAGTAAGATTAAAATAAAGAATTGCAAAAATACAGACAGCTCTAAAAGTGTGTCCTGAAATCTTAGGGAATATCTCTTCGTGCCTGTGGTCCCAAGGCTTTATGGAATGAGCACTCTCCAGTGAAGACTGTATGGGAGAGAGCAACAGGTCGAAGACATGAACTCATGTAAAGTTATGAAAGGGAACTCTGTCTTTCGTGCAAACCTGCTGACAAAGAAGGCTTTGATCAGAACAAATAAGGGAAGAAGCATGGAAGTGCACCTGGGACTCAAGGTGACCTGTTCAGAAGGCAAGCCTGAAAACAAGGCTGAACACAGAGAAGAGAGCAGAATCTCCACAGAACTGTGACAAAGGAGAAAAAAAAGCAATAATGGACAAGTGAAGACTCTTAAAAGCAGGTTCCAGGTGTGGCTTGGATATTGTGCTCATGAACTCACAAAAACTGTGATGACATGTACAAGATCTGCACAAGATTGAGCCTGTCACCAATCCATCACAGAGGCAGCAAGAAATGCCTGAAGCAACTTACCTCCTCAAGGAGCTGTTGGCAGTGCATGGCCACTGGAGGGCAGAGAGCCACTTATCTCAGGGGTATGGCCCTGGGAAAGTTACCTATGCTCACTCAAGGAAAATATCACCAAAAAGGAAAAAAAGAAGACATGAAAGTAGAAAGGAAAGTGAGAGAGAAGAGGAAATGTGTCAGAAGGTTAGAGGGTGAGAGGAGTGACCATGACCCAAATACACTATATACAAATATTAAATATCATAATTATGTATATCATTATTATGTATAATGTATAGTAAATAAAAAATAAGGAAGGCACAATCCATTCTTCTGATCAATGGCACACAGAGAAGTAGAGAAGGGAGGGAGAAAGAGACAGAGGGGGACAGAGAGAGACCTATATACTTTACACACCAACAGTGGAGGGAGTTCTTGAACCTGAATCTTATAAGCCACACCACATCTTCTTTCCTTTTCTCCACAAGCAGAACAAAAATGTAAGCAATCTTTGCTTAGCAGAAAATGAGAAGTAAGATTTCCACTCTGCTAGTGAAGTTCATGTCACCCAGTGAGAAGACTCAGAGTCAAGACTGCTCTGCTAGGTTCCCTTGCTCAGCAGGCCCACCTGCCACTCTCAGGTCTCCTCCTGCTAAGACTGATGGGACAGCACCCTGGCTATATAAACCGGTACTTAACCATACGGCCATAGTGCAAGTCAGAGGCTGGGATCTCTGTGTGAGGGTCTGAATTATTCCCAAAGCCAGTGTGTTCACGCCCTCTGGTCTCATTGTGGCTTCCTCCCCAGTGTGACATTTCCATCTTACAATACCGTGGCTGGGGATGTCAGATCTTATCAGTTGGTAAGTTCAATAAGACTCAAATGCTAACAGACAGTTAAAGCTCCATTGCAAAGTATTTCTGCTACTTTTTCAGACCCTAGCACAGGCACATGCTTGATTACAGGTCATAACGTTGGGATGGAATTTGTATGGTGTAGGTAACGTATTTCTTACCAAAAGCCACCTGGGCCTGCCAATTTCACTGCTCCAGTGAAATGCCTTTACTGTGTAGGACTGTTCACATTTTCTGTTTCTTCTTGTAAGATTTTGTAATTCCCAGTTTTCAAGGATTTTTTTTCCCTCCTTACCTAGTTAATAGATTCATCGGCGTAAAGTTGGCCATATTGTTCCCTTCACCGTCCTTCTAGTGTCTCTGGGCTGTACAGAGTGGAGGTTCTAATTCTTAATAGTAACAACTTGATTTTTCTCCTTTTCACACATACACATGCACTGGTGTGGGGTGTGTGTGTGTGTGTGTGTGCGAGTGTGCACGTGTGTACATGTTTATGCATCTATTAATTCCACTTAGTATTTTTCTTTCCATTCTTATCTGATTCATATCTTATGAAGCAACTCCATCAGTGGAAACCCCACTTCAGATTTCATTTCCAAAACAACAAGCAAACACCCTCAGTGCCTTCTGTTTTTTTGAATCTCACTGTGGATTGATCAACTTACATAAGTTGTGAAAAGAAGTAACTTCTTCCCTGCACCCACAGTGTATTTCCCCTCAACAGCTGTGACTTTTTCTTCATCTTTTGGTTTTTCAGATTTGGATTCTAATGTTTCTTCATATGTTTTTATTGTGTTTATTCTTTGGGGATTAGTTGAGTGCCCTGGATCTGGTGGTTTACAGAAGGTGCTTCACTCTTATTATTGTCTCCCTTCCTTTCTTCCTACAGTCTTTCTAGTTAGCCTGGAAGTCAGAATCTCCTGCTACACATCCTGAATGTTCTGGCTTATAAGTGTGTTCCATCACACCCATGTGTTACAGAATATAACATTGCAAATTAATTTTGTATAACCGTTTTTCTTTAAAAGAAAGCAGCACTGTAGAAAATGTACTAGGGAAAAAAGAGAGAAGTCTTAGTTTTGTTTCCAATTGTCCTAATAATTAGCTGTCTTTCAGCAAGGATTCCGGGCTTGTCTCTTATAGATTCAGTTGCTTAGAACATTTTTAGATTTATTTACTTTATCTGTGTAATATTTTTCTTGCATGTATGCCTGTGCACCATGTGGGTACCTGGTGACTGTGGCTACCAGAACAAGCATCAAATCCCCTGGAACTGGAGTTATGGATGGCTGTGAACCACCATGTGGGCCCACGGAATCAAATCTGGCCCTATGCAAGAGCAACAAGTGCTGTAAACCTCACAGCCATTTCTCCAGTCCACTGAAGGTAGGTTATTGCCAAGGCTTTAAAAACCCCATCTTTATATGCCTCTGAATTATCAGTAAGGAAAACTACCAGGAATAAACAGACTATTCCCAAGAAAGCTTCTTATTTGCTTTATGACCAGCCACCTTATTCTATTTTAGAGTCAGTGCTATGTTCTACAGCAGAGAGAGATACAGCAGAAAGAATAACATACACAGGTTGGTTTTTGTTTGTTTGTTTGTTTTGTTTTGTTTTGTTTTGTTTTTTAATCAGGGAAGTTTTCCAAGGAAAAGAGTTGCTCATGGCTTTGGAAGTCATATCAAAATAACCCCCCCACATGTTAACAGTATATGTCACATTAAGAAATAGATATTAATGAGGGCTTTTAAAAACAACCACAATAGGTTTAAATAGGGTAACCCTTCTGATGACAGCTTTGAGTACAGAGAACCAAAATGTAGCCAGACCGAGAAAGGTATGGGTGAATTACTAAAAATATGAGGGACAGAGAGAGCCCAGTCAGGTGGCAACCTGAATTCACACTTGAGGTTTTTAACATCAGAATCAAGAACGTCATTTACAACTCTTTTAAGAAGGACGAGGCCATGCTAAGTGTTCAGAATATGCACCCATATGTGTAATAACAGAAGGTGACTTGCTTTATATGGAGTGTGAGGGGGCAGAGAAGGTATTGCAGCATGAAATGAATTCTCTGTATAATTTGGCCTTTTTTCCTTATTAGAAAACACATATTAATAGCAATTTGAAAGTGAGGAGTAATTTTTTTTTAATAGTTTTGTCTGGTATGGACTTTGATGCTGGGTTGTGGGATGCCTATATCCTGGTCTTCGGTGGTTTGGGTGTGTGCGTGTGTGTGTGTGTGTGTGTGTGTGTGTGTGTGTGTGTGCCATGACACTGGGACTGAGTATCACCAGCTAGTCTGTTTTGGTTGTAGTCATGGCAGTAGATGACAAAAATAAAATTAAGATTCTTCCATGGCTTTAAAAGATGCTATTAAAAATAAGGCCCTGGAAAGTTTAAAGGGACAGTGTCACCCCCAGCAACAAGTCGTCTCTGCCCATGAGGAAAGACGTGGGTTTTGGATCCTAGGGTTTTAGATTCTGGAATTAGAGAATCACGGTGAAGAGGTTACTTTAAAAGGAACGGCACATAGGATGGATATCCAGGTGGAATGGTCTGTAGACGGTCCCTCCTTCAGTTTCTGTCCTGCACTGTGTCTCCATATTTGCACCCTTAAGTATTTTGTTACTCCTTCTAAGAAGGACTGAAGCCCCCCCTACTTGGTCATCATTCTTCATGAGCTTTATGTGGTCTGTGAATTGAATCTTGAGTATTTCAGGCTTCTGGGCTAAAATCCAATAATCAGTGAGTGAATACCATGTATGTTCTTTTGTGACTGGGTTACTTCACTCAGGATATTTTCTAGTTCCATCCATTTACATAAGAATTTATCAAATTCATTGTTTTTAATAGCTGAGTAGTACTGCATTGTATAAATGTACCACATTTTTTGTATCCATTCCTCTGTTGAAGGACATCTGGGTTCTTTCCAGTTTCTGGCTATTATAAATAAAGCTGCTATGAACATAGTGGAGCATATGTCCTTGTTATGTGTTAGAGCATCTTCTGGATATATACCCAGGAGTGGTATAGCTGGGTCCTCAGGTAGTGATATGTCCAATTTTCTGAGGAACTGCCAGACTGTTTTCCATAGTGGTTGCACCATCTTGCAATCCCACCAACAATGGAGAAGTGTTCCTCTTTCTCCACATCCTTGCCAGCATCTGCTATCACCTGAGTTTTTTATTTTAGCCATTCTGACTGATGTGAAGTGGAATCTCAGGGTTGTTTTGATTTGCATTTCCCTGATGACCAAGGATGCTGAACATTTCTTTAGGTGCTTCTCGGCCATTCGCATTTCCTCAGTTGAGAATTCTTTGTTTAGCTCCATACCCCATTTTTTAATAGGGTTATTTGGTTGTCTAGAGTCTAATTTCTTGAGTTCTTTGTATATATTGGATATTAGTCCTCTATTGGATGTGGGATTGGTAAAGATCTTTTCCCTGGATATCCATCCTATGTGCAGTCACCAAAGGTAGAGGTTGATGTGGATGTCAGGAGGTGCATGCTAACAGGAGCCTAACATAACTGTCTCCTTAGAAGTCTGCAAGAGTCTGACATACTCAGAGGCAGATGCTCACAGCTAACCATTAAACTGATCGTGGGGTTCCCAATGGAGAAGATAGAGTGAAGGCTGAAGGAGTTGAGAGGATTCACGACACCATGAGGAAAGCAACAATCCCAACCAACCAGAGCCCCCAGAGTCTAAACCACCAGCCTGGGAGCGCTTAGGGAGGGACCCATGGCTCCAGCTATATATGCAAGAGAGCTATATATAAGTGGGAGAAGAGACCCTTGGTCCCATGAAGGCTGCACGTCGTGGGTGGGATATTCGAGGGTGGGGAGGTGAGGTACAGGGAAGGGTGGGTGGGGGTACACCAATGTGGAGGCAGAGAGGAGGGAAGGGATAGTGAGTTCCTGGGAGGGATGGGGGGAAATGGGGTAAGGAGAGAACATCTGAAATGTAAACCCAAAAAATTCCAATTAAAAAAAAAAAAGAAGATAATGCAGAAAAGATACACAGAAAAAAAAAAAAAGGAACGGCAATACTTGGTTTACAAGGAGACAATGGGGCTAATCAATACTTCAATCATGTGAGGGCTTGCCTACATTGCTTACACAACCCAGAGCTGGAGAGCAAGATACTAGAAGATATAGGTCTGACAGGAGCAGTCAGAACAATTGTAGAAAGGATCATATTCCTTCCCAGCAGGGATCTAGAGGATACAACCCAGTGGATGATGCCTGAAACTGAGACGTCCTCAACCCTACACGTGCCACACTTTTTCCTATGTGCCCTACGGCGTGCCTCACACTAGCAGAGTATATCTGTTAGCTCTGTTTTATGGCCTGGCATCTCCTCGCATCATGGCCCATGTGCTTTGGAGCCATTGTCTAACTGAAATAAGAATCACAGAAACAGTCAATTCAATTGTGCCACTTAGTGACTAGTGAACAGGTGGTGCACAGAGTGTGTCTATGTTGCATGAAGACACACTATGTGCCCAGGCAGAGCAGATCGCAATGGCACACAGTTTTATTATGCTGCTGGAGACAGTATCTGATTTGAAGCTCTGGGATCATCTATGGAATTTTTCTCTTGATATCTGTAAGCCATGGGTGACTCACACATGACCACAACAGTGAAAGGCAAAAACACAGATACAGGGGCGACATGTTCTGGTCAAAAACCCCAACTCTCCAGAATAAAAATCAATATCCAGCCAAACCAAAAGAAAAAGAATATCATAACCATAGAATAAGCCCTAGGGCAGGGGGTAATCTGAAATGTTGTCTTCATTAAAAATAGCTTAATTTCCAAATTTTTGATTAGTAAAATTTAATAAATGATACAAGTAAGTTTTCAGAACTGCCGGCTACTAACTTGCTCCTGCTGTCACTGAACAAGCGAGATATTAGATATTACACAGATGGCACTTTTAATAACATCATTAATACTTTACATGCAAAACCTCCAGTTCAGTAGAATTCTAGAATAAGTCGTAGGCCTAGAATATGCTATTGTCTTTCAGCTTCGCAAAATGAAAATATTAACAAATGATAGCCGTCATCTCAGTAACTTCAAATGGTATAGTCTGCCATAGTCTCAAAATGCCCTAACAAGCACCATAATCTAGGTGGTTTACCACAGCACAGACTGATACCTCACAGTCCTGAAGGCAAGGAGTCAAAAGTCAGTGTCAGGTCAGGCTCCCTTTGAACCACGAATGGTTAGACCTGATTCTTAACTTTGGGTATAGTTGCTGTCAATCTTGGCATTCTTCTGGTTGCAGTTCCATTTCTCCAGTCTCTACCTCTGTAATCATGCCATGCTCCCTGGTGTGTACATTTCTGCAGTGTTACCTTAGAAGAATATTGGTCATACTAGGTTAATATTAACTTGACTAATATAAGATTAGTCATGTTAGATTAAGTGTCCACCCCACTGCAGCATAGCCACTACTAATTGTATCTGCAAATACATGGATTTTTTTTTCCAAATAAGATCCCCCTGTTTGGCACTGGTGGGAGTTGAGATGTTGGGAGGCTTGCCGTTTAACCTGTAACAGTCCCCAGAGCATTCATTAGAGCAGTGTAATGTAGTTTTGTAGTATAATGAAGACAAATATGTTTCAAATCCCTCACTTTTCTCCTCTCTGATACATTCTTTTTAAGTCTTTACAATGGATAGATCTTGACATTAATTTATCGTGACTTCTACTCCAGTTGACTTAGGAGACTGTACTTTCCATTATGGTTTACAAAACTGTCACTGCCAGTCAAGACAGAGTTAATAGGGATCATGTTTATCCTTCTGCTTAAATACCTAAAGCATAGGGGTAGAATGTCAAATATTGGAGACACTGGCATGCTAGAAGATGGGGAAGTCACCTTTGAGAAAAGCCAGCAGGGAGAAGACCTAAGTGACCCATCTGGTTCCCTAGAGAGATTCTCTAAGGTCTGCTGCAGGAAAAGAAGCCGGGATAGCAAGGACTCACCCTAGTCAAAGGGACACAAAGGAAAACTGCACAGCTAGACACCTTCTCCTAAGAGTCACCTGGACTCTAGGTCCACCTTCCTATTGATATATTTGAGAGTTCATAGTAACTGTTAGCAACCAATCAATAAGTATTCCAACCAGCATATTTAATCATCAGCATGTTACTTTGGTTTTTGTTGGATAGTTTCATATTTATATCTCGATAAAATTCCAAAATATGAGGGTTTTTTTCCCTTAGTAAAAGTTATACTTAAAACGCTTACCTATATTTGAAAGAAAAGGTCTAGATACCAACAACAATATTAATGACATAACCTGCTTATAGTACACTATATGACTGATTTAATATTAAGGAAACTCACTCAAGCTCATGATTGTCCATCACACACAAGTCCCGCGGGATGCCAGGAACGACATTGGATCGTGCATATTTTAACTTCCAGTGATGGAAATAAAACCTTATTGGGAGAATTGAGCCAAACAGCAAGACTAAAGCCAAAGTTCTCATCTTTCAGAGCTAGGAAAAAAAATAGATATAATTAAAACTGAAAAGGAAAGAAATAAAAATATACACATTTCTTTTAGAATTATGGAGGTAACAACACCCCCCAAAAAGGAAGAAAAAAATAAGAAAAGAAAAATAAAAAAAGGAAGCTTCCAGAAGGGAAAACATTTGCTTTCCATTTAGCACATTTCAGTGCCGAGATTTTTGTTTCTGTGGCCATTGTTAAAGGAGTCCACATGGAGACCTGGTATGACAGACTCATGAGTGGACAAAGCCGGCTAAGTCTTACACATGGCCTTAACCTTGCTGGATTTGGAAGAATATCTGGAATGCTACCTAGGCTATTTTTTATACATGTACCTATATTAAAGAAAACCGAGCAAGTTCAGCCAACCGAGTGAAGCCACCAATTACTTACTAGGGGCTTTCCAGCAGACTTGACTAAAAACGGACACTCATAACCGCAAGCAGTGAGGTGCATTTTCCTTGCTAGCTTCTGAGTTAATGCTGCAGCGTTGCCCGTGTGGTCCCCAGTGGGCCTCAGAGAACCTCTGGCTTGAAGCTGCCTGACCCATGAATCACTAGTTACTAAAAAAAAAACACTCCTTAAATTTTCACTCTGCCTTGGTTCTTTTTAACAATGTACTTCTATCATACTTTTCAAAGAAGGGATTTAAAAACATTCATGAGAAAATGATGTGCACAGTACATAGAGATCAAGTTTATCCAAACAAAGTGTATTTATTTGTTCATGTTTTTTATTCACTATCCATCTTCCAAAGACCCTGATTCTCGTCAGAAAGAGAAACAACATTTAGAAGATATGCTCTTTCCTCTGGTTGAGTGAGATATGTCATTTCTAAAGCCTGGATTCCACTCAGAGGACAGCTCTTCTTGAACTTTTTACTTCCTCGAAGCATCCACGCTGTCTATGTACCAGTAACCATGCAGCCTTTGACAATTGAGTTCATTTGCAGCAACGTGACTCCCTCTCCTCTCAGTGGCCCATGGCACCAAATTTCATCAAGCTTGACTAACTTTTACCACTAAAATAAATACTTAGTTCAAATATATTTAGGTCAAAGTGCTCTCCAAAATCCTTAATTTGTGTCTATCAAAAAAAGGACAACAAAAATCCACTTCCTTTTTGCAGTACTGAAGGTAGAGATGGCCATATTAGGGACTGAGCTCTACATACAGGCTCAGAGTAAGACCTACACAGACATCCGGGTCCCACTGAAGCCCGCCTTCACACTTTAAAAGCTATACAAGGTGTGTTTTTCTGCTTCAGTTGAGCAATGTGGTTTCATGCTCCTAAGGGATGCACAATAAAGGTCTCCCTTTATCACCACTCGCTATGAGGTACATAGTATCAGTACCTTACAGGTGAGGAAACTGAGGCACAGAGACTTTGAGCCACGTGCTTCATAAGAGTGAGGATGGTGGGGTGAGGATGGTGAAAATCCCAGCCAAGGCTGGACCAGGGTATCCAGACAGTTACAAGGGTAGGGCCCCAAAGCAGCAGACTGACAAACTATGTTGTCTCTATTGACCATTTTGTCCAATTATTAGTCTGTAATAAAAGCAGCCCTTAAAAGCTTTCTCCAAGACACACACCCTATGCGTAAAATAAAACTAAGAACAGAAGAGCAGATTCCTGAGGTCAAGACTGAGCAGAAATGGTTTTCTCTCCCTGCTTGAGGATGTATTCATTTTCCCTGTTTTACTGAGTATAATGAAGATAATGGGAATTTTATTTGACAAGTGCTAATTTGGAAATTGCTACACATCATTACATTGGCTGAGCCAATCAGTGTAGGACTCAGGAGACCTGCAGGGTGGATACAGCCAGGCAGAGGGTGACCTGGAGACCTCAGATACTGCACTTCCACACACCAGGGCTCTCCGCATCCTTATCAAGAGATGAATTTAGTAACATTTCCTAAGGCTTTTCCGTATCTGTCAGCACCTCTGAGTAAGAATATGCTATCCACAAATGAAGCCAGAGAAGCCATATCTGAAAGCCACTTCCTTTAACCCCCCCCCCCCCCGGGATGAAATCTAGTTGGCTCCGTTTGGCACGTTCACCACTCCCCCACCCCACCCCCACGCAAAAAAAAAAAACAACTCTTGATTAATAGAGGTCCTGATTATTTAGGAGCTGTTTAAATCAGATTTTTGCCATAATACTGTTTACTGTGAGGCCTAAGAAAATTGGAGGGATTAGGGTTATAGCCCTAATAATTTGCCTTTATAGATCCAACCTGAAATAACAGGCACAAAGGAAAAATAAAATTAGCAGTTTCCTGAATAAATATAAGTATTAAATCTTGTTGACAAAAAAAAAAAAAAAAGAGAGAAAGAAAGAAAGAAAGAAAGAAAGAAAGAAAGAAAGAAAGAAAGAAAGAAAGAAAGAAGGGAAGGAAGGAAGGAGGAAAGAAGGGAGGGAGGGAGGGAGGGAAGGAAGGAAGGAAGAAAGGAGAAAAGAAAAGAAAATTAACAGCAGGAGCTGTGGTTCAAAGGAGACCCGTCAGGGAATCGGCTCAGCTTCTCGGCCTCTAATTAAGGGCTCTGTGGAGTTCTGACTCTTGCACCTCTTCTCAACTGTTGTGCTTATTTCTTAAGGTGTTCAGTGACACAGTGACTAATGCCTTGTGTGTGTGTGTGTGTTGTGTGTGTGTGTGTGTGTGTGTGTGTGCACAGTCTCTTTTATATGGAGCTTTGCCAGGATCCAAAAATAAGCAAAATTAAAAAAAAAATGCTCCCAGGAGCCTTAAGAGCAATACAGAAAGCAAGCCTAACCTGTGTCCTAACCATCTGATCCATTAACCCATGAGTCTCATAATGCACAGGGCTAAGTGCGGAGGGAGCACTAAGATGGAGGAGGAGCAGATCAGGCTGCCCTAGCCTGTAAGGAGCTGCAGCAGGTTTCCCTTCTTCTCCCCTTCCAGAGGATGTGTTAGGCCCCGCTACATGTGCGAATTGTCCTTCCTTATTTGGTACCAGAGCATCCCAAGCTCACATCCCGTGGCTCTATGCTGGTGCTGTTCAGCTTCCTCCAGTGTCTCCAGAGTTGCTCAGAAACATACGACTTGCCCCACAACAGAAGTCCAAGCAGCAGGAAAGAGGGCTGTGCTTGCAGGGGCTATATCTGAAAGTCTCCATGAAAGTGCCCTTCCCCAGAGAGGAGGCTGAAGTGGTGGTAACAGCACAGTGGCCATAGCCTAGGTGTACCGGCCCCTCCCTGGGGATAATGACCAAGGACAGTTAACAACAGGACCAATTAAACCCAAACTGTTGCTTGTTTGCATTGTAGTCGCTAATAGTGCAGACAAATCCTTGCCCAGTGAATTCACTACCCTTCCACAAGCCTGAGGGATGCTCTATACGTGAACCCCACTACATGCACAGCAACAGCAGTATTGGTTTGCTTTGTTTGTGGTTGTTGCTGACGTTGTTGTTTGAATACTCATTAATTCTCCAGCATAAGATAGCCTGAGACGTTTGAGTTCCGTGACCCGCTGAGGCTGTTCCTTAGTTCTTGAACCAAAGCAGTAAGCGTCTGCCAAGACTGGTGGGGCCGACGGTATAAGACGACCATCAGTCAGGTAAACTATGATCAGGTCTAATTTGAGAAATGGTTTAGATGAGTGGACTGTGTGATCTCCCTCTACGCTGGTTACTGTTCTGTCAACATGACACACACTGGAGCGGGAGGTTCCCGGAAGCAGAACCTTATCCTTCTGCTGCTGTAGGGATGAGGCACATGAAGCTTCACAATCAAGGCACTGCTGGGCAAGGCTCTCTCTGAAGCTTTAAGAGCCCATGTTCTCTCTTGTGTCTGTGGCTCATGGGGGGATTCTGGCCTTGGGGTGTCAGTAATGATCCAGTCTCTACTTGTATTTTCACAAGATCTTTCTCTCCAAGTCAGGCCCTCCCACTCCCCCTTTGTCTTCACCCTTTCCAGTTATGGATTGTCCTGTAAGGACACTTGCCATTGCATTTCATCCAAAATGATCTCTTCTGGGGCTCTCTGTCTCATTAAATCCTCTAAGATTCTTTAACCCAGCCAGCCCAACCCACCCTGTGGATCACTCCCCTTTGGGGAAGTAAATGACCCTTTCACAGGGGTCTCCCAAGACCATTGGCAAATATAGATATTTACATTATGATCCATGACAGTAGCAAAATTGCAGTTATGACATAGCAATGAAAATAATTTTTAGGGTTGGGGGTCACCACAACATGAGGAACTGTATTAAAGGGTCACAGCATTAGAAATGTTGAGAACCACTACTTCAACCAAATTAGGTCACATTTACGGTTCCAAAAGAGCATATCTTGGGGGGGATGTTTTATTTAGATTTCTGTTGCTGGGATAAAATTTCAATGAAAAACAACTTCTAGAAGAAAACTCTAATTCTGCTTATATATCCTGACCACAGTCCAGATGGCAGGAGTTTGGTACAGAGGCCACAGAAGGAACTGCTTACTAGTTTTCTCCTCATGGCTTTGTGAAATCTGTTTCTTATAGGACCCAAGCCTACCTTCCCAGGGGTGACTCCTCCCACAGTGGGTTGGGCCCTCCCAGATTAGTTATCAATCAAGAGAATGAGCCACAGAAAAGCCCAAAAGGCCAATCTAATGGAGGCAACCCTCAGTTGAGGAGGTTCCCTCTCCCTAGGTGACTCCAGTGTCTGTCATGTTGACAATAATTAGCCAGCACAGATGAGAACCACACAATCTACTATTCTCTACCAATTTCTTAAATTAGACCTTCCCTATTTCAAAAAGCTTTACACAGGGCAGGTATCCATGCTGGAAATCAGCAGAAATCTCCCCTCTCTTAGGAGCACAGTTGTGTCTCACTGGACTCCCAGTCCCTTGCCCTGGGGGAGGCCCGGATGCTCTGATTGCTCACAGAGAATTCCAGAGTGAGAAAGGAAAGACAACAGCAACTCTGTGCTAGCTCAGCTCACCTGGTGCTTCACCAAGGGCCCAGTGTCTCATCCCTCCCTTGTGGAGCCACAAACAGACTTTGGCCTGTTTAATTAAGTCTCATACAAAAGAGATTTCATAGACTGAGCAGTACCATAAAGGTTAAATGGAGGAGGCAAATTCCATTCAGCATCGTTCCAAAGTTAACCTCCATCTTCCTGAGCCTCCTTACACCTCCACACTCCTAATCTCCCTTATTTCTTAGAACAAATCCATCATCATCTACGTTCCTCTTTCACGAAGTCCTGCTCTTAGGGGCTCACTGTTTACCCCATGATTTCATTAAACTGGCTTCCTTTCCAAGGTGGTTCTCAGATCCAGCAGGCTCCTGGTGCTAAGCTCTGGAGCTGACTCTCCCACCTTACCAGAAATCACTTACCATCTATCAGGAAAGGGGGTCAAGATAATACACTTAGTTGTGCTTCAACTAAGAACCAAGACATCTTCAGGGACATCATTCTGAAGGAGATTTCCATGTGAGTTTTACCATTTCCTATAAGCTTTCCCAAGCTGCTCTTTATAAGTGGGGAGGATGAGGTGATACAGAAGGAAGAGAGGTCATTGCCACAACCCAAATGAATCGCATCTATAGCACAAAGATATGTAACTCCTCTACCCTACAATATGGACCCAACTCTCTTCCTGAAAAGAAAATTTGCTTGCATGTCAACAAAAGCTGTGTGTGAGACAACCAAAGCTGTGAATGACAGCTAGGAAACATCTATATACAGGACTGGATCACACACGCTGATAGCCTAGGTTTCAAACAACACCAGTGTAGTGGCCTTATTAGGAGGTGTGGCCTTGTTGGAATGGGTGTGGCCTTGTTGGAGGAAGTGTGTCACTGCGGGAGTGGGGCCTTGAGGGCCTATGCTTAAGCTGTGCCCAGGGCAGAAGAGAGCCTCCTTTTGGCTGCCTGCAGATCAAGATGTAGAACTCTCAGCTCCTTCTCCAGCACCTTGTCTGCCTGTATGGTACCATGCTTCCCACCATGATGATAATGGACTGAACCTCTGAAACTGTAAGCCAGCCCCTTTATAAGAGTTGCCTTGGTCATGATGTCTGTTCACAGCAATGAAACCCTAACTAAGACATTCAGACTAACAAGTGATCAATTTATGGTCCCACTGCATAGTGGTTGTTTCTTCAGATGATCAGAGGCTGACTAAGAAAACATGAAGAAGCTACTATTGTATAATTTGGATAAATTATCCAGCAGCAAAGGCTAGCAAGCAGTCAGAGCCTGAGAGGGAATGGGCTTTGCTTAGGGATCTACTCTGAGACGAGACGGCAGAGTAAATGCTGTGTGGGAAGCAAACGCCTGAGCCTAACAGAAAGAATGTTTGAAAAGACACAGGTCTGAAACAAGAGAAATTTTAACATTACAACTTTATTCTGGGTTCAAGCCACAGGCCCCAGTGGAACTGCAGCCAGAGTCAAAATGGACGACTGAACGGCAGTCTTCAATGACCAATGCACTTTAAATATTCATTTTCAGAAAAACATTTAGTTGAAGAACTAGAAATTAAGAACAGCATAGTTACATGGAGGACTCCTGGCTTCTCACTTCATTCATTAACATAATAACAATATCCTGTAGGGATTTCCAGTTTGCCGAGCCATTTACAATAGCACAAGATATGGAGGGGCTTAAAAAGAGAATTAAGAGCTATCAGATCCTCCATCAGCAAAGATCTCCAAAAAGTCACATGCTGTAACTCCTTGTTATTAGATAAAGCCTGCCTTTACATCGCTTCCTGTAGAGGAGAAGCAATTATGCTTTTAAAAGTCGTGGGGGTGAGGGTGGAGTTGGAGACCACAAATTACCTCAGGCCTAATGACTCGAATGCTGAATCCAGCTCCACATGATCCGTCTCAGAGGCGTCATAACACCTGCAGATGCTTGCAGTTACAAAAAAGTAGAAGTCTCTATGCCTGGGAATGGGGCCACAGTTTGATGAACACAGGGGCACTGGATCCTGAATTGCCCTAGGGCAGGTGCCGAATGATAGGGATTTATGGGCATTGAATACAGGGGTCTCCGAAACACATCTCTGAATGAGAAGAAGTAGTTGAGCAAGACCAGGGGTACCAGCTGATGCAGATCCACAGGAGAGGATGCTGCAACAGTGGGATTAGAAGTAAATCAACAAGGATGTCATCTCCCACCCACAAAACACTGGGAAAGTGATCAGCCATCTTCTTCTGTCTTGCTTAAGCATTTTTTAATGGCAATTTGGTGCTAGTCAGTAATTAGTAATAACCTTCCTTTGCATTGATAACAATTGCTTGATTCACTTCAAAAATCTTTCATACATTGAGTTGAGGTGAGGGTGGGGAAAGGAGAGGAAAATTCTTACCCACGACTCACAGAGCACTACAGTCCTGGACAAAGTAGCATCGGAGTCGGGTAAGGGACACGCCACTATAGTGAAGGAGAAAGTGTGCCCTCTAAAAGGGACTATTTAGGGAAGATGGTGATTGGTAGGAACTTGGAGGTGTGTGCGTACGTGCGTGCGTGCGTGCTATGAATGTTGGAGTATTAGGGTTGGGGAAACCTCAAGCTGAGGAGATGGTCTGAAAGGGGCTAAAGTGCGGGAAAGACGAAGACAAGCAGTGCTTAACTTGACAGGCAACCATGAGCCTCAGAAAGTGTGTGAGCTGAGCTGGGCGACGATACGACGATACAAGTACAGACAGAGCCCAGGAAGTGATCCGGCCACGGCATCACCTCAGACTGGACACAGACTGGGAAAAGTCTGGGTAAGAGATCCGACCCAGAAGGTTGCAGCAGGCATAGAGGGAGTAGATGCCTGAACTAAATTGTATGGGGATTTAGGTAAGGGAGCTGGCAGAATCAAAGAGGATGCCAAGGCATGGAGCCCAAAAGAGCATCACTAAAGATTTAAATGTGAAATACTTAGAAACATGTCTCCTAAATGAAGCTGCTATATCTAGAAAAGTGAGGCGATGATATGGCAGTTCAAAACTATAGCACACCACAGGTTGGGAAGTCTGGTGCCATGTGGGAAGGGAATGAACATCTTCAGGACAGTGATGGGGGAGGGGCGGCGCTGCAAGCCTGCTGTTCTGTCTGCAGACCAGCCCCATCCACAGCTGCCACTCACATGTGATGAGACAGGATTCAAAATTAAGCAGAATCATTTAGAAACCTTGATACGAATGAGGGGTGGGAATTTATGCTCATAGAGAGCAGAATAAAGTTATAAACTGTACTCATAAGTTTGTGTGTCCTTTATCTCATCTTTATAGTAATTTATTTTTAAAAGTTTCCAACTTACAGTGCGTAAAGGGAATGAAAGAGATCTCTCCCTTGCCGAAATGTTCAGAGAAGCATCAGTATGGATTTTGTTTCACACTTAAAAGTGTTAAGGTATTTTTTTAATTTGTTATGTTATTTTATCCTAGAAATACATCTTCATATGAACAATGCAATCCTAATTCTCCAGTTTTACATAAGGTAAGATTGTAGATCTAAATTATACCCCGGTCATATAAACGTGGATGGGGTGGAGAATGGGTCTGGAAAGCCAGGCATGGCATGCTGGGAGCCCACCAGCACTGAAACTGCTCTTCAGGAGATGGATGAGCCAGCACAGTTTGCAAAGAATGAACCCCGAGCTGCAGTAGTTCTTGAAAGCAAAGTCAAAGTACTGTTTGATAGAAGGGAAACAGAAAGCTCCCAACATTTTCATGTTAACTCAGATGAATCAATTTCAACTTGATTTGATCACTCCTTTGAGTTACTTATTAATAATTATATGCATTATAGACAGGATAGTTAGAGATTATCAATATTTTCTCAAATACCCCCTTGTCTGAAAAAATAAATCTCCCTTCACAATTAATATTTATAGTAAAACTTATCTGTAAGCCCAGATGCTTCTCATGTGTTTACTCTGGGCCTCATAAGTTTGGATGGCACGCCATCATCAGAGGCTGTGGTGTCTTCAGCACACAAAAGGAATGCCTCCTGAACTTTAAGGTTCAAATTCTATTTACACTCAGACTTTGGGACATACAGAAAATAACATTTGCTGAAGGAAATTGAGTGAAAGAATTTAGCACAAGAAGTTGAAGATAAATAAATCAGAAACACAGGTAGAATTTTTCTTGAAACCTACATGGGGTTAAGATGTCAGAAAAGCTCCCGGGAGCTTTTAACCCACAGAGATGTAGAATGGAGACCAATACTACAACTCGCCTTGGTCATTTATTCAGAAACCGACCATAACAATGTCTCATTCTATGAGCCCCATATGGAAGCTACAGAAGACTGGAAAGTTCTTAAGCTAACTTTTCAAACTGATGGTATCTTAGAGAAATCAGGTCTAAACATGAGATTATCCTACTGAGTACCGCTACAGAACTCAACAAAAGGCTGGCAGCTTACAGAGCAGTATGGCCAGATAACACAATTCTCACTTTGATGACTCAATTGACACAGTTCTGGGGAAGACAGGAGAGACACCCACCCCACCCTCCATCCCCAAGTGTCACATTGCTTACATGGCATTTTAGTACAGGTGTACCATTAGTGAAAGACTTTATGAGATTCATCGTACATAGAAATATTTTTACAGAATAAACTGCTGTTCTGATTTATATAGTAGTGAGCACCACTCTTTTTTAAACGTGCACATAACTAATTAAATTTTATAGCTTACATTAGTATGGGATCCCATTTCATGCTTCCTTGATTTTTCCCTAGGCATATCTTTAGTGGTGGGCAGGAAGCGTGTGCACCTGCCCTGCAGGTGAGAATTGCTTTCACAGAGATGGGCAGAGCTTTCCACACGTGGCAGTGACACTTGAGTATCTATCTAGATCCCACTGCTATGTGTTCTCCTGAGGAACTGGATGCGTTGGAAGGCAGAGGTCTTGTCTGGCAGAATCTCAGCTCTGTCATTATGCCTAGCATAACACCAGGCTAAGGGAGGGCACTCGATAACTGCCATTGAATATTTATGAATGAATAAAGCAGGCCCAGAATAACTCTTACCTATTTTCCTCTCAACAGAGACATGCAAGCACGGACAAATCTGTCATGTGGTTATGGACACTTGCCCTTGACAGCCTTTCCTTTCACAACCTTGAATTCATTCAGAACATTCCAAGGTTTTCTTCCCAGCAAAGTCTTTAGAATGCCCCATGCCAACCTGATTAGCTTTGCAGCTGTTGAGAAGTGAATGGGACAGAAACCATTTTCATAGGTCTGCCAGGCCCAGAGTTAACTGCCTTTTAACAGGGGGTTTCTGATAAGCAATGCTTCCCCTGCCCTCAGGCACTTTAACATTTATGTGTAAATATTTAACAGCAATAAAGAGACACATGCAGGTGAACGGACTCCTCCTTCAGATCTTTATGGAGCAAAGTGTCCATCCACTGCTCACTTAAGAACATTCCTGGGGGTTTCAGCCTTCAGAGTTTCCAGTCTCCTTGGATCATTTACTGCCTTAGTCAACCTTAAGCAAACACCTCTTTGCACTCTGACCTCCAGCTTGCTCTTCCAGAATTTCTTGGGGGATACCTGACTTGTTAGCTCACTTTGGGACTCACAAATATGAGGGCTAACCTTGACTGAATAGAAGAATTCTGCCCAAGAACTCGAAGGAGCAGTCTTAGCAATGTAGGGAACAGTGTGCCCTTTGCCCTGTTTCAGTCCGTTAAGTGTCTTAGGAATGGAACTGCTGCAGAAGCAGCAGATACCCTCTCCATGGTCCAGCTTGTGCTGATTTTCATAGGAAGAACTTGACTAAGGTCATTTACTGTCAGTGTATCTGAGACCAAGTCTTCTCTGGCCAAGAGATGGAACTTCCCATCATGGAGTTCAGGGGACCAATCAAGCAAGTCCAATTCACACCCAGTTGAATTAGTGAATTAAATGTTTGACTCATTGGAATGGCTGCCAGATTGAATGGGTTAATTCAGCCCAAAGTGGTCATCTTAGAAGCCCTGCCTTGTTCCTGATGTACCACCATGAAAGGAATACGGAGACAGTGGACCTGGGAAGCCAGGACAGGCTGACCTAGGAACTTGGCTACCAGTGTAATGAGTTCTGATGTCTGAAAGGTCATAGGCTCAATCTCCCAAACCACTTTACCTTGTGTCCCCTCCTTGTCTGAGTACTGTGAGTGGACAACCCAAATTTTATCTGGAGTCAATCTTCTCTTCCACTTGCTGTGTATGACCTTGAGTGACACACCTAGCTGCTATCTGCCTTCAATCTCTAATAATGACCTAATCCTACCTGCCATAAAGGTGAATCCTGTTTGGTGGGTTAGTGGGTTAATGGCACAAGCGTTGTTTCAACAAACAATACATTAGCCCTTGTACTGTTGTTACCCAACAAATAGGTACTGCAGGCAGCAGCCTTCATGCCCAGGGTTCTGCAGCCCCTTGGGTGCTTTCACATTTGAAGTAATACACCTCCTAGTGAAGACATTTCCATTTGTCACTTAAAAATGTATTTTTCTGGTATTCTGTAAGTAAGCATAGATGTCATATTAGATAAGAACAATGTAGACAGGAAATCTGCCTGGAAGAATGCCACTGAAAATGTTCGTATCTTCTCTAAGATGAGCAGAACTATTCTTATTGATTAAAACGAGTAGTCTGTTAGTGAGCCAAAATATACAGAGAAAGAGTTTTAGGGTGCTAAGCTAAGGGACACTGTGCCCTGTGAGGGCAGAGCCTAGCTAGGCTCACTCCCTGCGCAGTCTTGGGGACCTACATGTGGCCCCATGCTCTGAGTCCTGATTTTTGAACGAAGGATCTCACATTTTATTCTCAGTGGCCCCTGCAAACCACTTAGCTGCCTCCACCTAACTTCCAGCTATCCATGTAGATTGAGTAGTTCATATTCTACCAACATTTGCAGTTTTAATATGGTCCTAAGAGCTGCGGGTGTAGCTCAGTAAGTGCTTGTTAGCATGTACAAAGCCTGGGCTTCAATCCCCAGCATCACATAAACTAAATGCTAGTCCATCCTAGCACTTCCGAGAGAGAAGCAGGAAGACCAAGCTCATCCTCAGCACGTTCGAAGCCAACCTGGACTACATGGGTTTGAAAAGGGAAAAGGGAAAGAAATAAAAGAGGAGGCGCCGAGGGCTGTGGAATGCTTCAGTTAGTGAAGTGTTTGCCACATAAGCCCAAGTAACTGAGGACAGATTCTCAGCAATCACACGTGTAATCCCAGCCTTAGGGAGGCAGAAATAAGTGATGTCCTAAGCTTGGTGTGCAGCCAGCTTCATAGGCCAGTGAGCTCCAGGTACTGAACCTAATGCTGGTATTCCTGTTCATACAGGAGTTGCCTCAAATTCCCACATGGACCCGCTGGCACACAATCGCAGTATTGTCTCTCTCCACTGCTTCCTTGGATTTCTAGGGGCCACAGGAAGCTGATGGACATGAGGTACTCCAGGGCATCTTCTTCACCTGGATTCATTAGTGCCCCCTGATTAGTAAAAAAAAAAAAATGCTTTCCCACTCCTCAGAGCCTCCAGGTTTCTCAGTACCAAACACTGAAATAACCTTTTGAATCTCTCCCCACCCTGGTCCCGAGGCTGTTGATGTCCCTGTATTGTTTTTTTCTACAGCATGAGATAAAAACCAGTGTTTTAGTTGTTTGATTTTTACTGGGTGATTAGTCTAGGGGGAGAGCATGGGGAGCATTATTTTATTTGAAAGCCAGAAGCACATAATGTTTATTAATAAAGAGCCTGGTTTACATAGATTTTATTATTATTGAGCATAAAATGGTTTATATTACAAGCAAGGGTGAAATTACTAACTAATTAGCCTGCGAAGATCATGTTTAATGGAATATATAAATCTAGGGTGTTGCTTTGCCTTTCTCAAACCTTACGGGTCTTACTCATTAAAACTACACATATGCAGCCTTTCAGCCGAACAGGGGATTGTGAAACACAGCTCAAGGTCAGATGACTAATTGTGCACTTACCAGTGTCCAAAATCTCACGGGTTTAAATCCCTTAGCTCGGAAGGAAGTCTGACTGTCTGACTCAATGCACAGCTTGAAGCTGAATTCGAGTAAAAATAAGAGCAATTGAGGAAAGCAAGAGAAGGTATCTGCTAAATTCCTTCCCTCTCCTCTCTTCCCTCCCTTCACTCCCCCTCCCCTTTCTTCCCCTCAATCCCTTACTTCCCTTCCCTTCCCCTCCCTCCCTTAAGGCCCTTCCTTTACAGTAACTTGAAGGATCCGGAAGCCTTTGTCAACACACCATGCCCTGAAATTTCAGTTAGATTTTGTAAGAGCATAATAAAATGTGTCACACACTGCAAGAAACTGTAGGTCACATGAAGCACAGTGTAGGGAAACAGTGGGAACATGTCCTGAAAGGAAAATTAAATCCCCAACTTTGGAAAAACTGGTAGCCCTAAATACTTCCTTATATTCCCCATTGAATAAAGTCGGGACTGAATATTCAAAGCCGATTTCAGGTTTCAGCAGGAGTGGCGAATGGAAGGCACATGACAGGAGACAGGACACTTCACCCCATTCAGAAATTTCACTGCCTGCTTCCAGGTGGCTGGGAGGCCAGGTAGTGACCTCTCAGTCTCAGACCTCTTTGCAGTGGACTGTTGTCTTCCCACACTAAAGTTTTAAAGGTGTCTACAATGTGCCCCTCCTCCCCAACCCCCAGTCTTGACCATATTAGGCTTAATATCTACTACTCAGCTGTTCAAAAGTTGAGTTACAAGTGTGTCACAATTCTAACCTTTTTGTTCAAAATTCAAGTCACCACACAGTGGACTGTCTGCCTGCTCCTGCTCTGGAAGAATGAATGAAGAGTCTACAGGTCAGAGGATTTCCTTGCATGGACAAGAGTTCTTTGATCTGCCCTTTAGGGTGATGACAAGAAGCAAGATGAAAGAGAAACAAAACTCCCAGGTTAGCTGTTCTGATAACCCCAAGCTGCTTTTCTGTTTCTGGGTGACCGTTCCAACAGCCCTAAGTGATTACATTATTCACGATGAAGATAAAGCTGCCTGCTGCCTTAATGTCCCTGTCATTTCGTTTATGGGAGTGCTTTTGTTTTAATGTCACAAATCAATGCAAATCTAGACATACCAGGCCATAAGATTTGTATTCAGGAAATCTGTGTTTGAAAGACTCTAGTGTTTGCTCTGGGGGCCCAGGCTCCTTGGACACCAAGGGTGTTTGGTGGCTCTGGGAGATCTCCTGCTTGGCTATGCTATTTAAAGATGAACACTGCCCCCTGCTGTCCACAAGTCACATTGCTGCCAGACGAATTTGGTTGGAAGTTGAAAATCAACCACCTTTGTAACAAGGGGATATGGGTCGGGGCTACTTTGAGTTTTTAAACTTATTTGTCAGTTCTGAAAATTTATGGCTACAAATACTTACTACTGGAAGGCAAAGACAATTCATTTTATTTTACCATTGTTGTTAAGTCATTCTAATGAACTATCACCAGAGGCAAAAATCCATTTAAATAAAAGGCACAGAGAAGAAAACCTCTGTGCTGGCCTACAAGCTCTGATGACAAGATACAGGAAGAGTAAATTCTGAAGAAGGCTTTGATAGCTTTCAGTTTGGCTGTAGTTGGTCATAGCACCAAAAGACAAATCGAAGACCTGAGCCAAATTCAAGATTTCAGAGAGCTCCTACAAGCTACCACTGCACCCGTCCAGGGTCTGTCCCCTAGCTTTTCAGCCTGAGTTCCACCAGGAGTTTCCAAGCCAAGGAATCCAAGATGTTCTAAGAGAGTGATATTAGAACAAAAGCACTCCCATAAAACAAAATGACAGGGACATTAAGGCGACAGGCAGAGTTATCTTCATCATGAATAATGTAATCACTTAAGACTCTTGGGATGGTCACCCAGAAACAGAGCCCCACAAGAGCACCCTATGGTGCCACCCCACCATCCCCATTTCTGTCTGGAAACCAGGGACTCCCAGATCACCTTCCAATCTTGCAAAGGTGATAACCTTTAATTGAATATACAGGAACCCTCCTTTGACAAATTTGGGAGGAGGTACTTAAGTAGATCCTGGCACCACTCGTGATCCTCCTGGCAGGGAGGTGAATGGAGGGGGTGACTTAAACTTCCAGGTGTAAACATGCTCACTGAGTCAAAACTCATTCCATGCTGCTTGAAGACAGGGCTGTTGGCATCAGCTAACAGTGGACAAATGTCATCAGGTGCCCACTGCTCCGTCTTCCCAGACAATCCAGGAACTGCTCTTTATAACACAGAGACTACCTCTATAGTTGCTTACCACCTCGCTTGTTTTTGTTTGTTTGTTTTGGTATGGTATGGTTTTTTTTTTTTTTTTGGACCCAGCAATTATCTCCTCTTTATAAGCTAGAAAATTCAGAATTATAGAGCATTAACTGCAGTATATTCAAGAAGTCAGTGGGAACCACAGGCCTTGCACTCATTTTGCCTGTGAGTCTGTGAATTAATAAAACGCTCTTTGCATTCACTCCTCCAGTCTTCCTCAACCACCAAACTTAGAAACCATGCATGGTGGCACATACCCATGACCCCAGCACTTAGTGGGAGATAAGTTTGAGCAGATTTGCTCTCCAAAGCCACTCGGGGAGAAATGGGGAGAGGGAGAGAGGGAGGGGAGGAAAAGTCAGAGGAAGAGAATCCTTCTGAGCAAGCAAAAATGCCTAGTAAATATGTACCCAATTTATTGATAAATTCCCTGTAGAAGTCATCTGACCAACAACATTTTATATTTTAATCAGAATTGTCTTTGTTTCTTTCCCTCCCATTTCTCTGGAGTGTCACAGAAAGCTCAGCTGTGATCCAAAAATATTGTTGAAAACTTTCATAAAAAAAAACCTCACAATTCCTATGTTTGAAATTGAGAGGCTGTGTGTCGCTCTGTTGAAATCTTGCACTGGCCTGCTCTGCTCCACCTAGAGGGGCAGCCGGGCTCCACTGTCCACGTTGTACGTATCACCCTTTCGCTTAGCTGGCAGCCTTTTAGTTACCAGACAGGTTGTTACTGGTACCCTGTGCTTTTGTTCCAATCATCTTTATGTAGTAGCACAGCAGGATATCTCAATGACAATGTCCCTGTCACTCAGGGATTTTATCATCTCATCTCAGCACAAAGAGAACACAGCAAGAAGCATAGCAAGAGTCAGGGAGAAGCCACATCCACATAGTCTTTACTGCAGTGTACTGTTACAGTGGTCCTTTTTATAGTCGTTATTGTTGTCAATCTCTTAAGGTGCCTAGCTTATAATAAATTGAGTATCATTATAAGTATATGCATGTAAGTATTGATAGAGTCTCTGAAAATGCAAAGCATCCTAGAATGTATCTCCCGTGGATAAGGAGTGACTTCTATAAGCTGCATGTCCTGACTGAGTTATGTCACAAACATTGATGGGCACGTCTGTATCTTTCCACACATTTGTGTCTTCTCCATGCTATGTCTTTTCCATACAATGAATTTCTAGAATTCAATGACTAACCAATAAATTCACAGACTTTATCCATTTGTTGGCTGTAATTTACCAGAGTGGTCCCAATTTCCCTTGATAGCTGGCCACTGGCAAACTCGGTTTCTTTTATTCCAATCTTAATTACTAAAGTTAACTCTCAAATCACATGTTAATATTCCACAAGATTTACAAGCACAAGGGTTAAAGGATTACAAAGAGAGGTCTATGGAGACTGCAGAGTTCAAAGAGGGTGTCCTAAAGTCAGAGAGAAAGATGCAGGCTCAGTGGTAGTCTGCAAGGGAACAGATAGAAATGTCCTGCGGGTGCCAGCTGTCCAGACACAGTTGTCAAAGTCAGGTCTGGGTGACAGGCCCCTTAAGGGTCAGTCTGAAGTGTGCTGAGTGTTATGGGCAGGAGAAACTGCACGTGGGCTGTAGCTAAGAACAGAACAAGACTTCTTGCCTGCAACACTTTCTGGCCACAGCTAAGGGCTTGGGCAGGTGATTGGTGGGCACGGCTGCTCCACTTTGGTTGCAGGGTGGCCCTTCTTTCAGTCTCAGGTGAGGAGTTTCCATCTGGAGTGATTAATAGTCTCATATGTCACGTGGTTCTGATATGACTTGGTATATTTTCAGGTGTCATGATTTTATTGGCACAAATAAATTATTTATCAGTTTGTGCCTCCTGGTGTTGGCAGATGGTAGCTGTTTACGCGCACAAACAAGATGTAGAGTCATTGTTTTTTGGCACTTACACTCAGAAGAGAGTAATTCGGGTCAGATTTGTTGCTTTATAAAGTCAAGTCATGTTAGGCTAAGCACAGCCTGAAAGCCGACATTCCATGCACCATGACATGCAATCTGCTCTCCCTGTACCTCTGTCCTGGGAGTTTACCCTGATGCCTGCTGGGACATTATGGGAAAATTCTGTTCTGAGGTCTTCTCCTTGATTTCACTCCCTTCTAAAAGCAGTGGAAAGTAATTTGATTTTTCTCTTATATGCCTTGATATTAATCATGATCATCTCTGTAGTGCTTCCTGTGTGCTGTGATCTGCAAGAGAAATATTCATCACGGAATAGCTCACTGATTCCTGTGAGACTATGATACAAGGGTGCCATTATCTCCACCCAATAGAGATGAAGCACAAACATGTTTAGTCACTTGCTCGAGGTCACAGAAAGTGATGCAGATCGGGGATTTATACTCAAAGATTTTCTTGGTTCCTATATGATGAAATGCTCATGTGTCTGATAAAAAAAAAAAAAAATAGGAAAAACTCAAGTACAGAGGCCACAGTTTGACTCCAAGGTAGAGGAGGAATTCTTTAAAGGGTACTACAGACCAATCATGGAGAACCACAAATGAGTCTCATAGAAATCCAAAGGTCAGGATCTTGGGGGGAACAACAGAGCATTTTATAAAGAAGATTGGAAGTGTTACTTATTCTATAAAAACGAAGCTGCCTTCGGGGTTTACCTCCAGGGCCAGCTGGAGGCTAATCTCCGAGCCAGCCTTCTGCTGTCTATCACCCGAGTCACTGGAGTGTCAACACCAGCTGTTTGTAACAGGACTGGGGAGTGTCACATGGTTGACAATAACCACAGTGACCACCCCAAAGCCAGTATGTTTCTGTGTCCAACCCTGAGGCAAAAGGGGAAAACAGAGGTGTCATGAGCCCAGTGGCTGCTAAAGGTCACACAGTTAGCAACAAAACTGGCTTAAATTCAGATCTGACCCCAAAGGCCCTCAAAAGATTCCAAGAAAACCAAGAGCCTGTAGAAGGTGCCCAGACTCTTAGCTGCCTGGAAAATGGAGTCTGCCCCTTTCAGAAATATTGGTTTGACTACCCTGAGATAGGATGACATAATTTTCTTTACTGTGAACAGGTATAGAGGACACAGACATTGAACATAATCCATTTAATTAATTGAGGACCAAAAAAAGCAAGTGTGAGAGCCAGGCAAGCCCTCCTGAACAGCTAGTAGAAGCCTCCATCAGAAGGCCCCAGGAGCTTCCACAAAGTCGAGTGCTGTGTGGTCCTGGTGCTTCTGCCTCTGACAGGCTTCAAGGCAGTCAGCTACCTTCAGTTTCTCTGGTACTAGAAAGCTGTATTAATGAAATAGGAGTATAGATTTACCAGTGTCCTTCTAACCCAACTTCTGGCGTGATACTTTCAATGTTGAATGTAATAAAAATTCCTCCCAAGGATGCTGACATGGCTGGTAAATAATTTGCATTTTTAGTGGTTTGCGTAAGAACTTGAAAGCCCAAGAGCAGCTATAGCCTTTAAAAATAGCTGGATAAAGAAATAGGCTGGCTCTCTTCCTATTCAACACGCCTGTTGCTAGGCTTATCAACCACACAGCAGGATTCAAGCTTTGTGTGTGTGTGTGTGTGTGTGTGTGTGTGTGTGTGTCTGTGTGTGTGTCATGCCTGATGCCTCAGTTTCATATCTGTAAGTGGTGCTTTAAATTGCCAGAGATCAGAGACAAACGATCTTCTTTGCACAAGAGCCTCCATTTTCAACAACCAACACCATTGCTGAGACTTCAGACATGTCCCCCAATGCTGCCATTGTCACTTTAGCCTGAGGACAGACTGTGTGGTCCCCTGTTAGGTCTTGAATTCTGTCTCCTCAGAATTCATACATTGAATCCATAACCCTGGTGGAAGTGGGGCCTCTAGAGAGTGGCTCATATTAGATGAGGCTACAGGGTGAGGTCTGAGTCCATTAGCATGGTGTTATAATAACAACAAAGTGATTCCAGGGCCATGGATGGTCAGCCTCTCCTGACAGACAAGAAAAGGTCATGTCAGGACAGAGCCAGAAGGTCCCATCTGCAAGCCAGGAAGTGTCATCAGGAAAAACCAACCCCTCCAATGTCTTGATCTTAGACAGCCAGTGTCCAGAATGGACAGAGAATGAATGTCTCCCTCCGGCTGCACCACCCAATCTGTGGGCTTCTGTCACGGCAATCAGGGAAGACTAATACACACCCCTTAGTCAGCATGGTGGCTTCCAAAGTATTTCCCACCACTTTTCAGTTACTCCATTCTTTAAGAGCTGAAGGGGAATCTCTAAATACCTCCCACTTTCCCTACTCCTTTTAGCAGCCCAATCATTTTAGACACATAGTATTTTAGACACATAGTATCCCAATCTCAGATCTTTGGATACAGACCAAAAGATGAGAATGCTGTCCTGTTTCATGAGGGTCTCCGAGAGGTCCTGGTGATGTCACAGGTACCCTCACTGGCCCCATTCCTAGACTCACAGTTACAACATGGACACCCAAAGGTCCGGGCTCCGGGTTTTGCAGCATGCTCTGAAGGCCTACTTGCCTCCATTTCCCACACATCAGTCTACCACTTTGCCTGACAGACTGTCACACCATGGCTGTGCCCGATTTTATCCTTCCACTCATTCCTTCAATGAATATTTATTGGATTATTATGTGCCAGGCACTGTTCCAGGGAGCTGGGACATTGCAATTAAAAAAAAGAAAGAAAGAAAGAAAGAAAAGAAAGAAAAGAAAAAAAGAAAAAGTCTACATCTTCTTAGAAGTTACATTCTAGTATAAGCCCTTATAATTAAGCATCTTTTAATCAAGCTGGATTTCTGTTTATCTCATTGTAACACTGCTCTTTAGATTTTACAGCATGCCATTTCCTACTCAATGACAGGTTTCTGTTCCAACCACATTCTCATCTTTTCCCCTCATTTTCTTAGATGAATAACATCACCAATACTCCATGTTACCCACAGAAGAGAGGTAGAGAGACAACAGGAGCTTCCGTGCCCAGCGGCATCCACACGTCATATCAAGGCAAGGAGCAGGCGTTTCCAAGAGTCTGGAAGACAGAGAAATTATCAGAGAGCTAAGTGCAAAGGCATCAGACTATTCGCTTCTACGTAAGCCCTGTACTGGCAGTAAAAACACAAACACGATCCGATCCCCTTCCTTCTCCTCAGGGACCTCTCTTGGCTCATTCTTAAAACTCAATTGCACTAGGTTCAGACAAAAAGATCAGTGAAGGTCACAGCAGTGAAATGCACATTGCACGCTGATCAGGGACCTTGGGTAGGCGTTACAAGCATGAACTCAAAAGCAAGAGCACTAAATTCACCCTGTAATTATTTTATTTTTGACTATAGAAAGTCTCAATCAAATTTCTATCCCTAGTTCAAAGCAGTGTTTTCTGAAACCATTTAAAAGCCAACTTGTATTTTTGTCTAAAACATACATAGTAACATAAACAAGTGGGCACCAAGAATGTGAACTTACAGGGGTGAGGGATGTGTCTTTTAAAGCTAACAAATCCAGAAATCACCTTCATCATATTTCTAACTGTGTTTGAAGATAAAACACCTTGTTTTTTTCTACTCAAACCAGTAGACAATTGTCAGTGTCACAAGGTCTAAGTTAAGCAGAAGAGCAACCTGGAGACCAGGGCTCCTTACCTCCAGTCTTGCATTCTCTCAAAAGTCTGATCATCTTGTCATCTTGGAAACTCACCCCTTCCAGAGCTATCATGGAGATGGTGGTGCCAGTGGGGGGTGGAGTAGAATTTTGAACAGGGTTCAATTCCACTTAGAGAAGCTTCTTCGGGGTTGGTCTTTTGCCAAGGAAAGACAAGTAAGGAATTGGCTCTTGGGCTAATCATGAAGGGCTGAGCTAATCTGAACATCAGACAAAGCACCTCTGGCTGCACTCTGAAACCAGGTAACAGGAAACATCCAAGCCGTGTCCTTGGAGCCCAAGAGGAGAACAGCACCTTGTACCAGGTTAAGCCAGGCCAAGCAGGACGAAAACTGTGTGAGATTTATCATTGTAATTGAAAAAATCACTGGAGTTTATCTATGGAGCATCAAGCCAGTTTTGAAGTGTATTGTCTTCTTTCTGCACTGGGCCCTGGTTCTAATGAAGACCTGCGTGAAGTTTGGAACACTTGTGAATAAGACTGTGGGCAAAAACTCCACGGAGGAATGCAAGTAGTCACGTGGCAAAGAGTGCCAGTGAGCATGGTGTCCTATACATTAACTGAGAAACTCAGATGGGAGAATATTCCTAGCTTTATAACTGACAGCAAGAGAATATTTCACTGTTCTGCCAAAATGTGGTGCTCCTCACTGTCCTCCCCAGACTTCCCCTGCCTCACAACTCTGGGTTGTGAGTTCAGATTCAGGCATTTTCTAGATTTCTCTCATTGTCTTTTTTGACCATTATTGACACAAGCAACAACTTGTTTCAAATAAGAATATACATATATACACACATATATACATATACATAATATGTGTGTATATATGTATATTATGTGTATGTATATATGTGTATATGTATACATTATATTTATATATGTATATAAAGCTCCTTGGATATCAAATGATTCTTATAGAACAACAACTTGATGAATTAAGTGTAGATAAATCAGAAACACGTGGTCTGAATTCTCCCTCTGAATATGCATGGATTTATATATCAAAGGAACTGTGCTTGAGAATATGTCTTTTGAATTTTCCTGGACACAGAATCTTCATTTCAGGCCTGCTTGACATCTTTCCTACTCCAGGTCAAATTGCATGGTAAATCCATACACATGTCCGCACGGGGGCCACCGAGGGAGGTCACAGAGCTGTCCACGACTCGGCAGCCCTGGTGATAACTGTGGTTCACAGCATGTGCTGTGAGGGGGCCTCAAGGCCTCCAGCTTGCCTGTGTTCACACTCGCTGAGGTTTGTTTTTGTTTGGCTTTTCATCTGAGAGAAGAACGTTCTAATGAGCTCCGCCACCGCGCTCCCACCCCCTCCCATCGTTTTCTTCCCATCGCTGAAACCCTCAGGGAGAATCTACTGTGTGTGACAAAGAAATATGTCTTTCCTCTGTGTTCCAGACCTTGGAAACCATCCAAGACCCCCTTTCCCCGGAGGCCAGCTCTCCTCCGATATGATTTGCATTTCACCGCCATACACTGAACCCGGCAAGAAGTTGTCTCGGCAGAATGGTGAGAGCTAAAAGTGGGAATCGAGAAGCCTCCATTTTCCAGTGCGCTCTGAACAACATCTCTGCTGCCAGAAACCTAAAGCCAAATTCGATTTGAAATTTATACAGAAAAGAACATCAACACACTCAGTTTCTCCTCCCCTTTCCCAAGACCCCCTCTTGACCTGAGAATGTCTATTTCATGTTTAATTTAATTTTAGATTGCTAATTAATATCTTTTCCCTCTCCTGCCCCAACCCTTGCCATTTACTTTCATATTGTCTCCATTTTCTTAAACTCCCCTTATCCATGAATTTTTAACTTGGAAAACAGAACAAAGCAACTCTTGAAACGTAAGCAAGAATTTGAAAAAGAAAGAAGAAACTGGGTCAGAAAAAAAAACAGTCTTTTTTTTTTTAATTGATTCAGTTTAAACCATCTGAAAGTACTTTAAAATATATTTCACACAAGGAAAGCAAACCTATTCACCCCTTCTGTATTTGGTCATCCTTTTAAAGGCTATTGGATATTTCTTCTTACAAAAGAAGGAAATTGAAGTTATAGTGGTTACTCAAACAGATTAGTTAGTACTGCACTCAAGTCAGCACTGATGGTAGCCAGAGCTCACTCCCAAAATGAACATGTGTTTTTCTGAGCTGTTACTGAAGGCTTCCCATAGGGAGACCCCAGCACTGCACACAGAGCATCAGCTACTTCCTGCTTCCTCCCCTCCACACACACCTTAGAGAAATCAGATGCAGCCGTCTCTCCTCACATCCGTGTCCAAGAAGCCCCAAAGAACGTTTGCCATCTAAATACTGCCTGGGGAGTGGCATTTTAGTCCAGTGCAACCTTTATACATCAAGTTATCTAAACCTTCACGTATTTGCTGAAAGTCTTCATGTGTCCCATCACCAAGGAAAGTAGCTTGAAATTTCAGGCTGAGGCCATAAGAGAATTTACCAGATTCCCCAGGAATCTTCATGTGTTGTACCTCGTCTGCAGTGGCCATCCTTCAACCCCCAGCTGACCTGGTACATGGGTGACCGTGAAAGGCGATGGAAAGAAAGGTCTCTTCTCTCTGCTGCCTTCCAAGCCCTCTGGTTTACAGGATAAGATCCAGATTTCTTTGCACAATGGAAAGCTTAGAAGAGCTGGGGCCTGACAGTCTTTCTCACCCCTTCATTATCCCTCAGAAGTCACCCAGGTCCTTGTCCACTCAGAGTCTCCCTGTCTATATCAGTCCCTGGCTATCCCTTGCTCTGAAAGTCTTCCTGGTTAACACTGGCTTCTTCATGAAGACTCAACTCAAAATTTCCCCCTAATTAAAGAGATTCCTTTGTCACATGGGACACACACTCGGCTCTTCTCATGGTGACCCTATTTTCCTCAGCCAAGGCCTTCCTTCTTCCTGAGAGAAGACCTTACAATTGTTTGTTCCCTGGAGCAGACACTGGTGTTTGGTGGTGAATAGATATGTGTAAAGTACAACAGAGACAAGGGAATTGTGATAGCCAAGTCTAGATGGCCATTTTGCAGAGAGTTTGTGACACCTTCTCAGCAATCGGTAAACTGCCAGCAATACCAGCCCGTGGCGAAACTGGTTATTCTTCCCATCAGGTTAGGCCTCGGGTATTTTTACTGAATGCAGAGCTTATCCCAGCCCTACCAGATCATTCTAGAACCTTGTAGAAGCCATGGGGCTGCTTGGCCTTCTCCCCAACATCTACCCACACTCCACCTCACTCTCATTCTTTATTTAAGAGTTCACAAATTATTCTGGCCAGTTTAATCAAAAAATGTTCTGTGAGGTAAAAGGGTCATGGTGATTAATTTTGCTCCCTTAATGAGGAGAAAATTTCATTTTCTATAGTTAATAACACAATGCCACACTCCAGGTAAGTTCTAAAGAAGAGGGACTTTGTAGTTCTTGTCCATAGTTAAGGGGTCACATATCCTTGGTGGTGGCCTTCTGCCTGGCAGAGTCCAGAGACAACACAGCATCAAAATGGTAAGAAATCTAGCCTAGATGGCTTTCATAGAACACCTACTCCAGAGATAACCCTTAACCCAGTAACCCATTAATCCATCCATGAGGACAGAGCCCTAATCAAGACCTGTCTTATCCCACTTCTTAATTTCTCATAATGAAGATTAAGTTTTGACATTACTTTTAGAGAGGACAGACCACATTCAAACCATAGTGCCGTGCAGATGAAGCCGGCTGTTTGTTTTAATCAGGTCATGTCTGAAATAAACTACGCTCTTAAAACCAGACTATATCCCAACCCTTATGGCCACAATGCTGAGGCTTGCCCCCGTTCACTGTCACTAGACAGGGAAGTGCTTTCTAGAGCTGACTCACTTGATCTTCACCAATTCTGGGTGGCACCTGCTTTTATGGTCCCAACTTTACAGACAAGAAAGCTGGCTACAGACTCCAGCAGACACTGCACACAGCCCACAGGTTTTGTATTTTTCAGGGCAAGTGACCATTTCATTGGCATCAGAGAAGCAGCAACAGAGCCACAACAAACTACCCACAATATCTACCTTGTTTCTAATCCAAGCACTCCCTAGATAACCCAATTCTTCCTAGATTGGTAACTTCCACTGGCCATACTATTCACCAAAAGTCAGGTAGGAAAAGTCGAATTCCCAGAGTAATTGATAAGGCCCTTGATTGTTGCTCCTTTACCCCCACGAAACTGGTTCTAGCTAAACCTTGACTCCATCATACCTGGAGAGTGAGAAGTAGGGATATTGCAGGATATGACACCACTATACACACAGTGAATCCAAAGATAGTGTTTCTAGTTGTGGTGTGGCTCAGCCCTTAGCACACACCTTTAATCCCTCTGGTTAGAATACAGTCACGCCCTTAGCACACACCTTTAATTCCAAACAATGAACTTGGAAAGTTAGTTTGTAGAGGAAGTCCATGTTTAAAAGTGATGTCTAATTGAGTGACAGACAAAGTGACAAATCAGAGAAAGATTTGACAAATAGGCTATGCCCAGTTCTTATGAGAAGAGAGAGAGAGGAAAGGGAAGCTACTTGAGGGGAGTGCAGAGAGAAAGAGGAAGCAATTTTACAGGCAGAGTTTTACAGAGACAGATTAAAGAGAGAACAAGGGAGATCCCAGTGAAGACAGAACAAGCAGAGAATGAGAAGGAGCCAGAAGATTAGAACAGATTGCTAGACTTAGTTTGAGACCAAGTGCAGCAATTCAGTCAGAAGTAAAAGAAACCAGTTTGAATCAGTTAGCATGGAGGGGAGTTTTGAGTCAGAACAGCTGAGTTGACCATCCAGTCAGAGATCAGAAAGAAAAGAGAGGGTGGGCTTACTCAGCAGTAAGTCTCAGAACTGAAACCATCCTAGGCCTAGATAAGATTGTACAAAGGCTAGAAGCTTCCAGGACTAGGCCTAGGCTAGCAGACAGAGGCAGTGAGCCTCCAAGATGACGACTAGAGCAGGAGAATAAAAGTTACAGCTACCTAGGGATGCTATGCAACACTGAGGACACCAGAATCCAGAAAGAGCTAACCAACTGTCAATCACATAAGGACTGTAGAGGCCAAAGGAGAAGGGGAGGGACCCTGCCAAACTAGATGTGGGTGGATTTCCACAGTCAATGCTGGCTGCACATTGCCTTTCAGAATTCTGAGTCTTGGAATAAAAACAACAACCATATTTGTCTGCAAATATTCTGTTTATCCAAGATTAGAGACAGGCTTAAACTAGCTGTCTTCGTCATGCCACCCTTTGTCAACCCCTTTTGCCATTCTGTGCGATCACTGTAAGTGCTACCAATCAACAACACACATGAAACCCGTGATGGCTCCTCCCTTATAAAAGGTAGGAGGTTTAGGCTCCCCACGCTCATCTTCATGGTCCCCCACCTGCTTTCCAGAGACACTCAGATGGACCTTTCCCAACTCTTAGGAGCCCTTATAACCTTGAAGGCCTGATGACGACTTCTTTTCCCAGTTCATCCATGTGAAGTGGATGCCACACTTAACTTCCCTCCGCCTCTCTCTCTCTCTCCATCTGCAAAATAGCCCAAATAATATGAGCCACCTGCTTCCCTCGCAGGAGCGCAGTGAGAATTAATGGTACTGGGCTGGTGTTGCCAGCTTTCCAAAGAGCTCGGTGTATTTAGAACAAGAGACTCTAAGGATAACAAATACAGCTCCCTAATCACGGGACTCTGAAGCCGCCCATATATTTTCCGAGCCAGGGATACAGGAACATCCGATTCCCTATTTGTTATTTGAAATGGTGCCCAAAAGAGAAGGGGACAAGACATGATGGAAAGATATGGTCGAGAGAACCCTTCTGGTGACCATCCATTCAACATCTGTCCGCGGGAGTGTGTGTGGGGGCGGTGATTACAGGCCCTCAGACTACGGGAGTCCATTATCATTAGCGAGGTATTTCAAGTTGAGTGGACCGAAAGGACTGGTCAGGCACAGATATTTTACTGAATGCAGAGCTCAGTCCAGCCCTGCCAGACCATTCCAGAACCCTGTAGAAGCCAAGGGGCCTCCGTGCCTTCTCCCGGCATCTATCCCCACCCTGGCCCACTCTCGCTCCTTATTTAAGACTTCACAAATTGTTCCTGCCAGTTTAAGCAAAAAATGTTCTGTGAGGTAAAAGGGCCACGGTAATTAATTTTGCTCCCTTGACTGGAAGGTGAAAAGCTTTTTATTATGTAAATTATAAATGTCCTGGAGGGAAACTTTATCTACCCCCTCACCAATGAGCCTGTCAGGCTGCCTACATCAGGATTTTTTTTCTAATGTTTATTAGTCTAGGGGGGCCATTTAGGAGGTCGAGTACCTTCTAAGTGCTGGTATTTATCTATTGCTTCAAATAAACCGATGGCAGGGAGCCACGGTTTGGACCACTAAATATGGAGAAGGGGAGGCAGTTGTACCATCCACAGACAGGCAGACAGCAATGAGGAGCAGCCCGTGAGCCCAGAGCGTTGTGGGACTCACCATCCTCCAGGCTGAGCCCAAGGCCTGCCCACAGTCATCTCCTCTGTCCTTCTCTTTGGTGATTCTCACCAGTGTCCTCTCAGCCTCTCCCACAGCACACAGGAGAAGAATGTCCATGCACTGCCAACCTGCCCCGGGGCTGAAAGGTCTCCTCCTCCCTGCCCCTTCTCCAGCTTGCCCAGCTACCATTCTTTGTTTGGGACCATTCTTTTTTATAATCAAACACACACTGGAAACTGGAACTCTTTCTTCCCGCGGAGCAATAAGTGTTTGTACACAGTGATGCTTGGCTGGCCCATGATGCCCCGAAACCTGGCCAGCAGTCCTCTCCATGTGTCTGTGAGGATGGAGTTTGGATGACATTTGTTTACACTGAAGTCAATAGACTCTGAGGGAAGCAGAGGGTCCTCTCTGCATGAGAGGCCTCATCCAACGTGAGGCCTGCGAGACTGACAAGAAGTGACACATACATACGCTCAAGAGTTCTCTCCCTGGAGAACTCTAAGTGCTCACCACAAACACCATTCTTCTGCAGGAAGTGAAAAGTTTAGCACTGTGACCCCTGCCTTATAAGCCTGGGAGTAAAGGGTTGCTTAAGCCCCTTCCATTACAAAGCAGCACCTCTTAGCTTCTACTTCAGCAGCTGAGTGACTTGTCCTAAGCTACCACAGGAGAAGGAGCCAGGGAAGAGAGGGAAGGATGAGAAGAAAGGACGTGTGAGGTCTCTATCCCAAATAGATCTGACTAGGAATTTGCATGAGAAGGCCTCCGGTAGGCTCATATGTTTGAAACAGGTCCTTGGTTCCTGGACTGATTTCAGAAGAGGTGGTGGGAGGTGTGGTCTTGTTGGAGGAGGTGTGTCACTGGGGAGGGCAAGGCAATGAGCTTCCAGATAGCACCCCCCTCCTTCTCTCTGCCTCTTACTTACAGATTAGGATGTGAGCCCAGCTACGGCTCAGTACCATGCCCACCATCTTGAAGCCACATTCCCAACCTTGATAGTTACGCCCTGACCCTCTGAAGTCATAAGGGCAAACGAACTCATTCTTCTATAAGTTACCTTGATTATGGTGTTTTATCTCAATAGAAAAGTAACAAATACACCAACTTCACTATAAGCTCTATGTTCTGAGTTAAAAAAAAAAAAAGAATCTATCCAATGACACATCAATGGTACCAGTTAATAAGTAGCTAATCAGGGTAATTTGTCCCCAAATGTGCTTAAGGTATAGGTATGTAATGGAGGAACAGGGTCTATCTTTCTGGAGCATGCGTTCTAGTGAAAGGCTCTGGAATTAATGAACAACGCATATCCTAGTGGGCTGTGTTGGGGTCTCCTGTGCACAGTGGGAGGAAACAGCCCTGTATATCATGACTATGTCAGAAAAAGCACCCTGAAAGGGCTCATCTGGGGAACTGTCAAAAAGAATTGACTGAGCTGAGGGAGCTTCCTGGGTAGGAGCCTGTGAGGAAGAGGAAGGGATGGGGTCCTGCAGTGAAGAGACCCAAGTACAAAAGCTTAGTGCAGAGCCAGGCGCTCTGACACACCGCACCACACTTCCCCAAGTCCGGGAAAAACAAATGAAAGTATTTAATCAGAGGAATAACATTATTTTGGCTTTTTTTTCACACATTGTTTCAACCACATCTGTGTGGAGGACAGGTCAGGGGAGTAGAGATGGTAAGACCTTCACGGCAGCCTCCTCTTTCAGACTGGAGAAAGGACACACGTATTTTCTTCTAGTCTGTCATCTTTCAAGAAGAAAGACAGTCACTTACCATAAGGAGACATATTCAGCTGAGGTAAATAACACAAATAAGGAGAGAATGGAGACAGAAAAAAAGCATCTGAAGCTGAAGAGAAGCTCTGGGTTCAGTCTGGAAGGTAGGAATCTAGAAAGGTGGGTCATTAAAAATGCTTTCCATGGATTGAGACAGGATTTTGCTCTAACTACCAAGAGAACTAGCTTAAGGATTTCCATGTCTTGTGAGGTGGAGAAGAGAAAGCAGAGGTAAGATAGAACCTAAGAACAGCTCATCAGCTTGTTTTCTGCTGTAGTGTGGATCTAGAACGTGACATACCCCCAACCCAAGACTTCTGTGTTAAGGACTTGGTGTCATGTGTAAGCCATAGAGCCATTAAGAGGATCTATGAAAGGAAGCTAGGTCATTGGAAGTATCCTTAAAGGCACATGGGGACCTATGTCCTCCCCTAGCTCTCTTCCTCTTTCCTCCTGGACTCCATGAGTTGAGTATCTCCGGGGTGGTGTTACCATCATGGTATAGTCTGACATCATAGGTGAATCTTCTTCTTAACGCTCTGATTATCCCAGGTCACATCAATGCAAAGCTGACTAATCCAGGGCACAGTTTCTATAATCAACCTCTTTGCAGTCCAGGTGTAGCCAGGCTGACAAGCTCTGGTGCACAGGTTGAGTGGAGGGAACACACAAGTGCTTAGATCATACTCCAAGGAAGCATATGTCCCTCCCCGCCTTCAGGCCTGCAGTCCTACCTATGGAGAGGTTGCAGGGCCCATAAAGAGGTGGAAAGTGAAGTTGACAAGGACAAAGATGGAGTTTCAGGGTTAGGGGTTGAAAACAAAAGGAGCCCAGGTTTTTGACACTATGAAGCCACACACCAGACCAGAACAGCTACTATGAGGCTACAGTGTGACCAAGAAAGAACTTCTCTTAAGTCACATTCTAATACAGATGGGAACATGGGAGCCTCCAGAACCATGAGCCATTGCATCATCTCCATCTGAGTCATGGAACAAGTAAATTCCACTGCCCCAATCAGTGCTGAGTCTCTGTGGTCAGACTCAGTGACTTCGAAAGTCATCCTCTTCTGTTACAAAACCTAGCACCAACTCAAAATTCTCTTTATCTAAGGTTTCTTTTTAGTAACGGTTTCAACACATTTGGGAGTAGAAAATCCCAATCAGGCTTTGGAAATCTCTGCAAAAGACATTGCCAGAGAGTGGGAAACTGTAAAATCCATCACGAGAGTGTGATTGCTGAGGAAAGAGCTCAGATTTTACTATCAGCCCCCAAACTGACATCACAGGTCAGCAGCCCAAGGCACTTGTCCCAACACACCTCTTGATGTCTACAAAGGCAAATGAGGGAAGACTGTGAGGTCTGTGACTGCTTAGAGGCTCAAGCCAAAAAAGCAGCCACAGGACACCCAGAGAATGCTGTTTCCCTGTGGGTACTTTCTTCATGCGTGGGTTTCCATCTGTTCTGTAGAAGTCTAGGTTGTAAGTGACAGAAACTTTGCTATATGGCTATCTGGTCTATGATGCATAAAGCAATGGGACTTTGTTCTGCTAGAAACGGCTCCTTCTCCCTCCTCCTTCCTCTGTGGCTTCCCTGTAGAGAAGATATGGAAAGCAACGTGGCCAAATGGAGAAAGGATGGACTTTGATGTCAGATGCACTTGGCCTTGAAGTCCAAGTTTACTATTTATGTGACTTGGAACAGTCAATTTATGTTGTTAAGCTTCTTCTTCTTCTTTCTTCTTCTTCTTCTTCTTCTTCTTCTTCTTCTTCTTCTCTTCTTCTTCTTCTTCTTTTTTCTTCTTCCCCTTCCTCCTCCTCCTCCTCCTCTCCCTCCTCCTCCTCTTCCTCCTCCTCCTCTTCTTCTTCATTATAAAATCTTTTCTCCCATTAATTTATTTATTCACTTTACATCTTGGCCACTGCCCCTCCTCCCTTCATTAACTGCTGGGAAGTCAGTTTGATGGGTTGTGGGATGTGTGTGTCTGTGTGTGTCTGAAGCTGTTACTCAGTTCTGAAGTGCTGGCTTTTATTGTCCCACTCTTTCTTTCTTTCTTTCTTTCTTTCTTTCTTTCTTTCTTTCTTTCTTTCTTTCTTTCTTTTTCAGACATGGTCTCATTTTGTAGGCCCAAATCTTACTAAGTAGACCAGGCTGGACTGTAACTCACAGAGATCCACTAGCCTTTGCTGGGATTAAAAGCATGTGTCACTGTGCCCGGCCTCTGTTAGTGTCGCTGTTATGACCAGTACAGTTATTCTGATAACAATGCAGCTAGACCACCCAGGTTCAGACCTAGTTTAAGCACACCCAAGTTCTCTAACTTGGGAAGATTTTCATTTTTTTTCTGTGCTTCCATTTACCCACCTTTTAATTAAGAATAATTAGGAAAACTGTATCACAAGTTTGCTGTGAGAAGTATATCTACAAAAATATTAAAGCAATTTAAAGAGAGCCTTGCTCAGACTGAAGTTTGAGTGTCAGCTTGTGTTATTACCAGGAGATAAACCTTTACAGTAAGTTACTAAACAGAAGGACTTGTTGTCCAGGCAGCAGGCCCATCACTTTTCATGCTCTACATAAAATTAAATGCCAGCAGATCAGAAAACAGTCACAGAGAGTCTACTCCCCACTGTCTGGTCAAGTGAATGGAGTGATGAGTGTGGGCAGAATGTGAGAAAAAAATCCCTTTTTCTGTTTGTCCTTTCGAATACATTTATTTCTCTGTGTCTTCCATCCAGTTGGGTAATACTACAGTTCCATCCAGTTGGGTAATACTACAGGCCCTTGACATGGAGCCACAATGCAAATAGTGGGAGGGAATATGGAGTCTATGCCTGAGAGTTCAGTAAGTTTAAGGTTTTAAGCAAAACAGTACAAACGTAATATTTTTAAACGTTACCTTCCCTCCAGTGTTTTCTAAATTGAAGTCTTGTGCAAAAGAACAAAAAGCACAGGCTCGGGACTCAGCATCCTACATTCTAGGCCATGTCTTTCCTGGGCCATGTCCTTCCATCACCCAGGAGGCTTAATTGAGAGCCACTTCTTCGTTGTGAGGGCTTCAGTTTCCTCATCTGAGACGTAAGAGGGCTTAACCAGAAGGGCTCTGGGGCAGAATAAGACCCTGGGTTAATCTGGTCAGATACACATTAGCAGGTAAGGCAACTCTGTATAGTCTAAAGAATTACTTTCCTAGGTCTGTTCGTTTTGTTTTTGTTTTTGCTGTTTTTCAGTATATTAGCTACCGATTGTAGAAACTTACTTCCTTGCTTTCAGTTAGGCTCCAGGACAGATCCTGTCAAATGTCTGCTGATGGTGGTCAGCCATGTCCTCCCCATCATGGGACCTAGGCTGACAGAGAAAGGTTCATTTGGACATTGCAGTTCTTCTGGCAAAAGCACAGAAAAGATTCCAAATCCCAAACTGGCTTTCAAAACTACTGTGTAGAAGTTAAATGCATTACTTCTACCCACATTTTTATTGGCTATCTTGAGTCACATGACTTCTGACATCAGCAGGGAGGAGGTTAACAACAGGAATACCAGTTGACCATCAGAACAACCCACCACAGAGGCCAATAGAGCCTTGCCTAGTCTAGGGGGAAAATCTCTGTTTTTCAAAAGAAGAGCCCCCTGTCTGCTCAGGGGAAACACTTGGGACTCAAAGACACAAATATATGAGCACTTCTAGGAAACCACCCACTACGGAGGCAATTTCTCTCCGATGTGTTATGAGAAAACAATGCCAAACAAATGTGAAAAAAAAATTGATAGAGAAGTGTGCCATTAGGGGTGGGGAGAGAGAGTCAGGGCTGGGGAAAGCCAGTCTTGGAGAGATGGCACCATTTTTCCGCAGCTCCGGGTGCTTCCTGCTAATGACTGCGTGCAGGCAGCATGCGAGCTCAGAGGATGCCAGGAAGAACATAAAAGGCAGAGGAAGAAGGATCAACATGTTGTGCTGCCATTTCCAGGAAAGGGATGGTCTCCCCACCAGCCTCTCACCGTAGAATGACCAGAAAAATAAAATAAAAGCAAATACAAATAACAACACTGAAAATCTGAGTTCTGACTACTGTGTTTCGCAGCAAAGCACATCCTCCCTCAAGTCCTGGCTGCAACCCAGCCCAGCCACTTGAAGCAGCGTTGGCAGCTTGCTCTCTCTTGGCACGGGTGTGTGTGGCAGCTGGATGGCTTGTAGTCAGTGTAGTTTTGCAGCTGGTGGTGGTAGCAATTGGCAAAAACGAACCGTCCAGATGGGCATTAAATTTTCTTTAATGTTTCTAATATGTCAAAAGAGAATAATCCTATGTCAAAGTGGCTGAGGAGAACTTTTACTTGAGAGCTTACAGGAATTCCATGTTGACAAGAGAGATACTGCTTTATTTTAACTACATAGGCAGGTCTTATTCCTGAACATTGGTTAAGGATGAAAAGAAATCTCCTGTGGTTAAAGGGATTGGAGGGACCTCCCATCCCCTCTCCTTTACAGGACCTCTATAATTTGTCAACTACCAGCCAGCATTTATCAGTAGGTATAGAATATAAACAGAGAGTCCAAAAGGAAAATAATGTCTTATTCTGGAATGTTTATGGTCTTCCAAGGGACCACCAGTGCTATTTAGTTAGTGATACAAAATTAACAGTAAGTTAATAATTGCATTGCATAAAGTATAGAGAAAATTATCACCATGTATTTTGAAGTATTTTTAAACTGTTATAAAATCACACAACAACAAAGAACAAATGAATCACCTATTTTAAAAATGTGTTTGGATGTGAACCTGCCATTCATAGAAGCCTATAAAGTTGGGCAATGATGGAGAATCTCATTAGCAATCACGGGGAGGCGAGAGGTCATTTGCACCAACAGCACAGGGATCTAAGTACCTTCATCACATCTTGTGTATACACAGGCTCTGCGGAAGGAAAATTTCTCAGTAGCTATAAATTTAAAGTGCACATGCTCCATAACCCGGCAAGTCCTTGGCACCTGCTGCAGCGGCAACCAGCATTCCATGCAAGACTGGTCACGGTACTACACAGGGACCGGTGTGACGATGTCCTAGCAATGCCACTTGGAAGTAGAATCCTGGCACCCTCTGAAAGCTTATTAGAGATGTCCCACCCCTGAACTACTGAACTCAGACACGTGCAGATACATCCCAATAGTCTATTCTAATGAGGCCTCTGGTAACTCTGATGCTCATTAGAGCTCATGAGGCAGTTACTATGACATTGTCTTTAATAGATGAGGAGGAGAAAGAGGAGAGGGATGAAGAGGGAGAGAAAGGGGGAAGAGAAAGGAGCAACCTAAAAGTCTAGCATGGCTTGTTCATATTCTTAAAAAAAAAAATTAACCAGCACATTTAAAAACAATAGGGTAGATTCATGAAGATTAAAAATATATATATATCTCCAAGATCTCAGTGGACAGTGCGATGCTGTTTTGTTTTCCTAAAGAGTCTATAATAGAACATGGACTGGGGGCATGACTCAGTTGACAGAGTATTTGCCTAACACACATAAAGCCCAGGGTTCTATCTCTAGCACCTGTAAAACTGCATGTGATGGCACACACCAGTAATCGCAACACTCAGGCGACGGGGACAGGAAGGTCCAGAGATAAAAGTCATCTTAGACTATGTGTGAGTGCACCAGCCTTGGCTACCTGAGACCCTGTCTCAAAAAATTAAGAAAACCTTTAGAACTATAGCACTATTTTTAAATGTGCCACCCTTTCTACAGCTTGATCTTTCTGTATGAATATGTACAGAAGGCTGCAGGAAGTCTGCAGCAGGATACTGGGGTGCCAGGGCTCATTCTAGGGAAACACTAGGGTTGGGGTGGTCATAAGGAGGTCCATTGTCTTTTCTTTGTCATTTGGTATATTTGATAACAAGGATTCATACGAGTGTATTTATGAATATGTTCTCCATTTTTTTAACTTTAGGAAAGAGGACTACCTGGTGGCCAGGAGGTTCAAGTTCTAGGCCGTCTCTCCACTACTCACCCTGAGCAAATGCCAAGGTCCCTATCCATCAGCTCCCGGAACCGGCAAACAGGACCTGGAGCAGTTAACCCAAAGTCGTTTCATTCAGCTTTATCCTGATGCTAGTCTGCCTGGAGTCGTCTGAGAATGAAAGTCAAGATTCTTGAACCTGGTCAAATAACTAGAAACACACATATTTGCACCTTGGAAGGACCAGTAAGCAAATTACTTCCACATGCCGTCTTAGGACAAATGCTCTACTGGGGCGTGCCCTGACTTTAAATATCACTGTGGCTACGGAAAGCCACTCGTATTTTTAAAGTAAAAGTTTAGAAGCCTGATTTTTAAAATAATTGCTTCACAAAACTTTCCAGAGCTTAAGCTTAAGTGAGTTTTCAGGCTTTGGTAACATTATGTACAAATAGAAGTAATACAATGACCCATGTCCTAGCAGAACACAGTGAGCCAGACAATGGCAATTTGCTTGCTGGCTTCTAACCTGTGTCACAAGCTATACTGATACTGCCACATTTTTGATTATAACAGAAAAAAAATATAGAGGTTATGCCAAACACCCTGTTTATTTTCAGTGTTATGCATTACCTATATAGCCTATATGTAATTCTGAGGATATGGACACATTAATATTGGTTAAGTAAGAACTGAAAGAAAAACTCTAGTAAATAGAGCAAGGTGAAACAACACTTGCTGAAAGTGTGAGCAACTCTGCCCTCCAGGGCCCATCCCACTGTCCTGACTTATGTGGTAATCCAGCCCAGCAGCGGGCTAGAGGGCTGGAGAGCATCAGCAGCCCTGTCATTTCATAACCAGGCATTGTAAGTTTGGGAGTCAAGTCCACTTTTTCGGTCTCTTTGGCCGGGTCTCCTTCCTGAGTGGAAACAGAACACAAACGCCTTTAGCACCTTGGATGCAAATGGACGAGTCAGCCAGATTTTACAAGGAAATTAATTTTGAAAGGCCACGTTAACTGCTTTCCACTGTTTCTTCAAAACGAATTTAAGCCAATACTTAGGGGGAGATGCTAATGCAGAATGCCTCTATCGGGATTTTAGAACTCTGGCTATGAAGTAACTTTCCATTAATTTTTAAAACAAAAGGAGAAAGACGGAGTCGTAGTTGGTAGAGTATTTGCCTACCATGTGTGAAGCCTTGGGTTTAATCCCCAGCACCACATGAACTGGGCACGATGAAACGCATTCCTGTAATCCCCAGGACTCAGGATGTGGTAGCAGAAGCATCGGAAGTTCATAGTCATCCTTGAGTACATAAAGGTCAGGCTGGGATACAGGAGGACACATGAGGACACACCCTTCCAATAAAGAAAAAGCACAGAACAGCCAAGTGTGGTAGGCCAATGCCTGTGAGCCCAGAGCTTGGAAGCAAAGGCAAGAGGATCTTGAGTTTTATGCCAGCCTGGGCTACAAAGTGAGTACTGGGGAGGGGGGTGGGGGGGGAGAGCGGAAGAAATAAAAGCAAGCCAGAGACCGCTGATTATTTTCTGGCATGCGTGGCGTGTGTGTGTGTGTGTGTGTGTGTGTGTGTGTGTGTGTGTGTGGTCGCGCGCGCGCCGCGTGCGCGCGCTCATGTGATCCAGGATCCATTTCTGCCTGTTCTGCTCTAAACCCCGGCTCTGACCTCTGCAACAGCGCCACCTTAAGGAAGAGTTGAGCTTTTCTGGTGAAAAAGATGAGACCCACAGCAGATGTAAAAAAGAGATCTGGGGCTATAGTCCTCTCCCCAGCCCAATGTTCCCTCTTTGCTGTCTTAACAATAAAGGCTACTTGATAGTCCTCATTTTAGGTTTGTGTGACAATGGTCTCTGAGTGTCGTCATTCTTATTTGGTGACTTTTACCAGCCCACTTTGCTCTTTGCTACATGTGTTCTCCTATTACTTCAACCATGCCATCAGTTTCCAGTTAGAACCCTAGCTATGTGCGGCACAGAGTAATAAGAAGCATGTAGCTACCCATGAGTACTGAAATAAAGCCAGAAGTTAATGAAATTCCAAGCCATTCTTAAGCAAACTCTGGTCAGCATGCTCAGAACTCACCCCAACCCTACCGGAAGAGTAGATCTGCCCTGGGCCTGACCATTCTGCTTACTCCAAAGGCATGGAGGTAAATGCAAGGTAAATGTGGTCTGCTCTTGGCTCACGGGACTGGATAAAGTAGTGTCCCTTTCCGGGAATGTGTCTGGCCACCTGCTGAAGACAAAGCAGTGAGTTTCAGAGCACAGTGTTTCCCAGCCACCTCGACATACTTGAGAGACAAAGGCGAATAATGGAAACATGATTGGCCACTCTTTGCTGTGCCATGACCCATAAGATCAAGGAGTCATGTCTTCTCCCAGCATCTATGAAAATAGTAACGGGCTGATTTATGAATGTGTGCATGGGTAAAGTTCCAGCACTAACGTCATCACATGCGAAGAAAGTTGGCCATACTGGCTCCCAAATTTTGTCATCTTCAGAATTTTGTATTTTCCATCGAGTGCTAGAACTGTTTTTCACTTTCTGATGTTACAGAGTACTGCCACTCAGCAGAGGAAGAAGCTTCTCTTATCGTGGAAACAAAATCTCTCTGATTCACTCTTTCTTAACTTAAATTTTTTATTTTTTTTTAAATTATAAAATATATATCTACTTTGAAACATTTATTTTTTAAAAAACACTAGTTACTTTTTGTATAGCTATACAAAGTTCTTAATGTTTTTTGTCAACAGGATATAATGGAATTTTACAACTATATTAAAAAAGTTGTCTTTGCCTAAAAAACAGTATTTAACCTGTGTGTATAGAGCTGACTGACAAAAATCTCTACCATCGAGCACCCTAATTTATTGATGAGATAAACTACTCCATATTATAGGATTTCAAAAAATATAAAAAATATAGATACACACACACACACACACCTCTTCTATCACCCAAGACACAGTCTGCAGGAAACTTGAAATATTTGTCAAATTTTACTATAATCATGTCTTTTTTACCCTTCCTTTCCTCCCTTCAAACCTTCCCATATATACTGCTTTGCTCTCTTTCAAACTCATGGGCTTTTTTTCATTAATTAAATTTTACACACACACACCCCATCAGTCTGTGTAATGTTACTTGTATGTATATTTCTTAGAGCTGGCCATTTGGTATTGGATAACCAACTCATGTGCTCTTCCCTGAGGAGTCTGTCTCCTCTGCTCTCTGCTCTCAGCACACCTTAGTTTGCACACGGTCCTTTGTGCAGTGTCAAGGCCTCTTGGACTTTCCTCTGCCCGTGTTAGCATGTCTATTATGTTGTCCTTATTCAGTGCCGAGGCAGCCATGTTGATGAGTTTATGATATTTCTAGGAGACAAAATCTCACAGAAAACTTCATGGTCCCCTATTATTTTTTTTTTTTTTTTTTACAATATCAGCCCACTCTTCTACAATAATCTCTGAGTCTTAAGTGCAGGACTTGTGTTATAGATGCATCAGTTGGGTCTGAGATACAAAAACAAAACACAACAACAACAATAATCTATGGGTTTATTGTTCATTTGTTTCCATGGTCTCCATTTGTTGCAAAAATAAGTTTTCTTGATGAGTATGAACTACAATTGTCTTATGTAAAGAATAAATATTTAGAGTGTAGTTAGAGATTATACTGGTTTAGTAAATTGGTGGTTGTAGATTTTCTTCCAAGATCCATGACTTTACTAGCCCTGGGTAACTGTCTAGTTTCCAATAACAGACATGGTTTTCCTCTTGTTGACAGATCTTAAGTACAGTTAGAAGCTGTTGGTTGCTGACAAAGTAGCATGACACTACTGCACCCTTAGAGTTAAGTATGCCATGCTAGACCTTGTTCTAGTTCATAGGCATCATAGCTGGATAGGACTGTCGGTTGCCTCCTTCCTTTGGTAGCTTGCATGGTCCTTCTGATATCATGAAAGCTAGTCCTTAGGGAAGAGACATTCAAGTTAATACCAGCTAAGTAGACTTTGGGATCTGTGTGTGAAGTACACAGCATCTTCAGCAATAGGGACTTCGTTTTCACCTTGGGAGGAACCTAACGAAATAGCAATAACTTGTGTTTTGGAAGTCTCAGGCAACCCTGACCAACAGCTCAAAGAGGGCTCCTCGTGATTGCTGTCAGAGTTTCTGTTAGATGGTCTTTGGGTCTTGGAGCCATATGTGTATATTGTCAGCCAATATGTGTATTTCATTTTTAAAAGATACGTATATTTATATATCAAGTTATGAGTATCATAGGTATTTGTAGGAAGACACCATATACAGTATGACATTAAGACTATTTTTTTTTAAGATCAGGATCTTATTTTATTCTCTTCCCTTCTTCTGTCTTCTCTTATCCCTCCCTAAAGTACCCCCTCTCTCATTCCCTTCAGAACACTAGTATCTGTTTTTTCCCTCTATACAGCCCCTCCAACTCTAAACGGTCTCTTTTTTCCTCTCCTGATTTCTGTAGTCACTACAGACTACATATTCACATCTGCAGATTTGAAGCTGGGCGTCTCTAATGAGAGACACTATGTGATGTTTGTTTTTCTGGGACTGGGTTACCTCACCCAATATGATCTTTCTAGCTCCACTCATTTACCTGAAAAGTATCTTATGTCATTTTTATTTACAACTGAACAGCATTCCATAGTACAAATATATCACATTTTCATTATCCATTCATCAGTTGAAGAACATTTAAGTTGTTTCCATTCACGAGCTATTGTAAATAGAGCCGCAATGATCAAGGTTGAGCTAATACCTGTGGAGTAGGACATTGAATTTTTTGGGCACATGCCAATAAATGGTATAGCTGAGTCATATAGTAAATTTATATTTATTGATTTATGAGAATTCTTCACACTGATGTCCAGAGTGTCAGAACCAACTTGCAGTCTCACAACAGTGAATGACGCTTTCCTTTGCCAATACCTTGCTCAGTGTTTGTTTTGGTTGTTGTGTCAGTCTTTGACATTGTGACTGGAGTAAGATGAATCTTAAAAGTTGCTTTGGTTTGCATTTCTCTAATTGCAAACGACGGTGAATACTTTTTTTGGATACTTCTTTGTTGTTTTTTGGTTTTTTTTTTTGAGAAATCTCTGTTCAGGTCCTAGGCATACTTTTTGAATGGATCATTGTTTTTTTGGGTTTTCTTAAATTTTGTTTTGGGTTCTTTATATAATGTGGATATTAATCTTATGTCAGATGTATAGATGGCAAAAATTCTCTCCCATGCTGAGGGCTTTCTCTTCATGAAATTGATTGTTTCTTTAGCTGTGCAAAAGACGTTTAGTGTTGTGAAGCTGCATTTTCAATTGTACACCTTAACTTCTGAGCAAATGGAGTTGTATTTGGAAGTTCTTTCCTACACCTCTATTGGGTTATGACATTGCCTATGGTTTTTTTTTTTTTTTCTAGTAGTTTCAGGTTTCACATTTAGGTCTTTGATCCATTTGGAATTAGTTTTGTGAAAGATGATAGATACTGGTGTGATTCCAGTTTCTGTATATGGACACCAGTCTTCCCAGGCCAGTTGCTGAAGATGCTTTCTCTTATACAGCTTAGGTTAAATATTAAGTAACCCAAGTTATATACTTATGTTTGGGTCTTCAATTTTGTTCCATTGGTCTTGTGTCTGTTTCGATGCTAGTACCGTATTATGTTTCTAACTATGGCTCTGTAAAGTATCTTCAGATCTGGAATAGAAATCCATCTATCATTATGCTTTTTGCTGAGGATTATTTTGACTGTCTGGATCTTTCTTTTGCATTCCCATATTAATTTTAGAATAGTTTTCCTATTTCTGTGAAGAACGATATACACAGATTTACAAGGATCTAAGGATTTTGATTGGGGCTGCATTAATTCTGTAAATATACTGATGAAATGGTCATTTTCACAGCATTATCTCTACCAACCTGTGAGCATAAGGTGTCTTTCTACTTTCTAGTGTTTTTATCTCTTTCTTAAAAAGTTTAAAGTTTTCTTCATAAAAGTCCTTCAACTCCTTAGTTAGAGTTACTCCTAGATATTTTACTTCTTTGAGGTTGTTGTGAATGGGAGTATGTTCATTATATTTTTCTGTCTGTTATTGCTTTACAGAAAAGCTATTCATTTCTGCAAGTTGATTCTGTATCCTGACACACTGCTAATTTGTTTTTCATTTCTAGAATTTTTTGGTAGAAATTTTGGGATCCCTAATGTATGGTATTATGTTATCGGCAGAGTTAGTTTGATGTCTTTTCTATTTGTATCTTTTTAATTCCTTCTCTTGCCGTATTGCTCCAGCTAGTGCTTCAAGCACAAGGTTGGAAACAAGTGGGAATAGTAGACATCCTCTCATTCCTCACTTTGGCGGGGTTATTTCAACTTTTCTCCACTTAAGACGATGTTGGCTGTGGACTTCTCACATGTAGCTTTTATTTTGCTGAGATATGATCCCCCTCTCGCCCTACATTCTGTAGGACTTTTATCATGAAGGCATGTTAGATGCTGTCACTTTTTCCGCATCTATTGAGATGATCATGTGATTTTTGTCTTCAAGTTCCTTTATGTGGTTTATTACATTTATTGACTTGCACATGTTGAACCACCCCCAAATTTCAGGGATAAAGCAAACTTAGTCATGGCAGATAATCTTTTTAATGTGTGTCTGTATTCTATTTGCAAGTATTATAATGAGCGTTTTTGACTATGTTCATCAGGGATATTGGCCTGTAGTTTTCTTTTTTTTGTTTTTGCTTGTTAGTTTGTTTTGTTTTTTGTGGTTTTCTGTTTGTTTATTTTGTTTTGTTTTCTGCCTTTACCTGATTTGTCTTTATCTGTTTTTGGTGTTTTATAGTCATGCTTATTTCATAGGAGGAGGCTAGAGGTCCTCTTTCTCTTTCTACTTTTTTGAATAGTTAAAACAGATTAGCTGTAGGTCTTCTTTGAAAATCTGATAGAATTCAGCTGTGAATCCATCTGGCCCTGGACGTTTTTAGTTGGAAGGCTCATTTCTATTTCAATCCCCACATTTGTTATGGGTTCTTTAAGTCTTATTGGTTTAATTTTGGTGGTTTGGCTGAATCAAGAAATTCATCCATTTCTTTTAGGTTTTCCAATTCAATGGAATACAGGGTTTTTAAATTTTTTTATTAATCATTTTATTCATTTACATTTCAAATGATATCCCCTTTCCCAGTTACTCTTCCACAACCCCCCCATCCCATCCCTCTCTCTGCCTCCCTTTTTCCTCTATGAGGGTGCTCCTCCACCCACTCACCCACTCCCACCTCACTGGCTCCAGCTTCCCCCTACTCTGGGACATCAAAGCTCCACAGGACCAAGGGCCTCCCCTCATATTGATGTCAGATAAGGCAATCCTCTGCTACATATGTATCTGGAGCTATGGATCCCTCCATGTATACTTTTTGTTTGGTGGTTTAGTCTCTGGGAGCACTGAGTGGTCTGGTTAGTTGATATTGTTCTTCCTATAGGGTTGCAAACCCCTTCAGCTCCTTCAGTTCTTCCCCTAACTCTTCCACTAGAATCCCAGGGATCAGTCCGATGGTTGGCTGTGAGTATCTGCATCTATATTGATAAGATGCTGGTAGAACCTCTCAGGGAACAGTCACACCAGGCTCCTGTCAGCAAGTGCTATTTCTCATCAGCAATAGTGTCTGGGTTTGGTGTCTGCAGATGGGAGGGATCCCTAGGTGGGGGTGGTCTCTGGATGGCCTTTCCTTCATTCTCTGTTCCAATTTTGTCCCTGTCTTTTCTTTGAATAGGGACATTTCTGGGTTAAAATTTTTGAGATGGGTGGGTGGCCCTATCCCTCAACTGGGGGTCGTGCCTATCTACTGGAGGTGGTCTCTACAGGTTCTATCTCCCCATTTGTTGCATATTTCAGCTTACCTTGTTGGGTCCTGGGAACCTCTTACTTCCCTGGTGTCCTGGACTGTCTAGTGGCTAGCCCCAGTTCCTCATCCCCACTGCTATATATTTTTATTCAATTTCCTGACTCTCTGTACTTTTTCCTGTCCCTTCTGATACCTGATCCTGACTCCCCTGTTATCCCCTCCCCCTCCTCTCTCCCTCCCAGGTCCCTCCCTCCCTCTACCTCCTTGTGATTATTTTGTTCCCCTTCTAAATAGGATTGAAGCATCCACACTTTGGTCTCCCTTCTTCTTAAGCTCCATATGGTTTGTGGGTTGTATCATGGGTATTCTGAGCTTTAAGGCCAATATCCACTTATCAGTGAGTACATACCATGTGTGTTCTTTTGTGTCTGGGTTACCTCATTTGGGATCATATTTTCTAGTTTGTTCCATCTGCCTAAAAATTTCATGAAGTCATTATTTTTACTAGCTGAGTAGTACTCCATTGTGTAAATGTACCACATTTTCTGTATCCATTCCTCTATTGAGGGACATCTGGGTTGTTTCCAGCTTCTGGCTATTATAGATAAGGCTGCTATGAACATAGTGGATAACTTCCCCACAGTCTGAATTTCTTTGGTGTCCATTGTACTGGTTCCCTATTCACTTTTGATTTTGATTCTGTTCATTTGGATCTTGTCTTTCTTTTGGTTAGTTGGGCTGAATCTGTCAGTCTTGTTCATCATCAGAGCCAGTTTTTCCTCTTGTTGATTTTTTATATTTTTTGTTTGTTTTTATTATTTTCTGCTCTGATCTTTATTATTTCTCACCATTGACTAGTTTAGATTTGGGTTGTTCTTGTTTATACAGATTTTTGCATTGAATCATCATTTATTTGTGATCTTTCTGATTTCTTCATGTAGGCACTCAGAGCTATAAATTTATCTCAAAGGACTGTTTTGTTAGATATTAGGACAGTGATGCCTGCTTGCTTCCTGGTTTCATTTCATTGTACTTTTATTTATCCCTTTATGATAGAGCAGTCCTTACCTTTAAAATTGAGATGTGTTTCTTACAGTCAATAAATAAATTTTGTTTCTTGATACATTCAAGAGCCTGTGTCTTTTGATTGGATAATTGAGGCCATTAATATTTAGTTATCATTTAAATATATGTGTTTACCATGGTCATTGTGTTATTGAGTTTTGGTTGTTGTTGTGTTCTCAGTGCTATCTTATGTCTCAATGATTATGGCTTCTTAGTTCTTTCCATGTTCTCTTGATTATGTTCATTCCTCTCTTTACATAATATTATTTTAGGTAAAAAAAATTTGAATTTGATTGTTGATATAAATTTTAGGCTGTTGATTTAATGAAAAGGTTTTCTTTCTCCTTCAACTACAGTGAACAGTTTTGCTGGGTATATTAGTCTAGGTTGGTCTTCATGGTCTTTTAGTGTTTGTTATGCATTGCTCAAGGTTCTTCTGGATTTCAAAGTTTCCACTGAGAAATCAGCTGTTATTCTTATGGGTTTTCATTTTTATGTGACATATTTTTTTTCTCTTTCAGCTTTCAATATACTTTCTTTGTTCTATATACTTAGTATTTTACCTATGCTGTGCCATGGAATTTTATTTTCTGGTCTTGTCTATTTGGTGTTCGCTGTGCTTTTTATATTGTAGGAGTATGGCTTTTCTTAGTTTGGGCAAGTTTTCTTTCTTTCTTCTATGACTTTGTTGAAGATATGGTTTATGCCAATGACTTGGTATCCTTCTTCCTCATCTATGCCTATAATTCTGTCATTAGTCTTTGGATGATGTCCAACATTTCCTCTATGTTCCTTTCATATGTTTAAATTTTTTATTATGTTCCATGTCTATTTGTGATGGTTTGCATATGCTCATCCCAGGGAGTAGCACTATTAGAAGGTGTGGCCTTGTTGTAGGAAGTGTGTCACTGTAGGGGTGAGCTTGGAGATCTTCCTCCGAACTGCCTGAGAATGCCCAGTCTGTTTCTGGCTTCCTTCAGATGAAGATGTAGAACTCTCAGCTCCTCCTGCACCACTCCTGCCTGGATGCTGCCATGCTCCCACCTTGATGACAATGGACTGAACTTCTGAACCTGCAAACCAGCCCTGATTAAATGTTGTCATTTATAAAACTTGCCTTGGTCATGGTGCCTGTTCATAGCAGTAAAACCCTCTACTTTATTTTCAAGTCCTGATATTTTGTCTTCTGCTCAGTTCATTCTACTTGTAAGGCTTTCCCTTGAGGTGTTTCTTCCCAACACTGAATATAGTTCTCTCCTGAATAAATGTTTTCCATGTTTAAATCATCAGGCTTCTCCAATCCTAGACAAGACTACTAAAAACGCTCAGAAAAACAGACAGGTGTAAGTAGGAGTAGATGTGGTTAACTTGTAGGGGAGGGGCTGAGGAAGGCAAAGAAGGAGATAGAAAAAGGGCAAGGAAAAGGTTTATTATTTTTGACATGATTCCCAGAATCTCCAGTTAGTGGGGGCTACCTATAAGTATTTAAGACAGGGAGTCATCTGTCTTCTTTTATCCTTTTAACACTGTATGAGGCTTGGAGAGTAGTATACATCGAGTACAAATCACCTACATTGTAAGAAGCTTTGTAAAACTTGTTAAAACTGGTAGTCACAGGAGTGGAGAGATGGTTTAGAAGGAAGAATTCATAACACCCTGGCAGAGGACCCAAGCTCAGTTCCTAACATCATTTTTGGGTGACTCACACTAGCTTTAGCTCCAGCTCCAAGTGATCTGACACACATAGCCTCCTAGGGAACCAACACACACACACACACACACACACACACACACACAAACAAACACACACACACATGCACATACACACCATTTAAAAACAAAGCAAACAAATCCTATAGGTCATTCTGGGCAAAACTGCATTCTGTCAGTTCAGCCCTCTGTCAGCTACTGTATCATGATGACAATGTAGAATAAACTCAAAGTCTTGTACTGTACTACTACAATTTGGATCATGCCTCCCAAAGTTCTATGAATATGAATCTTAGTCCCCACAAGGTTACTACTGAAAAGTGGTGGGACATTTAAAGGAAAGAGTCTTGTGAGAGGTTCTTGAGTCACTTGGAGGGGATTTTAGGGTCCCAATCCCTCCCTCTCTCTCTTTGCTTCCTGGCTGATGAGGGATGTTTCCATGTGCTCCCCTACCACATGCTACCTCACCACAGGCTAAAAGCAAAGCTAATTGATCATGGGCTAGAACGTCTAAAAACAAGAGACTAAGTATACCTTTCCTTGTAATAAGTTAATTATATCAGGCATTCTGTTATAGTGATGGTATCTCACATATCATGAGGATTGAATTACTTCATAGCCTAATTTCCCATTCTGCTTTAATCTGTCTAATATTAATAAAACATGTATTAATAATTTTGTCTGAATCTCTCTCTTTTCTATCTTGTAATCACACTTTCTAGACAAGATGCTACTATCACAAAGCACTCAGAGACATTGGAAGCTGCCTCTTATCACAGTCCAAAAAAGTTTGCCCGCTTTTTACTTTACAAGATAATATGTTATGGGCTTAAAGAATTTCCACTGTGCACCTTCATGTGTGAAATGTGGGCTGCAGATGTGTTTTCTGTTGTGACAACTCTGGACGGACATGGGACCTTTGAAGAGTCTGTGCTGAGACCATCAGCTCTCCCACTGTTCCCATCCCCACTGCTAATATTCACACATCCTCAGCTCATCCCTGAAGGGGACAGGCATGGTCACAGTGAAGCCTTGTCATATCTTCCAGCATCCTCTCTCTGTGAGCTGCCTTAGTGCCTGACTATAGACCTCCACGTTCCCCATAGCCAGTGAGTCTTGCCTTTCTTTCTTCAATGTCAAGATCATGAAAGGAGAGTTTGGTGCCAAAATATACAATAGAAAATTGAACATGAAGGATAAGTGAAGAGCACACAGGCTTTGATAGATACTGTTTGGTAGGTTCATATCAGAACAAACCTGTTGAAGCCTACAGACTGGATGACTCCCCCAGTAACCTCTAACTGACATTAGTGGATCATGTCAGTAATGGTTTATTATTCACAACAAATTTTTGATCACTCTGAGAAGGATTCTGATCATGGGGAAGCTGTGGGTATGTGAACCAGGGAGGTACCTGTGCGGGTCAACAAAGTACAGACAACCTAGGCAGGGACAAAGCAAACCTTCATTTGTCTCACAACTGTGCTGTTAATTCAAGAATGTAGCACAAGTGAAAACTTAACAATCACATGGTAGAAAATTGTGTACCTTTACAACAGTGTAATGTTAGCATTATTAACAGAATCTGGGCAGTGGTGGCACGTGCCTTTAATCACAGCATTTGTGAGGCAGACACAGGGAGGATCTTCAAGTTCAAGGCTAGCTGTGTTCAACAAAACAAGTTCCAGGACAGCCAGAGTTACACAAAGAAACCCTATCTCAAAAGAACATGTATGTATGGGTGTGTACATATATACATATATGTATATATACATAAGTCTTTGTAAGATCAAAGAGACTTTCTGTATATGTATATATACACATGCATATTGTGTGTATGTACAGAACTTCGTGTTAGGCACAAAATTTGAAATGTTTATTCTCCTTAAGAATTACCTTACTTACAAGTAGCAGGATAAATTGTAAATTGAATTCAACCACTGCCACGTCAGTCTTCCCTCAACATGGCTGGCCTTGAACTACGGCAGACAGAAGTGCATAGTGAATGCATCTTTCAGATACGCATCTTTCAATTGAATGAACATGATTATTGTCAAACTTTCACCACTTTGTTGCTGTAATTTGATTTAAACCACAGAAAATCACAATGCAATGTATTAATTGTACCTTTACTGTGTAGTTCACTATTTCCTTTTCTACTTAGAGTGTCAAGTATTTTCGAAGGGGGAAAATCATATCCATGTACGAAATAGTGTTTTTCAGTGTGTGTGACCCTGAACTTAAGTATTGGCTTCGTGTATGATGAGTCTGCTAAGTGTGCAGACTGTGAAGCAAGTACTTTCAATTGTTCAATAATATGTCCTATTTAACTGCTCTTATTATTGAATAAAGTCCCTAAAGAGTTTTCACTTCCAGAAATGTTTTCTGACCTCCTTTCAGTGTCTAGACAATAATGACTTCCTGAAATGTTTGAGGGGAAACATAAGAAAAAGCCTTACTCATATAAAACTATAAATATTTGAGGTTATTGGGGTGAGGAAAATACCCTTATTGTGGTTTACTACTATGTTTTAAAATAAAAATGAATGGGATTTCGTGATCAACCTGCCAACACAAGAGTTACATTTGACAAGGATGATAATGCTTACACTGGGGATGAAAAGTTTGTAAGATCAAAGAGACTTTCTCTAATGTTTACAAGGTAAAGTGATGATGTTTTACTAAAACAGAGTGGTTCCTGGCAAGTGAGATTCCTTTGCATAGATGGTCCTGTGTTTCCTTCAGCATCCAGGTGTTTTCAGGTGGTCGTGGAACTCGAGCCCAGAAGACTCTGGAGTCCCTTTGGCATCTGAATCATCTTAGGTGAAAAAAACAGACATCTAGCCCTTCTGATTGAGTTCCTCTTGTCACTTGAACAGTGCACTCCAAGTTCATCTTTACCCATTGGCACTCAGTCCCGAAAGACAGAAAAATGCTAATTCCTTAAAGAACACTTAAAGCTGTCTGATCCTTTGGCAACTTCTGTCCCTATCACCATGAAAGGACATAGAATCCATCCCTCTGGAGGTACAGTATTTGAGGCTCCATCTGGGAAACCAAGAGGAACATCAGAGCTCTGAAATGCTAGGACAAGCCCAAAGATGGGCAAGTCTTCTATAGACAATAAAGTATGGTGTGACACTGGACTCTTCCCTGAGCCCGTTACCATGGGAGCAGTAAGAATTCTACTGTTGCTTTTTGCTGAGATGTTTGTGTTCCCTATCCTCTTGGTGCTTGCTTGGCCACTAAGATGTAGGGTAAGAATGAAAAGAGATGAGTGAAGTGAGTTTGTCCTTTAGAAAAGGAAGGTCTGTTTGGGTTGGCCTGGTAGACACTCTCACAGTAGCCAGAAATTAGGAGGTGTTTTATGGGTTCACTTGCAAACCTCAACCTCACCTAGCAATCTACTGTGGCCTTATGTTGAATGACTTTTCCTAGGGAAATGTGAACAAAAATCTATTAACCCCCAAATACAGCACCAAAATTGGACCAAAGAAAGGAGTCTACCCAAGTTGAGAGAGCCAATGAGCTTATTGGGGTTACTTACAGAACATTGTTGGTTCTCTGGCATCTGTATCATCAAAACACCCACCCAAGAATGAGTGACATCTCAGATTGTGCGGGAGTTCCAACAAAGAGAGATTTTATACCAGGAACAGCTTCCTGCTTATAGAGCCCCAGGCAGGGAGAAGCCCCTAAGTTGTGGGTCTTTCTGAGTTCCCTTGGAGTTTTGTGAGCCTTTTCAGTCTCATGAACTTCTCTCCCCTACAGAGGGAATGTTTCCATTTGGAGCACTAGCTGCACAACACTTGAGATTGCTCGGTAGCTGAATGTTGCAATTTCTCTTCCCAGCTTTCAAGGTTTCCTTCAGAGAGCCCATCCCCCATTCATTTTGGTTTCTGTCAGCATATCTGAGTGGCCTGGGTTCCTGCTGGCACACTAATGTGTCTTCAATGTCTCCTCCAGCAATCTATGTCCTGATACAGTCTTCTCACCTCTCAGCATTATTTGCATGTTTAACAACATATCCTGTTTATATCTCTTTTCTCTTGGTCCTGTGCTGGCTAAAGGCTGAACATTCAGCACAAGCCTTCATGAAGAGTAGGGCTCACTTGAAGAGAAGCATGTGTGCCCCAAATCTTAGCATGCCACAGGATCCCAGATTTATGGAGTAAATGTTGATTGCTCCACCAGTGGCAGCAGTAAGAAAATTGAGGTTCAGGGAGGTGACAGGAAGATCTGAGCCCAAAGCCAGAAAATTTTCAAAATGACATTCCTTGTTGCTTCTGATGCTACTTTTTCATATTCAAGATCTCATCAAAAACTTTACTTCACAATCCAGATCGTTTCCCTTTCAAAGTTGGCATGTGCTTGCTCCTCTTCATGAAAAAGATTTCTCCTGAGCCACAGAACTTTTAGTTATTCATGCAGTATCCCTGTGCATAGCAACTTAAAATGAACCATTCAGACAAAGACTATATTCTATTCTTCCCTCCACAACTGGGAAGGGAAGAATAGAGCCCTTTGACTCTTCACTCCAATATTCTCAAATAAATTCAGGCTAACACAAAGAATATTCTGCTCATTATCTGCAGCTTCCCTCATAGCCACATGCCAAATAGAAAAGTGACCAACTGCTCCTATTTGAAGTATCCATAATTACACTCTGTCCCACCAGAGCACCGGATTATCAGGAAGATACACAGGGATAACTACACAGAACCATGGCTCTTACTCTGCCGTGGAATCCAACCATGTTAAAGGCATAACAGTAGAATTCTGGATATTCAGAACAATTAGAAGATCGCCACACTCATGCACAGCAAAGGTACCACATCCTCTCCATCCTTCCAAAGCCATGAGTCAGGGGATCTGCATGTGCAGTAATGGTGAATTTGTCCCTTGATATAATATAGAAATGTCAGGCACATTAGTGGATTAGTCACCTAAACTTCTACTAATGTAGATGTAAAATTAGCATTTGATTATACCATTCAGTCATGCCACATCAACTATAGGATAATAGTGACCATGAAGACAATGGGCACTGTGACTGCGACATGACCCAGAACATGGGCCTGTGGGTTTCAGACAATGACTGTCCCTCCCATTCCTTTATGAGGCACATCATTTAGGCCAGCATTCTTTATTACATCAAAGGAGGCTCTACGTAAAAGCGCCAGCAGCGTCCAGTTGACACGCAGAGTTGAGAGCTGTGCATCAGCTGCCGATTTAAATTAATTTTGCCTCTTGAACCATGAAAAATAGTTCTTTGAACAAGAATTCATGATAAGTACACATGTGTAAAAGACCTTTAATCATAATTATCTTAAACACATAAAACCCAGTTTAAGGCTCTCAGCCTCATTAATTTTTTATGGTATGAAAGAGCAAGACCAAACAGTAAATGAGAAAAGTATAAGTCAAAATTTAAATGTGTTATGCATGGCCGTTTAACCCATTAGATGAAAGGTTCTCTGCAAACTCCATCAGAACATCCTGTACTACCCAGGGACAGAGAGTAACACTGCAATCAGTGTTTGTATAAACATTAGATCTTTCTTTGAAAAGTATAAAACAGAATTTAGAACAATTGAAGTTACCTCTTAATGCCTTAGGCTCTTTCTGTCAAAGGACTGAGCTCTTATCTGTCTGATATCCCCATGCAGGTAGCAATTCCAAGGCCTAGCACATAATAAACACTCCATAAATATCAGGAGCCTGATCCTAGCCAGCCAGTGTCTTCTGTGTTTACATGGGTGAACTTGAATCTGTCCACATTCATGCTTTGAGTCATTGTAGGGTTCCTCTCCCCTGTGTTCTTGTATTTTACCAGGACCTGTAGTTATAGCAGCCCTGTCTTGGTTGTTCAACTTGATGGATGCAATGTCATCAACCGATAAAGTGGGTCAGTGTGATGATGCTCAAGACATCGATACAGAACCGGGTCGGGTCTCATTGTGAAAGAGAAAGAGAAAGTTACCATAATCCCAAGCAAGACCTTAAAGATGCACTGTTGTCTCTTTCATGCAAGCTATATTCACCCTTACTTCCTAGTAAAGGTGAGGATGGAAATATTTGGCAAATGTGAGGTGGCTATGTGCCTTGCATTAATAACCCCTATGTTCATCTGCTAGCTCAAACCTCTCTTGTGTGCACCTGCACATGAGGCTACCATAATATCTAGACGAGTTTGCAGAAGCTCACTGCCATGCTCTGCAATCCATTGGCTTTTGAAGGAGCCAGAAACAGACTTGTTTAATGGGGATATCTTAAGTTTCCTATCCTCAAGTTAAGTCTTAAGAGCAACACAGATTCTCATTATTTCTCCTACACATAATATCACTTTTTATCTATTATCTGAGTTGTGATGATGAGCATGTGATTAGGAACGTTTCAAAATACTTCCAATTGGCCTCTTCCTGTGATAACTCTTAATGTTTAATCTGAGGGATCCATGATGTGAGAGGGGGAAAACTCAGGAAACACTAAGCGTGTTCACTGTAATTATACATTTAAAGCCTGGAAACCCTCACAGGATGGTAAGCTCATAGGCCCAGTGAATCCATTATCAGCTGAACCTAGGCCAGGAGTTCATTTACTACTATCCCTGTAATTTCCCACTCTAACAGACGATCGCAGTAGCCTTTCGGCTCCCCATTCATCATTGCTGCCTACATCCCTGGATCCATCAGTACTCACAAGAATCTGAATACTGCCCTTCACCAGCCTAAGTATCCTGATTCAATAACCTTTAGGTCCTTTTAGGGGAAATATGGAGGTCATGAATGAATATACATAGCGATACAGATCCTTCCCCCCTAAGACCTTTCGCTTGGTTCAGTAACTCTCAGAATCAGTTCAGGTCTAGCTACTGGGAAGAGACTGAGGCATCTGGATGGTTATTCCGAATGTTGAATGTCCTCCATAGGAAGCATATCTGAACCCTGGTCCCTACCCGAGATGCTATTTTGGGAGGTTGTAGAACTCTGGGACATGGTGATCAGCTGGAAGAAGCAGGCTAAAGGGTTGGACTTGGGGATTATAGACTGGCTCCACTCTCCCTGGCTAGGAGCCTCACTTCCTTGAATACCACTGCAGTGTATCAGCACCTGGCACTCCTGCTGCTATGGCCACAAAGACCTTCCCATCATGCCTTCACTACTACATCCTCTGAACTGTGAGCTAGAACACAGCTTCCCTGTTTAAATTATTTCTATCAGCTACTCTTTCAGAGAAACAGAAAAAGTAGCTGATACACTCAGCCTCCTAGGCTTTTACAGGGCTCAGAGTCCTATACGTCCTCAGCTAAGGCTTCTTTCTAATATGACAGACTCTTTGGGTTTGAGAATACAATCTTTTCTGGAGTTCTAACAGCCTTGTTTGAGTTATGACCAAGAATAGAACCTTTTTCTTTCCTCTGTCAGGTATAGTAAGTCTATGTATGTTCCCAGTGATTCCCTCTAGTAGATGATGGTAGTCTCAATACTTTTACAGTGGACAGTTATCACACAAGGCCTTTCAATAGTTTACGGACTGCACTATTAAAGAAGCAATACCTTCTTTAAGATCTCACAAACTTAAGAAGATATTGTAGTACTTCTCTCTACCATTATCCCATCCCCATTCATGCTGATAAACTCTTAACTATTCTGCTGCTGCATAATGTCTCAGAACACGGATGAGCCCAGTGTCTGCTGAGGACCACCAGGGCTGTCTTCCTGCCAGCTGGCCAGAGAATGATATAGCTCCAAAATTGAATTTTCTTGTCTGTTTTCTCAAACGACTCCTGATACCATGTGAGGTATTTCTCTAAGAAATATATTCTGAGATTACAATTCCTGTCTTGGAGAAAGTTCATGAGAGAACACGTGGGAATGCCATCTGTGGAGGAGAAGAGCAAGTTAAGATTCAGCAGAGGAAAAGTTGAACATGGTATTACTACAGCAAGACCTCAACTGGTCTCCATGGAGTTTTTGAGACGGTCAAAGATGGACCATCTCTTGAGAGTGGGCCAGAGTTGAAGTAAGGGGGCTCATATTGTTGTTTCCCTACATTATCTAGTAATTTTCTTGGGAATAGATAAAAATGTGAGGCAATTCCACCAGGGCAAAGGCAGCTCCCTAGTCTCTGGAGACTCAGCAGCAAATTCCCTATAATCCAGACTGTTAGGAGCTTTGGGAATAATGAGTGACGAAGGTCTGAAAGTGAGTAAGTAACTATATCCAATGTTCTCAAAATACAACTCAGCCTTTCTTAGATCTGAAAATGAAGGAGAAAAGAGTACAATTAATTCCCTTAAACACAGCTGTTGGGCATTTTGAAGTCATCTATTCAAATGCAGGTGTTCACAGATCTCAGTAACATAATCTCTTATGAAAACTTTCTTCAAAACTGTACAGCGTGTCTCTAGTCACTCTCCCACTGATTCTGGGAAATTTTCAGCCTTGCTCATGTTCTTTGTGGAGACGACACATCATAGCTCCTTTCTAAATGGAACAGTGGAGCACTTTCCAACATAGTTTTGAAATGAAAGATGCCCATGACCTCCACGGGCACAAATCTTCCTTTTCTCCTCTGGATACTTTGCTCAAGGTTCAGCAAATCATGGCACTGAGTACAATGGAGCCACCTGGCGCTCTTAGCCACTTTCCCCAAGCTGCAGCAAACAGCTAAAAAGGCAATCAACAAGGAAAGGTAGACAGGAATAAAGAAATGAAATTAGCACACCTTAAGGACTTGACATGTTAGGAACCAGTCTTAGTAACTTCTAAACCTCTGTGATAAAGCATCATGACCAAGGCAATTTAAAGAAGAGTTTACTGAGAGCTAACAGTTCAGAGGATGAGTCCATGACCAGCTTGGCAAGGAGCATGGCAATAGGTAGGTATGAGATGCTGGCCTGTAATTGAGAGCTCAACTCTTATCCACAAGTAAGAGGCAGACAACAGAAGTACAGATACAATACACATACACATACACATACACATACAATATACAGATACAGATACAAATACACATACAGATACAGATACAATACACATACAGATACAATACACATACACATACAATACAGATACACATACAGATACAGATACACATACAGATACACATACACATACACATACAGATACACATACAATACAGATACAGATTACACATACAGATACAGATAAAGATACAGATACAGATACAGATACACATACACATACACATACAGATACACATACACATACAGATACAGATACAATACACATACAATACACATACACATACAGATACAATACATAAATACACATACAGATACAATACACATACAGATACAGATAAAGATACACATACACATACACATACAGATACAAATACACATACAGATACACATACACATACAGATACAGATACAGATACACATACAGATACAGATACACATACAGATACAGATAAAGATACACATACACATACAGATACAGATACACATACACATACAGATACAGATACAGATACACATACAGATACACATACACATACAGATACAGATACAGATACAGACACAGATACAGATACACATACAGATACAGAGAGAGAGAGAGAGAGAGAGAGAGAGAGAGAGAGAGAGAGAGAGAGAGAGTCTCAAAGATTGCCTCCAGTGAAATACCTCCTCCAAGAAGGCCACACCCTGAGGATTAAGCATTCAAACATATGACCCTCTGGGCCAATTCTTATTCAAACCAGCATAGAATTTCTTCAGTATATGCTTCATCTACTCCTCACAACCCATGAAATAAGAAACTTTTCCAACTGATGAAGAAACCAAGGTACAGAGTAGGTAGTTTCAGTAATAGGATCCTTAAGTGACAAACAACAGCCTTCTGTAATCCTGAGGTAACATAGAAAAGCCAAAACCTGATCCTACTCAAAGAAGCTAGACTTCAGAGACACATGATTCATTTACTAAGAAAGAGGATACCAATGGCTGCCCAGAGAACTAAGAAGCACACTTTAGCCATGGTAGACCATGTTCCAAAGCTTAGCATCTCATAACATCAGTTTAGTGCTAACCATGCTCCCCTGCACTCACAAGGCCAACACCCTCATCCTAACAGTACCCCTCCCATGACAACGAGCAAGCACACTGCCCTTTTTTTTTTTTTGAGACAGAGTTTCTCTGTGTAGCCTTGGCTGTCCTAGAACTCACTCTGTAGACCAGTCTGGCCTCGAACTCAGATATCTGCCTGCCTCTGCCTCCCAAGTGCTGGGATTAAAGGCGTACGCCACCACCGCCCGGCTTACGCTGCCCTTTTCTAATAACATATTTTGTCCCAAAGCACTAGAAGTCTTCCATGCAAATGGATTTAACTATATTATACCAAGGCATCATGGACCACATGAGTTCTCAGTGACATGTTACCAAAACGATCTACAGCCAAGAAGTCAATGAAGCAAGGGAAATTTGGAATGCAGAAGCAAAGTATTCTAAGGCTAAAAGTGCGACTGATTTGAATACACATGGTGGACTGCATCCAATATTTGCATCAGATAGTGAGACTAATGCTATCACAGACCACAACAGACAGGATGAATAGTTATCTCTCACTATCTTAGCTTCTCCAGTGAAACAGAAAAAACTGGCTGTGTGTAAAGAAGGCAGCAAAGTCTAACATCTTCAGGGACAGAGATCAGAGGAGCATTCAAATCTAAAGATAGTCTGCTACCAGAAGGCTCTTTCCTTCAAAAGAAATGGGAAAGAACTCCCTCCTATTGAGACCTTTAATAATTTTAGTGAGTCCCACCTACATCATGAAGGGATGTCTACTGATTTAAACACTAGTCTCATCTTTTTAAAAAAGGAACATCTAGAATAGCATTTGACCAAATATCTAGATGCTGTGTTCTAGCCAGGTTGTGCATAAAATTAACATCACACATCTTGAGGAAGAATGTGAGATCATAATGGATTCAAGGCAGCCCCAACCATGGTGTAAGAGATCTTAAGAACTTATTATGTTTAAGGTGTTAAGGTAGTGGAGGCAAAGGTTCCTATCCATCAGAAGGGCTTACCTGGTTTGAATCTCTCTCCAGTACCAAAGGAGCGGTCATCCAGGTGTTTCTTTCCTGGATCCCTGGATATGGAGGTAAAAAGACTATGGAGAAAAGCTCAGGTATTGGCTATTAAATACCAGAATTCAGTCAGACTTAATCACAAAGGAAAACACAGACTTCATTAAGTTCAGTGGATAATAAAACAGAGCAAAAACAAGGATGATGGTTTATTCTACAAAGCACTTGCTACCCAAGCATGATAATAATCTGAGTTTGTGCAACAATAACTAACACAAAAGTCTGAGTTTTGCTTGTATAACCACTCTGGAAATCAACTTTGTGGTTTCTCAGAAATTTGGGAATAGTTCTACCTCAAACCCCAGCTATACCATTCCTGGGTGTATGCCCAAAAGATGCTCCACTATACCACAAAAACACTTGCTTAGCTATGCTTATAGCAGCTTTAGTTTTAATAGCCAGAAACTGGAAAGAACACAGATATCCCTCAACTGAAGAATGGATAAAGAAAATGTGGTTCATTTACACAATGGAATACTACTCAGCCATTAAAAACAAGGACATCATGAATTTTTCAGGCAAATGGATGGAACTAGAAAATATCATCCTGAGTGAGGGAACCCAGACCCCAAAAGACATGTTTGGCATGTACTCATCAAAAAGTGGATATCAGCCAAAAAGTACAGGATAACCACGCTATAATCCACAGATCCAAAGAAACTAAATAACAAGGAGATCCCAAGGGGAGATGCCTGAATTTAACTCAAAATGGGAAATAAAATAGATATCAGAGGTAGATGGAGGGAGGAAACTGTGTGCAAGAGAGGATGGCAAAGGGAACAGAGGAAGGGATCAAGTGTAGGGAGATCAGGGGAGAGAAAATGGAAACCAGAGGGGGGCATCTCTAGAATGTACCAGAGACCTGGGATGGGGAGGCTCCAGGGAGTCTATGGTGATGACTCTAGCTGAGACTCCTAGCAGTGAGGAATACGGAGCCTAAAGTGGTCACCTCCTGTAGCCACGTAAGACTCCTAGTGGAGGGAAAAGGACAGCAATCCACCATAAAACCTTTGACCCAAAATGTGCCCTGCCTACAAGATGTAGACAAAGATGAAGCAGAAACTGAGGGAATGGCCAACCAACGACTGGCCCAACTCGAGACCCATCCTATGGGCAAGAACCCATACACTATTAATGAATCTCTGTTATGCTTGCAGACAGGAACCTAGTATAACTGTCCTCTGAGAACTCCACTTAGCAGCCAATGGAAACAGATGCAGAGACCCACAGGCCCATTAGGGGGAGCACAGGGAGTCTTGTGGAAGAGTTAAGGGGAAGGTTTGAGGGACCTAGAGGGGATAGGGACTCCACAAGAAGATTAACAAAGTCAGTTGACCTGGATCTATGGAGGTTCCCAGGAACTGAATCAACAACCAAAGGATGGGCTGGACCTAAGCCCCACCCCCATCACACATATGTAGGAGATATGCAGCTTGGTCTTTATGTGGGTTCCCCAGCAACTGGAGTGGGAACTCTCCCTGAGTCTGTAGCCTGCCTGTGGATCCCGTTCCCCTAACTTGCATGATTGTCTGGCTTCAGTGGGAGAGGACATGCTTAGTCCTTTGGTGACTTGATATGACAGGGTAGGGTGATATCCAGGAGGCCTCCCCTTTCTCAGGGGAAGAGAGAGTGGGAGGGGCTGTGGGAGGTGGGGACTGGGAGGGAAAGGGCCTGCGATCAGGATATAAAGTAAATAAATATATAAATAAATGGAAAAAAATCTGGGTTTCAAGGGAGGGACACATAGCTGTAATCCAATCACCAGGGACAGACAGGAGGATCCTTTGGTTTGTTGGCCAGCCAGTCAAGTCAAATTCGTGAGCTCCAGGATTAGTAGATTTTGAGACTTTGTCTCAAATATAAGGCAGAGAGTGACTGCGGGAGATGGTCTGACATTGACTGCTAGCCCCACACACATGCACACCGAACACATGTGCACATGTACTGCACGCTCATGTTCTCACTCATCAAACACACACATACACACAAAGAAAACACAATGTAGAAAGCCGAGAGCTCAGAGAAGGAAATGTCATGCTGAGTAGATTTCGTTACAGATAGCTACCACTTAAACAGGAATTGCAAAGCACTCCATCTTTGTGGTTCCAGGTGAAGCCACTGCCAAACACAGAGAAACTAGTCAAGGATGTCAGCGGACACACGTAGACTGCAGACAGCTGGGGTATGTCATCTCTAAAGAGGTGCTGGGTCTGACTCCCCTAACAGGAGATGACTCTAATCCTCTCTATTTGTGGAGCACATTTGAAAGAATGAACACCTACAGTCACTAAGCAATGAGAACTCAGGAGACTGGTAGGAGACAGAAAGGTAGAGGCTGCCTCCACACAGTGAGATGCCCAGAAGGATCCCCAAGTAACTTTCTGAACATGCCTTTTTGGAACTAAGGAGGACTTGAGGTTAGTTTCAAATATCAAAACTCAGTATCCCTTATTACAGATGTCCACAGGCACCCGTGAGAATGCTAGGTCCCTTTAAGCCATTAGGAGACACCGACTCCTTCCAGAGAGCCTGTGGGGCAGTGACTTCATCAATCTATAAATTGAGGGATAGTCCTATTTTTCCAGCAAAGCACCTCATAGTGGACCATATAATTCTCCAGGTTTGTATATATATATATATACATATACTCTAATAAATACTTCAAACTGCCAAAAAGTGTCTGTCCCCCCCCCTTGGCTAAAAATAAGTATGTTCAGTGCTTTCCAGTGAAATAATGACATTCTAGTGCAATGACAAACTGTGACAGGGCACTCTATTCTATGGCTGCCATGCTCTATAACGCTCATGAATGGGGTTCAAGATGACCTCTGTCCATGCATACAAGTACTTAGTAACTCACCTCAGGGAGTTCTTTTGCTAAGGGGGATTTGTTCACATACTTTTCCATAAGCCTGTAAGAGAAACATCTGCTGAGTCCTAAGAGATGTCTACCCAAGTTCTCGAGTGTGGAGATTGGCAAGGAGCCATTTAACACAGCCCTGTTTTTTTCATTATTTGGGTAACAGAGAGCCAACTGCAGTATCTACTCCAAGCTTCCAACTGGTGCCATGAAAAATGAAATTTTAAAATATAAACTGATCTGGGTTAAGGCTTTATTACCACTTGCTCACGCACAGTTTTCAGATGAGAAATATGCAATTGAAGCACAGCATATTCTAGAGAAAGAAGCTGGTCTGCCATAGAACCTGAACATCTTAAATTTATTTGACAAATATGTAAATAAATATTTCTGCCAATTGTGTAGGAAGGCCTGGCTTATCTCATAGGGAAACTCATTACAACAAGTATATACAAGCCATATCCGAAGCAACTGGGGCTAGGTGGGGGGTGCACACATGCAATCCCAGCACCTGGGAGAAGTCTGAAGAAATAGAATTACAAGTTTGAGGCATCCTGGGCAAAGGGAGAAACAAAATGGAGGAGTGAAAAAAATTCACACAGGAAAGGATCCTGGGTACAAGCCACCCTGAATGCAGCTCATCTCCACCCTCAACTCTCCCCCACGATTCCAGTCTAGCTACCTTACACCAAGCAGCTGCTGCAGCCCTTCAGGTCTTCCATACCTTTAAAGGACCCCATGAATCATCTCTTGTGTCGGGTTGTCTTGCTCCCCACAGGGAGCATCAGGCAGACTGACCATCCCAGGCCTGAAAGAAGAAAGAGGAAGGCAGGCTTAATTTGACATCAGCAGAGAGCAACAGTCCACAAGGACTGAACTGATGTGCCCTCCTTACCCTGCAGCAAAGGCTGGACTCGGAAAGCCGCCTGCCTCTGACTCCCAAGCCGGGCGATTACAGCAGTGCGCCGCGCTGGCCGGCTAGAAAACTGAATATCGACTATACCAAGTCCTACCTGGAGCCCCAGAGCAAAGACGGTTCACCTTGCTGGAACTGGGGCCAGGTAGTTGACCCTCAATGTTAAGGAATCTGAATCAAGCTTGGAACCTGGCTTCTTCACCTGTCTGTTTGGTACCACAGACTTATTTCTTTTTGCCCTGCTGGTCTCCTAGTATGAACGTAACCAGGCAAACTACATTATTTAACTATGTTTTCTCTTGAGAACTGAGATGGCTATCCACACAGTGCCTAGAAACATAGAAAGAGAAACCACAATTTTTCCAAGAGTCCCTTGGTGTCATAGGGTCAAGCCAGTCTTATTTCCAGTCTTTGTTGTCTGGACCCACCTCGCTCTCCTTGAGGGGTGGTACCATATGAAGGGACCAGCATTAGCCTCTGCGGATGGAAGGTTGGGTATTAGCATTAGCAGCAGTCTGACTGGCTGGTGAGTGACAGCTCATGCTAGACCTATATGTAACCCCTAGTTCAGTCACTGTGATCATGATGTGGCTATTGATTGAATCAGCACTAGAGTGGCTGGTGCCAGAGGATGACTTTTGACAAATAGCATATCTTTCTGTATACTTGGTTATTTCATTTCTTCGCAATTTCTCCTCTTAGGCACTTGACCAATCAACCAGGATATTTACCGTTGTGTATATATCTTTCTTACCTGAGAGTTACATATGACGCTCAAGTCTGGGAAGTGCTGCTGCCAGACTCCAACAGGCTTCTTGGTCCCATGTTTCCTTCTTACTGTTTGGAGGTTGTGATGTAATAGTCATTGTGCTCAGGAAGACATGTGCTGAAGTCCTAAGGATTGTACCAATTTGCTGAGTCCTGAATTATCTGCAAATGATATTTCTTCACTCTCTGGAGCTGCCAACCTACTTAATAAACTGTCACATCAGTCTAATAAGCACAAAGTCACACATATTGGCACAGCGATGTAGAATGGTCCATGATTTATGTCTCTTTAAATTAAAGTATGTTTATAATGTTACATTTGTCAACTTGATTTCGTAAAGAAATGCCTAGGGAATTAGTCAGGTACCACTATGTGTGTGTCTGTGAGGAAGATCTGCCACCTTGACACACCTGAGAAAAGGGAGCCTTCATTGAGGTAATTGCCTCTATCAGATTGGTATGTTTATATGTCTGTCGAATGTTTTCTTGATGAGATCAATGTAAGAGTTCTCAGCCAACTGTGGGCAATGCCATTCCTAGTCAGTTGGGCCTGGGCTAACAAAAATTAAAAAAAAGGGAGATGGACAAACCAGAGGGAGCAAGCCAGGGCAGCCCTATTCTATGGTTTCTCTTTCAGGCTCCTGCCTTGGGTTCCTACATGACAGACTACAACCTGTAAGAGAAAATTAACCTTTTCCTCCTTTTGTTAGGTTCAGTCATTGTTTTGTCACAGCAGTAGAAAGCAAACAAGAACATCACGTAATGGAACTGGTTAGGAGTGAGGTTGTGGTGACCCTGTACAAGCTTGCCTGGATGATAGGTTGCATCCAGCCCTTTTAATAGCATGGAATGGGGACTCCAGAACTTTAAACCAGGATGTCATTTAGCTCAGATCTTGATTGCCACATTTCTTGAGTTACATTTTTATATTAAGAATATGTATTTATATCTTTGCCTAACTCTACAAATCTTTTAATATGATAGAATCTCACATCCTTTCCTATTTTGTCCTGATTTGGGAGTGGCACAGTTGCTTCAGCTTTAACACAACACCTAACTGGATCTCAAGTAACATAAGACTGTCTCCTCTGGTTACCATCTCCAAGATGACTCTCTTCTTACCATGCCTATTTGATGAAATGTGTCATATTCTAATGAAATTTAAGTATGTATTTTCTCACTGTTTATGTATACTGTCATGACCGTGGTGTGTGCACATGTATGTTTGGTGCAAGTGTGTACGCCTATGCAAGGTGTGCAGAGACCAGAGGAAGACATTGACTTTCCAAGCTGTTACTTTTCTTTTTATTCCTTTGAGACAAGGTCACAAAGCCAGAGCCACCCTCCTGTCTCTGCTTCCCCAGCCACAGCAATGGTTTATCATTATGTGCAGACACTCAGCTTTGTACCTGGGAGCTGGGATCTCAACTCAGATCCTCAGGCCTATAGAGCAAGCATTATTACCCACAGAGCCATCTTGACAGTCCTTATTTTTAATACCTTAAGTCTTTTTCATCAGTCTTGAAATACAACTCTTCCTTACAAGAGGTATTAGCTCCCTATAACTGCCATGGCAGTTGACACAAACCATACCTTGGAGGAGCACAAATGGATATTATGTACCTTAAAGTTCAGAGTTCTGGAAGTCTAGAGTGGGTCTCACCAGGCTAAATTGAGATATTGGCAAGGTTAGCTTTTTCTGTGGTGGTTCTAGGACTGAATTTGTTTCCTTCTTGGTTCAGAGTCTAAAAGCTACCTTCTTTCTTTGGCTTGTTTTCCTTGCTCCTTTTCCATCTTCACAGACAGAAGCAGAAGGTTAAACTTCACACTGATCTCCCTGACCCTTTAGTCAGCTCCCTCATCTGCATTTAAAAATCCATCTGCTCACACTGGCCGTGCAGATAACCAAGGTTAATCTCCATGTTTTGGGGTCAGCTGATTGGCAACTTTAATTCCATCTTCAAACATAATCCCCTTCTGTTACACGAGCTAAGCTATTCACTGACTGCAAAAATTAGGAAGAGGGTGTCTTTCGGGAGGGGTATTACTTAGCCGACCATATACGCATATATGAAACTTACAAAACTGAGGGCTGGGAGGAGACTCAGTCGGTAAAGTTCTTGTCACACAAGTACGAAAACAGAGTTCTGACTCCCAGCATCCATATGAAAAGCAGAGTACTGTGGCAAGACCATCACGGTGATAGGAAGACAGAGAGGAATGGATCCCTGGAATTCACTGGTCAGCAATATGGTCAAACTGGTGAACTGAGATCAGGGAGAGACCATGTTTCAAAAATAGGGTGGACAATGATTTGGGGAATACTTCATACCATCACACACCCGTAAATGCATGTGCACACAAATACATACATACATTCTCTCTCTTTCTCTCTCTCTCTCTCTCTCTCTCTCTCCTCTCTCTCTCTCTCTCTTCTCCTCAGAACAGGTCCTTGGAAAATCATGCTCCATCTTATTTTGAGATACACTAGTATCTGAATGTATTCTTTCCAGTAGTGAAAAAGTACATTGTTCTGATGGAACTTTGTCTGTCTGACTCTTGGGGGAGCAATCCTGATTGCTCTGCCCACCTCAGGGACACCTGTGTGTGGTACAGGGGCTGGCACATCTGTATTATAACAGGGAAAGGGAAGAGGGGAGCTCCAGAAAGCTGAATTTGTTTTTAAGTATAAAAATAAGCAGGACAATGTTATATCACAGTGAAATAAAATTCAAAGCAAATCATAGATGGAGACTGAATTTACCTCAACAACTTGGGAGTTGAAAAGCATCCTCACAAATGAGCTTTAAAATAAACCCAAAGACATGAGGAGCTGCTTAGATGACAAAGCTATGAGGTACAGGTTCCTAGAGAAGAAAATTGGTGACCTTAAATTATTTACTATTATAAAAAAGACAAAAACTTAAAACCCTTCACCCTAAAATCTTCAAAAATGAACAGTAAATGATCCTGAAGAAACCAGGAAGCCAGACTTCAGGGTAAGAGATAAAAATTAGTAAATAAACTACCAAAACACACAGACTTTATTATAAAGGATTTATTATAAAATTCTTTTAAGAGAATTTTAATGTACTTTTAAAACTTAAAAACATTCAAAAAGCTGATTGCAGGTAAATGAAGATTCACAAAACAGGGGTAGGTATAAGAATCTCAAGCATAGGAGGAAAAAATATGGGGATTCTACAATTAACTTCATTGAAAATAAATGTTGGAGGACAGAGGAAAGAGATGACCTACTGTAGCCAGATATAAGTCACCAATGCTGAGCTGAAGAGGAGCAGCCTTGACGATGCAGATCACCAGAGAAGAGATTCACACCCAGTCATTACCAGATGCCATTGTAAACTTACTCAGCTGTGTGTAGAGAACAGCACATGGTGGAAAGTGCTAGAAGGTATTCCATACAATGAACACTGCCTTTAGGTAAACTCTCAGAAGTCAAAAAAAAAACAAAACAAACAAACAAAAAAAACCAACCCTATAGATCATCTCACTAAGAAAACTGGCACAGGTACTAATTTAAAGATAAAATAAAATCAAAAGCAATCAAATATCAAATAATTTATGCCTATGAGTAGTTTGTGGATGATGGCTTAATAATCAGAAATCTAGCCACACAATTCCTTTTATTAAGAGTTTTGAATTGAAAATGTAAATATCTGACTTATTATAGTTTAATATTCACCTCTAGTAGTAAAAATGCCACAGATACCAGCACTATAATAAAGTAACATATACCAAAGACTACTTCTTTAAAAAACAAAAAGTCAGGTACGTGTATTTGTTTAAACAGCAAAAATATCAAGATATCAAGAACAACTTATTTAAAAATAGCAACTTATAGGAAGTTTAAACCCACTTACTCTATTGACTGTTCATTAATGCAACCAACCTTTAAGAAAAACATTAAATATAAACACTGGAAATGAAGATACAGGGCTGTGTCTTTTCTATTGATGATATAAAAACTTAGCACCACACACCATGTTTGGCCAGAATGATGGCAGATGCATGAAATCCCAGCACATACAAGGCAGAGAGGGGAGGCTCTTGGGTTCAAGTCCATACCAAGTTACATGATGAACTTCAGGGAAACCTGAGCTGCACAGTGAGACCCGATCTCATCCGTATATATGTTAAAAAATAATAACAAACTTAGAGAGTTAGCAAGGTTGTAAAAGTTCATAAGAAAAATACATATCAGTATATTTTCTTTGCTGGGGTACTTAGAAATGCAAAAGAAAATGAATGATCACAAAAGGGGGGTTGTAAAATAACCTCAGACACAGAATGAGAAATGAGGATTCTACTATTAACTTGATGGAAAATAAATGTGCTTATTGTAGCAACAAATACTTAAAATTTCCAAGGAAGACATAGCAGCCATGTAAATGGAGACTAATGACACCATGTAGATGAGATTAACCACACTATTTCGATGAAGAGGGGGTGGACATTTCAGGTGCTTGGCTCCCCTACTCAACTTCATAGAAATGACACTTACATCAAGGTGCTTGGAACTCCAAGAAGGATTTGTTTTTATTTTGATTTTCAGGAGTGGGAAGAAGTTTGGATGATTTTATACTAAATAATTTTCATAGATTATGTAACAAGAATATGCAGCAGAATTTGGAAAGCAACAGAGAAAAATAGACAGAAAACTAACCATAGTAGAGACAATACAAGAAAAGTATGTTTGGGGTAAGAGGTCTCCCAAGCTGATAATAGAAGACTTGGCATAAGCATGGACAAACAGTCAAGTTGAAGTAGACATGCATTTCTAGCAAGCACACTATTTAACCAACCAGAAGATTGTCTTAGAGTAGAGAAAATACAACCCAAAATGCAGTTTTGCTTTGCACCTACCAGGCTGGCAAAACCCAAAGAACTATAAACACACTCTCCCTGCAGTAGAAAAAAACAGGCAAGAGATACCTGCAGATACTGCTGAGAATAAAAGTTACAGTTATCCTTTTTGGGAGCAATATTGCAACTTCTACAAAAATTTAAAACATGTGAAACTAATTGTCTTTGTAATCTCAACTTCTCAGACTCAGTCCTACAGACGCAAAAAACACCAGCAGTATGGGAAGACATGTGGATGTGTTTGTTGAAGAAATACAGGGAGGAAAAAAAAAAACAAACCAGAAGCAAAGTTGTTAAATACACTGGGAATGGTTCCTAATGTGAAATATTAAGTAGCCATTAAACAGTATAAGTAGAAATGAACGTATATAAAATAATATGTAAGGATTATTCTTAGCACATAAAAAGCATGCTTTGCTTTGTCTAACTAGTCTTTACGTACTTGTAAGAGAATGGGAAAAACAAAAAAAAGGCAGACACTATTTGCTACTCACAGTCCCTGGATGTAAAGGGAAGGGAATAGAAAATAGAATATGGAGGGAAAGGAGAAAGTGATAACAAAAAAAAAAGAGAGAGATTTCATTCAGAAATGTGAAATTTGATTCAAATTGTACATGTTTATAAAGTTATTCTCCAGCATGTGTAATACAGAACTTTTACAATAGGGAAATGTTAACGTCAGTCATTGGATTGTGATTGAAAAAAAATTTAGCTGAATTCCAACCCAAGGAAGGGCACCACCATAAAGCAGTAGCAGTCGCTATGGAGACCTGCAAAGTATTTCTGCAGAGCAATTTGCACAGGTCCCACATGGACAATCACAGCAAATATGCTAAACAGTAAAGTTTAAGGAGAATTGGTCATTTTATGTGCTATGTTAACACGTTTAATAGTGTCATTGCACATAATGTGAATTTGCATTAAATCCATATAATATTATGCAGTCAGGACTGTCTATCTTTGTTTACTTTGGTGCAGTGGTTTCCAAAGGACTAAAGGTTTGAAATTAGACTTGTGATGCTGCAGACTAACATGATGGGTACCTACGAGCAAATGTAATGCGCTGCCTTCTAAAAATGTGTGCACGTGTGTGCGCGCATGGGTGTGCATGGGTGTGCATGTGTGTGTGTGTGTGTGTGTGTGTGTGTGTTTGAACGGTATAGTATACATTGTACTTGTATATGCTGTCACCTTTTAAAATGTCACTTTTATGAGTTAATTTTCATGGTGAGTCTAAGAGTATGCAGATGCAGACTGCTTTCCATTCTGAAGTTTTTAGTTTTCCTCCATTCGATTCTGTGTTAAGATAATATGCTGAATTTTTGTTAGAAAATCATATTTTTTTCATGGTTTATTAATTAAATTTCAGAAACATTTGAAGTATGAAGTTTCAAAGCAACCGCACGGCCTTGGAGCATCCCAACAATTGGTTCTAGAGTTTAATGTACATTTAGGTTTATTTCTCGTGGCAATCTTGTTTCTAGTCAAGGAAGTTGTGTGTTCTCTTTGAAAGCAACCCTTCCTTAGTCTCAAATTATTCTTTCCTCAGTTGGAGAAGGAAGCTTCCAGACTCCTCCTAGTAGAAGACTGATTTTTGCTTCTACTTCTTTCTACAATTACCCCAGGTACTAAAATAAGTGGTTTGTACATTGATTCCCCCAGCTTAGCAGTGAGCTGCTGGAGGCCCCAGCCAAGGCCTGGCCACTCAGGTGCCTGTATATGCCCCCAGATGCCTTCTTAGCTTTGCTGCTCCTTAACTACGACCACAGTCTTTCAAAGTCTCACCAACCACTCCAATCTGCATTTCCTACATAACTAATCATATTTCTAGAAACCTGTCTGCCTTTCTCTGGTGATTTCTTCTCTTTCTTCTCTCAGTCTACTTATGCCCATCATAAAACGTTTATCTCCTCTGTGGATTCAAATCACTCTCTAATAACTTCAGATCACACTATCCAGAATGAGAGCTCAATGAAACCACTGGGACATTTTTTTCAAGTTTGAAATATTTTAGTATAGAGCTTAAGTATTTAATTTGATCATTGATGCTGGCTAATTAGGAAATGTATTTTTGTTTCCTTTAGATCCCCATTTTACTGTCAAACATGTTAGAATGGTGGTAGCTTCTGATTAGTATTTAATGGACAGAGTAAAGAACAGACACCCAAACGCATTGTTGGTCCAGTGCTTCTGAAACCGCACAGTAGCTAGCTCAGGCCTGAAAGGAGCCTACAAGGACCCGGGGGCCTCTCTGCCAGCCCAGATTTGGAAGGCTACTTGCTGTACTAGTCCGTATTTAACTGACATCTCAAATCACCCACAAGTCTCTCTGAATCGAAAGCTCCGCTAGAAACATAACAAAATGTTTAAAAGTGGGAAGGGCACTCGAGGACAGAGCTAAACCAAGGATAAAGCCTCCAAGGCATAATCCCCAGAGTCCCAAGCAGAAATCCCCAATGCTCGGTGTCAGAGCACCTCAAAGCGCACGGGGCAAGAGGCCTGGCTTGGAAAGCAAATGCAAGAAAGTTAAATTATATATGAATGCTAATCATTGATGAAAAGTTACGGTAAAGCATAATGGACTTCAAACTGAGGGTCGTAGAAGGAAGGGTAGCAGGATGGTGAAGCTTGCAGATACAAACCATTTGTCCCATGACTCTACCACAAGACCTTACTCAATCATCAAAGTTCATTAGATTGGATATTCATCAAAGCTCATTGGATTGGATGGTAAAGACAAATAAAACATCAAAACCGGTTTTAAATGCAGCTGTTTTCGTGTTTTTCAAGAAGGCAGATCATACTTGCAACCAATGTACGCGCACTCACAAAGAAGGGAAGTTCAAATGGCTACTGGAATGGAATCTGCCCCTCCCCCAAGCATGTGACCTTGACGTTAAGAACTTAAAACCACTCAGGCCAAGGTCTAACACCAGCTGTAAGGTGAAGCTGTTAAGAGAGAATTCCTGTTCGGTTAAGCTTCAGTTTCTTTCCAGGACTATTATTTTAACAGCTACTCATTAGATGCGTACTTCACTTGGTTAACTATTGTTTTCCTTGTACAAGGTTAGTTCAAAGTGCAGAACCAAAACTTTATAGGAATAGAAACCGTGAGCAAGCCATGAGTCTCTAATTAGCTCAGCACAAGATGGCTTTCCCATGCCCTGATGCACAATGAGTCAGCTTCCCAATGATTCTGAAGGGTCTCGCATGCCAGAAATAGTCTAATTTCAGCGCTGAAATTTATTTATTTTTTTTATTATTTATTTATTATTTTTATTTATTTATTTATTTTTTTTTTTTTTGGTTTCGAGACAGGGTTTCTCTGTGTAGCCCGGCTGTCCGGAACTCACTCTGTAGACAGCTGGCCTCGAACTCAGAAATCCGCTGCCTCTGCTCCCAAGTGCTGGATTAAAGCGTGCGCCACCACCGCCCGGCTGAGCGCTGAATTTAATGTCCGAAATTAGTAATTGCAAATGAGTTATGATGACTATTCATATTAATATCATATAATTGAGTACAGATATGAAAAAGAATTTAGCAAAAAAAGATTTTAGCAAGTTTTTTATTGCATTTCTAGTGCTCCTTAGAGAAGTAGGTGATGTTTTCACATCTTGATAGTAGGCTGTATTTTTACACAGGAAAACAGAGTTCCCAGGCAAGCATACAAACTTAAAAATCAACAACTACTATGGTTGAAGCAGATGCTTCTGGTTTGAAGGGAGAAAGAAGCCATGGATTAGACACCTCAGGAGCTCAGACTTTAGCCTTCTGTGTAGAGAAACCCTTTACTGGGTCCAACCGGGGACTGGCTGTCACTAGTCACTCTGATTTTCCTAGCAGATATTCAAATGTTTCTCATTCACTTAAGAACGTCAATGTTTGCTACATTTGGGGAACAGTCTAAGAATCCCCATGCTGCTGTCCCCCAGACACTAACTCTTGGAGAAGCAGCAGGGCACTCTGTGATCTGACAACTTAATGTTGCATTCTGGATCCTGTGCGAGCTTTGATTAAAATGTAGTACTAACACTCCACAGAAATGTGTAAGACTGAGGGAGTCCCAAGGGACAAAGCAGGTCATTCAACTTTAACTGAGCACCAGCATCCCTGAGGGAAAGGGAAAGGATACATCCCAATCTTCATCACTGTAGAATATCATCCCAGTTTCTCACACAAGGTAATTAAATATTTTAGCTGTAGCTCATGAGATTTCCCAGGACAGTTTTTAGTGGAAAGAGGTCTGGAGTCATCCTCTCAGTTGTCGTTCACCCACTGATGCTGGACCAAATATAACAGCAGAATACCTTGAGGGTATTTCCCCACCCTTCGGGTGGCTTGATATCTTCCAGTACAACATAGTCCACTGGTATTACCAATTTCCCTGTCCGAGTGGCATCTTACCAAGGAGTTCTGTTTATTTGAAAGAAACTTCTTCTGTCTCCTTCTACATATTTCTCATTGTGCTCAGCCTCACCTGAGTGTGTTGCTTGTTCTTTTGCTGATTGCCTGTCTCCTACCAACAGAGAGCGAGTGCCTGGAGGGTGGGGGCTTTGTCCTAAGCAGTCCTCTTGGACCACCACCTGGCACATGGTGTATCTTCAATGAGTATTGCTTGAATAGTTTTATTTCTCAAAAGCATAAATTGTTTCTGACCTAGCAGCAATCTGAAATACTAGAAGGCTTATACTCCTTCTAAAACTTTGTGACTCTCTGTGCTGACCCCCAAACTTGACAATGACAAAAGAGAGTTTGAGGAACATTTCTTGCTCCTTTAGGTGGCCATCTAGGTCTCCCTTCCTGTTTCTTTTACTTGTTTGGGTAAGTATCTGATATTCTAATTTTGAGGTTTCAGGGTGCACAATAAATGCTAAGAAGCAATGACTTTTACTGTGTGGGAAATACACTGTACTCTTAAATTTGGCATTGAAGACTGCTTTCACACAAGTAGATGGAGATCATTTACGCCCTCCAGAAGCTTATTTTAAACTTTTACATTTATTTTAAACTTTTAAATTGAATTTAAATAGAATTTAAAGCATTTAAAAGTTGTTTAATTATTGTTATCTAAAATCTACAAAAGTTTGTTATGGTAATTAGTGATGCCTGGATAATTCATGAAAAAGCAGAATTTATCTGAATTATTTAGAAAGCTTGCTTCAAATCTCTATTGACCCCAAATTGTTAAGTAATGAACTTTCAAATTAATAATCACTAAAATATGCCCATTCAATAGATATACTTCCAACTAGAGGATATTTCTCTAGCAAGTAGAATCATAAAAAAATTTAAATATATCAACTCTGTGATACTCACAAATTGTGTCCCACTTAAAATCGACTGCATTGGATTGCAATTAGGAGACTATTGACCTGTTTGTTGAGTGCACTTGGTTTTAACTCTAGGTCAGTCATTTCTTCAAGTCAATGTCCAGGTTTTAATGGATAATTGAAGATTTCAAACCATATACTCATAAGCTGATTAATTGTGATTGACACAGTCCTGCAGCTAAAGTCTGGATCAATGTCAAATTCACTCATATCGCAAAATGTGCTGGTATAGCAGTTTCTTTTGTTAAGTACTCCTGTCCTCCTCCGTTGTCTCTCTTAAATACCAATAAGCCTTTACCAAAATGTCTTCCTTGGTTCTGTAAACAAGAGGCTCTTTAAATGTCCAACCCTTTTAGAGTCAACTGCATGAAAGCTACTGGATTCCATGTCCTCAGATGGCAATGAACTCTATCCAGCGACTTCTAACACAGTCTTCTCGGCAGGTTTCTCAAGGAAGCAGACACCGTAGCAGTCTAGAAAAAAGAGTAAAACATGAGTTACCCCCACGTTTAGCACTACCCATGGTAGAAACACACTATGATTATAGCAGTGGGGTATCATTGATGTGTGGTATGTGTGTATCCACAAGCTATGCAATCACTCCTAATGAAAAGTGTACTATTGAATGGTTATGAAGATATACTTTCGATTCCATTTTCAATCCATGCTCATTAGCAATAGTGGAAGCTGAACCTTTTTAAGTAAAGACGGATTTCTATATTCAGAAAGAATGAATCAATTTGTAGTGCAGGTGAAATTCTAGGAGATAAACATACATTTATTCTAAGTAAGTAAGCAACATATTACACTGTCTGGGTGGGGATACCTGAAATTTCATACTTTTTGGGTGCCTTAATTCTTTTTATATTTACCAAAAAAGTCACACACCCAAAATGCTATTTTAAAATCAAAGAAATCTGTTCTGCATCTCATTTTACTATTTAATAGAGCAGCTGAAAAATGACTTAAAGATGTGGCCATATGGTGTGAAAATCCAGAATCAAGGAAAGAATGAGATACTGTAAACATGTAAAAGGCAATAAAAGGAGCCGGCTCTGAACTCAGTTAATGAAAAGCTGGCGGTGGGGGCTGTCTTCTATTGATCACACTGGAGGACACTGACTCGCTGGTGGTTTCCAAAACATAATGCTACATCTCAAGTGTTTGAGGGATGCAAGGAAGTCTCTCCCTCATCCTGAAATTGTTTGCCCAGAAAGCTCCATAGAATAAATTACTGAGGCTTCCAGCACAGCTCAATTAACTGAATGAAGCAAGGAGAGAAACAGCTCCAATCTGGTAGCCACAGAACCTGGCATAATTTTTGCTTGAAGAGTTTACAAGCGGATTGGGGCATTTAAACGACAGCCTGGATTTGGGAGTTACGATAACAGGAAGAGGCAGGAGGGGCTCAAACTAACACTTTGCCCCCACAGATGTCTCCATAGGAAGCGAGGTCCTCGAAACCCAAGGCATTTCACGTCTGTCTTCATGAGGAATTCTGATGCCTCCACTACTTTCCCCAGCTTTACAGATACGATGAGCCAGACTTTCTGTTCCCTAGGAGTTCCAAACAGTTCTTTCCTTGGACTGTGTTTCAGAAACATAACCCAGCTTCATGTCACAAACTTCAAGTCACTTGATAAATGATTAAATTACCTAGTCCTTGAGAAGAGTTATCCAGTGCTGACCCAATGCTTGGACTCTGAATTCCTATTTATACTTTAATTTATTCAATGAAGACTTTTTCCAGGCCAGCATTGGTCCAGGCATGGAGAGTAAAACCATCTCTCTTTTCACGAGCACCTAGCTGAGTGGGTGAGAGAAGCCTTATAATAGTTTCTGAAGAATGAATGATCTACCCCAGCCAAGCTCCAGAAAGTTTCCAGAGAATTGTCATTAGGGTTTGCTACATGTTCTGGGTAACCAGGTACCTACTTCCTAGGAGCAAATTTTATTCTTTTTTGTAAGAAATGCAGATGCTTTCAAGGCACCTGAGACATTTCCCTCCCTTCTGTTAAAGTCAAATGTGAAACTTCTCACTCACCCCTTCCGCAGTGTGTGGGGGGCCCGGGGAGAGATGGCAGGGTTCTGTGAGGGTGACTTACAGAACAAGAAACTTCGTCTCTCTGTCCTTTGGTTGCCCCAAAACCACTTGGTGACAGAACAACAATAAAGGAGAAATGATGTTGACAATCTCAGGGCTTGCTTACACATTAGCAACTGACTGTCTCCTTCAACCAAACATGATCCCACAGACAGTCAGGAGCAGTGGAAGCAAAGAAAACCACAACTTAAATACTGAAAGCCCCATGTCATAGCAATAGCATTTTCTTACAAATAGATGGCATCCTTAGTAGTGAGTGCTGAAAACCCAGAGGATGAGTGAAAGGTAGAGACAGCAAGCCTAAAGGGCGGATCTGGGGTGGGACTTACAAGGGACGAGCCTATGGGGGATCTTACAAGGGGTGAATCTATGGGGGGTTCTTACAAGGGTGGGGCCTATGGGGGATCTTACAAGGGGCGGTACTATGGGAGGCCTTACAAGAGGCACTTGCAACAGCTAAGATGAAGTCTTGACAAACCAACCTAGATCACTAGGCCTCCTTCTGGTCCTGTGTTATCGCCTGCCTCAGAATTTGGCTCAATGCCAACAACAGTGCCCTCATGTGCTACACTGAAAATAAAACAAAGGGCACTATTCATCACAGTTTTCAACAACTGGTTTCTTTTCTATGTTTGAAAGAAAAACTTGGAAATTTCATAAAGCTGAGGGGTTTTTTTTTTTTTTAATTTTGTTTTATTTTTATATATTTTCTTCTTGGTGTCAAAATAAACTAGAACCAAAAGGGCCAATGGAAAGAAAAGGAACACAGAGAAAATGCTTTAGAGCTGAGTGGGCCACACACTGCCATTCGACAGACACTGAACCATGGAGTGTATCATTTCAAGTTCTCCAACCCGAAGAGCCAGTTCCTTTCTGCTTCTGTAAGATGTGGCTACTTAGGGAAACTCAAATAGGCTCCCGGTGTTAACTGTGCTGAATATTTACTTTAATCAAAGTGACATTTTCCAGATGGTGTCATCCAGAAAACCTCATCTAAATTCGGAGTAAAAGAGAATTCGGTTGAACATTCCAGGGGAAATCGAACACAGGTGTGCACCCATTTTAAGACGCTTTGGCTTATGAAAATACAAAGCTAGGAAACCAGGACATCGATGGCATGAATACGCCTCCCCAGTGGCACCTGGTCCTTGCCGTAGCTACCGGAAATCCTCGTGAAGGTGTGAGATCCAGGTCCTCAGGCTTGGTTGTCAATGCAGGACCCTAATACTCCCAGTTGCTAATTCTGAGCTTGCTTTCCTTTCCGAAGTCCCCAGACTTTCCCTCTGCCCAGTCACAGAAAGTGTTTAAGGTAAGAAGCTGCTCTGAGGTGCCTCTGAGAGTTACTAGCCTATGGAAATGAACTCCCTGAAATCACACAATCCTGAAGCTGTACACGGAATAGACATGCACTGTAAGGATGGCGTGCACTTCAGACGCAAGGGAAGAAAGGCCAGGCATGGTGGAACCTGTCACCTGGAACTGTTTGCTCGTAGGGGACTTTTCAGGGAAATGGCTTCGTCATCGCTGCAGGAATCAGAGAGCAGTCCACAGACTCGGAACATTAGGAAGGACAGACTAAGCCAGGCACTGGTCATGTGACTTACAGGCGGTTTATAAGGAACCCCTGAACTTCCCTGACCTCAGCTGCTGCAACTGCAGGGTGTAACCACACCCACCTTGCAGGCATGCTGCCAGGACTCAGGGGATGTGTGTGTCGTGCACTCATTGTGCACACAGGTCAGACTCAGCTGTGTTACACCTGAAGCTTGTACAACTCTGAGCATCACTTTTAAGGCAAACTCCCCCAAACTATGTTTGTAAATGAAATTAAGAGTAACTCATGAGAAATTACACTTTTCTGAACTTTATTAATTTATGTGTGAGATGTGTGACCTGGGTATTGAGGATGGCAGCCAGTGACTTACTCACTTAGCTACCTCACTGGCCCAAGAAATCACACTTAAAATCTGAGAATGGTACCAGCATTTAAATTATTTTTCATAATAATGAAACTGATCTCTTCGTTCTTTTCTACATGTATTTTTCAGTGACACACTTGGGTCATAATTCGCAGGGCTATCCTTTCCTACTTTATTGTCGTCCTTTTAAGAGAATGCAATGTTCATTCATCTTTCCTTCTGGACAGGTGGGAGACACTGTCCTTGGTTGTTCGTTGTGGTTCTCTTTTCTTTTCATGAGATGGGGTCTCACTCTGTAGCCCTGGCTGGTCTCGAACTCACAGATATCTTCCGGCTCTTCCTCCTGAGTGCTGGCGAACCAAACGCTGTTTAATGTTTGGGATGCCAAAACTAAAGCCAGCTTCACTCATCGCGTCTCCGGTGTTTCCCGAGACTGTTTGCTAAACCAGACTCCTGGTGTCTGTTCCACCGTGTCTCTGTAACTGAAAGTCGCGAGTACTCCTGTGTGTCTGTAACTGAGTCGCGAGTACTCCTGTGTGTCTGTAACTGCAAGCCCGCAGCAACATGGCAGTTCTGTCGCTCAAGCTCCTGCTGGAGTGGGCATGCCTAAGAGATCCACCCTTCACTTACATACTGTGCTTCTGAACTAAATTTTCACGACTAGTCCTGACCTCATCGGCCTTTAGTCTTGTTCTGTTCCTCTTCTTGCCCACTTATAGTGCATTTGTGAAGGTTTCAACTGCTTTGAGCCATGGAGAATTCCTGGAATCCATTTTGTTTTTAACTAAAAGAGCTGGTAAGAACTTAACTACACATGGAAATGACTCTGAGTGCATAACTATATCCCACTGGGTCCTAATTATAGTCAGCACAACTTCCCCTATATGGCTCCAAAATGTTCAGCGACATTCCAAGAGCCACATGCACCACCAGTAGAGCCCAGTGAAACGGAGTGGTCTTCCTTTAAGGCCTTCAGGGTCAGGTCTCATGACAGGAGCACCAGAGTATCGAGCCAGGTACAGGTGCAGTACACAGGTAGTGAGTGACTGGTTACAAACCCAAGGGGCTGGCCTTGGCTGTTGCCGTACCACTGCCATGAAACAAAAAAAAAGAGGTGGAAGAGATGGTGGGTGGCTTAACCAGCTGCACCCAGAACATCTTTCTTTTGCAGGTTTTACAAAAAACACACAATTGTGCGTCCATTTTGCTGCAGCCTGTGAACAGAGACCCTGTAGGGCTTTTGTGTAGGTAAAGGAACCTGTGGCTTACATGTCCTTATCCACATGGTTACTCTGCTCCCGCTGAAATACAGTACATGTTCAATAAACACTTGGAAATGACGTTTTATCCTCAGGGAACTTACAGTCTAGCCAGCAAAACAAACAAGAGTAGGTCAACAAACCCCTGCCACAATTCAGCATGTCAGAGCCCAAATCTGTAATTGCCCGAATGTGGGGAGGTGAATTCAAACCAAACTAAATGACTAAGGATCTGCAGGGTGAGCCAGCAGGAGTCTGGGCTGCAGATCCAGATCAGTCCTGGTCTTAACTGCAGTTCTGGCCCCACCTGGTGGTGGTTTTACTGTGTGGTTTAGACACTGCTGAGGAACTTCTGAGTCCTGGGGCTGACTTGGTTTTTCAGAGTGGTGGGACTGACTCCAGAATTTTTCCAATTAAGTTTATGAGTCAACTCAGGGTGGGAGGGGGGAGTTCAGCTGGGCGGCAACTGGTGCTATGGGATTCTCCTTTGTGTCCCTACTTGAGGAGACAGGTCTGTGCACTTCCTCCACAGGATATATAGGTCAGCCCAAAGAGGGGTCACAAAACTGGAAGCCAATAGATCTCCCAGGTACAGGAAGGACTACTTGGGGAATGCCTCAGGATGCAACAGCTACAGGAAGGACAGATCCGGAGGGGACTTCTGAAAGGATCTAGAAGCAAGGGTGGGGGATCCTCCTATAAAACTTCCAAAGCAGGAACAGGCCAATCCACTGAACATTTTATGCATACACCACACACACACACACACACACACACACACACACACACACAATATATATATATATAAACTGCATCACAGGACACCAGAGGCAAAGACTAAGCAGACACAGGAGAAGGGACCTGAACTCCTATCTTAGGTCCAAGAGCATTGCCTAGGGTTAAGACTGAGTTATGATCTTGCAGAATAGGAGACATGGATCCACAGAATCAGGCAACTTGAAGAAGTGACTTAGGGTTATCTACATCAGGGGACATGTTGAGAAAAATCATATAACATCACCAGTAGTCAGAATTAAATAGTGATGCCAAAATATGCACACAAGGCTTCCTGCATCTTTTATCTGGGTATTTACCTTCATTTCATCTTTGCAAAATATTGGAGCAGACATTATGAAGGAAAATGAACATAAATCTAAACATAAATAGAGAACAGTATTCATCACTTACCAGAAGCCCTTTATGTTGACTAGAAACGGTAGCTTTATGTAACAACGTGTCATTGCTGGACTACACCAACCTTACTTTTCCTAAAGCAGTTAGCCTTCAAGGACATTTTGGAGTCTATGAGGAAAGTAACTGGTGCAGATGTGTCTATGCAGTGAAATGATAGGAACATTCCACAGTTTAAAAAAATCACCTACCCAGCAGAGGAAGGTGTCTAGGAAAGAAAGACAAATAAATATTATAGGATGAAAATAACACTCACTGTCTAAAAGGTAGCAGTTTGCATTGAAGCCACAAGCTGCTGTGCAAAAAGAAAAAGAAAAGAAAGAAGAAAGAAAAGGGATCCACTGATAAACACCCCATGGTTTTCGTTACATTACCCATCCTTATTCCATGACAACTCTATAAATGAAAAAAAAAAAAAAACTATACATGTCAAAGAGAATATATAGTCTGTTAATACAAAAACCTTGAGCTAGCAAGTAAAGTACAAATAAGAAGAAAATTAGTTGGCATCACACTGAGCCCTTGGTTGCATGGGAAAACACCATTTTTGCCTGATGATCTGTGGATGGGTTTGTATAGGATCTGGTGTGGATTTAGCCAAGAAAATGGAAGGCATAGTGTTTCAAAAGAGAGGACCTTGAAAGTTGGTGAATAGTAGAAAACTAAAAACCCAACAAACCAAAACCAATAGCACCACCTCTGGGACTCAGAGGCAGGTGTTTTGAGGTCAAGAGAGAAGCCCAGTTTCTCAAAGCCTAGAGCTATGGTTCCCAACCTTCTTAATGCTGCAACCCTTTAATACAATTCCTCATGTTGTGATGACCCCTCCCCCAACCATAAAATTGGTTTCTTTGCTATTTCATAACTGTATTTTTGCTATTATAAATCGTACTGCAAAACTGTATTTTCTGATGGTCTTAGGCAATCTATTATGAAAGGGTTGTTCGCTGCCCAAAGACATTGCAACCCACAGGTTGAGAACTGCTGGCCTAGACACTTCAAGAAGCACCTCACTGACGTGGAGCAAGTGACAGTGCTCACTCCTGCACAGGCTTCATAGGGTCATCATGACACCAGTTCTGAAAGCATCAAACAACAAAACAAAACAACAACAACAACTAAAAGCCCACTATCAAGGTGAACACTGTTTAGGTGGCAAAGTGACACTTCAGAGAAAGAATAAGAGCAGCTCTCCCTCCCTTCCCAGACTGCAGCTTCCTGCCTTGTACTTCACGTTTCACCACCCAACAGGAAACTACTGATGGTGCTTTACAGAGTCCAGGAGTCATATGAACCGAGAGTGGAAGCTGGGAGACAACAGGATGGTAACATGCACACTGACAGTACAGTTCTGTCCCAAGTTTAGGTCTGTTTCTCACATCTTAGTTCATAACAAGCAAATTTGTCTCAAAATACCCTGATCAGCAACAAAGAAGCTGAGAGTGTTAGCCAAGGGCAATCTGATCTACACCCAAACCATGCTGTCCAGGAAGGCTTCTTACACTCCGGAGAAGTACGAGATTGAAGTTACCTATGAAAACGGGCTCCTTGGAAGCCATGTGCGGGCTGGCTTAAAACAATAAGCATTTCTTGCCCCCAAGGACAACATTCTCTACAAATATGGTCTGGATGCTTATCAAACAAGTTTTTAGGCTGCTCTCTGAAGTTTCTGGGCAAGTACAAACACCAGAGTCAAATAAATGCCTTTAAAAGCAAGGCCGCGGAGCACGTACCCTGTCAGTGGGATCCTCATATTCCCCCAAAGTAAACAGTAACATGAGAATATTTATATGAAATAAAACTGTGTATCAAGCCTGCCTTGGCTCAGCCAGAGGGAAGGATAAATCCCTTGCAGATCTCTCATAGAGTGGTCCTTTGTTGACCACGGACGCCACTTCCAAGACAGTGCAAACCAACTGCAGAGCAAGGCTTTTCATTATGCCAAGGAATGAAAATATTACAACCCCCCCTCCCATTTTGTTTTATTTCACAGTTATATTTTACTTAACCTCCCCCTACCTTTTGTTCAAGTAATTTTAATTTATCATGAGTCAAGCCCAAATTTAGTTTGGAAGCAAATGACAAGTCCCTACCACAAACCCACAAACAAACTGTATCACCCTCATAGCCCGGTGTGCTTGCTGCTTGCCTTTCCCCTCCTTGAAAAAACTAAAGTCAGGATACATGGGAGGGGTTTGGAGGGAGGAAATGGAAAAGGGCAAATGATGTAATTATAATCTCAAAACCTGAAAGAAAAGATTTAAAAATAAAAATACATATATACTGTAATGTTCAAGGAAAGAAACTTCTAAAGAAAATATGCGGTAAACCTTAGAGTTTATATATTAAGATAAAAACTAATCTTTTAAATATTTTCAGGTTTTTCAATATTGCTTTCTTATGTTTTCAGTAAACTTAAATAGCCCAGAAAGAAAGAAGACTACAGCCTGAGGTTTAAAGTTGAGTGGAATGAAACTCCGGAGGGTTGATCAAAGGTGAGCTGTTTGTCCATGGGGATCTGTGCTTGTTCCACAGCTGGTGCATGTCATGGGCAAAGTCACCTGGCAGGAACTGGGGTGAAATGAGCTATGAAGCCACATACCTCGCAATATACACATTGGGGAAAGCAAAAATAAGACTGGAGAAACGTTTGCACAAATTTAGTCTGTTTCTTCATGGATCCACCTGAGAAATGGTTACTGTGAATCAAGGGAAAATTTTAGTGAATTTCTCATATTTTTTAAATCCAAAGGAATAATTCTTGACAACTAAAACTAGGACAGAGCTGGTGATACTGTGTCTGTCTGTGGGCAAACCTTCACAGGGCACTGCTGGCTCAGATTCCTAAAGAACCAAGCAGGGGCAAGGAAAAATGGAGAAAGAGGACCAGGTGAAAGGCTAATTAGCATATGGTGATAGCATATCAAATCAGCCCTGCAGGTTTAGGGTCAATAACAACTTACAATTTTCAATTTGATAGCTGGAACAAAGACCAAGTTTAATTAACTGTATTTCAAACTATTAACTAAGCTACCCCTGTAGCATAAGTGTCCATAATAATGGTTGGGGAAAAAATGAGGAAGCCAGTCTTCTAGGTTTGTATACTTACAATCAGATACTAGAAATTTGCCAAATTTTATTTAGAAAGTATGAATTTATCAAAAATTATTCAGACATTTCTCAGCTTTTTAAATTTTGTGAACTACATAATTTTGGTTTTCTTTTTTAAAAAAAAAACTGTCATAAAATACTCAATATAAACTATAAAATATATAATTCTTTTCTCTCTTTTTCCAGCTGAAACCATGGAGGCTGTTCCAGAGAAGAAAAAGAAGGTTGCCAGTGTGCCAGAAACCCTTAAGAAACAGGTTCCTGCTGTGCCAAAAACCCTTAAGAAAAAGCGAAGGAATTTCAGAGTTGAAGGTGAAGGCACTGAGAGAGGCCAGGAGGAACCTCATCTATGAGAAGGCAAAGCACTCTCACAAGGAGTACAGGCAGATGTACCGGACTGAGCTTCGATGGCCAGGATGGCAAGGAAAGCTGGGAACTTTTATGTGTCTACAGAACCAAAATTGGCGTTTGTCATCAGAATCTGAGGTATCCATGGAGTAAGCCCAAAGGTCTGCAAGGTATTTGAGCTTCTTCATCTTCGACAGATCTTCAATGGCACCTTTGTTAAACTCAACAAAGCTTTAATTAACATGCTGAGGATTGTGGAATCGTACATTGCATGGGGGTACCCCAACCTGAAGTCAGTAAACGAGCTCATCTACAAGTGATGCTATGGCAAATTCAATCAGAAACGGATTGCTTTGACAGATAATTCCTTGGTTGCTCGATCTCTTGGTAAATTTGGCATCATCTGCATGGAGGATCTAATTCATGAGATCTATACAGTTGAGAAACGCTTCAAGGAAGCAAATAACTTCCTGTGGCCTTTCAAATTATCTTCCCCACGAGGTGGAATGAAGAAAACGACAACTCACTCTGTAGAAGGTGGAGACTCTGGCAACAGGGAAGACCAGATAAACAGGCTTATTAGATGGATGAACTAAGGTGTCACCTTAGTATTTTTGTGATGCATGGTATTTTTGTAATCTGGTCAGTTAATAAACAGTCACAACTTAGCAAATTGGAAAAAAAACGATTATTTTATCATTTTGTGTCATTAATTGCTGCGAGCACCTGTCTCTAGATGCTTGCTTATGTAGGTCTCACCCAAAGCCAATCAGTGGTGAGAACCTAGAGTTGTCTTAACCAACTTAAACACTGGTCAATCAACCAATAGGCCCATCCCACAAGCCCAAATGGATCAAAGGCACCATGCATTGATAACCCTCGTTTATTTCATATTGGTTTGTGAAAATGAAACAGAGCTCCAGAGTAGATTAGTAAAGATCATTTATAATGCATTTCATTGTTATAGTATACTTTTAAAACATTTTCATAAAACAAAGATCCACAGTTATGGTAGGTATGTTTCCCCTGTCTTATAAGAATGGAACCATGTCTACACAGAAGATATGAGTAGCAACCAGCCCCCAGTGTAGCAGTCGACTGTCCAAAGCTCTTCCTACTAGGCTATGGGGACTCCACTGAAGCAGGTCACTACTTTCTAGTTGTTATGACTGCTTCTCTCAAGGACTCAGGTCTCCCGGAGCAGCATCTTCCCTCACCACCATAGCAACTTAAATTCCTTATGTTTGAAACCATCATTTTTCTGTCTTAGTTGTAATTATATTGAAAGAAAATAGAAGATATCCACAAAACCTTAGCCCTGGAATGACATAAACAATCAAATTTGAGTTAAATGTAACTTTACAAAAGGCTAGGTCATTGGATCCAAAGAATAGGTTAACTTTGACCTAATTTGATTTTTAATTCTCTAAAATAAATACATATTGCATGTTTTCTTTGAAGTTCATAATCTTTCTTATTAAATAAAATTAGTTGAGAATTTAGTTCTCTTTGCTTGTAACTAGAAAATATATTCTATTAAAGTAATATAAATATTAAAGATCAGCCTACATTGCCAAAATCAATAAGCAATTTCTTTTATTTCATAAAGAGGCTACACATTTTAATTTAATTCAAATAAAATTTCTTCTACTAATATTCTTTTTGTTAAAACATATTGAAGACCTCCACAATTATCATTTAAATTACCCAAAGAGTATATACTTTCTTTAAGTCCTACACAACACCAACAAGCTTTTGTCTTCCTACAAAAACCACTAAAACCTAAACAAATCTGGCTTATGAAGTTGTCTGGAATGAATAGGTTGTGTTAAGACTGGCCAAGAAAAGGGCTTTTGAAAGTCAGAAATTTATATTTCTCTTTAAATTTTAGTCACTTTAGTTCAAAATTTGTTCTTTGAGAATTTTGTAAATGTGTTTTGATCATTTTCTCACCCTAACTCTACTCCTTCAAACTCTATTCCTCACTTATTTACCTACTCAACTACCCAACTACTCAATTGTTTTCTCATCCTCCACTTTGTCCTCCTCCTTCTCTCTGTTCTCTCCTCTACTTTTCTCTTCTCCTCTTCTCTTCTGCTCTGCTTCTGCTTAAAAAAGAAGAAAAAAAATAGAAAACCACATCAAGTCCTATTTGTGCTAACCAAATACTCTTGAGTGCGTGGCCTTCACTGGAAGGTGGTCTATCCACGAAGTACCACAGCCTTAAACAAGACTCCCTTGCCCTTTCCTGGTATCTATGAATTGCCAAAAGCTCCTAAGACAGGGGTCATGTCTATCTGCCTTCTCCATTCTGGAATTTTGTCTGGCCTGAGCATACACAGATCTTGTGCGTGCTGTCTCAATTGCTATGAGTTCATTTATATGTACAACTGCCCAGCTGTGTCTAGGCAACAGTTTCCTGGTAGTCATCTACCACTTCTGGTTCTTAATAATCTTTCTGTCTCCTCTTCCACAACAATCCCTGATCTCTGGAAGAAGATGGTGTAATGCAAGTGTCTTGTTTAGGGCTGAGCATTCCACAGTCTCTTACTCTACACCTTAACCATTTAGTGGGTCTCTGTAGGGGTGATATTTAGAAAACAGCGCCCCGTCTGGCTTGTTCTCAGGAAGCCACCATGTTCCCACTGCTCCTCGGCTCTGACCAGGGCTCCAGCTATCTAGATATGCAGGCCCTGGCACCCATGAGATGCCAGTGTGGTGGAAGGTCCTGCCAACCCACCATGTTGCATCCACAAAGCTCGGCTAAACCCCAGACAATATCTGCCATCCTCGTAGTACCAGGTAGAAATGAGACTCTTAAAGCTTAATGATTATATAAAGGATTTATATATTTAGAAATGCTCAATCAACAAAATGCCCACATAATTAGAGTTGTTAACCCGTATCTAACCTTTTGATAGAAGCTGCTACCCAGGACAGCTTTCAACCCATCCATGGTTCTCTATGGCTGATAGCCTCCTTCTTCTCCTCCCCTTCCTCTATTTTCTCCCCTCCCTTCCTCTTTTTCTCCCCTCCCCTTCCTCTCTTTCTCTCCCATCTCCACCTCCTCTTCTACTGCCTAATCACGGAGCTCCACTGAGAATACAATGTAGCAGAATAAGTATCCTGCTACAGGTCTCAATGTTAATCACCATCAATTTTGAAGAGCTTTTTTGATAGGTATTTGCAGGTGACAAATCTATGTACATAACAAGTCATTAGGATTAATGTTATTATGTTGAAAATGGACATTACTTTACATAAAGTACTCCTATTTAATATACATAAAAGAATGATTCAACTTTAAAAGAGAGTTGAATACAGAGGTTGAAGACACAGAGTTCAGAAAAGCAAAACAAGTCCATAAAGGGAATACTGAAATGGAAAGGGGATAACATCTGAAATGTAAAAAAAAATCAATTTTAAAATTAAAAAAAAAAAGAAGTAGCCAGAGGGGGACAGATAAGGGTTTCTGGGAGAAATGAAGAAAGGGGATAACATCTGAAATGTAAACAAAAAAATTCAATTAAAAGAAAAATTTGGATGCCAAGGACTTTCTGCTAAGTGCCTATGGCACCCTACAACTAGATATATGCTAGGTGAAAAGGAAAGATCCACTTACTGACATATGCATGATCCTGATTTGATATCTAATATGGGGAAAGGGCATGTTTGTTTTTTTTCTGCAGGATGCTGAAGGAGCATGGTGGCTGCCAAGGTGACTAGTGTGACATGCTGATGCTGAGACAAAGAATGATGCTGACCTGTAGCTTGCTGAGTGCCCTGACAATGGTGACTGGGAAGCTGTATTGGACATATGTTCCTGACCCACCTTTGATTTCATATATCCCAGATGGGACAAGCTGCCTTGCCTCAAGTTTTTAGATCTTGTGGGACAGAGTATCAGAAAGAGAAGTTATAATGACTCTTGTATTTTTCTTAAATGTGATGAGTTATTCAGACTCAATCATGTTCTGGTCTAGAAATCAATCCAATATTGGAAATAACAGTCTTCATTTGGAAGGCTGGATATGGACATTTTCAGAGACACATTTGGAAGTTAGTGCAATTCTCTATGATGTTATGTTAGCAAAAGATAAAGTTGGGACAGGATCTGGATTTCAAACAAGTGTTAGTACATGTGTTAAGGCTCTTTTAAATGTCAAGATAAAATTACTTTTGTTTCTTCTACAGTATTTATTGTAAGATGCATTGATTGTACACTTTCCAATTGTGTTAACATGTTGAGATTTTGCATGTCAGTTACTGAGGTCTATCAACCAGCTTTTGTCTTATTGCCCTGAGTATTACAGAACCTTCGTTTTCTGGGGGGAAAAAAAAAAACAACAAAAAAGCTTGCAAGTACTGGAAGAAGTGAGTCAGGCTTTAAGCAGAATCAAGAGAGTAGTGGGCTTGATTATTGCTGGTACAACAGCTTTAATTACATTAATTGCTAGCTCCACTGCTTCTGCAATTGCTTTGACACAAGAAGTTAAGACAGTTACTTTTGTTAATCATTTAGCAAAAAAATGTTACTAATGTGTTGAGTATACAAGAGGATTTAGATAGGCATTTGGAACATTGGATTGATGTTCTTTATCCTACTCAAATTATTGGAAGAAAGATCAGAGTTTAAGAGTAAGGAGCCATCTTGAGTGTCATGCCAAATACCAATGGAGTTGTGCTACTTCTAAAATTTACAATGATAATCATTATAATTAGGAAAAAGTTTAAAGACACTTGCAGGGTATTTGGCATAATTCTAACACCTCTCTGGATGTTTTAACTTTGCATAGTGAGCTTATGAATTTAAAGAATGCTGCTCTGCTGACGTTGATGCTGAAGATAATGCTGATAAAATTATCCATATCTTGAAGGACAGTATTTCCATTTGATCAAGTGTCAAGAATGGCATATAAGCTTGATCATGATAACCCTTGTTGTCCTGGAATACTTTTATTCCTGCCCATCATCTGAAAGCTTGTCTTTAACAACATCAACTGTTTGGCAGCCAACGTACATGACTTGAAACTGAAAATAGAACCCCAGACAGAGTTTATTAATTTAACAGGCTGGCAAGCCAAGGAGGATAAGATTCTGCACAGAGCCTTACCAACCTAAGACAAAGTGCATTGCTTTTGTTAATGCATAATCCACAACAGGTAAGGAAGGCATTCTTGTCAGAATGACCTAAGACAGGCTCAATATTGTTTATAAAAAAAAAAAAAAAAAAAAAAAGGGAAGGGAGATGTGAGAGAGCTTTTGGGCTGCTTGGCAGGAATCTGGCATTGGCCAAGGACAAGGAAATGGCCTTCAGGCAGGAATCTGACATTAGACTAGAACAAAGAAGCAATTTCAGGCAGGAATCTAAATCTTAGGCTAGAACAAAGAAGTAGGCTTCAGGCATGAAAATGACTTTGGGCTAGGACAGGGAAGTAGGCTCAGATATTTTAGTCATCTTGAAAGCCCTTAGAAATAGTGATCATCGGGAATGATCAGGAACTTTGTTTATTGCCTTGCTTATTCTGTGACTATTTGTGTTTATTGTATTGCTTGTTCCTTGACTATTTGCATCTATTGTATTGCTAGCTCCTCAACCTAAAACTGACCTTAATACTTGCCTGTAATTAAAATGGTATAAAAGCAAAAAGGAGGAGGAGGGATGGGATGGGGGATTATGTGGGGGAAAGGGGATAACATCTGAAATGTAAATAAATAAAATATCCAATTTAAAAAGATTTAAACATAAATAAAATAAAAATTGAAGGTTATTCACAACCACAGGCATCCTATAATATTATATAAAATATATTTCATGTCCCTAACAAATAGACCCTTGTGAGTTTATGATAATGAGAAACACCATGGGTAATTAATTATATATCATCTCAAAACATTTGTTGTTGAGCAAATAAATGTTTTTATTTTTCTGGTAGACAGCAACAACCAGGTTCTTTGTATCATCTTCTGATTTTCAGTGGTGATATTTTATTTTTTCACACCCTGAGTTTCCCTTCTTCTAGTCTTCTTTCTTTCCACAAATAGTCCTCCTTTTGCCTTCATGTCACATAACAACATACCACACACACACACACACACACACACTCACATTTTTAAACTGTGCATTCCACATATGAAAACTTTAGAATACAAGATGTTTGCCTTTCTGAACCTGGCTTATTTCACTTAACACAATCACCTCTTTTATTTTTTTTACAAAATGGAATAATTTTATTCTTCTTTATGACTGAATAAAACACCATTGTTAATATAAACATTTTGTATATTTGTTCATCCATCCATGAAGTGATTACTATCTATACAATTTTGGAAGTGCTGTAATAAATATGGAAGAACAAGTGCCTCTGTGGCATTCTGGCCTAGCTTTGTATACATACATACATTCATATATAAATACATCATACATACATATGTGTGTATGTATAAATGCCTATGTATATGTTATATATGTATAGTATGTGTAGACATATATGTGTACATGCATATGTATGTATATAAAAGGTTTTTTCAAAACTGTTGTTTTGTAATTCTTGTATGTATGTGTGCATACATGCATAATAATATACATACATACATAATATATCATATAGCTATACATACTAACATACATAGGCATGGCTAGAGCATGTAGTGGTTTTCTAGTTAGTTTTTGGACAGCCTCCATAATTATTCCATTTTCCATTCTCACCACCAGAGATTAAAGGTCATCTTCACCTCCACACTCAGCTGCATTTGTTGTATTTGTCTTCTTGTTGCTTTTGATGATAGACAACTTAAGTTTTACTCTGCATTTCCCTGATGGCTAAAAATGTTACTTTTTTTTTTCCAAAACTTTGTTGTTTTGTAGTTTTTGTAGTTCTTATTTTGAGAGTTCTCTTAATTTATGTACCCATTTGTTGATGAAATGACTTGATGAGAGGTAATTTTTCATTTTTTAGTGCTTTATATTAACATCGTTCTTCAGCCTACCTGTTGTTACCTTCAATCTGCAAAAGTTTGTAGTTTCATGCAATTACATGAAACTACACTTGTGAACCCCACTTGTGGTTTCTTGCTACTATTTCCTGAAATACTACAGTCCATGGCGCCAAGTTTTTGCCTATGCCTAGACAATTGCTTTCCTCTAGTGTCTCCAGTTTCATATCTTTCATTAAGATCTTTCATCCACTTTACAAGGACATTTTAAATTAATTATTTTATTTATTTACTTCCCAAATGTTGCCCCCCTTCTCCTAGAGTTCTTCATCCCATCCCTTAAACCCTTCCCCTCTGAGAGGTGCCTGCTGGAATCCCACTTCTCTAGGACATCAAATTTCTATAGGAATAGAATATCTTCTTCCACTGGGGCCAGAAAAGGCAGTCAGTTCTCAGCTACATATGTGCTGGGGGCCACAGAGCACCCCATGTATGCTCTTTGGTTGGTAAATCAGTTTCTGGGAGCTCCTAGTTGACATGTTGGTCTTCCTATGGGGTTGCCATTCCCTTCAGCTTGTGGAATATTCTTAGGAATATTGGTATTAGCTCTTCTGTGAAAGTCTGGTAGAAATCTCACTAAAACCATCTGACCCCTGGCCTCTCTTTTTTGGATGGGAGGTTTTAAATGACTGCTTCTATTTCCTTAGGAAATATGGGACTGTTTAGATAGTTTACCTGCTCATAATTTAACTTTGGTACATAGTATCTGTCTAGAAAATCATCCATTTTGCTAGATTTTCCAGCGTTGTAGTAACATCTGATTTTTTAAATTTCCTCAGTTTTGTTGTTATGTCTCCTTCTTCATTTCTGATTTTGTTAATTTGAATACTGTCTCTGTGCCCTTTAGTTAGTTTGGCTAGGGGTTTATCTATCTTGTTGATTTTCTCTAAGAATCAGATTTTAGTTTTGTTGATTCTTTGTATTGTTCTGTTTCTAATTGGTTTATTTCAGCCCTGAATTTGATTATTTCCTGACTCTTTTTTTTCTCTTTTCTTTCTTCTTCTTCTCTTCTTCTTCTTCTTCTCTTCTCTTCTTCTTTCTCTTCTTCTTTTCTTCTTTTCTCTCCTCTCCTCCTCCTCCTCCTCCTCCTCCTCCTCCTCCTTCTTCTTTTTGTTCTAGAGCTCTCAGTTGTGCTGTTAAGTTGCTAGTATAGGATCTCTCCAATTTCTTTATGAAGGTACTTAGTGCTGTTAATTTTTTTCTTAATACTGTTTTCATTGTTTCCCATAGGTTTGGGTGTGCTTACCTTCATTTTCACTGAATTCTAGAAAGTATTTCTTTTCTTTATTTCTTCCCTGACCAAGTTATATAGAGAGTTGTTCAGTTTCCATGAGTATGTGGGCTTTCTGGTTTGTTTGTTTTTTAATTTTTGTTGAAGTCCAGCCTTAGTTCATGATGATCTAATGGAATGCAAGGCATTATTACACTCTTCTTGTATCTGTTGAAGCTTGTCTGTATTCAGTTATATGATCAGTTTTGGAGAAGGTACCATGAAGTGCTGAGAAGAAGCATATTCTTTGTTTTAGGGTGAAATGTTCTCTATATATCTGTTAAATCTTTGATGGGTATGAAGTGTCCTTCCCCATCTCTTTTGATTACTTTTTGTTGAATATCTATTTTTATTGGATATTAGAATGGCTACTCCAGCTTCTTTCTTGGGATAGGTTGCTTGGAAAACTTTTCTTTAGCCCTTTATTCTGAGATAGTATTTGTCTTTGATGCTGAGATGTGCAGCAGAATGATGTTGTTTATATATCCAGTCTGTTAGTCTGTGTCTTTGTTGGGGAATTTAATCCATTGATGTTGAGAGATATTAATGACCAATTATTGTTAGTTCCTGTTATTTTGTTGTTGGAGGTGTTATTATGTGCCTGTGAGTTCTCTTCTTTTGGTCTGTTGTCTGAATTTTTTGGGTGTTTTCTTGGGTGTAGTTACCTTCCTTGTGTTGGAGTTTTCTCTCTAGTATCCTCAGTAGGGCTCTATTCATAGAAAGATATTGTTTAAGTTTTGTCATGGAATATTTTGATTCTCCATCTACAATGATTGAAAGTTTTGCTGGGTATCTGGGCTGGCACCTGTGGTCTCTTAGTGTCTGCATGACATTGGTCCAGGATCTTCTGGCTTTTAGAGTCTCTATAGAGAAGACAGATGCAATTCTGATAGGTCTGTCTTTATATCTTACTTGGTCTTTTCCTCTTACAGCTTTTAATATTCTTTCCTTGTTTTGTACATTTAGTGTTTTGATATTATGTCGTAGGAAGATTTTCTTTTCTGGTCCAATCTATTTGGCATTCTCTAGGCTTCTTGTATGTTTATAGCCATCTCATTCTTTAGGTTAGGGAAGTTTTCTTCTATGATTTTGTTGAAGATGTTTTCTGGCCCTTTGAACTGGGAATATTCAACCTCTTCTCTTCCTATTAGTCTTAGGTTTGATCTTTTCATTGTGTCCCAAATTTCCTGGGTGTTTTGGGTTAGGAACTTTTTATACTTAGCACTTCTTTGACCAATATATCAATATCTTCTATGATGTCTTCTATGCCTGAGATTTATCTTCCATCTCTTGTATTTTGTTGCTGATTGCTTGCATCTATAGTTCCTGTTCTCTTTCCTAGGTTTTCCAACTCCAGGGTTGTCTCCATTTGTGATTCTTTATTGTTTCTATTTCCATTTTTAGGTCTTGGAGCATTTTGTTCAATTTCTTCTCCCATTTGATTGTATTTTCCTGTATTTCTTTAAGGAATTTATTTGTTTCCTCTTTAAGGGATTCTACCTGTGTGGTGTATTTCTTTAAGGGAATTATTTTGTCCTCTTTAAAGGCCCTCTATCATCTTCATGCAATAGGATTTTAGGTCAGAATCTTCCTCTTCAAATGTGTTAGGGTATCCAGGGCTTGCTGTGGCAGTAGAACTGGGTTCTGATGATTCCAAATTACATTGGTTTCTGTTGCTATGCTCATGTGCTTGCCTTTTGCCATCTGGTTTTCTGCAGTGTTTAAGTAGCCTGGGTGACTTGGATAGGAGAGGCCTCCTCAGAGGCAGGTGGAGCTGTGTGTCCTGGGTTAGAGCAGACTTCTGTTCCTGGTTAGAGCAGCCCTCCTGAGAGACATGCAGTGTTGGTGGGTCAAGGAGCAGGCATGCAGATCTGCCATGGGTGCAGGTGGAGGTGCAGACCAGAAAGGCTATCACAAAGATTTGTTTTAAGGTGAGTGGACAGAGGCCTGGCTTCATTATTCTACATTTAGATAACTAGTTTTCTTGGAATCATTTGCTGAGGAGGCTGTCTTGTCTTCATTGTATGGTTTTGAACTCCATTGTTAATAGCCAGGTGGTCAGAGCTTTGTGAGCTTATTTCTGGGTCCCTTGTTTTTGTTCCAGGACCATGCTGCTTTTGTTGCTATCTTTCTATAGTATCTTATGATATTGAGCACTATGGTGTCTCCAGCATTGTACTTTATGCTTTGGGTGGCTTTGGCTATTCAGTCTTATATGCTTCTGTGTGCCTATCATTGGAATTTTGACAGAAACTTGTTGAATCTGTAGATGACTCTTGTCATGTAGCTGTTTTTACAGTACTAATTGTGCTAATTCATAAACATGGAAAACTCGTACAATTTCAAGGGACCTTAGAAACATCCCATCAAGTATCTTCTCAAACCTTCAGAATCCCCAATATTTTTCTTTATAGCACATCTGGCACAACCTTGCACTCCTGGGTAAACCCACCATCAGTGCTCTCTCTATGGTACCAATTCCCTCATCACTTGTCAACTTTTTAACTTTAGTTCTGTCTATTGCTGTGAAGAGACCAGGCCAACTCTTATAAAGGCAAACATTTCATTAGGGCTGGCTTATAGTTCAGAGTTTAGTTCATTATCATCCAGGCAGAAAGCATAGCAGCACACAGGCAGACATGGTGCTGGGTAGATAACTGAGATTTCTACATCCAGATGGACAGGCAGCAGGAAGAGAGAGAAAGGTACTAAACCTTTCTTAGTTTCTGAAGCTCATCCCCAGTGCACATTTCCTCCAACAGGCTCCACCAATCCAACAAGGTCACATGTCCTAATCCCTTTAAATAATGCTACTTCCTGTGAGCCTATGGGGAACATTTTCATTCAGAACACTACAGCTTCTATGTAATATGGAGACGTGTAGAGGAAATAGCAAATCTTGAGAGTCTTTTAACTCCATAATTATTGGATCATCAATGTCTACATTGATTCTAGAATTTGATTCAAGAAGGATTTAGAACATCCAAATATTTCAAAACTACCAATATAGAAAAGAACACTCACTTGAATGAATTACCCACCAGCCCTAACAGGCCATAGGCTTAAGTTTATCTCCATGGCTAGCTCCATGGAGTCTTGGAAGTCAATCCCAGACCTAAGAGTCTTGGAGATAAGATGAAATCACAGCTCTGTGCTCCTCAATCAGACACTTGGCATCACCAAGTCATGTTAATATGAGACAAAATGAACATTATTCCAGTCTTGCTTGGGGAATGGGTCTACTGAAACGACCTTGGAATTGGGACAGGCAACGGGATCTCAGTGTTCCCTGATGATGTGAAGCTGGCAGGGTATGCAACAGTGTGTTTTCAAAATCCATGTCCTTCCTTTGCACAGGCTGTCTGGAGGCCCTCTTCAATCTCTCCTCAGCTTCTCAGGACACTGCTGCCCCACCAAGCTGAGCACTCCAACTGTAGAGCTCAGGGGGAACTGTCCTGCTTTTCTCTGCCTCAGGGAGCTTTAGCTCATATTACATAAATGGTTCTGCTCTAATTATAGTTTACATTCTAAGATGGACAACTTGGTTAAATTAGCTTTGGTATAAAGAGCTTAGATTTGCAGTTTCCTAATCTGAGGGAGCCTTACATTTCTAAAAGCAAAGTGGCCCGGGGAGTGATGGGACAAAAGGATAACCTTGTCACCAGCATGCAGTTCCTGAGCTGTTATTTGAACGTTATTTTACTGCATTCCTTTGTTCCCACTTTTTTGTGTCTTGCTCATGATGTCAGCATTTAGCAGAGAATGCCTTCACTGTCCACTAGGCGGCAGAGCTTCAGACCTTCGTTCTTAGCTTGGCTATTTCACACACTATTAGATATTTACAGAAAATTGGCACATAGGAAAAACAGTTCAGCTTTTTCCACACCATGTTCACTTCTAAGGCAAGGCCTCTTCCTATGGGAATTCTACAAAATGAATCTTAGATATCAAACCATCATTTACAGCGATTGAGGAAAAATAAATTTCCTAACAGCACGATCTCCATCCCAATTCATTTCCTATTCGATACGGCAATCAACATTTCATAAAACACAACTGAAATTTTCTTTGTCAATGTTCCTCATTAACAGAGAACACCTAAGCAAGATTTTCTCCTCTTCCCTTCATTAGGCAATGAAGTACATAGTACTATTTCCTAAGACCTGATATACACACCCTCTTCTGACTCAAGAAATTATGACATTTTTAGCAGTATTCCAACAAGTAGGTGGATCACACTCGGGTTAGAGACTCCGGTAAACACACCTCCCTAGCTGTGCATGGTCTATAGTCCTTCAAAGATGTGCTTTCCCATTCCATGTCTTTGAAAGGACCAATCAGATTCACATATTCACAAATCCTTTACCAGCTATGAGGCGGCAAGGTGTGGTCCCCTCTCTCACAGTCACGTGAAGCCCTACTTCCTCCTTCCCTTACATTTCCATGAATACTCCCCTATACGAAAGAAAGTTCTAAGTTGTGTCTAGACTGTTTTCAGTATCTGTTCTGCATGTGATAATACCCCACAGTTTATCATTCACATTAGTTAACCCTAGCACAGGAGGCAAAGGGCAGAGACAGGTGGATCTCAGGAGATAACTGACCAGCCAGCTGAACCAAAACATGGAGATTCTGGTTCAGTGAAAGACTCTGTGGTAGAAGAAGACACCTATGTCCAGCTCTGGTCTCCACATGGATACACTGATAGGTGTGCATGTACACACACACACACACACAACAATCACACACAGATTACATATATTTGGTGTCACAATACCAATTTACAAGAAAAAAAGCTTTTAAATAAATTCCTTAAATGCTGTAAAGTTATTTCTTAGAAAATTAAACATCAAAAATGATTTTATATACTCTCTTAAATCCAATAAAAATCAAATGGCTAAAGTGAAAAGAATAATTTTTCTCACATATGACCTTGCTGTGTTTCTTATATTCTCCCATTAAATCTTATGTGCACAATGATTTCACTTTATTTTATTGCTGTACCCATTCAAGCCAAATGCATAAAGACCCCTAGTCAACCAGAAATGTCTCTGACTGAATCAGGTGTTGGTATTTTGCAGGAAGGGTTAAGAGACAATGACCTATTTCCTCCTGGTATAATGGGAAAAAGAGAGTAAAGAATATTTCGCTTTCTGTCTAAATCTATGCTTTTCCAACTTCCTCAATGTCACCTTATCATAGCAAATATGATCAAAGTCCCATTGGCCTCATCTCCATGCTGAATTTGATTTTTAATGTGAATTTAAACCTACAATAAGGTATTGAAAATGAGAGTGATAATCCCAGCAAATTGTATTTCTGGTTAGATGTCAGATAATTAAAGTAATTCCATTTTTTTTTTTTTTGCTCTAAAGTTAGAAACCTGATGTGAAAGTTTGATTCTCAGTTTGCAGTTTCGCTCTTCCCCTGCCTTTCCAGATTGGCACTCGGCGGCTCTCCCGGCAGCGCGAAGCCCCTCACTTCAAGGCTGAAGTTCCAATTTTATTCCAGCACAACTGTCACAGCGCCTGAAGTGAGCGAAAAACAAGGAAAAAAACCAGATCTGGTATGATTTCACTTTCCATGTGTTCCTTAATGAAAAAAAAAATTATCATTCTAAATATTGGTATTTACTCCTAGTTAAATACTTTATTTTATCAAAAAGAAAAAGAAACTGAGATTCAGTTGCTATTATTTCACAGGAAATGTAACAGGCCTGATGTTTCCCTGACAATTCTGTTATTTTCTTCTACAGAAACACTGTATTTACCATATATTGTACGGCTGGTGCTTCAGATATTGCAGAGGCCTTATGGTAAACTGATGGGGATGTAAGCCCTTTATGCCAGATTGTTTAAGCAGGGGAAACAAAGATAAAAACCCAAACGTACTTAATTAACATCTGATGTGTAGCTTTTGCAAACACAAATGCAATATTTGTGTTTGAGCCCTGACAGCAATGACTGTGAGATATGCTATTAATGTCTGGTTTCGAGATGCTTGTGGTGGGACCACGTCTGCAATAACACAAATATAAAACTGCTTTCAGACAAAACAATAGTGAAGAGTCCAATGGAAGACTCACAAGAAGAGCTCTCAGGAGAAACACTGTAGTTTTCCTCATTTAAAAATTAAAAATAAGTAAGAATTTCAGAAATGGCTTCAGACACCACGAGTTTTCAGCCAGTAGTAAGAGAGTCTATGGATTTCACTCGACACAAGGGAATGTCATTTCTGGAGCTCAGAAGTTGCTTGGAATGTCTTCAGAGCTATTAGTTATTATACTAAGGCCTTCTTCTGTGTCTGGTAATTATAACAGATGCAGGTGGACAAGCCCGCCCTGGTGTTTTACAATATGCAACATTTTTATATATAAGGAGAGAACTTCAAATTTGTGGATTATATTACAATTTGAATAAATAGGATCCCTTTAACCAATGTAACTCTTTCATGAAATGCTTTTTGAAAAAGTACCAAAAAGCTGACAAATGCCAGAAACCTTGCAGGTTGTTGGTATAAAACCACAAATAAGGTTAAAATACGGCAAACCCTTGCCTAAATGTGGTCTCCACATCCGATTAACAAGCAGAGTGAAGCACCAGGCTGGGACGTGGATTTAAAAATACAAATGGTTATTACACTAAAGGCAATTGGCTATCATTACATATGGTGCTTTAAGTCTTTAGGACATGTACTAAAAGGAAACCATGGCTGAACCAGACATCTGATGACTAAAGCCATAAAATACACATAATTGCAAAGTTGGGTGCTTCCAGAGCAGGAGGGAGGAGGCTGAACTTTTATCCACATAGCTGAATCTGCAGAAAGAAAGCTAAACAAGAGACCCTGGGCACAGTGCTGGAAGGACTCCCTATGGATCTGAGTCATTCTACCTTTCTAAAGCAATGTGTGCTCAACCACCCTTTCGCAAGATGGGTTTGACACTGTCCCATCTGCGGAAGAAACCATGGACCCTAATTTTCAGACTAAATCTTTTAGTACAGGGATTCAGAGAGGATGCTGCAGAAGTGGATACACATTAACATCATGAAACAATCAAAGCAGCCCAGATTGAAGGGACCATCCGGTGACCTGCCTACTAGTACAACAGTGCCCTTCCAAACATCCCAAATAGGTCCCCCTGTGTCAGTTACAGGGCACATTGTAGACTGGCTTACCCCAAGTAGACTCACGTCAAGCATTTTAAAGTATTACAAGTAGGTTCCCCAAAGCAAGACTCACTGCTAAACTCAAAATTTGTTTTCAAAGGCTAAGGAAAATGTTAGATGTGGTATGTGTTGAATGAGTCTATGCCAGAAACAAGCCTAATGACTTATTTCTTGTTTACTGTGGAAAAAGTGAGCAGGGCATTTCTCAGGAAGTCAAGTCAGTAACTAAATAGCCCTGATTCCAAGGCATACCAGTTACTGACATCCAGGATTCCTAAGGCACCATTTGAAACTCTAGCTCAAAGAAGTTCTCACTTTTTAAATAATGATGCATCAATTCAGGCTGTTCACATACTTCAACAGACAGTAATATTCAAATCATCACACCAGTGTTTATGGAATGTGTGTGTGTGCATTCGTGTGTGTGTGTGGTGTGTTGTATTATTTAGAGATGGACAAGTATCAACTATTAATACTTTGCTCTCGTTCTTGTTGTCCAGGAGCTGGCCAACTACAAACTTCTAGTAGGAATTCGATGGCAAAGCTCTGGTGTGTTTGGTTCTGATGCAGAGTGCTAAGCATCTCTGAGCCCAATTTTTTTTTTCTGTTTATAATACTCTTCTAGGACTTCAAAACAAGAACCTGTTCACTTACAGGTTCTGCTTCCTCTTGGAACTATGTAGATTAATTTATTACTGGAGTCTTAATAACAGTCAGTTACAATCAATTCTGTCTAATTTTTTTTTTCAGGAAAAGCAACAGGGTGCTGAGGTTTTTCTGCCTGGGCGGAAAATGAAAAACTCAGTTGGGAAACATTAATATAACGAAGAAGTTAAGGAAAGTACAAATAGCACCATTAAGCCAAAAAGAGGGAGGGGAATATTATTGGCAGACAAATTCATTGCAAAGTTGAAAGAATAACACTCCTACCGGAATGAGCGCTGTGTTATGAATTCACTTCAATGTGTATTACTTCAAAAACTAAAAACAACTTGTTCATTTACAGAGATAATGCAAAGAAAGGACATAAAGAACCTATGGCTCCATTAAGAGTGTAACAATCAAGTTACCTTCTGACTTGAGAATACTGGAAATTTATTAGTCTCCCTTCTAAAAAATGTTTTATCTGCTAGTAGCATCTGTTTAATCCTAGCTCAAGAAGGGTTGATGGTGATTGGCCCAAACGTGGCAATTTGCTATTTCTATGATTCTCCCACAAACCAAGGTTTCTGCTTCTGGTAGGCCTGTGCTACAGAAGAATAATATCTGGCAAAGCACGTGTTCTTTTGTCCCCTTTTAATGTCAGTCTTCCTTCATATCTAATCTGGATGCCTGCACTGAAGCCTAGCTTGACAAAATTCATCCTGACACACCTTAACAATCACCCTCTAGGGACAATGGAATCTCAAGACTAAGTTAGACTCCAAATTTTAATTTTCTTCTCTAACTTCAAAAGAAAATATGTTATGAAATTACAGAAGTAAGAATGTTTTCCTAGTGTGTGATATAAATGAAATAACAAGTTTATATATTTTCACTATTGAGTACACTTAGTTACACTGTTTTGTTCTTTGAACTTGACATTGGCTGCTGCCTTTCCCAAACCTGTTGGCTACCTCTCCATGTGGATTTCTTCCAATACTACCTTTGTGATAAAGCCTTATTTGGATTGTACCATTTAAACAATTACTTACCTCAAGTCCAGGTCTCACTGTGTAAACTACACTGGTCTATAACTCAACTGCTTCCTGGTTGCTAAATCCGTACACCATGATACTAGGAAACTCAGAACTCTTAATGATCTTGTGCTGTTTCTTTTTCTTTGTGGCACAGCAGTTATTAACTTCTATCATACTAGTTAATTAAATAGTAATACATCAATTAGTTAATGGATTGATTAAGTTTGTTATATGTTGTGTCTCCTTCCTCCTCTCTCAACTATAGTATGAGGCGCTGGAAGAATATAAATTCTATTTTGCCCACTGAGGATACTGCCTAGCATAATATTTAATAAATACTTGTTACATTAATTATTATCTATGAATTCACTCTACATTAGAAAATGTTTTCTATGATCAAAACTTCTTCCAAAACTTCATACATGGATATCTGCTTAGTTTTGTGATTCTGTTTCAGAAGTTTCACTGAAGACAGAATGTTTCAGTCTTGGAGGAAACTCATACACAACACCATCAACACATTCAGACTGAGCAGGTTATATTTAAGAATATATGCATAATAAACACACACACACTGAAAAAAGAGACCATGAATTTGAAGGACAGTGGACAGGCTTAAGAAAGGGGATTGGATGGAGGAAAAGGGAAGGGGAAATGTTGTAATTATTTTTTAATAACAAACAAAAGTAAAAGAAAACAAATCAGTTCTGGTGCTTCTATTGTGTCCTTGGGATGTATCCCTAGACCTAGCTCTCAAGAAGCACTTGTGTACATTTTTGGACTACAAACTCACCTCCAAAACTTATACAGGTTTATTGTATCTTTGGTAGTACCAGTGTTCTAACTATATCCTTACTACTATTAAATATTACCTTCGAATTATCATCTGGAGACATTGTGTGCCAATTTCAGCATCTTAAAAGCTTTAACTTGGTTTTTTTTTATTTTTGATGAAATTCTGAATATAATCACTGAACTGCAAGTAAAATAAAAACAGAGAAAAAAAACGGGTTCCTACATTCTACCCATCATATCTGACAGTATGAAACTAGAGAGAATGCGGTCAGAGGCAGATTATCCCAAGCCCAAGGAGTCATCGCTGAGACTAGACGAAATGGTCAGCTCAGTTTAAGTCATTGCACAGAGTTTACTCTTCACAAATGAAAGAGATTACTGATGTTTCAATTGGTCTTTAGCGCAAATGTGTCTTTTATATCAGGTTAAACTTCCTCCTCAACATGGTCCATTTCCCCTGAGAGCACAACAAAGCCGCACCTTGAGCAACTCAGAGGCTGGCTCGCCCTCTGAGGAAGCCCCTGCTTCCATGCCCTCACACCCATCTGCCTCCTATCCTGTCGGATCCATCTGACAGCAGTCCCTGCCCAGCAGCCGCAGGATCATCTGTGTTTGCGATATGATCTCTATGATCTTGAAAGAGGTTCAAATTAGTAACCAGGAAATGTAGTTCTGAAAATTTAATCATAAAACTTACATTCCTTTATTTCTCAGAAAAACATCTTGGGGAAATATGCCAATCTTGTACAGAGCAATCCCTTCCTTTTCTCTATATGAAGATACTAAATGAAATACCTATAATAACATCTTCACAAATCTAAACATCATAAGGAAAAAAAAACCTGAACCTTTAGTAGCATAATGGATACATTCCAGAAAATTATTACAATTTTGCCATATTTTGAGGACCATACTTAAGTTGACTACTAATATAGTTGACTTAAGACCCTCTCCAAAGATATTAAGGGTTAGGAATGTAAGACTCTGAGATTTCCTAGCTTCTCACGGATAACTGTAAAATCAACAAGACAGTAAGCCAAAGACCGAAAGCCAGTCTTCCACTGAAGAGTTCAGTCTCTGAATCTGCTCACTCCATCTTTCTTCTCCATAGCTTAACATATGTACAGCTGACAGCACCTGCTTCAAACTATCCCAGGAGCAGGTTCTCTCTGCTCTATTAGTTTAAGGAAATGCAAATTACCTCTAGCATTATACTCAGAAAAATACTTATGCTTGTTCATAGATAATTTTTAAGCAAATTACTGTATTTTTATGGCAGGAGGGAAAAAATGTGCTCAAAAGGTTTCTAATTAAGTTAGATATTTAGCGAATGATGTATTTAGTAGAGATGAATAAATTATGATTAATTGTCACTTATGCAGAGAGAAAAATGAATGTAAGACTTAGACAAGAGACTGTTTCCATAGAACATAAATAAGAGGGACAGGCCTTTTCCTGTCCCTAAGGCAAACACAGAGGGTAAGTGAGATGGAATGGGGGTGAGGACTCCCCCTGGCATTTGTGTTTTCTGCTCTAGAAGCCAAGTTCTTAGCAATGTTTTGCTTCTTCTGGTTGCATTACTAATTGTGCACTCCAACTTGGCCACCCTGGATGTCCAAGCACTAAAACATCGTTCTAACAATTAGAAGGAACTTTTGCCAAGGTCCCTACTCATTTCCTCTCTATGTATTTCCATCAGGGACACATGCCCTTCCTGGCCAAGATAGGGGGCCGTCTGTATGATCCCCAGTGTCACTTGCTTCAACCATTCTGGGTCTAAGTAGTCATGCTGCAATCATGTTACATCCTTTCTATATTATCTACAACTCTCAACACACACACACACACACACACAATCAATACACATTGATTATGATGAAAGCTTCAAGACTTTTTGGCTAGCTCACCTGGGTCTGGTCGAGAGCTAGGAAGAGAACTTCACCAAGTAAGGAGGAAACACTAGCCTAAAACTCTCCAGTCATCATGAGAGCCTGACCAAGAATGAAACCTCTTATGATATTAGCAAGTTTAAAAGGCACAGCAGGGCAAGGGATATAACTCAGTGTGTAGAGCACTAGCTTACATATATGAGGCCCTGGTTTGATGCCCAACACCAGGAAATAGCAAAGAAACAGAGCAGACCGAAACGTACACAAATCTGTTACATTGCTCCTTTTGATTGGGTTAACTCCCAGGTCGGGCTCAAGAGCACTGAAACCTTGGCTGGTGAACCAGGCCAGATGCTTCCTTGTCTGGACAAGACTGACTTCTCCCACAGGTCAGCTTCACAAGAAGAAACACACTGCAGCCAGCTGCCAGCTCTGTGTAGGGCCAGCTGCTCAACAAACCCTGCAGCAGTGGGAAATTTTAAGAAAGTCAGATCTAAATGAGGCTGGCTGAAAGAAAGCGTGGAACTGCGGTTGTGGTGGTAGAGCTGACTAAACAGAAGTCTTCCAAGTGTGCCCTTCAGGGTGCCGGGCTCCCCTGGTTCTGCAGCCACCTCCCCCACAGCACTACCAGAGTTTTAGAAATCAAAATTTGAGCACAGTCAATTTATTTTCTTGAAGTTAGTCCCAAAATAAAAGCTTGCCTTGATCAAGGGAGATAGTTCAGTAGGTAAAAGCATTTGTCAGGTAAATCTGGCAGCCTGAGTTCGGATCCTCGGAACACATAGCAAACAGGAAGCATGATTTAGAGAGACTTAGACAGGATAGCCAAGCAATGCTCTGGGCCAGTTAGCCTAGCTGTTATCAGCAGTGGAAAAGAATCCAGGCAAGGCAGGTAAGGCAAGAAGTGACACCCAAAGTTTGTCCTCTGACCTCCACATGCATGCCTGAGCACACATGTGCCCCTCCCAAGAATATGCACTCATGCACACACATCATACATCACACACAAATAGGTAAACAAATAAACCTTTGCCTTTGTGTAAGAAGGATTGGGGTCCTAACACATTACAAATCTGACTGCCACAGGATAAACACATCATTTACGATTAATAAAATGTATGGTTTAAACTTCAAACAATTTTTATAGCAGCCCAATTTATATATGTTGTTTGGAGATACTAAAAGTTAAGAGTAAGGGTCATTATCTTCACCATTCAATACAAAAATCCTAGATGCAAATGATATTTAATTTTAACTTTTAAATATCTTTTAAGATCAAGAGCAGTTAATGGGGATGAATATGATCAAGACATATTATATACATTTATGATAATGTCAAAATTAAACACATTGTTATATGTGGTAGTTACATGCTAATAATAAACTCAATAAAATTAAATTTTAAGTTTTTCAATTTCACTCACTAGTTACATTTCTCATGTTTGGTAACCACGTATGGCTAGGATCTCCACACTGGACAGCACAGGAAGATAGCATTTTGATCATCACAGAAACAAAAACCTTCTTAAGCATAATTAAAAGCTAATAATTAGCCTTCTTAAGCATAATTAAAGTATAATAATAAGTAGAATCAAATGACAGACTATCTTGCATGCTCTCTGAGATTTTTTTTATTGTATTATTATTACTATTATCATTAGTAGCAGTAGTAGTAGTAGTAGTAGTAGTATTTTGCTTATTCATTATACATCCTACTCACTTCCCCACTTGCGGTCACTCCCTCCCATAATCCTTCCCCCATCTCTCCTCTCCTTCTCCTCTAAGTGGGAGGGGGCTCCTTGGGTATCCTCTCAACCCTGGCACATCAAGTCTCTGAGAGGCTAGAGACTGAATCGCCAACCAGACAACATATACCTCCTGGACCTACATCCCTGCACATATGTAGCAGTTGTACAGCTTGGTCTTCTTGTGAGTCCCAAACAACTGGAAGAGGAGGCTATCCCAAAAGTTGTTGTGTATACATGGAATATGTTCTTCTGGCTGGGCTCATTTGTCTGGTCTCGGTGCAGAGGATACACTCTCTGAGATTTTTAGCCCTAGACCTTTGGTACCTGACTTTATCTTCTCAAGACAGATGACTGAATTGATTCAGGAGACCTCTTCTTGAGTTATGGCATCTTCTGCAGCAAAGAAGCCCATCTATAGCAGGACTCTTTCTATTAGTATGTAAGATGTGAGTTCTCTAAGGATGTTGGTACAGGCCAGGTGTAGCAGAAGTGTGGACCTTCATTATTTGGAGGTACTTTAGAGATTGTTGTTTTGTTGTTATTTCTTGAGACTAGTCTCATTGGGTAGCCCTGGCTGGTCTGGAACTCACTGTGTAGAACAGGCTGGTCTCAAATGCATAGAGAGCTGCCTATCTCTGCCCTTCGAGTGCTGGGATTAAAGGTGTGTGCCACCATATATGGCTCTATCATTCTTTATTCTAGTTTTATTTTCTGGGTCTTTACATGTGTTGCAAACTTGTCTCCCATTCTGCAAACATTTTAAACATTAATAATTAATTTTGAACATAAAAAAATAACAAGAACTCCAGTTCTTCTGCTGCAAGGGTGACGGTGAGACAGGATACCCAACCATATTAAGGACAAGAAACTTTCTGATCTTCCATTTTAGCATTTTTATCTGCCCACTTATTTTAATGAAGGCTGTCGTGTTGGTGAAGGAGTGAAACATAGAGCATTCTAAGAAAAGACTGCGATGATGAGACTGAGTCTTGGGAAAGACTCACTCTTTGAGCCAGTCTGTACTCCAACATTGGAAGCCAGTGATATTGCAGGCTCTATGGAGCTAAGAAAAATCTTCAAGTCTTATTTTAGCTTGAGTGATTTCTGCTTATTTAACACTATTTTAAGATACTAACGAGTCACAGCTCCTAAGAAAGGCATTGGGAATAGATGCCAGGGACACAGTCAAATGAGGTTAAGGAATTACAAAATAATGTTTTAGCAATTAACTAAATTGCCCCCTAAATCTGAGGTGGCTGCCAGAGCAAGATTGCAAGAAGAAAGGAAGAACACTAGGAGAGTCACAGAGTTACAACATCTGACCACTCACGTGTCACGTGTACCCGTGTTTCTCCTCCCACCATCGCTTAGAGGGACTAACCCTGTGGGTGTCACAGTGGCCCTAAGCACGAAACACAATGTTGAGCTCTTCCACTAAATTATCTGATGTACCTTTGCCACTCCAGGCCAGCATCGTTATCTGAAGTTACACTTCTGGAACACTGGATTTTACACAGCTCAGAAGACCTGCTCAGAAATGTCCTTGGCCCCTGATTTCTAAAGGAAAACACATCTGATGTTTGCAGTAGCAACTCTCAGCTGTCTGAAGCTGGGGGTTCAAGGGTAGAGGTTTGTTTAACTTAGTGGAAATAACATATGCATCCAATATAGAAACAAATAGCATCTCTGCTCCTTGATAAACATTTGGAATCTTGAAAAACTTTATTGCCATCTCTGAGTTCCAACTTCTCTGTAATATATAAAAGAGGAAAATCTTCCTTTAATGCACTAACATTTTTTTGTGTATACTTTCCCTGGTTTTTTGAGTGCTTCATACATATAGACAATGTATTTTGGTCATAATCTTCTTTCCTCCCCCCATAAACTCTTGGATTTCTCTGACACATTCTTTCCAACTCCTCCTCCTCTTCCTCCTCCTCCTCCTCTTCCTCTTCTTTCTTCTTTTTGAAGATACATTTATTCTACTTTGTGCTGCCCATATATTCATAAGTGTGGAGTCACCCACTGTACTGTAGCACGGTCAGTCCACGAGGGGTCACACCCTTTAAAGAACTGGCTCCCTTTCCTAGCAGCCAAACTGTCAGTAAGCCGTGTGCAGCCGTGTGCAGTCGTGTGCAGCTGGGACTGAGGACTCGTTCCATGCTGGAACATTGATCAGCTTGACCTTACACACATCTTGTGCAGGCAGCCACAGTCCCTATGAGTTCATGAGTGTGCAGAAGTCCTGTCATGTCCAGAAGGCCCTGCTTTGTCTCTCTTCTCCCTGACCTCTGGCTCCAACAATCTCTCTGCCACCTCTTCCACAGAGCTCCCTGAGCCTTAGGAGTAGGGAAGCTCAAAGCACTAAGTCTGTATCCAAAACTTTGTCAATTACAAATTCTATTTATCCAGAACTTCCTGTACACACAGTTATTTCAGGTGAGTCAGATAGTCCAAATTGATGAGGGACTTTTAATATAAAACACAATTAATACATGTGAAAGTGATGGTTAGAAAAATCAACACTTTACAGTCAGTAAATAATCAAAATTATTGTAGACAGCAATTCTCAAGGACCAAAACCCTGAAGTCAACTGGGAACTAACCAAGAGCAGACAAAGGCAGCCCAGTTTGCATTACTAGAAATGAGGTAACTGGGCATGGCAGCCTCAGGATGCAATTCAGTATGAAGCAGGGGGTCTGCTTTTGTGAAATCTTGAACCACTGTTGCAGACGGAAATAGGGCACCACCGTGCTACTGAATTCAGAGTTGAGTTCAACACAACCAGGAGTTCAGTGTCTTTAGTAGGAAGCCACAGGACCAGCTCTCATTTGTGCTCCCGTTTGGTGTGCTTGTAACAGTGGTCCTCCTGCAATTTGGCGTGCTTGCAACAGTGGTTCCCCTGCAGAAGCCCAAGTGACATAGGCCTGGGGAATAGCAAGCCCATTGATCTTGTCAAACAAAAAGGCACATATTGGAATATCCTTGCCCAGAAACAGTTTGACGCTGAACACAGTGTAGTCCTGAAACAAATAAAACAAAACTGCTGCTTCCTAAATCATTTCTTGCTGAAGAACCAATAGCTTTGGTTCTCATATCTTTGACAAGGATATCCCACTGCTCTCCACAGAGTTCTCATATCTTTGACAAGGAGGTTCTGATATTTCCATTTTCTCCGTTCTAAAAAGACTGACTTGATAATACTGTTTGCAAATGTGCGTCTCGAACCTTCATTGTGACTAATTTTCTTGGTAAACCATGATTTCTAACCACTTCTATGTGTGTGTATTAAACACTCCCAAGTCTTAACTCTGGAGACATGGATGCGTCCCTTTAACAGAAAAGCCAATACAGTGAGGCTCTCCTGGTACACCGAGGACTCTGGGTTTCATATTGTCACATGAGGACCTTTGCAAAGTCTAGAGCACATAGAACTATGGCTGCGACACAAGATTTTATTGAGCATATGCAATAATAAAGGCACTTTGAAAGACGTTTTAAAGAGTCTGCTTAATTAAATGAACCTGCCTGCCTCACACCGGCACATGCTTCGTGTCACCATGGATGCAATGCTACTGCCGTCCCTTCTGCTCCTGTTTCTTTTGTAGCAATTTAGGAGTACTGATATGAATGGAATGGAAATTCAACTGTTAGGGAGAATTATATTTCAGCAGCTCAAGGAACATAATTCATAAGCTAAGTTTTTGTTACACTTTTAATTGCAGCCAAATTGCACAAGTTAGAAAAACCCCTCATCTGTCACTCTTTCCTCTAGGAAGTTAACTTCTCCTTCCGCCCCTCCTCTCGCACAAATACGTGCTTTACCATTGTTATTCTTCAACCAGAATGCTGATGAAACTCAAAAAAAAAACAAAAAAAAAAACCATCAGCTCTTTTCAGAAGCCCATACTCATCAAGAAAGCATCGTCCAACCCACCCAAACACCTCAGACTCTAACCAAGAAGAGGGAGAGGGGAAAAAAAGCACAAAATTCTAAAAATTAAACTGGTGCTAGACTTAAAATCTTACATTCAACCCCTGCTTTTAGCATAGCTCTCTTAATATAGCCAAGGGGATGTTTGTTCATTGATTTATTTTAAATTTGTGTAAAATTTTTAATGAGGGGGGATTTTTTTTTCAATCAGAAATGATAAAAATCTCTCAGATGGTAAAATAGGTAGCCTTAAGAGGTTTTAGCTCAATCCATACATATACATAAAATAAAGCTGGCTGGTTAATCTTGTTCCATTACATTTAGAAGAACGGCATTTGAAAATACAGCACAGCAGTGATTCTGAACCACGCCGTCTCTAATTAAGTGCAGACTAGGAAAAATTATTCTTAGTTTAGTCTGTGGAACGAGGGGGGGGCGTGGAAATTTCTCTCTTTGCAATTCAAAATTGTTTTAAAGATAGAATATTTCTTTCCCAATGTCTTCATTAAACAGAGCTGTTAAGAATTGTCTCCCAACCATCCCCAAAGAGTACAAAGCTTAACCAGTATTCACCCCATATGCTCAGCTTTGAAGTGTGAAGCTGTGACCATCCCTAGTCTCTTACACCACCATCAAAGCCATCTCATTACGCCAGTGCTGAGAGTTAAAGCACGGGGCCATACCCGCTCCAACACAAACACTGCATTAACAAAGCAACCGCAATGTTCCTCCCCCACATGGCTAGGACTTGGAGAAATGCTTACCATATGTACACATGCATGAGATACAAAAATTGACTGTGCTGGAACATCATTGAGAAGTACATTAAACATGCTGACTGGAACTGGATGTTACTCTAAGAGGCTGGGAAAAAATAAATGCAGCTGATTTTATGATGAAAGAGCAGAAACATTGGGCTAAATAATAAAGTCAAGTGCATGGTGACTGACACATCCAGGTGCCTTGTGTCTTTTTGAGGTCAAAGAGGATAATGTGAGGTTAGGAACAACATTCCATTACCTGTCACTGGAGGCTACTGTATACTCTGCCATGGTTCATTTCAGAAGAGCAAGTAAGCTTACACACAGTGATGTAAAGGGAACAGAATCTATAAATCTCAGTGTACAGGTCCTCCTGAGGAAAGGAGATTTCCTTTGTATCTCTGGGCTCTCCATTTATGATTGACGTGTAAATAAATGATAAAATGCAAGGAAACGGCAATGTGTCATCAGTTACAAAATCAGGTCTCAATAGTCACCTGGTTCTTAAGTAAAAACATCTGCTAGGTTTGAGTGTTTTTAAAATCTTTAGACCAAACAATTTTATTTCTAGGTTTTTTTTTGTTTTTTTTTTTAAGAAAAACCCTTGCTTTGTACACAAAAGCCAATTAAAGAATCATCACTGTACATTAGGTATTAATAGAAAAGGGCAACAAAATGAATGTTCACAGAGAACATGCAGTCTGATTGCTATACAACAGGTAAAGTGGTAAAAGGGATGGGTATGTGAACACATAATACTGGTGGATAGACGTAGTTCCGTGACATTTTCCTAGGTAAAACTTTTCGTGTGGGTACTTCCTGTGTAAACACGGACAGACGATGTACTAGGTTTACACTACACAGTGTGCTCTCCGTAGCCGATGTACTAGGTTTACACTACACAGTGTGCTCTCCGTAGCCGTAAGCTCTGCTCCCACAGTGTCAGCCAACCTTGGGTTAAAACAACATTTTAAAAACTGCACCCATACTGAGCACGTGCAGACCCCTTGTTGTTTTTCCTACACAAAATGGTTTTAACAGTCATTTATAGGCTCTTAGGTATTAAAAGTAACCTAAAAATGATTTAAGGTGTAACTGGGGTTGTGGTTTGAAGTGAATGCCATGCACAGGGGGATCATGCATACACAAACTACTGTCTGCCAGGGTCCTGAAACAAATCTCTAAGGGACAGCAAGTGGACACTGTGCATAGATTGTAAGCACAGGGAATCCGTCGGGACCTGAGCGGAATACAGCATACCGTAAGCCGCAGGGAATCCTGGGCATGACGGAATACAGCATACCGTAAGCTGCCAGATGACTTTGGTGACCAAGAATAATAGTGGTTGAAGATGAAGTTTAACCTTTAACCTATAATAGTTCGATTTTTGAAAATGAATTAAGAGAAAAAAATCCAAGGCAAGTCCTAATGAATGTCTGTGGGCATCCTTTGTCTTGCTGTTACCTAGCAGGAAACCGCCAGTAACGTCCTGTTTCTAGGTGTAATTTCTAGTATAGAATGAAAAGAGTAAATCTGTCTTCTGCCTTAATTATAAACAGAAGAATCCACCAGTAATGTTTTGTTTCCAGATGTAGTTTCTAGGATAGAATGAAAAGAGTAAATCTATCTACTGCCTTAATTATAAACAGAAAAATGGTATACCCCCAAACTCCTAATATCAGTACACCTTTTGGAGACATAGACATGAGTACAAATCCAAGTGCATGGTATATGATGTCAGGGTACATTGGATACTACATACACATACATGATACAAACATATATACATACATACATAAACATACACACACACACATATACATATATATATATATATATATACATATATATATATATACATATACATACACACACACACACATATATATATATACATACATGAATGCATTGCACAATACATACTTACATACCCCTACTACATGATATGCTATGTATACACTATGTAAAATAAAGTATCTGATATTTCAAAGAACTTATTATTAATTTTTAAGGCACATGCTAGTGTATTTACACCTTTGTGCAGAAGTGTTGTTTTTCTGAATAACGATACCTTCCTGGGTGACTTCGTTTCCCCTGTAGCTCTCTGGTTGTCTTGTGTACACGGTTCGTGGCCCCAGAAGACAATGTTCTTCTACCCCTCCTCTAGATGATACTAGAACTTATGGTGTGAAAGGGGAACAAATCAGGCACTCTCATAATCTTCAGATGTTCACACAATCCATTAATCTTTACAGCATCTCTCTAAGACAGATTCTAAATATCTGCAAAGGAAGAGAAGTTGTCTGCTATAGACTTTGAACTTTGGGGACTGAAAACACTTCAGATCTGCTCAAAAGACCTGCTAACAACTTTTCATGAGATCCCAAAGGGGCCTTATTTTGAAACTTGATACAAAAATCAGTGAAGAGGAATCTGCTGTCATTACAATGGAAAGGGGTAACCTGAACCCAGCTACTCAGCAGTCCCCTTACAGCACATAGAGAACCTATACAAAGAATAATGTACAGCAAAAAGACTGCACACAACAATCTACCATCCTTATTTCTCACAGACATCTTTAAAGATGAATCTATTCTTCTGTTTCATAGAAAAAAAACACTGAGAAGCCTGAAAAAGACACTAAATGCACTTCTTAAAGTTATCTGCTGAAGAAGGGATTTGAACTCATGCTTTTCAGTCCTTGAATTCTTATTTTGGCCTCTTCACTATTTGACTTCCCTGCCTAGCTACTTACTCAACATGATGCTAATGGTCACAAACTCACACAGAGATGCACATGCAAATAAAATGCTGGGTGATGTGGTGGGGTTAAGCCTGCCAATTCCAAATACTCCTCACCCAGATAAGAACCTCATGTTCTTTGTGGGGGCAAATGGAAAAGCTGAAGATACCCACAAAAAATAGTTCATACGAAACATGGCAAACTCTTGAGGACTGCCAAGAATCATTGGCTCGGAGCTTGTGTAGATCATTTGTTATTATTGCATTCATCCTAAGTCAGATCCACCGCAATTGCCCCAAAATAACCATCGTCACTTTTTTTCCGACATAGCTTCCCAGCAAACTATAAGCAAACACAAGTATTAGAGAAATATATGGAAGTTTACGAGCAGCCCTTGGTGGCAGGATTATGCCTGACTCTCATGCTAACCGAAATCAAATATCTCCCTCCTTTCTGACCCAAGTTGCAGGAGTTCTGTTGGCCCTGCTGCTGTGAGAGACCACAATCCAGTCAGTTAAGCTCCAATCCTTGCCCTCTGTCACCCTAACTCTGCCTTTCTTTCTTGGATTTCACAGCACCTTGGTCCTAGTCCTCCAGATTGTTACCAAACAAGAATGTTATTGTTTAAATGAGGATATCTCCAATATACTGTAGTATTTGAACCCTTGGTCTCTGCTGTATGGTTAAGTTTAGGTACCATTCTCCCACCATGATGGACTCTCTTCCCTCTAGATTTGGAAACCAAATAAACTCTCCCTTAAGTTGTCTTTGGTCATGGCATGTTATCACAGCAACAGAAAAGTAACTAATACATCAACACAGCAGCCAATAGTTAAGCATCTTTAATGAGGCCCACCCCTAACAGCAGCCAATAGTTAAAGGTCTTTAATTAGACCCACCCCTAACAGCAACCAAGAGCCCTTTATCTCTCCATCATGTCTGTGCTCCCTCAAATGCCAGACAAATGGTTTTCATGAGCTGTTGGTGTGTTCTGCTCCCAAGCCATTCCAGTTCATTGGCCATACAAATCCTTCAGTAGCTTCAAACATGACTGTGCTTCCTTACCATTGCACTCCCACACTTAGGTCTGAGCTTTTCTCACAGCCCCTCCTCTCTTCAAGTCATTCAGGAATAGATGAACACTGAATCCAGTATCACTAATGTTCTCATAAAAGGAGAGGAAGAATTTGAGCATAGACAATATTTAGGAAGAGTGCCATGAGAACATGAAATGGGATGTGGGAGCCAAGATAAAAAACACATTCTCTTCTCCAACTTCAGCCTCCAGATCTGAGAGTATATTTCTGCTGTTTAAGTCACCTGATCTAAGCACTTTGTTACCACAACCATATTAACTTAGTACAGTAGCCTCCCTCCTCTCCCACCTTCACTGCCTGGTGCAGTTTGGAAGAGAAATTGGGCGTGCATAAGCCTGTCCCCTGCTCTCTCCTCCTTCTTAGGAGATAGCTGTTCGGCCCACCATCCTTGCCAAAATACTATGCAGTAGAAAGCGCTCTCTCTCTCTCTTTCTCTCTCTCTCTCTCTCTCTCTCTCTCTCTCTCTCTCTCTCTCTCTCTCTCTCTCTCTCTGTCTCTCTCTCTCTCTCTCTCTCTCTCTCTCTCTCTCTCTCTCTCTCTGTCTCTCTCTCTCTCTCTGCATGCGTGTGTGCATGCGTGCATGTGTGTATGTGTGTACATGTCTAATGTCTGGTTGGGTAAGCCAAGCCATCAGCATTAGTCTCATCTGTAGTAAAGTTAGTATTTCTACTTTGTCTCTGCTTTTTTCCATAGGGAACAGGTCCAAAATGTATTGCTCTCCTTTCAAAACCAGCATCCATCTTATTTTCTTGGAAGCAGGAAGGAGATACCTCCCGTCTCTGTTCTTTTTCTGATTCTGTTGCTATAAATCATGTAGCCTACCTTCCAAAGGCCTCTGTTGTCAGAGATTTAAATATGAACAGTACCTGTCACTTCCTACTTCTCATTATGATAACCTGCAGGCACATCAAATTAGCAGCTAACTCAGATAGTTACACACTGACTCTGGAGGCACAGCAAGCACAATTAGCATCCTGAGATATCTTACTACATATTCCTGATTAGTTAAAATTGGAGAATGAGTTATTCAATGTACATAATTTTAATGATCACATAATAATGATTACTAGTTCAATGATGTTATATAATTATTATAATATACTGTTAGGCCCATGTATTATAATCATTGCTACATTCTAAGTCTTTCCAGAAGCACAATTGTCTCTACTGATAAGAACCAGGGGGTCAAGTACATGTGTACATAGGTGTATACAAAGACTTGGGTTTATGGGATTAATCTTATGGATCCACCAGCATTGCTAGCATTACACCACACTGGAAATCCCTATAAATCCTAGGAAGGATAGATCAAAAGGAAAAGAAATTTATTAAAAGCACTTCTAGTGTCAGGAGATTTGTACTTTAAAATTGAGTGTGATATCCATTCACCACTGGAAATTCATTATTAGGTCAACATTCTTCAAAACTGTTAGTAACCACAGAAGATATCAATCTCTGAGTTTGCAGATGTCTACTGAAGGCCAGAAATATACAATCACTAAAGCACTCCAGTCCTTACGGTTCTCTTTGCTAATAAAGGATATTTAATGTATGTTACAATGACCTATGGCTTAATGTTCAATAGTACAAGAGACATTATAACCAGAAAATGTGATTGTCACTGGAGGGTAACATCCGAAATCTTAACTACAAGTCTTATATGTTATTTCTATATTAGGAAAGAATTACAAGGAAGTGTACAAGAAGGCAAAAAGATGCCCTCCATCCCACCTGTTCATGCCAATTAGTTGGCTCTTCTTGGACATTTGTTCTCATCAATATTTTAATGAAATCTGTTTAGTTAACATCAGAGATGAAACAGGGAAAGATGAAAAACCATTCCAAAGGTATATTCTTAAACTAGCCACAACTGCACAAAACTAGGACCTGATCCTAGTGAAATGAACCTCAGAACTGTCCACCTTGGGGACAAGACCATTTCTATCAGCTCTGGCACTCCAACTGGCCAAAGGTTGCCCAGTGGCATGATAATTTGCTGCAACATTAGTTTGTAGCAGAATCCAAATAAGAGATAAAAGAGCAGTTACTTCGGGTGTAGTTGAGTTTGTCCATAATTGGTGGCCAAAGAAGACTAGGTTTCTTCACTCCATGTCTCTCAGTTGACTTCTTTTTTCCTTGTTAGTTTCTCTGGATTACAATAGTAAGTGTGGCCCCCCTACATGTATTACGTCTATGGTGATATGCATTTGTGATCAACCTTTCATAGTTAAAAATATAGTAAGCCATTGGAAATCAGTCTTCATAGCTTTAGTATTTTCACAATGCTCAATTCCTCATTTTCTCCAGCTTTTTCTGTGATGACAGTGTCATGTCCTTCTCAAGGTAAAGGCTGTGCTCTAAATGTGTTGAGCTGTGTCTATTAAATCAATGACCATTTTTTACACTGTGGCAATAAAGACAATGTCAACGGTGACAAAAGCTATATGAGAACCCAGCACCTAAACTGACTAATTTCAACCAAATCCAATGCTTTTTTTTTTTTTGAGACAATCTCCATAGCAACTGGAAAATAAGAGTAGAAATCTTAAAGTGCAAAGTTGCTCCTGATTTGCCAGATATGCCCACGTTTTGACAGTTTATAATGAGGTGATCTATGAGTCTCAAGACTATCCATACAAGTGTTGATGCCCTGGAAATTTGTCATCACACATGTCCCTCCATGATAGCCTCCAAATATCATGAGGCTGATTGTTTTAATACAACTCATTAATGTTTTGTAGATTTAAAGAACACATACACACACACACACCACACACACACACACACACACATACCACACACAAGTAAAAGTGAACAGTGCTTCTTGCATGTAACTTGCCAAGGACCAGCCTCAGTTTGGAAGGGATTCCAGAGGAAGGGGTATTTGGGAGAGGTGAAAGAATGACTTGAAACCAATTGTGGGTACAAGCTGACAGCTCTGTTTTCTGCTCAAGATGTGTCTCCAGATAGACATCTAGATAGCTCAGCTCTTGTAGACAAAGCCCAGTCTTTCATTTACATATCAGATCAATCATTATCTCAGGTTCCCTTTTGATTATCCCACAAACAGGATTTTATGACCTTAGCCCCTTGATTTTTAGAAACATCAAGTGCATTGTTTCTTTTACATAGCAAATGAACTCAGAGATCTACCTGCCTTTGTAAGCACAAACAATAAATTTAGCTGGGTGAGATCCTGTCCTGAGATTACCATTTGCAGCATGCCTGAACCTTTACTTGCTCTGTCCAGGCTGACCTTGAACTCAGGAATCTGCCTGCCTTTATATTTTTCTGACAAGCTAGATGATTAGTGCAGCTGCCTTTGTTCTTTTAGGTCCATTAAGACCCTCACACAATTTATATTACATCCTTATATTTTGCATAGTTGAGAAATTTGTACATTCTTGAACTCATGTTTTCAGAGTTCTTTCCCACAGTCTTCAGGGCTGTCCTGAAGGTCACAGCTTTTACCATTTTGCTGAGGAACATTAAACACACTGCTTCTAATTATCATGTGATCATCAACCTTGACAGGGACAGATTTCCCAAAGGATGAACATGAAGTAAAAATATGTACATTATTATGTAGACAAGCCTTACACCTAGCAGGCAACAACACTCATGGAGGCCCATGCACTGCTGTCTCTGCTCCAGGGGAGGAAACTGTGTCACATTGTCTCTTCCACAGCCACACAGCCAGTAACTTCCTTCACTCCCACTGTTTTCTGTCTCAATCATAACCTGTCACAGTTTAAGTATTATTTTATTTAATCAATGACATGAAACAAAGGCCAGTGTCCACAACACTTACAGATACACAGCCATACTCCACACTATTAAAAGTTGAACTTTTCTGAACCTGAAGAGGAGATAAGCCAGATTTTATTGATAACTCATTAATTTCCTAAGTGTCTTTTACCCTTACAACCCCTCCCTTCTATGTCCATGTGATATTCCTCATAAAGTTTATGGTGTGCAGGAAACAGAGACATATAACAGGAACATCCACTCCTGTGTGTGCAGACTGTGAGCAGATGAGCTGTGGAAAACATACAGGCCGCACAGTGGTCCACGTGATCACATGGAGAAGCTATACATAGTTTACAGAAGCCTAGGGAATTCAGGCTAAATAATAGCAGTATTGAGTGGAAAGATGTTTTATAGGAGAGTATGGCTATAAATTTAACTCTTAATCAAAATTAGGTAGATTCAGGGAATGATCCAAGATGATTAAAAATCACCAAGAATTAGAGAAGATTTGAGGTAAAGATGGTAGTGTGAGTTCATGTGTTTACTTTCACTTTTACCGGAAATACCAAAAAGATGTTAAAGAAAACTGGTTTAAGTTGCCTCGACTCTGATAGACCTGGAGGAGGAAACAAGGGAACCAGAAGCTGGAGGGCAGACAAATGAGGAATAGGTGCTTTAGCTGAGTCTGGGTGGCAGACGATCTGAAATAAAACAACCCAACTCATACCATATACACCCTAAATTGTCAGAAGTAGCACTGTCATTTGGGGAGGAAAGGTCAAGAAGCTCAAATCAGGAAGTCATGTGGCAGCAAAGAATGGAGTGAAAAATGCTATATATTCATCTTCTGTAGTGAAAAAATCATAAATAATGCCTAAAACTGAAAAACCAACAGGTAACAATATAACTGTATCGGTTACTTTTCTCCTGATATGATAAAATAGAGTCACCAAAAGCAACTTAGGAGAGACGTTTATTCTGGCCTATGGTTCCAGGAATATAAGAGCCCATGACAGCAGCAATGCTCAGCAATACATGGTAGACAGGAGGACAGGAGTAGGAAGCTGAGAGATCACATCCTCAGCCACAAACATGAGTAGAGAGCCAGAGCTGGAGTCAGAGCGATGCTATGAACATACAAAGCTCACCTCCAGTGACCCACTTCCTTCAATGAGGCTGAACCTCCCCTAACGAGGCCACCAACAGGGGACTAAGTGTTCAAACGCCTGAACCTGTGGGGAACATTTCTCATTTAAACTACCAAATAAGCATGATGTTTACGTAGCTGGAATTAAGCCTTCAGTAATAAAAACTATAAGAGCTGAAAGTACCCATCTTTAAGAGAAGGAAACTAAGATAATGGTATGGTGGAGGCCATGGGTAAGGTGATACTAATTCACTAATTCTAAAGTGAATTTTGAAATAAACTCTATAGAACATTTGACTTTTAGCAAATGACATTATTTGATACAAAGAAAACGCAGGAGAGAAGGAAAAAGGAATGACAGAAAGGAGAAAAAGGAAATGTGATACACTAGCAATTCAGAGAGGGGGGGAGAAGAAGAAGGAGGAGGAGGAGGAGAGGAGAAGAAGAAGAGGAGGAGGAGGAGGAGGAGGAGGAGGAGGAGGAGGAGGAGGAGGAGGAGGAGGAGGAGAAGGGATGGCCTAATAAATTAAAAGACTGAAATAAATCTGTAAGCTTTAAATAAAGCTGGGAATACATGCCTCTTGAACTCTATATTCTAAGTCCAACAGCCAAATGATAGCTCTATCTATGCTCTGCTGTCCTTATATATTCTACATAATCCTCTATGCTCTGTCATTTTATATTCTCTGTCACCTTCTGCTCTCTTTCACCCTCTGCTCTCTGCTTATCTCTTGGCTTTCCATCACCCTCCATTATCTCTGTTCCCTATCATGCAGGAAAGATAATCTTTCTGAATTCGAAGCCAACCATACTGCTTCCAACAATTTCTATTACTTTTAACGTAAGATTTGTACTCTAAATCCCAACGAAAGATTCATTATGTCACCTCTAATGTCTTGAGTCTCATTTCTTGAGTCTCCTGGGAATGCTTTGCCCATGCTAGCCCATCACTAAGTTCTAGTCAACCACAATGAAGTCCTTGGCACATCCTTGTGTTTAGGCTGCCCTCACATCTGTACTGCTTTCCCTTTTATTCTAGAAATTCTCACACTAAAATCACATGCATGCACAAAAAACTTAACAAGTAATGTAGGCAGCATTTATAAACATCATAAACGCAAATTGCAGACCTACTTTAAGAACCTCTTTTTTAAGATAATAAGTAAGCTTAGAGTTAGGAAATTTTGCATATAATGCACTCATGATTTACACATATCAAAGTCAACTATTTTTATGTTGCCAAAAATCCTACATTGCTCTTCATCCCGAGGAAAGTTAAATAAATTATCTGAAAGTTAGTTTTCCTGGAAGGGGTGACTCTATGAAAAACATCCCTTTACTGTTCTGAAAATACTGGGATCCTAGAATGTGGATATTTCTGCCTCATAAGGATGCCTGAACATGCTGCTACAAAAAAAGTCTTTAAAAATTTTTGGATGATATTAGCTGAACAGCTGTGTAGAAAGGGGGAATGTAAAAATAAAAACTGCATGTTGGAGCATCAAAATAGTAACCATGTACACTATATGACTGTTTTTAATCAGATGAAGATTGAAGCTATTACATTTCAAATCAAATGTTATAAATTAGTTCAAGAATGCAGCTGAGCTCTCATTTAATTAGAAATGTCCATGTTTAAATCATGAGGTACAGTAGCTGCCAGTGGAGCAAAAGGGCAAGGGATGGGAGAGAGCCTGCACTCCTACCCTATGTCCTAACTGTCTTCTACACAGCAGGAACATCTGGGGTGGATGAGTCTTGATGTCAGGAAGAACTCCATGTACTAGCTAATTTCAGAGTTAATGCAATTATCCAGAATTGTTTTAAAGACAATTAACATCATTATTATAGTTTGGACAAATGTCCAGTTCTGGAAAATATTATAGTTTGGACAGGTTTGGAAACTCTTTATGCTGAAGGTAAGTCTTTCTTGGACCATAGTAAAGCAAATTTGGGACCTAGATTTCCTTAGGAAATGACCCCTTAGCTGTCAGGTCACATTAAGTCTCATTTCCTATGTCTGGTGCTTAGCGTAGCTCAGCTAAAGTCCAAATCTACACTCCAATGTTAGACAATTCACTATTTTTAAAAATAGGGCAACATAGAAGGGCTTTTGAGGTCATATGGGGAAGAATGCAATTATCCTAAGAAGGGCTTTCTCCCAAAGGTTATGAGCCTTTGCTTTATAATTACCCACAAAGTAGCTAGACAGTCCAGGCAAAAGTTCTTTTTCTCCAAATTTGCCCCATTCAAAAACATCTCAAGTGATGTAACCTAAATTTTCCAAATAAAACTTACTCCTGAGGTTGATCCCATGCATGTGACAGATCGCCTCTACAGAAAGTCTTAGACTTAAGCATAAGGAAAAAAAGAAAAGAAAAAAGAAAAATTCAGAGCAACAAGGGATATGAGTTAACCTCGGAGTGGTTCTCACCCTTGTCGTCGTTACTTCTCCTGTTGAAAATAAAACATAAATGGGAAAAACAAGCTATCGTTCTGCCTGGGAGAATCCATGGGTTCACACAAACCATCTGGTGTTTCTTCTCTGTCAACTGGATCAAAACTATTAGTGAAAACTTTCTACATGCCATGGACACAAATTGGAAGCGTGAGTCCTAAAGCCACTGATGCCAATGTGAAATCCACACCTATTGTTAGCACAGCCTGAAGCTGGGCTTTGACCTGCCCATCTGTGGTTAGCCGGTCACAGACCATTTGCATTTGTAAAAACTCTGTGCCCTGAACTTTTCTTACTTCTGGCCAAGCTTCATTTTCATCCAGCCCAAGCCAGAGAGGGGGTAAGTGGGGACTAGGTTCACTGCTCCCTGGCAAGGGTGAATTCCCTCTCAAAAAAACCCCTACTCAGGGAGCCAGAGAAGAGCTGCCCAGAAATGTGCAACTGTAAACGTTCATTTTGTTTTCTCTTATAATCTGAACAGAAAATTATTTTCTTATCCAAAATAATTTAGGAAGAAAATATTCAACATTTCCTCTCAGCCCACCTGCCCACAACCAGGCAAGTCTGCAGTTCTTCAAGTCTTTTTCTGCCTGAAGTGGAGGAGTTGGACAATATTTATTGGTCTTAAATAGTTTAGTTTTTATTTTTACAGTTGGTTACTTCAATTTTTTTCAATATTCTCCTATTAATCTGATACATTACTAATTATTTTAAAATTGATTTATAAGTAATTATACTCAAATGTTTCAAAATCGATGAGTTTTGAAAGCTCAGATACTTACCCTTTAGCTTTGTATTTATTTAGTAATTAGATTTTTTTTTTTTTTACTGAAGCTTTATGTGTAAGTACCAGTTCCAGACACCTAAGCACGTTGTGGCGTTTCTCCACTGACAGAGTAGTAGAATAATTTTTAGCAACTAAAACAAAAGCTGAGCTCTCATCTTTAGCCCATGCCTGTTCCTTGTCACATCTCAAGGCCTCAGTCTCCATGTAAACATTCCTTCTCAAAGAAGATAATCTGCCAACTGGAAACAAGTTGACTTGAAGATATTTTCAGTTCCTTACCAAAATTTTAAAGATAATATTAGTTTTAATTTACACAGGCATGATTCCTCAAAATCAAGATATCCTATCAACCCTCACAATGTCCCCTATAGAACATGGTGCCCGTGTAATTACAACCTGTGACCCAATTACTGCTGCCAATAGATACATGGCTATAGGGTCGTCTAGTGGGACATGGGCAGTAGTCAACCTCCTAGGAAAAATGATTCTCCCTCTCCCAGAAGGCATAGCTACCCATGGTCCTCAGTTAGGGATGGAGCCTTGGGCACCAGTCATTGCTCTGAGCTGCAATTTTTAACTATACTGATCTTGTGCTGGTATCCACAGTTGCTGTAGGTTTATGTGTGTAACTGACATGATAGCCTCAGTGTCTGGTATGGATTATCTCCTTACAGGCCACTTGTCATGGAGACTCCAGAGAACCTAGAACAATTCAAACTCTTATCATTGTTCTTGGTTTCCCGTCATATTTGTATTATTAAGAGCTTACTGCTGAAAAAATCATGCATTTTAGTTACAGGACATAAAGAAATCAATCTTGAACCAACCAGAAAAAAAAAAAAAATCTCTTCCTACTGGCTAGCTTTCATGGCACTGGAAGGTGCTATTCAGGGTGCTGAAGGGAGAAAATTATCAAAAGATTTACCCAGATGGGAGCCTCATGACCTACAATTATGAATCATCTTCCAAGATATGCATATAGGTGCAATAGGGGTATAAATGGTACAGGAGTAACCAACCACTTTCTAATTAGATTCAAGGCCCACTTCACAGGGGAAACCTATCCATAGTACTGTAAATCTAACCCAAAAAGCCATAGTTGGGGAGTACATAGGCCCCAGAAGGGAACCAACTACTTTTTTATCTTGCTAAGTAGTCATAATATCAAATAAAATATCAATTATCTGAATACTTATCTCTATACCTGCAAATTAGTTCAGCTCCCAGACTTCATCAGAGAAGGTTTTTACACAGTAGACAGTGGCCAACCGTACAGAGAAGTGTCTGTGAAGTGCTTAGCCATAGGACAAGTGTGTCACAGCTGCCCCTTCTGCCTCCAAGGCTCAACGACCATGGAAGAAGAAGGGATGGAAGTATCATAAAAACCAAAGGTCAGAAAGGATTGAACTGAACACGACAGGACCACTACACCCATGACCTCACAGCAGCTGTGCTTGCTGTATCAGACCTACACAGGTCAAACCAGACAACAGCCCAGCGTTGAAGGGGTGGGGCTCATGAGATTCTGCCCCTCTCTGAGGAGCTATGGATAGTTGAAGATTCAATTCTCTTTCAGGTTGTGGACCCTTGTAGGTTGGCCACGCCCCAGTGGGTGGTCTCACATATGTGAGGATATGGGAAGCATTAAGTGGACTTGGTGGGTTTAAAGTTAAAGAAGGGGACTCTAAGTTGGAACTGGGTGGGGAGGTAAAAAGGAGATCTGAAAGTTTAGAGGAGGTAAGGGAGTAAATATGATCAAATTACATCGTTATACACGTGTGGATTACACAAAGAATTAGTAAAAACATTTTTTTTTATTTTAAAAAAGGAGAAAATGTCACAAAGATGCAATGGTTTCTCCCCTATGGCGAAACTTTAATACTTAATTCTTCCCATATAGTTAAATTTAACTTGATAGAAAAATTCTAGATTGTGGCTTTTGAAAGTGACACGAAGCTTAATATTCATACGCAGGGATGCCCACTTCTTACAGCGTGTGAAGGTATGGATGGTCAGACATCTCAGTTCAGATGTAAGCACTGGATGTTTATGCGATCTTAGGAACTTACTACTGAACCCACTGAAGCTCTCTCAGTCTTAAGTGAAGCCTTTTATTCAATGGTCCAATTGTACAACTCTAAGCTGACAATTATATTATATTACCGTAATCTCATTATTTGGGAGGCTAAGGCAGGAGGATCCTGAGTTCAAGGCCAACCTAGCCTACATAGTATAATCTTGTCTCAAAAATTCAAAATAAACAGCAGCAAAATTGTGTTGCTTCACATTGTGTGTCTTAGCAATCTCTTTTCTTGTCAATATTTCCCTCCAAAAACCAGAAATCGGCCTTCCCTGAGCAAGCTCTGCCTCCCACCTTTTAAAAGAAAAATCTAGAGAAAGGCAATTAGTGTATAGCTCAAGAGGTTTGGGTATGCACACACCTGTCCGTCTTCCTTGGAGGGCCACCAACAGTTAGCTGTTAACGACTTCCAGCCTCAGTCCTTATGACTCTCTTGACTGTGGAACCTGAAAGAGAATGCTGCTATACCCTGCTGTGGCAGTCATACATAAACTCAAGAGTTATTTTTGAAGTTTATGAGCCTGGTCCAGCCTCCTTAAAAGTCCCCATAATCCTACAAAAGCAAATTCAAAGCAAAGAGCTAAAGGGTTTAGGTAGTAATTAAGCCTTTAGTGATGCTATTATACCTCTGTCCCCTGGCAACTTAACAACAGATCTTTTCAAAGCTGGAGGAAAAAGAAGTTGGAGCCAATAACTGTAGAGCTTACAGCAGCCCTACACTATTAATATGGCCAGAATGAGGAGATAAAACCATGTCACTTGCTCAGTCAAACGAGCATCTATGGAGCCCTGCATTCATGCAGGTCTCACGCTTAGAACTCGGCCTCCTGTACTGAAGACCTAGTAAGGCCATTTAAGTGTGCTCATTTTGCCTAATTAGAAAAAGTAAGATTTATTTTATGTTATCCCACCCACTTAAGCATGTATCCCTTTCCATTGTTGGTAAAGCAGGCTCGTGTTCTTAACTTGTGCAACCAACCCTCCTGCACCTTTCAGACGAACTACAAAAGATGCAACAGGAGCAAAAGCGATTTCCTCTTTTACATTGTTTCTCAACACATTCTAGCTCCTGGAGGAAAAAGATAGAGAGAGATTATGATTTCTTTCCCTAAATCTTCTGAAAAGCTTTTATTCGCAGTTTCATGTGATTCAAAAGACCCAAATGCCGAAAGAATGGAACTCACTCTCCTGCAATTTCTTAAGCACACGTGTAGGGAAGAGAATGAATGCTGGCGGGAGATGCCGTCCTACGAAATCTCCGCAGAAGGAAATTGTTTGCTGTTTGTAATGGGGTATAATAGCTATAATTCCTTTTGAGCGGCTGCCACTAATAAGCTATAAAAACTGTGAGCTGAGACCTAGGAATCCATCAGTGTGTGTCTTCCACAGATGTCTCTGCAAGTTCCTTCACTCCTAGACAGGTAGACCAACCGCAGTGGATGTCACGTGCCTGATACTGAAGTGCCCAAGCTGAGGGCTCTTCCCACAAAGTGAGAGCCGGCTGTGTGGTGGCTCCAAAGGTGTTTTGTTTCTTTTCTTTCTTTTCTTTTGGATTCTCTGTGAAGCTTTGGCTGTCCTGGAGCTCACTCTGTAGACTAGGCTGACTGTTTCTTTTTAAAAGTCAGTAATTACTGGGAATTTCACAAACACTTCCAAGTTGGAAGACAGCAACCAAAATGTGCTTCAAGTTAGAGGTGGGTTGGGGTGAACTCTTCTTATGAAAGCTGTAAAAAATGACAATCAGAAATTAAGATACTGGGTGATGGCTGCCACCCTAATGTTCACCTAGGAACACAAAGCTACTGACTTAGTAACAAAACATTTCTATTTAAGTGATTTTAAGTCTGCAGGTGCCCTATGTTTTATGTGTGTTTGAGTATAAAAGCAAATGATATTTAAACTATGCATCACCAAAGGGATGTTTTGTGGAGGGTGACAAACACATAGTAGCATCTCTTGGTATGCTGGCCATAGGAGGAAGGAGCTTGAGTCTCAGTCTCCACTGAATTCCCGCTAGGTGACCCTGTGCACATCATTTAAATGTAATTACCCAATAGTCCTCGCACAGAGAAAATGCAGGAGCAATAGTGTTTTAATGATAGCATGGGTTGTGCTGGCAAGAGTGATTTGAAAACTGCTTGGCATTTGGAAAGCTTATTTTTCATTTAACTGTCTGAATAAAAACTATGATGTATTGTGTATGATGCTTATTTTATTAATGATCAAATAAGTGGCCCATGAAAGAAACAGTACATTTTTGGGTAAACAGATCCTTCTCGGGAGCCTAACAGTACCCTGAACAATCTGCATCTCAGTGATTTCATGCGTGCACCAGGGTGCAAAGTTGCACAGCTAAGCTAACATGGGCATTTGAAAAGATCAAGTGTGCACACCAGAGTAAGTGGTCTATCTCAGTAACCTCGAGGTCTGCTGAGGAGGGAGCTGTGATGGCTGGAGACCAGGAAGCATTTCAGAAGGAGCATGGACATGGTGGGAGGAGCAGCCGGTTGTTCACGCCACTTTCCCCAAGAACTGCTTTGCTCTGCTCCCAACAGTGTCTTTGATTCTGGCTTCTGGAGTGTTGAATAAGCAGGCTGCCAAAAGGAGCCCCAGGCTAGAGGTGAAAGAATGAACAAAAGAAAAAAACGATGCTTTGCTACAGTCTCTGCAACTCAGTGTTATTTTTGTGTTCGTTAACTGTGCAAATCCTACCATCCTGGACAGCAGGGCATCTTGACCTGAACACTTGACTCTAAAAGTCATCAGATTGGCTGGGATAATATTCTGGGTGTACAAGGTCATATGCACTGGACAGAGGAACACGGTGACAACACCGGAAGACACCTGACACATGACTCTGCCTGACTGTGAAGTGAGGAGAACTTTCTTGTGGAGGCATGCTCTCCCACTCCAGGGACGCACGGCCCTCCTCAGCTTAGCTCACGCTACTTTCCAGGCTTCTAATTAACAAGTAGACAAGGTCATTTTGTTAAACTGAGTTCTTGGAGAAATGCAGAAAAGTGTGCTGAGGGAGGCTATAATATGTTGATTTTTTTTTTTAATTTAAAAAAGGCCTGTGACAGGTAAGTAGATATAGATAGATAGATAGATAGATAGATAGATAGATAGATAGATAGATAGATAGATAGACAGATATCTCCATAAACTTTGACCCAGGTGGGTCCTAAAGCTTTGAACTGTTAAGCTCTTTCTTGTCCTTTGATCTCCAAAGTTTCTTTAAAAAAAAAAAGATTTATTTATTTATCTTATGTATATGAGTACATCATTGCTTTCTTCGGACACACCAGACAAGGGCATCAGACCCCATTGCAGATGGTTGTAAGCCACCATGTGGTTGCTCGAAATTGAACTCAGGACCATTTGGAAGAGCAGTCAGTGCTCTTAACAGCTGAGCCATCTCTTCAGCCCCCAAAGTTTCTAAACCAGCTTAAATGTAATCTTTCCATGATTCTCTTCCTTGAATGGAGAGACATATTTCCTCATACATGTTACCCAATCATGACAAAATATGACTTACTCTTTTTTTCACACATGTATTAATCACACACATTTGGGAGGCGGCATTAATTCCTTTTAGAACACCAGACATTTGGCAACCCATTTTTCCATGCCTGAAACGACACTATAATGGAAAAGAATCAAAATATCTCAAAATACAAGAACTTAGGATCAGGCCATCATACTGTGTGCCCTTTTCAAATATCACACCTAAGAAAGGATCGAGACCCTAGCAAACTCATTCTTCAAATGTTTAAAGTGGGTCATTGTATCTGGAAAAGTTCTCCAAGTGGACGACGATACTGCAGTGACTCGGACTTTAAACAAAAATGTTTCCTGAATGGCTCAGGTTGGACGTTCTTGCTCTGTGAGCATGCACTGGCTACCCTGAGTCCAGTTTCCCAGCTATTTTCCAGCTTACACACAGGTTTTCCATTGTCCAATCATTGAAAATTCAGAAAAATACAATCCCTTAGTTTTTCTAGACATTAATAATAATGAAATAAAGCAGCTCAGACCACTTTTTTCTGGGTAAACAGAAAAAAAATCACTTTACACCAGGGGTGTGGGTGTGTCCTGGTTTTCATTTGTTTTCAGTGTGTTTATGTAGCTTAATTGTGTCATCAGGCACTTTCCCAACATAATTATGCTTTTTAACAAATGGTGTTTATGGCAACCCTAACAGTGAAAAAGAAAGGATTCGTCTCATCCGCTCGGTCCACATTCTGATTCCCCATGGACAAGCTAAATCACACAAAGATGGTGTTAGAGAACTCTACCTTCCCAACAAAAGCTGACAGGCCTTTGCTATTAGAAGGTAGCCCAGCCTAAAGCAATGAGCTATTCTTCTTGGTGATTTGGAACAGAAAGCGCCCATCTGGGAACCCATATAGCCTTGGATGACTTCCGGTGATAGACAAAAACCTATCCCTGGAGGAGGTGGCAGGTCATAAGTCTGAGGAGAGGGGTGGAGCCACAGGCCTCTCAGTGATCCCGTGCTCCAGGCTGCAGTCATCCAAGGAACTCTTGCTGACTCCAGCTGCCAAGACCAAAGGGGACTCACATGACAAGCATCAGGTGCTATGGGACCACCTAGCCTTGCAGACCCCTCCTTCCATAGGAGGTGAACCCCCCAATCCGTTTGCACTTACACACCCTCATTAAGTCAGTTTTCCAGGATTGTGGAAGATGCTTAGACATTTCCCTCTCCAACCCCCCAGGCCAGTCAACCTTGAGAACACATGTCCAAAAAAAAACAAAACAAAACAAAATAAAAAAAATCAGGACCTGTTTTGGGTTGTTGTTGTTTTCTTTCCTCTTAACGCAACAAGGGTTTAATGTCACCATTTTTATCTAGCTTCGTTTCTGAAGTGAAATAATCACCAAATAACAACTTTGACGGAATAAATTAATTTTTAAATCTATTTTTAATTTTCTAATTATAATTTTTAAACACGGTTTGGAGGAAATTAACATTTATGTGGACATTTGGTTTCTAGCCTAATGTGGCATAAAAATAAGTAACATAATGAGTGTTAAAAAAAAAAAAAACCAGGTTCATGATGCTTCACACATCATCATCATTGTGCTAAGATGTCACAACAGTATTATGTGCGATTATGTCAGATCCAGCCTTCTCCATCTCCGAGTGTTGGCAGGTAGGAGGATTGTTGGCAAGAGGAGGGTGTTAACCTCAGGATCCTGGACCCATTCCAAGGCTGGTAATTACGTTCTGCCAGCCAAAATTCATCCCATAATTTTAATTGGATGAATTCTTTCTAGCCTACTGCTATGCCTGTCAAACTGTTGCCACATTTCACCCCAGAGGTGTCTGTGTTTTAGTTGCAAGAATCAGTCCCTTTGAGGTTGGCTTATCAGTTTAAATCCCCAAAGTGTTCTTCAATCTTATAGAATTAAATATATACTTAGGTGTGTGTGTGTGTGTGTGTGTGTGTGTGTGTGTGTGTATGTGTGTGTGTGTGTGTGGTGAATCTGCACAGGAATGCATGAATAGATACATATCCATTTCAATATTTAAGGATCAATACTCATCTAACTCAGCATTTATCAGGTATTTGGGGTTGCTTTTAAACCGAATTTTGTCCTTTGTTTCCCTCATCTTTTTTGTTGAAAACTTACATTACTTGTTGCTTTTGTTTCCATCTTCCAAAACTCTTCCAATGCCCAAAGTTCCTTCCATGGTAGAGGAAAGAATTGAGGCCCTGGAGTGGTTGTGACCACTGGAAAACACATTTCCAATGGTCTTAGAAACCGAGACACCACTCAGTAGCAAAATCACAGTTATGAAGTAGCAACAAAAATAAATGTATGGTTAGGGGTTGTTCCTAAGACCATCGGAAATATGCATTTTCTGATGCTTGTGACCAACAGGTTGAGAAGCACTGACCTTGGATGACTGATATTGGTAAAAGCAGGCAGTGTGCTAATATTCCATGCAATCCTTTAACGGGTCTCCAGAGGACAGCTTGTGACACCTAAGCTTGTCGGGACTCAGGCTGCAGAGTCTACCCGGAAGAAGATGGCTTCCTGCATCCTTTAGCCCTCTTGGTAAAGATCTCTCTTACAGGAAGGGTCACTGGGGCAGGAAGCAAAATACCATTCTGGAGGTAAATCTTCACGTTACCCTTTCCAAGCTCAAATGAAGGGAAAGTGTTCTTTGGGGAGCTGTCTGAGCTGCTTGGCTTCTCACCAGTCACCATGGAGATGGGTCCTTGAGGTCAGCAGTGAGACCGAGGGCACTGGTGTGTTCAGATGTGAGTACAGACGAGCATCATTGATGCTATGAGCTGCCCCACAGGTGACCGTGCCCGTTTCCCTATTTACAGGAGCTGTATGCTCCTCAAGTCTCTCTCCGTTTCCATTGTAGCATTCTTTGGAAGGATATTTCATACTTCTTGAGTCTTTGCTTCTATTGCTGAGTCTACCTGCTGGCTATTGGTGCTTTGGCGTATGACTCCTGTCCAGAAAGAAACCAATCCTGTTACAGAGGACAAGCGACACGCCCGGGCTTTCCATCACCCGCCCTACCCTCCCACTGCTTCTGTTAGATTACTAGGTGGAGGACCTGTCACTCTGCTTTTTCCACTTCTACAAACGGGCAGAGTTTAGATCCTATGAGTCGTTTCTGGCTCGGGTGAGCTGAAGAGGATAAAGGGGAGACATCCTCAACTGTGGCTCATGGATCTACCCGAGTCTAGGGTAAAGGGTTACTGAGTTTCCCGTTATGCTTAGGAGTTTTGAAATACTTTACAGAACAATTTAACTGATTGTGTGTCTTATAGTCGCTTTTCTGTTGCTGAGATAAAATACCCTGGCAAAGGCACGTTAAGAGAAAGGGGAGTTTATTTGACTCTTAATTGGAGGAAAGTCGCAGCATCAAGGCTGGGATGAGCTGGCCACACGACATCCAGTTAGGGCAAAAGCAGTGGGGTGAAGCATGCCTGCCAGTGCTGAGCTTTCATACGTATTGTGTGTAGTCCAGGATCTCCTGCTGAGGGAGGGGTCCCAACTGCCTTAACATGGTGCTTCCAGCATCAGTTAGTTTAGTCAAGACACCATCACCGTCACTGGTCTTCTCACGGGCTAGCCTTGGTGACTATAACCACTGCCCTCACACATCTATTTTCTAATTGACTATCATTGGCAGAGTTGGAGAAAACCATGTGGACAGTCTCCCTCCGCAGGGCAAAAATTCAGTTCCTAATGTCACCTCTGTCCTGGGGACATTCACTTCCTCCTTTGTTTTTCTGTGCCAGTTCATAGCTCATCCTGACTTCTTGCCTCTTCATGAAATGGGAGACTTTGTTTCTTTCTCTTACTTATTGTTTTCGGATGTTGAGCAATAGCGTTTCTCAAGTGAATTTTAAGCTATTTGCATTGTGCAATGCTATGGAATGTGTATCCTATTAGTCACTAACTAAATAGCAAATAAATTTGACCTCATTTTGTTACAGGATTTACTTTTGTTTTACGAGTGTGCATGTTTGCCTGCACATATGTGCGTCACCTCCATGTGTGGTGCCAGTGGAGGCCAGGAGAGGGTCACAGGCTGGAGAAACGATGTAATAGTTAAGAATAGTTGCTACTCTTGAAAAGGACTGGAGTTCAGTTCCCAGCACCCAACAGGTGGCTCACAACTGCCTGTAACTCTGGTTCCAAGGGATCCAATGCCCCCTTCTAGACTCCACAGGCACTCATGCTCATGCGGGATAAAATAAAATATTGAAAAAGTACTGATATCTGAACAGTGTTACACTTGATAATAGAAACATGTCCATCATCTCTAATATCAGCATTTTGATTCGTTAAATGGTTTTTAATCATTTCAGTCCTGGTAACAGAATGAGACAGAACCTCTGTGAAATGTCCAGAACGAACTACTTTCACTGATATTCTAGACACGTAGTTTGTTCTGTTTCACATGATAGGGATTTTTGGTCCGCTGATCTCTTGTCAGGAAGACTGGCATAGCAGAACGTCAGCGTAGTTATTGGTTGATCACTTAAGCATCGGATTCACCAAGTGCCAGCACATCACACGCGACTCACTGAAAGTGCTCCCATCTGTGATCCACCTGCATTCATTTCTTGCCCTTTTCTGCTTCTCAGTGTTTCATAGGCTGTGGAGTTCCGGTACCACAGAACCTAGAAATAAAATAAAAAGCATCTCTGTCTCTCTCTGCAGGGCAGTGTTTTCATTGTTCTCAATTCGAGTACTAATGAAAACACTCAGAATTTCTGGTAATTTAACTTAAGGAACTAGATTATTTCCAAGGCTGTTACAATCCCAGAACATATCACTATATTCAGAAAATGACATAAAGTGCACAGACACACTGACCCCTAAGTGATAGGAATGGCTGTCACCTTGCAAGGTTTTATCAGTGAGAACTTAAAGTCTCAGAAGTACAGAGTGCTGCTGTGATTAGGAGCAGCCCAGTGGTAGCCAGTTACCTCTGTATGTGCAGGCTCCTCTGTCACTGAGTCACTTTTATTCAAGGATCATTTAATGTCTCTGCATGTATGCAAATGAACAGCAACCCTATTGACTGCAAGAAGGTAAAGACCTGTCTGCATGAGAATCGAGAATTGGGAACAGAAACAGAAGTGAGGTCTAGTGTTTTCTACCTCCTGATCTCAATAAGTGGCCAGAGGCGTCCTAGGTTTGGAAAGAAATGCTTTCTGGAGAGCATTGGTTTAGTTGCTCTTAGGTAGATTTCCAAGCTCTGGCTGCAAGACATTCAGAGAGAAAGCTTAATAGTTTTCCTGCTAGCTTGTCCTTTACTGTACAGCTCAGTGGCTGAAGGAATTTACATTTTCTCACATGTAAGGAATTTACATTTTCTCACATGTAATTTACATTTTTCATCACATGTAAAATTTTAGGAAGAAGTGGAACAGATGAGTTTTTTGTGCTGCTGTTTGTAATGTTTTTTCATCTTTCCTTGGGCCAGGGTCGTTACACAGCTCTTGAAAGTCTAACTCACGGAGACTTTTTTTCTTCTCATTTGTTTTGAGACTAGCTCTTTGAGACTAGGTAGCCCAGGTTGGCCTTGAACTCAAGATCCTCCTATCTCAGCTCCCTACCTCCACTCCAGTGCTGACTTACAGGTCTAGGACATGAGAACCAGCTTGTGGAAAACATTTGATTGAAGCCTTCTTTTAATTCAAGCATTCAGGAGGCAGAGGCAGGCAGACTTCTGTGAGTTCAAGATCAGCCTGGTCTATAGGGAAAGTACTAGTTCTTGTAGCCAAGACTACAAGAGAAACCTCGTCTCAAGACACAAAAACAAAAAACAAACAAAGAAAAAAATCAGACCTGAGATTTTGGGGCTGGAGGAACAGCTTAGGGGTTAAGAGCACTGGCTGCTCTTTCAGAGGACCAGGATTCAATTCCCAGCACCCACATGGCAGTTCACAACTGTCTGTAACTCTAGTTCCAGGGGATCTGACACCCTTACCCAGACACATGCAGGCAAAACACCAAGGCATATAAAAATAAATAAATTATAAAAGAAATTTTCTTGGCATTCGGGGCAAAAAGGATTCTGTTGAGTTCATCTAGCATTTCCTCAAATATCATTGAGATAATGTCTCACCTAGAAGGAGGTGCTGAAGAGAATCGAGTTCTAAGGGGGCACATGAGAAGGCCCTTGCAGGTTAGCACTGTCCCTATTTCTGCTTGTCCGAGGCCCTCCCTGAGCTCCAAGGTGTCTTTTTAAACCAGTAATCAATTCAACTTCCTTTCTCAGGCTTGAAACCCTTTTCATAACAACGTTGTTCTTACGTTTGATAGTTAGATGAAAGGGGAGCCAGGGTGTGATCTTAGAACACAAGCACTGTAGAATACAACTTTGTAAGTTACTGAAAGGATTTTAATAGTTGATAGAAAGGAAAATAAATGCAATCAGACTTTTTAAGTCTAGAATGATCCGTCAAAGATTTTAATTAATACACAAAGAAAAGTGACTGAGAACCCAGAAGATGACAGTTTGGGAAGGAGGAGGAGGGAGTCAAGAGTGTGCAGTCAAACAGAGCCAACGATTACAGCTCAGACAGCAGCAAGGAGGAAAGCCGTGTAGTTACTGTGTCATTAACTATTGGGAAGACTGTAACAGTCCTGCCCCACCCAGTGCCTCTGTCACTTTAACACTGGTATTTTTATTCCTCTATTTTGGGCAATAAGAGGGCAGTGTTTTTTGTGGGTGATTTGGGGGTTTTGTATTGGTTTAACATATGACCAGCTTTTGTTTTCTGTGATCAACCCATTTTTTACCACAATTTACACCATTTGATCTATGATCATAAATTCTGAATGTCACAGAATTGTCCCCACAGTGGTTTCAACCATTCACATTTGAAAACCTAGTTTAAACTTTAAAAATATAAAAAAATACTAAAATATCAAATGATAATAAATTTTGGAGTCAAAAACAAATATATCAAACATCTGATTGCTGTTGATGTTATTAAAATTTACAATTATTCATCAGGTTTATTTATTAATAGAAGATATGACTTATTTTTCTAAAATAAGAATACTTGTGAAGTAATTATTGAAATTATGGAACATATTTAAATTATTTAGCTTAGATTGTCTACAGCATTGATAAAAATATAAGAAGTAAAGAAGGTTGAGCAAAAGACACTTTAAGAAGTTTTTCAGAGGGCTGGAGAGATGGCTCAGTAGTTAAGAGCACTGACTATTCTTCCAAAAGGACCCAGGTTCAAAGCCTAGCACCCACACAGAGCTCACAACTGTCGTGACTCCAGTTCCAAGGGATCTGATGGCCTTTTCTGCTCTCTGAGGGCACCAGGCATGCACATGGTACACAAACATACACACAGGCCAAACACCCATACACATTAAACAAATAATAAAGTGTTTAAAAATGGAATTTATATGGGGGGGGGGACAACTTCAGTTAATTATTTACATATTCAGCAATAAAGCAATTGGAAGACTGCACTCCACAGGGTAACTTGCTCTCTCAAGTATGTTCAAGCTTAGAACAAACACCATCACTTGAATAAACGTGTGTGATATTACTTATTTATCTCTGCATAGGGATATGTATGGTGTGTATGTGTTTGCTCGCTTGTTGGCCACATGGGAAGGATGTGCTAGCACATGTGCACTTGCATATGGAGGCCTGAGGCTGATGCTGGGAGTCCTCCTCAGTTGCTTTACACCTCACACAGTAAGGCCAGGCCTCTTGCTGGTCCCCAGGTTCCCATTCTGGCTAATCTGGCTAGCCAGCTTGCTTGGGGATTCCTTGTCTTTTTGTCCCATTGCAGGGATTACAAGCTTCCTGCCATGCCCACTTGGCTTTTATATGGATTCTGAGGCTCTGAACTCCAGTCCTCACAATTGTGGGGCAAGTGGGTTAGCTGTGGAGCCATCTCTCCAGCCCCTGACATTATAATGAAAGTAAATATCATAGCGATATAATTTTTGTGAATGAAAAGCTATTTCTGACAGGTGTGATGACGTACACATATAATTTTAGCACTAGTGAGGCAGAGGCAGGAGGATTACTTTCTACAAATTCAAGAGCAGTCTGGTCTAATCTTCCCAGCAAGGGAGATATATCGACATCCTGCCTCAATAACAAAAGGAATTCCTTTATAGACATGATTTTTTTTCTTCAGTATTGTATTTATTTACATTTCAGATGTTATCCCCTTTCCCCATTCCTGACCCCCCCATCCCTCCTCCTCCTTTTATGCTTTTATGCTGTTTAAATTACATGCAAGTATTAAGGTCAGTTCTAGGTTGAGGAACTAGAAATACAATAGATGCAAATAGTTAAAGAACAAGCAAGACAATAAACAGAGTCCTGCCTACACTTCTATGATCACTATTTCTAAGTGTTTATCAGGATGACTAAAATACCTGAGCCTACTTCCCTGTCCTAGCCCTAAGTCATGTTCATGCCTGAAGCCTACTTCTTTGTTCTAGCCCAGGATTTAGATTCCTACCTGAAATTACTTCTTTGTTCTAGTCTAATGTCAGATTACTGCCTGCAGTCCATTTCCTTGTCCTTGGCCAATGTCAGGTTCCTGCCAGGCAGCCCCAAAAGCTCTCCACATCTCCCCCTTTTTTACAACTAATTGTAATAGAAATCTAATATATCATGTTTCTCTAATAAATTAATTTATTACAAAGCAAGTTAAAATGAAAAGTAACATTGGACGCGAATTCCTCCAACATTTTCAGTGTGAGAAGCCTCAGCTAAAGAAGTAAATTGTTGTGTGTCTCAGCTTACTTTTTTTTTAATTATAAATTTAAAATGTCTAGGAGATGAAGCCAAGGTCCTTTCCCTAGTAGCCCTACTCTGTTCTTTCAGAGTTCCCATGTGTTCTAGTTAGGGTTACTATGGCTGTGATAAACACCATGACCAAAGGCAACTTGGGGAGGAAAGGGGTTACCTGGATTACACTTGCATTTCATTGTTCATCATCAAAGGAAGTCAGGACAGGAACTCAAACAGAGCAAAAACCTAGAGGCAGGAGCTGATGCAGAGGCCATGGAGGGGTGCTGCTTACTGGCTTGGTCCTAATGGCTTGCTCAGCCTGCTTTCTTTTAGAACCCAAGACCTCCAGCCTAGGGATGGCACTACCCACAATGCACTGGATCCTTCCCCATCAATCACTAATTGAGAAAATGCTCCCCAGGATTCCCTATAGACCTGTGGAGGCATTTTCTCAATTGAGGTTCTTTCCTTTGAGACAGTGGTTTTCAACCTTCTTAATGCTGCAACCCGTTAATACAGCCCCTCATGCTGTGGTGACTGCCAACAATTTTGTCCCTACTCTATAACTGTAATTTTGTTGCTGTTATGAATCATAATGTGAATATCTGATATGCAGGGTAATATGTGACCCCTGTGAGAATCTTTAAAACCCTCCCTCCCGAGGGGGTGGATGCACAGGTTGAGAAGCGCTGCTCTAAAATGACCCAATCTCATGTCAACATGACACAAGACTAGGAGCACACCATGGTTTCCCTACTCTTCTCATGGATTTTGTGTTGTAACAGCACATACTTACCAAATGCCTTTGATGACGGTGCACCTCTTCTGTTGTCAGCTTAAAATTTCAGCTTATGGCTTCAGCCCTACCCCCTGTGCAGTCCCCAGCCTAAAGTCTTCCTAAATTCTACACTCTTCAACATGATTTGTTCTATGACTTTCCTGTTCTCTGAATGTCTTACATTTAGGAATGAGGACCAGTCACACCCTGTGACTACGTCATTTCACAACCGACCATTTCTCCTGTCAGACTGAGTAAAAACGAGGCAATTTTTATCTTATTCTTAGTGTCTTGAGTCACGGTGACACTGAAAATTGGTTGCACAGGCAGATGATAAGTTAATAGACTAAAGAGAAGATAACTGCAAGCATGAATGAATATGTGGATGAATAAATGAACCAACAAAGCAGTAAACAAATGTGTGAAACCCCCCAGCCTTGCCTTTGCTTTTTAGATTGTTAAGTGTGTGAGCATTTGTCCGTATGTCTGTCTGTGTAACATGCATATGTTCCAGGAACCTGGGGAGGTCAGAAGAGGGTGTTGGGGTTCCTGGAACTGAAGTCACTGGGGTTGTGAGCCACTGTTGGTTGTGGGTTCTGGGAACTGAACCGGGGCCTCTGCAAGAACAGGTGTTCTTACATAATGAGCCATCTCTCCAGCCTCGAACTTGTCTTTATTAGTACACTGGTATGGGATAGTTCCTTATTGATGTCAGCAGCTTCTCACTTCTACTCACTAAGCTACGGCTCCTTCACTCTCCCAGCTGACTGTTACAACGAAAAACTATCTTCAGACATTGGTTAACATCCCCAGGGACACAAGAACTCCTACAGTAGATGGACTGATGACCAGATGCAGAGATTCAGGTAGACAATGTGAATTAGGAACTTGTCTGCTTCAGTCCAGTACTTTTTCCTTTATGATTTAGATTTGCCAACGTTCAACTCTTAGTTTTCTCACAAAATGTTCTTAAAACACCAGGCCAAAATTAAGCAAAATATAATGAATAAGATATTTAAAAGTAGCATTGGAAGTAAGATAAGCTTGTTTATAAAAAGTCACCTGGTTCATCAATGCCGCCTAAAAACACGGATCGTCTGCAGGCAGTTGTTACATGATACGTATGTGACCCTGTCCAAATGTATTCGTAGCAGCTTTTAAAATTCTTTCCTAAATGCCACTTCATAGCGCCATCTTGTGGATCTTACAGGAATTTACTCGTTTCTGATTAAAAGCACACTTTTTTTTTTTCCAAAAAATGAATAAAGGAAAATAGAGAAACCATGTTTTTAAAAACACAAATTTTGCTCCTAGAAATGTCCTTCTAAACTCCGAATTAGGGATACAGAGAAATTTGATCTCAAGTTTGGTACTCAGCCAAGATTCAGCATTTGGCTTGCAGTTCAGCTTTCCTTCGGCCTCAGGAAAGTCAAATAACCACATATCTCCGTATCTCCGTCATTATAATCATGTGACGTTGTGTGAGTTACCGCTCCGCACAGTGAATGAAGACAGGGCGTTCCATTAGGGACGGTCATCCTGATGTACTTTTTCATACAATTGTTGTAGATATAGAGATATAACTGGGAGCTAAAATTCCTCCTCATGTACTAGAAATACTGCAAGAGCCTAGCGAAGACTGTAAAACTTCATAGTGTGAGGAAAACACAAACCCGTTTGAACTGTTACATTCATAAGCAGGGATACAGCCTGACAACAGTGCTTCCCCACCACGATCAGCACCCCATCGCTCTGACCACGTGGTAGTTTGTGTTATAAGGCCATTGACAGTTTCTTTCATCTGTGTTGTTGAAAACAGCAGATCTAGTCACTGAGAATGGCTACAGTATTATCCAGTTCTGTTTAAGTCTCACTGTCCCTGTAAGAAGACAGTCACAGCTATGAGTAATGCGCTCTGGGTCTTTGAGTTACGCAAAGATGTCTGTCCCTAATTGGCCCAAAGTCATACATGGAAGGAACTTCAGAGCAGACATCAAGGGGCCATATCTGTCCCAGTCTTTCACTAAGCATGCGTCATGGGAAAAAAAATGGTGCCACCTTTCTGCAGCTCAACTCCTTTATCTTCAACAATATGGTGTGTGTGGGGGGGGTGGAATCTAAGCTCTTTAATGCTTACAGCTTAATAGAGTAAGATTCTATGAACTGTACTCTCAGGTAGGAGCATAGCTTAACTTCAGTCTTTAAATTCTGTCATCGGCATCAACAGATGATCTGAGCCCTGTGTCTTACATAGTTTCAGGATCTAACAAGACAATCCTGCTTCTCCTTCGAGATCAGACGTGGAAGACCTAGCAGTTAAGGTTTTTAACTTGCCCAATACTATTTTTTCTCCCACATACATCAGGAAATGTTCCTTTCACTTGAAAGTGTTTTCTTCAAGTATATGAGGGCACCTTCAAGTTCTGCTCTTGCCAAATCAAGGCTCTAATTCTCAAAAGCTTTTCAAATGTAAACATTTGTAACCAATCTAACTTTATCTCACAGCCTCTTCCTGAAATGGGCCCATAGAGTATTTATTCCTGTCCACGCCCTCAAATGCAAACAGCAATGTTGACTCTTACCTTATGATTCACTTAAGGATCCACAGTGGCTGTACCACGCTGGCCATTCTGGAGGCCACATTCATTGGTATTTTCTGAAGGTCTTGGTGGGCAGTTTTCTTCTAGCAGGATCACTTTTTGGCTTCAGGAGATAACATCAGCCTCAAGTCTATGCTTTAGCCTCTCTTGACATAGAAGCCATCCTTGAGGAAACTCCATGCTTTCTTAGGATTTCTTTTCAGGTCCCTTATTTCCATTATATTTAATCATACATTAATATACTAAGAGCCTTAGAACTCTCCTCTGAACAGCAGAATAGCCGTTTGCCCACCATCGAGCTGCCTCAGCCTAGTAACTAAGTACTTCGCATGAGTCTCCTGTTCTTACGACTGTAGTTGCCATTTCCGAATTGGATATGCTCAGCAAAGTGAAGATTTAAAAAAAAATTTTTTTTTCAAAACTACGCTAATAGATTCCCTTGTGCTGCTATGTTCAGACACGTTTTTACATTGAAAAGCATGTTCCATAATCAGTGGACTTGAAAGCCTTTGAGTGGGAGGATTTCTTGAAAAGATGGTAGCACACAAAAGATATCTTTTGAGAAGCAATGAGAAGATCCATGCAAAGCTGGAGCCTTCTGTACCAAGAGTTAACAATGCCGGCAGTTCTACCTGCAGCTGAGCTTGTGATTAGCCTCAGCCTCCTTCCTAGGGAACAGCATAGACTTGGTAAAACCAAAATTCCCTGTGTTCTGAGTTGGCTATCAGCCAACATTGGGACAAAGGTGAGTAGTCAGTTAAAATTGAAGCTGATGTCCAGCTTAACCTCTGGACATATTATAATACGCACTGGGAATGTTGGAGATGACATAATTTATTATGATTAAACCTGAAGTTTTGCTATCAGGTACTTGGATTAAAAAATAGCCGGGAAACTTTTGGAAATTTGATTTTACACCAGTCGGCTATCTTTATTAATTTTATTGGAGGTATAATTTTTAGGTTTTGTCATTGACTGATGACAATTCTGTTTCTATTTAACATGGCACAGAAGGTTTCTCAGATCCTTGTGATTTTTTCTTTTAAACTTACACGCAATGCTATTTTTCTCTTATTTAAAAATTAAGTCGAAGTTACTAATCTACTTTTAAAGTTTACTGAAGAAATACTTTTTAAAAAGCATTTTTCTGTGAAAAAATATTGAAAATATATAATGCTTTATGAAATCCCCACAGTCTTGTCCCCATTCCTTTAATCCATGCTTCCTTTTGAAGAAGCCTTTGCCAATGTTTCTGCAAACTATTTTTGCTTGAAAATTTCAGGGTGGAATCGTCGTTTTAGAAGAAGGAAACTGTATTTGCAATTACAGCTTATACGGCGACAGAAAAACCAAAAATTCCCTTTGGCATCTATTTGACTCAAGGTCAAAATTAGATCTCCTCTTCCTGTAGCATTGAACCCAAACCCCCCCTTTTTCTGTAAGTAGACAGAATTCAGGTTGGTGGCGTCAGCCGCAAACTGTAAATTATGCTGCCTGAATTCTAGGGTTAAAGTATAATTTTAAGTAAGGAGCTAATTTAATTTTGACCTTATCTTTCAAGTTATTTTTCATCTAGGTACTGGTGACATTTTTTTTTATACTTTAATTCAATAAAAACAGTGGTTTTCAAAACTTTCAGACTAACAGGATTATAAGTTAAATTCCTACATTCTCACATCAGGCTGGTGAGGAGTGCAGGTGGGTAATGGTGTCAGTAACTGCAAAGTAAGGTATTGGGCTCTATTATGCTGCAGAGCCCATTGGGCGGAAATGTATTTGAAGAGAGATAATTCCTGCCATTTTCCCTGCATGTAAAATTGTCTTTTTATGAAAAGGCTTTCATGGGAAATGTTCATAAATCAGTCTGAAGCTGCTCTCTGAATAAGAACATATGAGATTGGGTAGAGAAACTGCTCCTTCCTCTCATTATTTGAACGCATCCCTTCACTTACTGGGGCCTCTCACAATTGAGAATTCCTACTCATTCCATCCACATTAGTTACTTAATATGTTAGGTTAATGTTTATGTATGAAGTCACAGAAGGTTGATCCGAAGAGGATCTGAAAAAAGAAGAAGAAGAAAAAAAAACCTCAGAAGAGCAAAGAAAGAGGTATGTCCCGAAGTAAGGAAGCAGACCTTCTGGAGAAACAATCTCCTCAGAATCTAAGATCAGCATGATGCCATCAGTCAACTAGTCACGTAGACCTTAGAAACTGGCAATCCTGCGGGGTGATGACTGCCGTAGCAGGTGGCTGGCAGTGGATGGGTCGTGTACCTTAGTATCCAGACACTTGTCCCATTATTTTCTTTGACTTCCTTGATCCTTGTGTGAGGGAAACGTTGCTCCCGAAAATAACGGGTATTTACAGATCCCTAGCCCTGTCCCCCCCCATCATCAAAAGAAAAAAAAAATCCTATTGCCAGCGATACTGGCCCAAGTTCCATCCAAAGTCATTGCAAAATGTTAAAAGTAATATTTTGTCATATGAACAATTTTCTCTTTTAAAGAAAAAGTAAAATACCACTTACAAGAAGGTTTCCTAACCAGATTATATGCATTAGGCAACACAGATGTTCCGCGTACTGAGTTCTTACCTGGGACAGTATTTGTTGACTTTCTATTATGAAAAAAAGTCTCCAGTGCAAACCCAGAAACAGTCGTATAATGAGACCTGGTGCCTATCTTTAAAAACGACTACTGTGTGTGGCCGGTTTCACTCCATCTGGACATATCTGTGTTTTGCCCCTCCCATTCCCTCAGTCCTTCAAAGTATGTCCTCAAAGAAAAGCCCAGCTGCCACGTTCCACCCATCAATTTCAGGGGAGCTTTGTGAAGTAAACATCTCTGATCTTTGCCTGACTTATGTCTGTTTTGGAAAAGTTTAGACTACCCAAATAGTCACCGACAGACAGCCACTCATCCTGGAGAGTCCCCGGTCACAGGCCTGGCTACATTCTCTCAACTCTCTTCACACACCTTTATCCCCAACCCTAATTCACTGACCTATGGTGTCAACTGCAGTTTATTCATGAGTATGCTTACTCGAGGACTTGACTTACAGAGTGTCAAGGGAACTAATAGTCATATGTTCATGATTTATTGGTCTAGAAACAGCAGTCTAGTGTTAAGACAAGAAGTCTTTCCAACCCCCTCATCCCTCACCCCTGCCCCACACCCCATCTCCCTCAGCCCCCCAATCCCTGCTTGCTGGCTAAGGTAGAAAACTAGCCTCTCCATTAGCTCTTCATATGGAGACTTTGTTCTTTGTTCCACGTTTCCCCCACCCACTCCCTCTAGAAAATTCTATATCTTCATCAAAAGTCTATAGCACTGAGCCAAAATGACATAAAACAATAGTAAATTTCTAAAAGTCTGGTATATGGTAGCTAACAAGTTTCATATCTCTCCCTTCCCCAAATCATACACTCCCTGGTACAGGTTACTCCAGGTGGGCCTGAGAGAACAGAACGCACATGACCACAGTTTTATCCCTGAAGGAAGTATTAATAGAAAACAGACAAACAACCATCCACACTTCCAGGACTGAGGAAGTGGTTTCTAAATTAGATAAAACTAATAACATACACATCTCTACGTAAAACTACTGTATATACTTAGTAACTATCGGGTATTATATTTTTATATATTATCTTAAAATAAGTGATTGTATGAGATTAGCTTCCCTATAAATCAGTCTCCAAATTAAAAACTGATGTTTAGAACTATAAAAAGATAATCATTGTTTTGCAGCAGTGAGTACTAATTCAAATTCCTTTGAATGCCATCTGTAGCAATTTAAGCTTTAGATGGTTCAAAATTGACTCTTCTTGATACTTGGTTGAAATAAACTCAATATTTAAGTCAAACATTATATACCATTAATGGAAAAAATGTAAAACAATATGTTGCTTTTAAGAAGTATGATGTTTCCTTTGTACTTTAAATTAAACTGTTCTAGCTGTTTATTTCCCCAATCAAAAACTCAAATTACAATGTCCTATAATACAAAATATTTTCTGTTATTGCTTGTTGGCAGTTGAGAATATAAAGGGTTTCTAATTTTAAGGATTCAAAGATTTAATAGCTAGATGAATTATATTTTAAAATTCCCATTAACTTATTTTCAAATGAGGAAAACCCACAACTCTGAGAAACTGATTATTATGGGGAAAAGGCCTTGATTTGTAATTGTACCCAAATATGAAAGCCTACATTTTGTAAAGCATAAAAATTACATTCTCTTCAAAAGATTTGCAAATTCTCATAGGCACATAACTTAGAGAATGAGAAGATTGTAATTTGAAAAATTACAGATTTCATTGTTTTTTGATGTGTGAAACCTATAAACAAATATCAGGAGATTGTATTGCAAAACTGAAAATCTCTTGTTTAGTTTTGTAAAGGACAGTGCCCTATGTGGCTTACACAACCCTAACTTAAAAGAAAAATGCAGAGTAATGCAAAAGACATTCTAATCACTGCATCTAATTACAAAGAAGAACTCAGCTGAAATTGTAAGGGTCCCTGGGCGGGCGTGCGGTCTAGTGGTCAGAGCATGGGGTTTCAAGTCAGTAGTCTAAATTTCTATTTTAAACACCACTTTCAAATTTCCCCAAGACTTTCAGCATGCCATTAACTTTATTTTTAAATAAGAAGCTGAGGTCTGTTCTTCATAATTATAAACCTGTTCTAAAATCTTCCAACATGGCCATCAACTTAATAAAAAACAAAAATAGAAAAGGAGGGACAGGTGAGTCCCTGACTTCTTAGAGACTAAACAAACTGTCCTTGACAGGAGACAGAAGCAGTCCGGCGTGTGTTTGTGAGCATTTGCCTGTAGGTATGAGCAACGCTCTACCCTGTGCCATGCATAGCAGCGTCTGAGCACGAACAATCAGTTCGTTGGTCTGGTGACTTCCTTCAATAACTTCCTGCTTTCCTGCTCCTTTGTGTCTGAGGAAGGAGCCTCCTCAAGGGAGCCATGAAGCATCTTTTATACTGACTGCTGCTGTCAGATCTCCAGCCATGTGCCAGCTTTGCATTTCTCTTCTGTGCTGTATTGTTTAAGTGGCCCTCCAAGGGTAGTCAGCCAAATAATAATGGGTGTTTTCTTTAACCTATTGCTGTGTTTCTAGGGATCCATGTAGAAAGTGATTCAAATTCTAACACTTCTATATGTCAGTTTATCACAGGAATGTTCCCCGGAAAAAACTCACATTTGAATTTGGGAAATGTGATCCCTCTCTCCTGGACGCGCTCCTTTTATTCTTCTCTCCTTCCCTCTTTTCCTTCCTTGGCAGTTTCGAGTCTGATAATATTCTTGTTTGAATTTTAGTCCTAGTTCAGCCAGAGTGTGCCCTGTTGTTGAAATGGAGTATACAAATTAGAAACAAAGAGCAGAATCAGGAAAAGGGTGGCATATCACTACAGTACACAAAAAGGCTAGCCAAAGTTGGCCCATGTTTAACCGCACCAAACCTACTCTATTGCATATTTTGCAAGAGTGTGGCCTTTAAAAAAAAACACCAGTTTATCAAGATAATGCTCCATAAAGGGAAACAGAGGTCACTGAGGGTAAAGTGAAACAACCCACAACAGGCTCCTGTTTTATGTTTTCTGATTGGAAATGCTGCCCGGGATGCCCTGGAAGCACCTCAAGCACTGTTAAGTGGTCCAAATCTCAGGTGGGAAATCACCGAGTTTAGGGATCAAATCCCAGCAGGATTGGTTTGGCCTCTGCCTTTGTTTAGGATTAAAAAGGGGACTAAATTGTTATGTGCAGAATATGCAGGTTGGAACCCTGCCTGGTGGATTTCAGGGGCCAATGGTGGGTGTCCCCGGATTTCCAGAAAGGCTGAATGTAGAAAGCAAAGAAAATTAGTTATAATAATTTTTTAAAACTTGATAGGCTTATTTTCTTTAAAAATGCGGACATTACGGTAAACATAGGTATTTATTCTACATGCATAGATTTCCTTCCAACCCATTAGTTGAGTGATTGCTCTAGGTTCAACTTTGTATTCCTAGTCCGGTAAAGGAGGGAGGAACAGCTCTCACCAGGAACTCTGCACTATAGTTTTTATGACCAGTATGTGATCATGGTCCTGTAACACAGTTAACATGTTCATAATTTTTAATTCTTCTGTCATTGTTCTTGATTTTACATTTCCTACTTCAAAATGATAATTTGGGGAAAAGATAAAGGTTGTAACTTTCATGGTGGTATAAAAATGAACACATGTTAAAGATTTGATTTTGCTTATCATATAAAGGACTTAGGCAGATGTTTCGACTGACTCAGAGAAGCCAGACAGCAGAAGTTTTAGTGTAGAGAAATATTGAGATGAATTACAAATCAAACAAAATAGGTTTGTTGGGAGAGGAGAAAACTCATGTGAGGAGAGGTAAAATTTACATAGCTAGCGGTTACCAACAGTGAACAGAGTTCATTGTGAAATGTCTCAAGGCCTAGAAAGAGACCTAGCATCTGAAACGCTTAAGGATATGGGATACAGGCTGCAGTCTTTCACTGAGGCACATTTTCTTTACAAACTTCACCTTTGTGGCAGAAACAGCCTTGGCCACAAAACTAGATTAGATTGGTCTTATTGCATGTGGCTCGATCATGTACATAGGTGAAATGAGATTGTTGGATTTCTATGTGGGCCTTTGTACATGTGAGTGTCTATGTGTGTGTGTGTGTGTGGTGTGTGTGTGTGTTGTGGTCTGTGTGTGTGTGAGAGAGAGGTGGGGAGAGAGAGAGAGAGGGGGGTGTTGTAATGTTATGTGTACAGTGTGTGGATGTGGGAGTGGATGAATGTGGGTACAACACAGGCCACAGAACAGGTGTGGAGATCAGAGAACCACTGTGGATGTCAGTCCTTTCTTCTTCTTTCTTTGAAACAAGGTCCTTTTCGCTGCTCACCTCTGTGTATACCACACCTGCTGCCCCATGAACCATCCCTCCAGTCTGTTTTTCTCTTCTTAATCTGTCTTGAGTTGGTTCAGTTTGCAGGGCCCCAGTCAATGAACATATACTAAGTGACGGAAAATGTTTCCTCCTCTCTTATATTGCAATGAAAGCAAAAAATATCCAATAAGAATTTGTAAAGGGCCAGGCAGGGAAAACACCAGTTATAAAAGTTTTTATTTTAATTTACAAGAGTATAGTCTACAGATTTTTATGGGTTATAAATGCCTTCTGAGAAGAGAGGAGGCTTTCTTTATATATCTGGGCTAGACAACATCAAACCATCAGCACCGTTCCAGACAAAAGCTATAACAGCTGTCAGTTCTTATTCCACTGCATCTCAGGTCAGCTGTTCACAGTTCCATCAGTGTCCTAACAAGAGCTTTGGAAATCCTAACTCGCCACATCAGTATAAAGTGCCGAATTATAAAACAACTCAAAGATTGTTTAAGCCACAAGAAGCTTGTATCCAAAAACACCTGGCACATCACTCTTCCATGGGATGTAAGATGGTCTTTGTTGAAGATGAAACCTGCTAGTGACCTTAAGAACTTTCAGGAACACATTAGAGGGGATATGCTACATACTGTTCTGTCAACTTAACACAAACTGAAGTTACCTGAGAAGAAGGAATCTCAGTTGAGAAGATCCCCATAACAGACTGGCCTATAGTCAAGTCTGTGGGGTATTTTCTTGATTGATGATTGATGTGGGTGGGGCCATTCCAGGGGGCAGTGCCACCCCAGACAGGAGATCCTGGGTGCTATCAGAATGTGGCTATACAAACCAGTAAGCAGCTCTCCTCCATGGCCTCTGTTTCAGTTCCTGCTTGATGGTTCCTACCCTGATATCTTTCATATTGGACTGTGGCTGTCAGATGATATAAACTATCTCCTCTCTAAGTTGTCTTTGATCATGGTGCTTGTCACAGAAATTGAAAGCAAACAACAACAGGAAACAAGCAAAAAATTTACAGAGAACAGAAGACTTAAAATACTGATTATTTCTAAAAACTAAAATCCTGATGAGAATTCATTACAAAAATAATGCAACTAAAAACGTGTTACATGGTTTGTAGAACCTAAAACCAAGTCAATAGCTCCAACCATGTTTCAAACTAATCACGAACATGAGCATAGAGTCTTACAAAGAAAAACATAATGACATAGAAATAATGCAGAGACACAATATAATATGAATATATTATATTGAATATATGAAGATGTGACAAGAATGTATAAGAATGTAAAGCTGTCTAGTAAGCCAGAAACAGATTTAAACATATCACAAAGATATTAGTGAAAGTCTATGTCTAAGTAATATGAAATGTGTGTGTGTGTGTGTGTGTGTGTGTGTGTGTGTGTGAGAGAGAGAGAGAGAGAGAGAGAGAGAGAGAGAGGAGAGAGAGAAGAGACTTTTATAAGACTACATTTGTAAACCATTGACCTGGAAGATACTTGATTCAGATTAAAGATGAAATTGAGTTATAAGTTTTAAAACAACTGAAACTATGACTGGCCACTTATACTGTAACTGACAGCCTATACTGTGATTGACAGCCTATGCTATGACTGACAGCCTATACAGTGACTGACAGCCTATGCCATGACTGACAGCCTATGCTATGACTGACAACAGCCTAAATTATATAATTCCCAGCTAAGCAGTAGCAAGATTGTAGTTAACAGAAACATGACATGGGCTCTAGGAACTTATAATAAAGAAACTTATGAAGTATTTATATTAATTGTGGACATTGACCATCTCATGTTTTGATAACTGTTCACACACACTATTGACAGACACATGCCAAATGAAGAGATATTTCTAGTACCTCCCCTTAGAAGGTGAAAAAATAATTTTTTTTTCCTAGAAACTTTCTAGAGTGTCTCGAGGCAGTTTCAGGTGAAAAGAAATGTATAGCAAGCTGTATTTAGATGCCTTTACTTTGATTCCATTGTAAGATGTAAAACTTATAATCAAAGATTTCATCATTTAAGACAGAAATCCAGTCATAGTTCTTAATATAAACACTGTCCACTTGCTTCTTAGAGTATCAACAAAGCTTTAAAGGGAATAGACAGGAGTCTGGACTCTGGTTCAGGGAGGATTTTATTATCTGAAAACAAACAAAAACAGAGCATAATAGACATAATAAACTTACAAAGAACCAAGGAGACCAAAACCCGAGGTCTTTTAGGTCAAAACTAGTCCATTCTTTGACATGGGTAAAATAGCACATAGTCCATAAAACTACTGTCTCAGGTTCATTTACACATGTAGTTATAATTTCAACAAAGTCACAGAGAATGAGGTGGCAGGGGTCAGGGTCAGGGGCAGGGGTCAGGGGCAGCAGGGGGTCAGGGGTCAAGGGGTCAGGGGGGCAGCTGGAGACAGGGGGCAGGGGGCAGGTGGCTGGAGGTCAGGAGAACAGGCAGGCAAGGGGCAGGAGGGCAGGGAGGCAGTAGGGCAGGGGGGCAGGAGGGCAGGAGGACAGGGAGGCAGGGGGGCAGGGGGCAGAGGGGCAGAGGGGGCAGGGGGGCATGTAGACAGGGGGCAGGGAGGCAGGGGGCAGGGGGCAGGGGGCAGGAGGGCAGGAGACAGGGGAGGGCAGGGGGCAGGCGGGGGGCAGGAGGGCAGGAGACAGGGGGGCAGGGGGCAGCGGGGGGGCAGGGAGGCAGGGGGGAGGGAGGCAGGGGGGCAGGAGGGCAGGGAAGGCAGGGGGGAGGGAGTCAGGGGGGCAGGGCGGTAGGGGGGGCAGGGAGGCAGGGAGGCAGGGGGGGCAGGGGGGGCAGGGAGGGCAGGGGGGAGGGAGGGGAGGCAGGGGGGTCAGACTTTGTGGTTTTCCCTCGTGAACTCTGTATAAGTACTGTACCCAGCTCTAGTTCAGGGCTCTCTTGTCTGCATGCGACAGAGTCCTAGTGCACTAGTTACATTAAACCTCATGTTAATTGCAGCGAGTCCCATCTGTGAGTTTCTGTGGGAGAGCGTCCCCTGGTTTTGGATCTTAGAATCCAACAGGACCCCCTGCAGGAGCCTGACATCTGAACAGGAACCACTACTCTAAAAAAAAAAAAAACAAAAAAACAAAAAAAACCTCAGATCTTTGCGCCCCAGCAGCCATCAACTGCAGGGCTCCTCAGCCAAGAGAAAGCTTGCAAGCCCCTCTTCCTATCTAAGACTGGTTCAATCTTGTATATGTCTTGTGCAAGTAACCATGGCAACTGTGAATCCATGTGTGACACAGCTGGTGTGTCCAGAAGACACCATTATTTCGCAGCATTTCTAGTTCTGGCTCTTATAATCTTTCCACCCCCCTTCCACAGTGTTTCCTGTGCCTTATGTGGAAGGAGAGTAGAGGCACAATAATTAATATTTCAGAGTTTGATTCATCTAAGTCATGCAGTGTATGGTATAGCTTTCCGGAAAGACGGTCTGTGAGAGGGTGGCAGGATATTGCTATTGGTTTGGGTTTCCTGTTTTCACAGACACACTTGAGATGTTGTTATTTGCATTCTAGCCTGTCTGGGATGCCAGTAATTAGTCGGGGCTATGTTTGAACTATGATACTCCATGTCAGCTCCTGGGTACAAGCCTTGTGATAGATGTTCTCCCAATATGTCCTGTTCTGTCATCACATCTTAATAATGTTAATTTTCTAATGTTTAATAGAAGAGGATGTCAGAAACAACAAATACCTCATGTATGTATCCAAAAGAAATTAGCATGTTGAATATTAGTTCAACTTTATTACCTTGGAAATTTAGGAATATTCAGTCAAGATAAAAATGTACTGATAAGTAAGGAAGATAAGGCTTCTTAGAGAGATACTATAATTTATTTTAATTTATATAATTCAGATATAGAAGGATTACAACTTCACACCAAAGGTCAAAAGTCTTTCTGACCTTGGAGACAGACACAAATACAACTTACAGTTTCAGTTTTTAAAATTGTACATATGGTAGGTATAACATTAAGTAAAAATACCAGTCTATACCAAAGTGCTATTCTCTTCTCCATGAGTGCAAACAATCAGTTTGAACTTAAAATAGAGAAAAGATCAATAGATGATTCTTTATCACCTTTCCCTCCACAGATATTTACAGAGATCATCCACGCTGACTATAAAATCCACATTCCCACTGGGGAATAACTAAATTAGCCACACATAAACCAAAACCAAAGTCGACCTAGAGCAAAGTACCAATGACAGTAACAGAGCTCTCTTGTCAGTTTGGATTTAGCCCTGATGACCAAGAAAGCTTTGTTGTAGCTGAAAGTGCTGTGCACTTCCTTGGCAACCATGTTTGTCCAACTCTAGTGGGTGGAAAAAACCATTACATCTCTGGATTGTATTTCCAGAACTGTAAAAGATCATTTTCAGCAAAGTATAAAAATGTTGTCTGTCATACATATACAAAAAGGAAGCTATATCAAATAAAACCATATGTGTAAAGTGGTAGGTATCATAATTATTTTTAAAGTCAAATACACATTCATAAGGATTAAGGAATAATGAAGTGAATTAAAATTGGATACAAAATTGGAGGTTGTAGTGGACAATGGAGAAAAAGCTACCTATACAGATTTATAAACTTAGCAATCATCAATACTTTACAAAGAGTTCCAAGACATATCAAAGATAATAAACATGGCTAAAACCTGATAATGACCTTGGAGGGCATACTACAGAAAATGCAAAAAGTTTTTCACTGAAATATCTTTTTGTGTGTGTGTGTGTATACAAGTTTTTTATTCTTTGAAACATGTATTTATAATCAAATACCTAAATAAAAATTTCCCTTCTGTCTTCCAAGGCATAGCTAGAACATAACACTTACTACTTGATTTTGAATGCTTTATGGATTGAAATAGAGATGTATAGAAGATGCTATGTAAATGTGTCAAACATGAAAGTCTTGAATAAAAGATGATCATTCTATAATTCCATACTTCTATGATAGTCTTCCCTCATTGTACCATTGGATTATTTAACCAAACAAGGGAATATAAAAACTTACAGGAAGAATTAAAGAACAACAGATCAATACAGGTACAAAACTTGGGTGGGATAGACTTTTAGAATATATTCTATTTACAGAATGCTGTCCATAAATTGTACTACGTTGTAGGATATACATGGAATCATGTAGTTTATAAACTTCAAAACCACACAGGTAAGATAAGCCCGGCATCCTAGGCAAGCCAAATATGCTAGACAAGCCAGGAAAGGGCTAGAAGGAAGAGTAGCAAGGGCTGCATGGAGAACAGATCACAGAATAGGAGAACTGAGTGTCAGATGCAGGAGAGAAAAGTCAGAGTTTGTATCCTGCCTAATTATCCCCTTAGAATCCATGCAGGAAAAAAAATATGCTGAAGCTCAAGGAAAAAGCAGAATTTCTGAAGGGAAGACACAGAACCCAGAACCTAAAGGGCAATTTGTAGTTGGAGAATTTTCTTGTAAGGCAGCAAATGCCCACACAAGGACTTGGTTAAAGGGAATTCAATTATAGAGGCACTGGGGATGACTTAAGGTGTCTCGTTTCCTCAGATGCCAGGATGAAAGACTGACTTTCAGGAATAGACCAAGTTTAAACTTTAAACAAATACGTGTGAGAGATCTCCTATTAATGCTAACAAAATAGGATATGGTGTTTTAAAATAAATATATTTATTATCAGAAGTATTAGTATTTGATTTGCTAAGTTGAACCGTACATCAAATTATGATCTTAACATTTCTCTGATTTTTCTTGTTTGTTTTTTGTTGTTGCTTTGTTTTTTGAGACAGTAGCCCTGGCTGTCCTGGAACTCACTTTGGAGACAAGGCTGCCCTCAAACTCAGATATCCACCTGCCTCTGCTTCCAGAACGTTGGGATTAAAAGTGTGCACCACCACCATCCAGCTGTACTGTTTAAATTTAATACTGCATAACAAGTTTCCCTTAAACAAGTAGCTTAAATATTTAATTATGATTGATCTTTAAGTCAGAATAATAAGCAGAACTAGGTGAACCCCACCCGCTCTGTGGGTGAGATTTTTAACTAAGGCAGTCTAGTATTCAGCTGGCACCTGGTCCTGATCCAGGCTGGTCTGTAACAGCAGAGCCCTCTTCCCTAGGTCTTCACATGTCAGTTTAGAAGGCTAGGCTTGGACAGAGCCCTTACCTTGTGCTCTCTCCTAAAGACACTCAAACTCCTTAAGTAACTGTTGCTCAGGATCCCAAAAGGGAGCTATTTTAGAGGCCAGACTGAAGGTTAGAAATTTCTCCAAAATTCCAGAACACACTTTCATCTATGGTGCTGGACAAACAGAGTCCAATTTAGACTCCAGGATTGAGGATGTAGACCTCTCCACTCAATGAGAGGATATCTAAAGACATTTGGCCATCTTTTATTCCCTACAGCGGGCTCACACTGCCTTCTACAGTTTAGTCCCCAGGAAATCAGACATTGATAGCAGATTTCAAATTTCACATTTTCCAAACTTTTAGTGTAAATATTTCAAACTGAGTTGCGTAACTCAGGAAAATAAGAAACACTCCTGCCCATGTAGACGCTCATCTCTAGCAAACTATTTGACCTAGTATGCTTTGCTCTCCAAGTGCTATCTTCAAACTAGCCTGAAACAATGATTATGTTTCACTTTCTGCGTGGCTCTTCAATCCCAATTTCCTAGTTACAGCATCACATCACTAACTGGGAAAGTGCAGGTTACCAGGCCCCAGAAAGTCAGTGCTAAGGTTGTGGTAAAAACTCAGAGGCTATGCAGGAGACAGAACTGTGGGCCAAAGGGCTGTCAACTAGCACAAGATTTCCATCCTCCAAGCAACTAACAGTTACTGGCAAAGGGTGGAAGCAAAGGCTATTTCAGCAGTAGGCATATGAAGTGGTAGCTTAAATGTGGGTGTCTTCGGGGGATACACAATACAGTGGCTTTTGTACAGCTAGGGAGGAGATATGGACATCTCATCTAGGAGTAAGGAAGAGCTACCCCCAAATGGACCTTGAATTGGCTTTTTAAAATGTGTTATTGTTTGCAGATGTAAGCCTGTGGGCAAAGATTCTCATTGCTCTCGACTGCAGCCTTAGTAATATTTTACAATTTTCTTATTATTCTGTGGTAAAAAGTCCACTACCCTGCAGACCATCGCTAACACTACAAACTTCTAAAGTGCTGCCATTATCAAGCCCAGCTCTCTTTCTCAATCACTGACCTAGCTTCCTTCACGGACGTTCTCAATCTCCTGGCCACCTGTTCCCGAGTCCCCTGTGCTAGCATTCATGCTTCCTCATTAGCACATGCTGTCTCTTCTTAGCTCTAGATCAATACATGCATTCAAGAGAAACTCCATAAGGAACCAAGCTAAGAATAACAGGAGGAAGGCAATCTGACTTTATAAGAAAAGCCAATGCTCTGTTCTCTCCTTGGGTTTCATATCATTCATTTGTTAAGCGGAAAAGCCAAGTAATAATTCTTTAGAAAGGTGCTCCTGAAGACTGGAAAAGAAGTAAGGGACTAGCCAAAGAAAGAGCAGAAGAAAGAGTGAATTAGGCAGAGAAAGATAAGCCCCTGACACTGTGAAAGTTGGGATACACTGAAAACCTTAAAGAATGGCACGGCTGGAGAGGGGAGGAAAGGCTGATTCTGAAGGACAGGCGAGTCTACAGGCCATAGAATACTTCAGGTCATGAACTTCAAACTGTACAGCACAGTGAGCGTTACAGGCAGCCAGAATTTGGGGACAGGGTAGGGTAGCTGAGGAGGATTAGAGGAAACAGGGTTGAGCACAAGGGAAAACAAAAGGAGTCACTTTTTGACATCTTGATTGAGAGATGGAGGTAGGGGAATCAGGGCTTTGAGTCTAGTCAGGCCAGCATGAGGCCTTATCTCAACAAAACAAACAAAAGCTCAAAACCCAAATTTTAAAAAAAGGCCATATTGTCAGCAGGGTGCCCTTGGTAGATATATTAGATGAAGTTGAACCTTTAGGGAAAGGATTCAAAGTCAACAATACAGTAAGTTCTTGTATAATTCCTCTAAATAGTGAAATACATGTATAAAGTTCTCAGCTCAAACCATAAACTTGAGAACTGTTAGCCCATAAACAGTAATGGTAATGGTAGCACTGGTAATGACTGGGGCTACTTTGGGAAAACACGTAAGGGTGAGTGAGCTTAGAGGTGAGCCATAATCAAGTGTGAACAGAGAAGGCTAACTAACAAAAAGGTTTAAGAAGGGTTAGTCAGAAAGCTGAGGAGCCCAGAGAGCATGGTGCCCTGGAAGAGACTTGGGAGAGCATGTAGACAGGAAGAGGGAGGAGGACGGTGCTTAGCTGGAGAGCACCTGTCTCTGCTTCAATCACAGCATCTTCAAAGAGCCCCAAACAACAAATGTGTGGGTTCTTACCTGTCCCATAAGGTGCCAGGTATAAATGAAGGCAGAGGGTATGGGTTGTACCCAGCAGCATGGGTAACTCTGATGGACAGACAACACAGCACCCTTGAGAGTGAGTACAGGAGCAAGACTGGACTGAGTCCATCAATCAATGAGCATTAAGTTAAAAAGATGCTAGAAATACATAGAGAGAGGCTAGAAAATGCATAGCTGAGGTGGGAGAGAATGGCAATGCCGGGCGGAAAGCATAGAGAGTGCAGACAGGAGAAGGGATGGAGACTATCTCCTCACTGCACAGCAAGAAAGAAAAATGGCACACATGATCATGTTTCCAAGTGAAAAGACGGGCCATTCCTGCTCAAAGAATGCTGTTCTCAGTACCAGACAATAGCATCAGTTGATATAAAGAAGGTATGAAATAATTGACTCAAATGGGGAAACTACATTTACTTATAGTTTAAAATATTAAATAAAATAGTATTTACACATACTGTTGATTGTCCCAATTAAGGTTTGTAACTGTGAAAATATGTGAAACTTCTTAGTTGTACTTACCTGCCCTAAGAGCACAGCTATTATTTATAATAATTAAAATTGTATTGTTATAAAATGACAGAAAATAATGTTTGGTAGTAAAGGTGTGGATACATTTTGGGAGACATTTACATAATGGAACCCCATGTGCCTATGAAAATAAGTAAGCGCCGGGCGGTGGTGGCGCACGCCTTTAATCCCAGCACTTGGGAGGCAGAGGCAGGCGGATTTCTGAGTTCGAGGCCAGCCTGGTCTACAGAGTGAGTTCCAGGACAGCCCGGGCTACACAGAGAAACCCTGTCTCGAAAAACCAAAAAAAAAAAAAAAAAGCACAAAGTTATAAAAAAAAAAAAAAAAAAAAAAAAGTAAGCTTTTGTGATGATAAAGACAGAATTCTAAGAGACTGAATAAATAGAACAAAGTATAGAAAAACTTAGCATTATGCAAGTTTCTATTAACAGTATATAGAGAGGGGAGGGACATATCTAAATTTGAGGTCTTTAAGAAAAGCAAATGTTTCCTTATTTACTAGTGTTCAGAACTGAAACATGAATCAATAAGGTACAAGTCAGACCACAACCTTCATCAATTGGCATATTAACACATATTACCAGTAGTGTGGGTAAATGACATTCCTAACACTGAACTCCATAACTAGCATACTCCTGCATTCACAGTACAGTCTCAGGTCCACACAGAGCTAGCTATTAGAGGGTTACCAATGAACACGGGTTCTCTGTAAGCAGGCTTTCTGTGGAGGAGAGGACCTGAGTTGAGCATACACAGATTCTTCTTCTAAGATTTTTCCCATGAGAGAAGCACCTGCATCTCTTCAGGCAGAAGGCACACAGAAGCAAGGCTAGGTGTGATCCAAGGAGCCGCTGTAACTTATCACCACAGAATCTAACTCTAAGAAGAGGGTAGCAGGAAAGGGTAGAACGCTGACCGTAACTGCAAGTCTGGGCAAAGTTCTGAGAGTGCCCAATGAACAAACTGTGCCCATCGACCCAGTCGGTCAATCGCACGGCACACCCACAGTACACTGAGGAAGAGTAGGGAGGGTGTAGCCAATGTCTCAGAAGTAACGCAAATCAGGTCCGGGTAAGCCTGAGAAACAGCTGTAGGAGCATGCAGGGAAAAGGTGAAAAGGACAAGGAATTGAGAAAGCAGATGTAGAGTAGGTTACCCCACATGAGTAATTAAATTCTAAGGATGAGGAAGAGGAGGAAGTAGAAAAAACTTTACTCAAAACTAATCTTCAATGTATGGGAGGGGAGGAAGGACATTAAATCTTAGCAATGGGAAAAGGTGGATGAGTTTTGAAGACACAGAAGAAAATGAAATGCCTTGAAAGCAACAACAGAGCAGGAGAATTCTACTCCCCTTCTTCCCTCTGAGGCATTTCGGGTGTGAGAAAGAAAACAGCTAACAGTGTCCATAGGGAAAGGCCATAAAAAGCGAGGATGTCAGAGCTCAAAGGAAAGAAACAGGTTCAGGTCACAGGGCAGTGAGCTGGTACGGGGGAGCGGTGCGGGGCACCGTGCAAGGCAGGCTGGGAGGCGTGGGACAGACTGAGGGTGGGAGAAGACAGGCAGATTCTTCAGCATAAGGCCGAGTAAGCAGTGAGGAAACAACACAAGAGAATCTGCACGTCCGAAGGTTTATGTGAACTAGGCGGCGGAGGCCTGTGAGGCTCGGTATTTCTGGTCCCTTAGAGAAGGTTGGCTTGATTCAAAGAGTAAGCTGTCAGTGCTGGTTTGTGGACACTGCAGGCAGCGTTGGGGCAGGCATTCACACTGGCCTTTTCAAGAGGTGTGCGTCTTGGGACCAAGGGTGCCCCTCTCAGTATTAGAGCATTTGCCCAACACACTCAGAGCTGACTTCAACGTCCAACACGGAAAAGCAAGGATGCTAAGTCTTAAGGTTTTCAGTATTGAAATGTTTTAGTTAATCGTCCTCTCTCCCCACGCCTGAGGCTGGACTTCATCAGCATTGGCTCTCTTCCTGCAGAAGCCAGTGTTGTCATTAGCATGCCCTCACCTAACCTCTTTTCTGCCACACGTCAATTTGCCTGGCAGTCTCTGCCATGTCAAGCTTCCCCACGCCACCTCGCACAGCCTCTGCCTGCTCCCTAGTCTACATTGTCCTTTCCATTGGCAGAGTAACAACCAATCTTATTTGTATGGAAGTCCCATCTGACTGCCACTTTAAACTGATTCCCTAACACCTCCAGCAGTCTGGTCTCATAAGCAGCCCATGGGGCCAAAAGTTAGTTCTTATGTATGACGCATCTGTCCGTAATGCTTCATATCGGAAAATTCTGTTACTGGATAGTATAATCCACCAAACAATATATACCTATATATTTTTCACAACAAAAGTGTCTCCCCATTTTCTTCCTGTCTTGCTAGTTACTTTCTTCTACTCTCAAAGTAAGAGGGCCCCCTAATTCCCTCATGTACTCACAAAATTCTTACTTCCGGGTCCCTTGCTTCCGTCTACAGCTTCTTCCGCCTCTCCTGCTTCCCTCTTTGTTGTCAAGTAAATCCGTATCAGTTTTCATCTGCAACACCACAGCCCCAACTTTGCTGCTTCCTGTGGATACTTCATGAGTTTTGCTACATCTCCATCAACATGAGATGAAAAAGCATCTCCATTCTTCCCCGCCACCTGCCACATCACAGAAACACATACTAAAGCCTAAACAGAAGGGAAATTTTAAGAAAAAACACACTTTCCATCATTTTGTAATTTAGCAAGACTGTACAAATGCCAGCATAAATTCTGGACATTTTACTTGTTTGGACCCATTTACACATTGGGCAAAGGACACCTACTCAGGCTGTGGCTTGAAGGCAATCATAAATGTTAATCTTCCAGCCACAAGTGTCAAGTCCAAATGACTTGCATGTTTAATGGTAGACCCTTGAGAATGTGTTAACCAGCAAGTAAGTGGTTTTGAAAAATGTAGTCATTTTAGTCTAGTTTCTGAGGCTCAATAAACCCTATTAAAAATGTTGATATAAAAATTAGGATTTGGGTTAGGCAGTGGTGGTACACACCTTTAATTTCGGCACTTGGAAGGCAGAGACAGGCAGATCTCTGTGAGTTCAAGGCCAGCCTGGTCTACAGAGCTAGTTCCAGGACAGCCACATATTATACAATGAAACCTTGTCTCAAAAAACCACAAATAAATAAAATAATTCTTTTAAACATAGAATTTGGCAAATACAAAGTTTTCCTTATTTATATTGTAATTCCTCCAATGAAAATAGACTATGTTAAAATTTATAGTTGTTCAAAAACAATCCTATTCTATGTACAGCTAAAGGATCTTATAAATCCATTGCACAGTGAATCTGTCAAAGAACTGACAACACTGGGTTAGAAATTATGATGACACAAGGCACTCAGTTTTCCCATCTGCAAAATGGGGTAATTAATATTAACCACTCATTCTGCAGCAAAGAATAGTATTTGTAAAACTCTTAATAGTTGTGAATTCTCTGGATCCTCTCTGGGTAGTCTCTTATTCAAGATGAAGTAGATTTAATGCTGTGGCTGTCTCTTCAGCTATTCTGTTTTGTGGGAGTGAACACCTGCCTGGAACCTACCTAAGGAGTCCATCCTTTGTGTTCTGATAATTAAAGTACTGCAATGCTGATAGCTGACATCTGGATCCACTTTTCAAGCTTTCCCTGTGTTTCTCTGGCTCCACGGAGACTCATGAAGTATAATGCAGTAGATGGAAATGTGGTGAGGTGCTTCATTTCCCAAGGGCAAGCTTACTCTGGCGTTGTTATTCCCCTCTGCGAAGTGAAAGCTGCCACGCTGTGGCTGGCTCTGAGAGGTTGCAGGGGCTGAGCTAAGCTCCAGAAATTTAATACGCTACATAGTGCCTGACTTATTTTTATTCTGACATTGACTTGAATTGATAAACCCACTGGGGACCTTTGTGCAGAATTGATATCCAGGGATTGATTTTTATGTTTTTAGTTTTTTTTTAGACACTGGATTCATGGGAACATTAAAGTTCAAATCTCCCACTTCTGAAATCACTAGAGAAAAAGAAACTTGGGAAACTATTTTAATATTACACATAATTTCTACTAGGGTTTGTTTTCTTGTACTATACACTTTTGTTTCAAATGATAATTTCTTAGCCTGTTACACATAACAGAATCTATTTTGACTTAGTGCACAGAAGTTTATTGAAAGATAGGGAATCCAGAAAATCAAATCACTAGGAAGCTAGAGAACAATGAGGCAACAAGCTTGGTCACTTTCACGCTTAAAGGTCTCCCTAGACCTGGCCCGTGAGAGTGTCTGTGGTAGTTGAACAGGTATGGCTCCGTAGATTCATGTGTTTGAATGCTTGGCCATAGGGAGTGGCCTTGTTGGAGTAGGAAGTGAATCAATCAGAGCCTTCTCCTGGCTGCCTTCAGATCAAGATATGGAACTCTTGGCTCCTCCAGCACCATGTCTGCCTGCACACTGCCCTGCTTATCACCATAATGATAATGGACTGACTCTCTGAAACTGTAAGCCAGCCCCAATTAAATGTTTGCCTTTATAAGAGTTGCCTTGGTCATGGTATGTCTTCACAGCAATGAAACCCTAAGGCAGTGGTTCTCATGACTGATCTACCAGTACTAAACATGGTTGAGGCTATTCCTCTTGCCCAACCAGCCACTGCAGCATAAGGAATTCACCCTTAACACAAACTAGATTTTTAGCAGTCTTTCTCCCTTAAGCTAATAACATTCAAATCACCACCTGCAGGTGAAGCTAACGCCAAAGACCTGGAAAGTTTTAGGGTTCTTTTTGAGGAAGCAACACGTACTGTGTATCTTTCTTTTCTTGTTACTATGATAAAACACCCTGACAAAAGCACCTGACAGAGGAAAGCATTCAGTTTTGCTCTCAGCTCAAAGTGCAGACCACTATGGTGGGAAGGCAAGTCAGCAGCAGAAGCTTGACTGAAGGGACTGCTCCACTGTCAGGCAAGATGGAGCCAAGTCTGCCTGTGCTCAGACTGCTCCACTGTCAGGCAAGATGGAGTCAAGTCTGCCTGTGCTCAGCTCACTTTCTCCACTGACACAATCCAGAAGCCAAGCCAGGAAAGGCACCACCCATGGTAAGAATGACTTCCCACCTCAACAAAGTCAACACAATCCCCCCAGAAGCCTCCTCCCATCCCCACCATACTAGAGTCTATCAAGTTGACAAGTAGTATCATACTATGTATGGTTAGAATTCCCTAAAGAAAAACACATTTTTAAAACGTTGAATCCTAGAAAATGTTAAGATGTTCATGACAGGAAAGAATTACTTTTGCTTACGAGTACATGTTAAACATTACCACTTTAAATTACAGGTTTTGTTAGTTACAAAACAGACACCGTGATGAATTTAATTCTGGAGAAACTGAGGCTCAGAAAGGTTATTTACTAGTTCCTGGCCATGTTGCTGGTAAAGCAAAGAATGAAGATTCATATTCAGGTCATTTCCATTCATAATCTTGTTAATTTTGCAGGTAACTCTAATTTCTCTTTTCCCATCTGTAATTCATGCAGAGGCAGAGGGATGCTAAACAGTGCACTGGAGAGTGGTGTGGATACATCAGCTCTGGGAGGTGAGACAAGACGTGTATTATCTGCAAGAAAATTTAAAAACAATTATAAAGCAATCTAAATAGATCCACTCTTTAGAATCTTGTGGTGAAGCATCAATACTAACCAATGTGTGCAGTAAAATAGTCCTTCCTCTTGACTGATCCTTATTTGTTAGTGTACCAATGCATGTAAAAAGTCCTCAAATATTTTTGCGACTTTGTAGGCTGGGGCTGTAGGTAACTTGTTTAGGAAACACAAAGACTTGTGTCTAATTCCATTCCTAGTATCACTATCACCATCACTACTACTGCCACCAGAGAAGGAGGAGGGGGAGAAGGAAGAGGAGGAAGAGGAAAGGGAGGGAGGAGGAGGAGGTGATGGTGGTGGTGAAGGAAGTTGTTATCACTTAGAATCTGTCATTGAAGTGCCATAAACGTCTCAGAACAGGACAGAAAAAAGCCATTTAAAATAATATGCCCAAGATGCATATATTTTAACACAGTTTACAAGAAAACTCCAAGTTCTATTTGGAAACACATCTTTTTCTATTTTTGCATGAGAGTGAGATAGTTTCTCTCATCTGCTGGCAGCATTAAAGTCTCTGATACAAAGGCAGAAGCTCCTGGATAGCTCCTTAGGCAGTAGGGGTTCTCTTTGCAAGGTAGCTGTTGGTAAGAAAGAAGGAAGGTGGTCCTAGTGATTTACACAGGGACAGGAATTAGAAGTCTAGGTGCATTTCCAGGAATGGAGGACTTGAAATCCTAATATGTTTTATGTTATTGTCAAAATTGCATATTGAGTACATAAATCTCGTGTTGAACCTGGTGGAAATGTTTCACTTTTTTTTCTCTAGGGCACAAGATTTGTGTTTTCAAGAATAACCTTAGGCTCACCATGTAGCCCAGGCTGGACTTGAATCCAATCATCCTGCCTCCGCCTTCTAAATGCTAGGATTATAGACCTGCCAAGAAGGACACTTAACAATCTAAACTTAATTTTCAGCATTTCTCTATATGGCAAGTGTTAGCATTTCCTCTAGGCTCTGCCTAACAGTTACCTAGCAACAGCCAGGACAAGCCAGGAGCCATTCATATAAGGACTGTTCAGCTTCTCCCTCTCCCTACACCTACACCCCACCCTCATCTCTGTACATGTCCTGTCTCTGGCCAGTCTCTTTCTCTCTTCCTCTCTCTGTCCCCTTTCTTTTTATGGCTGGTACCTCAGGGGAATGCCTCAGCATAGGCCTGCCACATCCTACCATGTTTTATAAAACACAACAGCAAGTACAGAACATTATTGTTGTTCTTTGTTATATGTAGCTTTGCTACCCCGACTAAGCTCTGGGAATGGGCTTTTCTACCAGCCCCCACCCAGCTTCCTTTGAATCCATGGATAAAAGACACAGACACAATTGTTCATTTTCAACTTGCCTTTTGGCACAACTGCTGGGCACTATACCTATCCCTGCGTGGAAAAGTGTGCCCATCTGACTTTTGCTAAGTCAGACTCACCTGCTAAGGCAAGACATATGGTGTGAGGCAAGACTTTGGAGGACGTGTTATGTTTGGAAGGAGTATAAAAAGGACTCAGTGGACTGTGAGAGGCCTGGCTAGGCTTGTCTATAGAGCTAGCTGTGCAATGCTTGTTGGTCTCATGTCTTTGCTAATCTTCGCTTTGATCAGAGAGGCATGGCCAGGAACGTTTCCTGACATTCCTGTTGGCCCTGGTCCCTCCTGCTGACTTGTGCCCATTCAGCTGAGGCCTGGCTGTGCCTGCTAGGTCATGCCACCACTGCTGATTCATGTTTGCTATCCTCACTCTACTGAACTGGACTGCTAGTCTATCTGTGAAGTGTTTGCAAGCGGATCGAGCTGCCACTGCTGACCTATGAACTGAATTGCTGATTTCCTGACAATGCAGATTGGACCTGTTCCAAAGAACCATTTCTAAGCAGGTTCACTTCCTCCATGTCCTTCCTTTCCCACTATGTCTGGTGCGTGGTGGGCTAGAAGGGGGGTTGAAGAGTTTAATGGCCATCATTAAAAATAGGTTTTGAAAAAAATTAAAGTACACTGAAGAAAGACAAAAGCTGAGTCGATGGGACAAGCCTGACAGGCTCTGAGCCTCACGGTTAGTTTGAGGAGAAGGAGAGCTGTCGCACTTGTTAGAGCTCACAGGCAGCCCACCTATCTAGAAATGAGCTCAAGCTACACTAAAGATTTCTGGTCGTTAGACTAAAGCTAGCATTTCTCAGAAGTTTGTGAAACTAGTTCCCATCTGCCAAAAACACAATTGCCTTTGTGTTTGACAATTGTATTCAAGATTCTAAAAGAGAAATAAATGACTGGTAATCTAGATAACTCCCCTATTGGTTCTTTACTAAAAGCAGTGGCTTTGATGATTGTGCAAAACTGTGAACCACTCATGATTGCTCTTTCTCATGATGAATAAGACAGTGTTTTAGATATTTTATTTCCTAAACATCTTTCAAATATGCTGCTTTTCCTTTCTGGCCTACTCAGACCTTCATACTGTTTACCTAGATGGCCTTTACACACTGCTAGCTAGGTTCCTTCTCTGCAGGTCATTTAAGCAAAACATTATAAATTTACTTGCTTAACATCTGCAATGCAAACTCTTTTGACTGAGTGCACAGAAAAGAAGTTTACTGAAAGACAGGGAAACTGGAGAATCACTGGGATGCTAAAGTACAGTGAGGCAACAAGCTTGGTCATTATTAAAATGGACCTGGCCAGTGAAAATAGTTATATGCTACTGACCCACCAACACTAAATATGGTTGAGCCTAATTCTGCTTGTCCAGCCAGCCACTGCTGCATTAGGAATTCAGCTGTAATGCCCAAGAATTAACCTGTAAACTCTACCTACCCAGGAACCAGATAACTTCCTGGAATGGGAATTGTAGCTCTTGGTAAATAACAAAGCCTCATGGTGGCCTATGGGTTTGTCCTTATTAGCATTAATGTATAGCTGGAATTCATTCTCAGGTGAGAAACTGCAGGGAAGGTTCCTGGCCAAAGTCCATCTCTTGGTCAGCATTTAATAATTAATAAATAATTATTTAACAATTAATAATTTAATAAAGCTTGCTTCAAATATGGTCCAAAACGGTGGAGCTGGTTTTTCTGGCAAATGTCAGGATTAACATAGCCTCATGAGGATTTCTAGCAATTGTGAAATTATTATGGACATTATGAAATTTACTTGCTAAGGTCTCAAACTCCTCTACCAGCAAAGGTTTCTTAAGGACATGGTTCCATCCTACCTCTCCAGCTGCATCCCTAAAAATGTTTTCAAACCACAACACCGAAGTTCTGTAAACTCTGGAAGTTTGGCCTGTGAAGTTCCCTCAGACAGTCTTTGTAGTGGACACACTGCTCACTGAGCTGACTATCCCAAACTCACATTCTGCTTTATAGTACAAGAGGAACTATAGGAAGGAATTGGTCTCTTGTTTGACCCGCTAGTTTGTAAGCTATTCTTATGGCAGTAGCTATGACTATGACTTTTTGAAACTCCATCCCTTAGCAAAATTTTTGTTATCAATTTATATGATCAACATTTTAAAAATAAGAACCAGGTTCCATGTGGTATATCTATTGAGAGAGCCTAGATAAACCAAATACATACAACTAAAACAGAAGGCACAGGATACACCCTAAAGAATTTCAGGGCTGCTATTGTTGTTTTAAGGAAAGAATGCTTAATTCCAGTTTTAGGATATAATGGGGGCACACAACTGAGAAAAGTTGAAAGCACAACAATCGAGAAGAATAACAAGTGGGATTTTAAGACTTAGAGATGCCCCAAATTGAAGGAGGAGTTTAGGCTCCAATACTGCTTGTATACAATGAGTATAATGTAAGACTAGAGAGTTGTCCCACTGAGCATGTAATAAAATACTGGGAAAAGTTTATGCAAGTTAGATGAAATGCTGGCTAGGGAGATATTTCATTTAGAAGGAACTCCAGTATGGTGAAAGGCAGTATTTAAGAAAAGACTATTCCAATAATAGTGCCAGTCCAGGTAAGGAAAAGAAGGTGGCTTTCCACCTTTTACAGTCAGTGACATGTAGACATGCAGGAGACTGGGGTCCACATACTGGCCCTATTAGTTATTAGTGAGGCAATCTTGATTATATCATTTAACCTTGCTAAGTCTACATTTCCTCATTTATTGAATTTATATAATGAGATTTTCAATGTTCAAATAAATGAGTGATTTATTTCAGCTGTAAGGAATAAAATCCAGATCAAATTAGCATAAATGAATTGTTAAAAGACTACTGACTAGGTCAGTGGAATAAAACAGAAATATAGGTCGCTACCAATGTAGTGACTGACCTTTGATAAAGAAACTGGACAACACAAGGGAACGAACCAATTTTTCCCCGACACATGCATCTGTATATTCACATGAATAAATGTAGACATCGGACATAAAAATTTTATACATATTAACTCAGAACTTATCATAGTCTTAAGTCTAAAATGCAAAATTATAAAATTGCTGGAAGTTAATAGGGAAAAAAAAGCCACAAAACCTTTGGCTTAGCAATATCCTTTTAGTACAATATCCAAAGATGAGGCATGAAAGAAAGATCAACTGGCAGTTCAGTTTCCTTCATGAAAGATGTTAATAGTTAAAGTAGTGACAACTGAGAGAAAGTGTCTGCAAGGTACTTTCTCGTACACGGTTGGTATTCAAAAAGAATTCTTACATTGAAACAAGAGTACAGATACCTAATTTTGTTTTTTTGTTTGTTTTTTTGGGGTTTTTTTTTGTTTTGTTTTTTGAGACAGGGTTTCTCTGTGTAGCCCTGGCTGTCCTGGAACTCACTCTGTAGACCAGGCTGGCCTCGAACTCAGAAATCCGCCTGCCTCTGCCTCCCAAGTGCTGGGATTAAAGGCGTGCGCGATAACCTAATTTTTTAAATGGGCAAAATATACACAAGAGGTATATTAGGAAGCGGGCTAGAAGCTGTTTGTGTTACATTTTGCCTGTGTCCCTAGAACTTGAGTGAGGCACAACTCAGAAGGAATGGCCCATGGATATGTAGATGGCTCTGTGAGTAAAAGCTCTTGTTGTCCAAGGCTGGTAACATGAATTCAATCCCTGTTGTGTTTAGAACAACTCCCAGAAGCTGTCCTCTGATCTCTACACATGTAAATATAGCATGTGTGCACCTGTACCTACAGCACTGTTGGCCATGTTTTGCAGACATGAAAGATCCAAGAGTTAGAGGGTGAGAGAGGCCTGCACAAAGGTTCCAGAAAGCCAATGAAGTCATGCAATGTGTGGCAGGGATGGATTCCCTGTAAGAAGACCCTGAAAACCCACTGCATAAAGCCAGGAAAATGAAGCTTCAGCTACAGCAATTTAGACCCCAGGATATTTGCAATGCCAGGAACATGAATGTCTGTCGAGGAAAGCTGCTCGCATGGTATGGAGATATAAATAAGGAGATATTTCACTTAGAAGGAACTCCAGTATGGTGAAAGGCAGTAATTAGGAGAAGACTATATAATAATAATATATATTATTATTGGCAATAATAATGCCAGTCCAGGGTAAGGTATGGTAAGAGAGCTTACTTATGCTGTGGGTGGCTGCAGGACTTCACTTGGCCCCTGGGGACCAGATGATTCTGTCACAAGCCCCAGATGTCAGAAATAGAACTGCAGAGTGTGGTATTTGCTCTGTTTCATGTCAGTCTTGCCTTGATCTGGCATTTCTTTGCTATGCCTCTCGTGCTCCCTTTTGCAATGAGAGTGTTATGTTGTGCCCATGTACACTGTGGGTATGTCACGTTTAAAACAGGACTCATGGAGATTGCCTGAGTCTCAAGAGAGACTTTGGGCTTTTGAATAGGTTTGAAGTTGTTAGACCTTGCAGACTTTTGAAGTCATAATGAATGCATTTTATAGCATCAGATGGCTGTACACCACCGGGGACTAGTGCTCTGGGTTCAATGTGAAACATCCGCATTGGCTCCCTGTGTATGAACACTGGGATCCTAACTGGTGGTGCTGTTTTGAAAGCTGTGGAACCTTCAGAAGATGGAATCTTGGTGAAAGAACTGGGCCATTCCAGGAAGGCCCTAAGACTTTATATCCTAGCCTCTCTCCTATGCATTTTTTTACTTGACTGTGGACACAATGTAACCAGCTGGATCATACTCTGGCTGCCATGCTTAATTCACCTAGAAAAACTGTATCTCTCTTAAAACTGGGAGCCAGATTAAACCTTTCTTCAATTTTCTGTTGTCAGGTATCCTGTCATTACTATATATAGAAATCTCCTTAATATTTTGAAAACCCATCAAACGACATCAAAAGCAGTTCCATCACTCTTATCGGCCATGCGAGAGCCACCTAGCAGTGCATGAGCCTTCCAACTTTCCCATATCATTGTCAACACTTGTTATACAGTGATTTTTAAACTATATCCCTACCATAAATGTGAAGGGAAGCTTGTAATGGTTTTGATCTGCATTTCCCTAATGACTAATGTTGAGCACCTGCCAACATGATTCTTGTCCATTGTATGTTTTCTGTGAAATGCCTGTGTAGATCCTTTGTTTATTCTGAAACCTGTCCTGCCTTCATTATTAAGTACCAAGAATTTCTAGTGCATCTTTGATATATTTCTTATCAGGTTTGTGATTTCCCCATACTTTATTTTCATTTATTTTGGGGATTGTCTTTTCCATGTTTAACTAGTAGTATATGAAATAACAAGCTGTTGTGTTTAGCTAAAATTAAGTTTGTCTATTTTTTCTTTTGACTCTTTTTCATTTATTATTGTTTAAAAAACATTGGTTTAGCTGGGCAGTGGTGGCGCACGCCTTTAATCCCAGCACTTGGGAGGCAGAGGCAGGTGGATTTCTGAGTTTGAGGCCAGCCTGGTCTACAGAGTGAGTTCCAGGACAGCCAGGCTTACAAAGAGAAACCCTGTCTCGAAAAACCAAACCAAAAAAAAAAAAAAAAAAAACCATTGGCTTATTAATGGATATGATTATTATTGATGAAGATTATTCCTATTTTTTCCTCAAGATTTTTTTGTTTGTTTTGGCTAATTTTTATTCATCATTTTGAATGTAGTATAGAATGGAAGGACTTCTGGATTTTGCATGTCTATTCAGGTGTCCCAACACCACTGATGAAAAACTTTTCTCTTATAAGAATTATCTTGCCTCCTATGTTGAAAATCAATTGACCATTGATGTAAGGTTGGTTTCTAGACTTTGAATCCCATTTCACTGTTATGTGCTTCTACCCTTATGACTGCAGACACCTCTTTGATCAACACAGGAATGAAGTTTTGAAATGGAAAATTAAGATTCTTCCAACTTTTATTATTTTTATCAAGATGGATTTGTATTTTGATTCACTAGCCTTTAATGTGCTTCTCAGGACCAGCAAAACAAGTCTGGTGATATTTTAATATGGATTGCTCTGAATTAACAGATCAATTTTGAAGAAAGTACCAGCTTGAATAATACAGCATCTGATTCACTGAATTTCTATTTTCTTATGCTTTAATTTTTAAATAGCTTTGTAGCTTTTAGTATGCATGTTCTATATTTCTCTCATTAAATGTACTCATAAATGTGTTTTTACTAGAGTAAATAAAATTTTTATTACTTTATTTTTGGACTTTCCATTACCAATAAACTGAAAAACACTTGATTGTTACATATTGATTTTTAAACATTGCTCAACTCATTTATTACTTTCAGTAAGCTCCTGAAGATTTTTCCATATACAGTATCAAGCCATCTGCATGGATTTATGTCTTTCTGGATGCCTTTTTCCTTTTCTAATTACTCTGGCTAAAACTTCTAGTATGATACTAATTAGAAGCTGCAAGAGAAGGCATTTTATCTTGTTCTGATCTTAGGGTTAAAATACTCAATCTTTCAACCATGAAGTATTATATTAGTTGTAAGTTTTTCCTAATGACTTTTATTAGGTTCAGGAAATTCTCTTCTATTACTAGTTTACAGAATGCTTTTCATCTTGAAAGTATGCTAGATTTTGCCAATATTTTTGTGTGTCTATTAAGTTGTCTATGGTATTTTTAGTTTTATGATATTCATATGGCATAGAATGTTGATTTTCAGATGTCAAACCATCTTAGATTCCTGGAATGTATCTCTGGAATCCAGGAAGCAATCTCTTTCTTGCTGTCCTCTTGAGACAGGGTCTTACTATTCAGCTTGGCTGGCCTTAAACTTATCACAGCCCACCTTCTTCAGACCCCTGGACACTAGGATTACAGGTGTGCACCATCATAACCTAGCTATAAATCCCACTTGATTGTGATCCAGAACTCTCTTTACACATCACTGGATTTCTCCTGATCATAGTATGTTGTTGACAACATAAGTTTTTAATCGATTATATTTTTCTTGTCCTTTAACAGCAAGTAAAGATAATGTATGCAAATAGTGTTAGATAACCATTATGCAGGGGGTTTCACTGAGTGTTAATCTATATAACTTTGATATACATGTGTTGAGGATTTGTTCTGATGCTTTGAAATAAACTGGCCCCCCCAAATCTGGAATTTCCAAACCTTGTCCCCATGGATGGTCTTTATCCATCAATAAAGAGTCAATGGCCAATGGCTGCGCAGGTAGACTGAGGTGGGACCTTGGGATTTGCTCAGGCTAGGCACTGGAAGAGAGGAAGTGAGAGATCACCATTACAGGGAAGGAGAAAGACCAGACCTAAAAGCCCGCCAACATGTGAGAATCAGGGCAAGTGGCCACATGGTCTACTTCCCCAGTTGTGTTTAGGGTAGCAGAGATGAAACATAGATGTTACAGATGTTGTAAAAGATGTTAACTCAGGATTACCAGAGAGGACTGTTTGCTAGCAGCAGGAAGGATTAGAACTGCCCAGCCTTTGAGCTAGCCAAGGCAAATTTAAAATTAACTGATGCATATGTGTGAGTGTGTTGTGCTGTTCATTCGTGAATCCAAAAAGCTCTTTGGCTGGTACATGCATGCAACCCATCGGGAGCACACAGTACTTACATACATAATTTGTATATTAATAAAGTGTGTGTACCAGAGGAAAGCAAAGTGTAAAATATGTCATTTTAGCTAGTAAAACTTGCTAAAATCAGCTTTCAAATCCCTAAATGGACTTATTCTCTATCTTCACTCCATTTAGAATGTTTGGGGCAAACTTATATGCTAGAGTGGCATATCTCATTTATTGTCTGTTTTTCTCAAGGTCTAGTTTCAGCAGAGGCCTGTTATATACACATAAACGCCATCACCACCACCATCATTCAAAACAAAGAGTAATTGAAATAAACTTAAGTATTTGGTAGATCAGCAACTGGGATTCAATTAAGTTCCACCGTTTTCCTTCTCTGTCTCTTAGAGGAAGCCACACATAAAGCTCTTGTCTCTTTCTCTCCATCCCTGGTCTTGCAGATCTATTTGCAACCTTCAACCAGAAAAGTTGAATATTTGTAGCCCATGGACCAAATCTGACTTGTGCATACATGTGATACAAAATCAGCTTAATTACATGTCGACGTTTATAGGTAAGTGATAAACATCTATGGATGTGATTTATCCTGATAAAGACCTGAAATTCGGGCAGAGTCTTACCTTCATCCTACAGCTGCTCCACAATGAAGAGTGCGCTACTTCTTCAATTGTGACAAATCCCTTAGATTTTCAGTCTTTCATTTCCTGTTGCATGAGATACGCATAGTTTTACTACTAATTATGACAAGTGGCTTCATTCTCTTGCTGTGATCCTTTACAATGAAATTAAAATTAGTCTTCCTTGGCGTCCTTCTCACAGTTTAAACTTTCTTCTATTATACTGAGGAGCATGATGTTCTGAGGACTCATCAGGAAACCTTCCGAGAACTGAGAAGAAGCCAAATGTGGGCTGTAGAGGTTTGCACACTACCGACAATAAAATGCCCACTCAAGATCACAAAGAACTAGAAAAGAGGAAAATTTACTCAGCTAGGTAGAGTAACTTTGTTCTTGTAAGAACTCTTATTGAGATTGGAAGTCTGGTTCTGAGAGAGATGAAAAAGCAAGAAAGTAGAGTCCATTTGTATGGATGACTATAGGAAAATCAGAATTATCAGGATCAATTTTGTGGGAGAAGATGAAGATGGTTATGGCAATGACAAGGAGACATAAGAAGAAACTCCAGAGTCTGTGGCATGGCATATAAACAGCATCCATACCTCTAATGACCAACTGAGAGAGAACTGCTGCTTTCCCAAGAAAATGTCTCCTATAGTGCTGTAGAGATCTTTGACTGGGGCAGTGGGGAGTTCTCCTTACTGTAAGCTTGTTTCTTTGCTCTTCAGCTCTTCTGTATTTCTCAAAGGCCTCAATTATCTTAGAGATACTAAAACTACTTTGAAATATTTAGCATTTGCTACAATTACTTTTCTTTCTAAACACAAGTACTTCCTGTTCCCTTCAGCATATGATTGTTTCATTAATCAGTCAACCTGAAAAAACAAGACCACAAGAATCAAAAGCTACATTAGAAATATATGTCCATATTTGGACTTGTAGACTACTACTAGGTCTGGTGAAAGTTAACTGTGATTTGCAAACAAAAGTGAGGACCGGCTTCCTTGGTGTGATTATGTACTGACCTCTACTTCTGAACTAGCTAGTTTTATAAAGCAAACAGTCTATTTTGTGGTAGGAATCAAATAAATTATTCTTGGTTTCTATCTTAGTTACTTTTCTATTGCTATGATAAAACACAATAAACAAGGCAACTTATAAAAGAAAGTATTTAATTGGGAACTCATAGTTCCAGAGGGTTAGAGTCCATGACCATCATGGTGGGAAGCATGGCAGCAGACAGACATGGTGCCAGTGTAGTAGCTGAGAGCTTCTATCTTGACCTACAAGCATAGCGGAGTAGAGGGCAAACTTAGAATGGTGTGGGCTTTCAGAACCCCAAACCACCCCCAGGGGAACACTTCCTCCAAGAACTCCACACGATCATAACCCTTCTCAAACCCTTCCACCAACTGGGAACTACGTATTCATATATGAGTCTGTGGGGCCATCCTCAATCAAAACAAAAATTTTTAAATTAGAATAAGGCTTGGGATATGACTTAGTTGGTAAGGTGCCTGCCTCTTTTCCCAAAGCATGGGTACCTGAATTGGATCCGCAGAACTCACAAAACACAGAGAACCCAGTAGCCTACATCTGTAATCCTGGAGCTGGGAAGTTAGAAACAGGCAAACCATTGGGGCTTCTTAGCTAGCCCAGTCTAGCCTAATCCATGAGCTTCAGGTTCAGAAAGATGCTGTCAAACAATAAATCAATAGAAAAAGATTTTAAAAGATGGAGAGTGAGGAATGTACTATTGATACAAGAAACTGCTCTCACCTTAAAGGTGAGCCAAATATGAGTTAGCTGAAGTTTTACAGTACCGAAATAGAAAATAGTATATAAATTAAAATTTTTCAAATAAGATATCAGACAGAAAAATCTCTGCTATAGGGCTCAGATGTGATCTTATAACATTTGTAGCTTGGGGCTGGTGGAAGCTAAGTTAGTACATTTCAAAGGTTTCATCTGATACTCACTAGGTTACTGGCTGTTCAGGTACATAGGTTGGCTAGCAAACGCTACTAATCAAAGGAGCTATAGACAGCTCAAGGTAAATTTTAATCAGGCTTTGAACTTACATTATAATTTCTCCCCAATCACTGAAGTTCTATATCAGCTAATCACTCCTGCAGAAACTTCATGTTTCGACTTCTTTCCAGGAATCTCCTTCACACCCAAAGTCACTTCAGGCCTACAGCAGCAAATAAATGCATTTGTGTGTCCGATGTACGCACACATAATGTTAAAATAAGATTCACTGTTCCCATCTTTAGCATAAATTTGGACCAGACCTATTTCTACACGATTATATGTAAGAAGTTTCCATGACTTTCCTATACTTTTCAACATGGTTTCAAAACCCTAAATAGTAAATATTATAAACTGTAAACACCCCTAGAGTAAATGTGTGAACAAGTAGGCCATTCCTCCATCTTCCATAAGGCATGTGCCCAGCTCCCTCTACCAACTAGAAATGCACAAATTCCCTAACTAGGTAACTTCAGGACATAGGAGATTCTTTTCATTCAGAGCAAGTACAAGACTTCCAGAATCATTCTACTCTGTCTTAGACAAAATACGCCTCACCGTGAGGATGAACCTACCAAAGCCTTTCTACAGAACCTGTTGAAGGTCCGACCCTGAGCAGCAGCTACTGCGCATGGGCCTAAACTGCAGCCTGCTCTCCTCCGCGAGCTCTCGGACTCCCGTTCGAACTTCCCGGCCGGGGCTGAGTCCACCAACCACAAACGTCCTTCCTCGGGCCGTGCCCTCCGCTCCCCCTCCCTCCTGACGCACGCGGCGCGCTGACGTCACGGCGAGCGGGGCCGTTGGGCTGCTGAGGCCCCGCCCTCGCCGGCCGGTGCGCGGCCCTGGCGGCTCGAGCCCATGAAGGGGTCTTGGCGGCTGCGGTCCCCGGCGCTGGTGCTGCTGCTCCTGCGGCCGCTGCTCGCTTCCGGAGACTCCGCGTCCCGCCCGCAGACCCGAGCCATGAACCCGGGCGGCGGCGCGCGGGGCTCTCCGGAGGACAACCACCGTCTGCAGCGCTCCACAGTGCAGGGCTCCGACCCGCAGCGCAGCAACGAACTGCTCCTGCTGACGGCCGGGAGGGAGACTCCCCAGAGCAGCGGCACCACGTCCTCTACTTCCCCGGGGACGTGCAGGTAACGCGGTCCAGGCCTCCCCGACACGCCCACGAGGGTTCTCACACGAAGGAGGTGCGGGGGCGCTCCCGTTCCTGCCAGAACCCCATCCGGGGAAGGGGCCTTGGAGGGCCACGGTCTCTAGAGCGGCTGTCAGTCCAGGTGCCGCTGGGTGGAAGGAGAGGCACGACAGGGAATGGGACATGCACGCACAGCTCCAGCCTCGTCTCAGAGGACTCTGTGTGCTGGGCACAGGACACTGTTTAGAAAGCGCTGACTGACCAAATAAAATACATCCGTTGCTAAAGCGTGACCTTTCCGGTAACCCTAAAACACGGCAGTGGAAGGAATGTAATCGCCAAGAATGCTAGTGATACTGAGGCCCATTTGAATTCAGCACATCTGTGTGCTTCGTGTTACTGGTTTTATAGCTGCAGACATATGTCTCTGCTGAAGCTGGGTTTTAATGTAAGACTGCATTGTACAGTGGATACATTAGCCACGTGAGAGTACCAGAATAAGTTATAATATGAAAAGGCAGGACTCTGTATCACTAGTTGTATTGCCAGGTGTTGAGTCACTACAGGTGACTTGCTTGTACCACGTCGGACAGCGCAGATATATATAGACGGCATAGCCATAGAAAATCAGTCATCCCAGAGAAGAGTTGTTAGCACTAGGGTAGATATTTGAGTTAGAATATAGCTAGATGATTTCCTCATACTATGAAACTGTTAGTTATTGTCTTGAAATTGATGCTTTAAAATGATGGACCTAAAAATCAGAGTGCTACTATTTTCTCTTGCTCACAAATCAGTTGACCTGACTAGTTGACTACTAATGGAAACTGGAAAAAACTCGAATTTAGAGTCAAGAAAATGTACTCATTTTGGTGCCTTTATTCCCAGAATGAAAAAAGTGTGTTGCTTCTGACATTAACTTCCCGAGAGTTATGACCAACTACTTCCTGCCTTCCAGTGGTGGTAGTGGTGACACCGGTGGTGATGGAGGCAGAATACTTTCGGCAGTACAAGTGTGCCAAACAGAACATCCACCTGTCTTAAGTGGGGCCTAAAGTGTTCTAGAAATAGTTTGAGGATCATCTTTCATTTCCCATCATCTACTCCATCACCCTTTGGGACAATGACAGTGGAATTTGTGCAGAGTGTGGAGTTTTAGAGAGCATGAGTTCTTCTGGAAAAGAAATAGGTTTCAAGGTTCCAAGGCCAATTCATGTAGATTTACCACTCCATTCTGCACTTGTAAGCTATGAAGTCTGTGCAGATGTTAATTGAAGTACCTCAGATATAATATAGGGATACTAGGTGAAAGGGCCTCAATCAAGCTTAAATTCGGTCCCAGCCCTTTCTCACCTTCAAGTATCCTTGTGCTCCATTCTTGGGATTTTTCTCTACTCTTTCAGTGATCTCTTTCCATCTTGTGGCTTTACATATTGCCTATGTGCTGACGAGCCTTGGCATTTATTTAGTCTAGATATTAGCAGATGTTTATGAATTCACCAATTGCATGCCCTTACTTCCTTTGGATATTTAGTAGCCGTCTAAAACTGAAAATCTATTGAAGCAGCCTTCGTCATCCAAGTTAATGAAAATACCTATTTAGTCATTCAACTTAGAAATCTGAAGTTACCTGTAGATCTCTCATACTCCTCTCTAATCTAGCAGCAGATAGTGTCTCCACCCTCTGTATCTAAAGTGATGGGACAGTGGTTGACAGCCAAACCATCTGATGGCTTCCTGATCCTCAGCAGTAAGAGCCAGAGTCCTCTCAAGTGTTAGGAGTACAGATGCCCTCACAGCTTGCTTTCCTAAAGGGTAAATGACAAGGGCGTGTCTAGTTCTCTGGGTCTCCTTGCACTTTCATAGGCAATTCCCTTCAGCTGGATTCTTGCTCGCTGCTTAGTTGAGCTGTGTAATTTATGCTCTGTAAAGATGTTCCTTCCCTTGGTGAATTCTTGAGAGAAGTGTGGCTCTTACTCATTCTCCGCCGTCTGTTCAAAGGGTAGTCCGTCAACTTCACATCCTTATTATGAATGCTTCTCAGCCCTTGGCAAACTTGACGGTTTCTGAAAAGATTCTTTGGACTCCAGTTCAGTACAATGTGGAATGAACCCCTAAATTTCTGTATCTGTGAGCATCTAACTGGGTTAAGCATTCCTTGGTCTCTGCAAGAGATTCTCTTGTTGCCTGCCTCACTGGACATGAGTAGAGACAGAGTCTCCACTTCTTACCTCCTACAAGCATATTAAGTGCATTATATCTCCAGGAAGATGAAAACTCCAAAGAAAACCCCTTTCAATAGGTTAGTCATAGTTAATAGCCTGGTTGCAGAATCAGTTTGACTATGGGGGCATTTGGTCCTCATTTCAGGGTGTGGAAGTATTTATCCATGGTTCTTGGGTTTGAGCTTTGATAGAACAGTAGTGACCCCAGTTTTCATTTCAAGGCTTCAGTTCCTCAGTAGTCACACTTTCTTTCCTTTAGATCATATACCCTGGGGCTGATGGAGGGAGTGATGTTTAGATTTAGAACACTCTCTATGAGGTACGTCCTATAGTCATAAAATCTGCTTCGCTTGCATCCATTAGATCATTAATGGAAGTAATTAATTCCAGTAATGGAAGCTACATTGTGTAGCTTCAGGACTTTGGGGTTGTCAATTATAAGCTTGCTTGCTTATTTATTTCTAGGTGGCCCAGTCTGCTCTTGGATTCTGGATCCTCTTGGCTCAGCTTCTTAAGTGCTAAAGGCATGTGCTTCCACACCTAGCTTGCAAAAATGAATGAAGTAGGAGGCAGGCTTAAAAGCAATTCAGTGTTTTTCTCAGCTCTATAATGAGTTCAAGGCTAGCCTAGGCTACATGAGACCTTGCTTCAAAGAAACACTTTTTTTTTTTTTTTTTTAAAAAGCCAGCAAGATGGCTTAGTGCGTAACAGTGCTTGCTGCCACACTGGCCAACCTGAGTTCAGTTCCCAAGACCCACATGGTAGAAGGACAGAACAACTCCTGCAGGTTGTCCTATGCCCTTCACACATGCTGGCTGGCACACACAGAAAATGTTTAAAACCAGTAACAAAAAGGAATGGATAAACCCTTCCCCGATACAATTTTATGACAGTTTTTGTATAATAAACCTGGATGTGCAGAAGGTAATGGCAAAATCCATAAAAAGCCAATGTAAGATCTTCCGGGAATATATTGAAACCATTCATAGCAAGCTGCTAATAGACATATATGACAAACTATTAATGAAACAGAATTGTTAAGGAGTTGAACATTATAGTGAGAAAATTATCAAAGGATACAACAAACATAGTTAACAAAAGTAAAAATAAAATTGCCAGCAGACAGAAAAATGTTTAACCTAATATCAAATATGCAAATGAAATGAAGAGCATTGCCTAATTTTATCCTACCTGGACTGTTTGTTTAAATTGACCATCATCACTAGCTAAACAGTGGCATGGAAACCAGTGCATCTTGTCCGTTTCTAGGACTGGTTCTGTTACTGCCAGTGGTATTCTACTGATGTCTAAAGACTAGGATGCAAACTTGTAGTGATAGAGAGTCATACCTTTTTGCCTATTTTTAAGGGAAAATTATACCTAAGCTATGGTTGCTTAATAGAGAAGGAAAGACTATTTTCCTATATATGTAATTACTTGTGTGTGTGTGTAGTAGAAAATACTGAGCTGCTAGCCAATTAAATTTTTACATTTCAAATATTGGTGAACTTAAGACTTTATATCTTTGTAGATTTAATTTTTGTAGTATTCTGGTTTTTTTCAATAGGAAAATGTACATATCTCTTAATATTCAAACTACAAAAGTTATAAGGTGAAAAAGTCTCTTCTTACCTCCTTACCTCCAGCCTTCCAGTACTCAGGAAACTGACACAGGCAAACTACAGCCTGGGCCATATAATAAGACCCTGTCTCAAACAAGAACAAACATCACCATTAATGAAAATCTAAAAGGAAATTATATAACTAATAGAACAAAAACAAAAATATATCATTACATTAAATTGAATGCATCTAAACAAATCTATGTACAAAAAGGCAAAAGGTATGGACAGACAAGAGCAAAAATCTAAACAGTAGTAAATAAAGGAACAAAAGTTTAAAGTCATCCTAAGTTTTAATACTAAATTTGAGCTATCTAATTTGAGTCATTTAAATTTGAGCCTCCCTAGGCCTGTGAAATTGAACAAATTAAAAAGAAAACCATAGAAGGCAATTTTGTAGTCTATTACCAACTTTAAATTATGACTTTCAAACCTAGTTAGAGATACGTACTACGATTTTCTATGATGTTATTGCAACAAGTAAGCTGAAGTCAGGCACAGCAGTTGCCAACAGGATAAACATGCCTATAATAGATTTTATTACAGATATAGAGGACAAGAACTCACTGGGAGGTGTTTTTAAATTATGTCTCGATCAAAAGGTCTATAATGAAGTAAATTTATATTTTCAGTTGAATTAGGAAATTTTGTTACATATGTACTGAGTAAAAATTATAAATTATAAAACTAAAATTTATCTATTCTAAATTGTTTTATTCAGAAATTCTTTTTTTTTGGGGGGGGGGGGGGTTTCAAGACAGGGTTTCTCTGTATAGCCCTGGAACTCACTCTGTAGACCAGGCTGGCCTTGAACTCAGAAATCCGCCTGTCTCTGCCTCCCAAGTGCTGGGATTAAAGGCGTGCACCACCACTGCCCGGCTATTCAGAAATTCTTAATACTTAGTATATTTATTACCCTAATGAAGTTTAGACTGAGAGTAACGTGTTCTTTCAAAATCTTATAACCAAAAAAAATGATAATGGGTTTTTAGATTTTATTTCTAGTACATTAACCGTAGGTCATCAAAACTTCCTCAGTAATAATGAGAAGCTATTTTTTAATAGGTAAATACACATTTAATGCTTATTTCGTCTTTCTTTTCAGAATTACCATGAGATTATGAGTCGTCATCCTGAGAATTATCAATGGCAAAAATGGAGTCTAGAAAATATTGCTGCCATTTTAGCCCGCCGTTTTCCCAATAGTTATATTTTGGGTAATAAAGTGCTCCCGAATGCATTTGCACAAATTCAGCTGCTATGACAATTTTGTGAAAAGCAACATGTTTGGTGCACCAGAACACACTCCGGACTTTGGAGCCTTTAAGCACTTGTATATGCTATTAGTTAATGCTTTTAACTTAACTCAGAACGGTTTGCAGTCCAAGAACAGGAGTGTTTGGAATAAGGATTGTAAAGCATCTAACTGCAAGTCTAATTCTGCTACTAGAAATGTTGGCCAGGAGGGAAACGAGAGGACCTGTGAGCATGTTGATGAGCCTTCCATGAGTTTTGCTCCACTGTCGTTGGATGCTGCATCGTTTACTTTGATTGGATTTAGTAAAGGCTGTGTTGTTTTGAATCAGTTGCTGTTTGAGTTGAAGGAAGCCAAGAAAGACAAGAACATAGATGCATTCATCAAAAGCATAAGAACAATGTACTGGCTGGATGGTGGGCATTCTGGAGGAAGCAATACGTGGGTCACATATCCAGAAGTCTTGAAAGAATTTGCTCAAACAGGGATCGCTGTTCACACTCATGTAACACCTTACCAAGTACATGATCCAATGAGGTCCTGGATTGGGAAGGAGCACAAGAAATTTGTTCAGATACTCGGGGACTTGGGTATGCAAGTGACCAGCCAAATTCATTTTGCAAAGGAAACTCCTTCCATAGAGAATCATTTCAGGGTTCATGAAGTATTCTGAGACTATTAATGTGCTTGCTTAATGTGAGAATAAATATTTTGAGTGTTACAAATACAGATTTTGAGATGCAAGATTAACGATGCATCGTCAGTTTGTGGGCTAAGAAGACGCACATTCCAAAAATATGAGTGTCAAATACAGTAGGATTTTTTTGCTTGTAAATGTGGGCAGTTTTAAATTCTGATCAGATTAGAATTAGTTTGAAATCTTAAAGGGTAGTTTGTGCTAATTCTATGACCATTAAAATGAAAGCAACCATGTTAGTTTTTTTTTAAAAGGTAACAAAATTGGTGTTGGAAATTGCCGACTTTTCTGAGACCTATTTTAATCTACCTTTGTTAGTAATGGTGTTCAGCTGCTGACTAGAGACATTTCACTTCTCTTTGTCCAACGCTCTGTGGGGACAACTTCACTCTGCATCCAGACCCTGGGGTTTCTGAACCCCTGGACTCATTCTCAGTGTTCCACCAAGTGTTTTGTTTTTTAAAGTCAAATATATTTATTCCCTCATATTCAAGATCATCAAATTGAATAGTTGGTTTTTAAAACATATTACATTGAGCACTGTAACTTAATTCTTAATTGTCGGTTTTTAATTATTTGTTAGTATGCTCTCAAAACGAGACAGATTTCACAGACGTAAATCAGCATTTCTTCAGAAGCATGGTTTTGTCTGCCAAGAGAAAATAGCTTTCTTTGGCCAAATGTAAAATTAAATTGATGAGATAAGAAAGGTTACAAAGGAAGGTTTGAAGACACAAATAATTTAAATTTTGGCCCAGAAACTGAATTTGCTTAACACTGCTACATAATTTGGGCACATTTTTCTTTACTAGAAAAATGCATTTTGAGAAACCTAGATCTACCGAATTTTAAACAATATTGGAACATAGCTGTGTAGTTTTAAAAAGTGGTCAGGCACTTTATTTATAAATAATGCTGTGTAGGTCATGAAATAACTAAACAGGGAACTAAAACCTGCTGCTTTGGGATTGGCAAGAAACTATACTAAAGAATGGCACCTCCCAGGCCCATCGAGCTAGTCTATTTATCAAACAATATGGAAAGTGTTAAGTCTTTGATTTCTTCCAAAATTACATCTTAATCAACCTATACGTATATTCCAAATATTCACTCATGAGATAAAGGATTCCTTCACACATGGTGTTTAAAAATGAACATGATTCCATCAACTACAGTTGAATATCTGTACATTTTCATAAGTAAAGTGGTTTTGTAGTGTCCCACTTGGTTTGAATATCCATTCTTTCGAGATCAACAGTTGCCACTGTAGAAACAACTCACCTGGTTTCTAACTTATGGATTTCCTTAATGTTAAGCACTGGGATTGGCTGGCTATCTTCAATTGGTTTATTAATCTTCACATGTGTCATTTAATGTGAAACTGCTGAACTACTGAATGGTCATACAGAGGGGAAAGGCTTTAGTTTTCACAGGATTAACTCAAGTGGAAAGCGAAGGATTTTCCTTTAAGCACTCACTGAGTTAGTTAGTTCTCCACCTCTCTATTCATGTGAATGTTCAACTGTTACATGTTAAAGTGAATGTTGACGAGATGGACACTAGAACCGTCATTACCTCTGGACAGTGTTAGTAGCACAGATGCTTAGGAGTGGAAATGATTGAGTTGACCCTCACATAGGTATTTGTTTAATACTTCAAACAGGTCTTTTTCTTCATGTGTTTAAAATTGTATATGTTAAATTTTTTGTGATAAACATGCATCCTACTTGATCGTGCCTTTGTGAAGAGTCACCGAGAGAAGTGGTCCTACAAATGTGAACATTGTTACCACTACAGCATGAATGTATAATTATATTAAAATAATAATCCATAGAAATGCTATTTGGATGTGTTTATCTGTTCACTCAGATAATTTAAAGGAAATGCTTCACCTTGCCATTTTGGGTGTCTGTTTTTACTTTCCTCTTTTTCAGTGAACAACTTTGCATTGAGTACACACACTTCTTGTTAATTATTCCATAACCAACTGCATTATACCCATTTCTTCTTTTGGGTTCCTAGAGGAAATCCTTAAAAACCTGTCCCTTTTCTTTGTTGATCATCTTAGCTGTCTATACTTCTTTATCCCCATAAAAGACCTTTGGAATATAGTGTGTTATTCTCATTTCATTTATGCAGTGTCCAAGTGCCACATAGTATAAGGTGAATCTAAGCTACAAGGATTTAACATCGAGTTCCAGCATGTTAGTGGAGAAATACAACAGCCCAGAGCTTAGGAAGGAATGTCTGAAAGAGTATTGTAACTCATTTGGAGGCTTTTGGAGAAACACAAATTAAGGAGTAAGGATTAAGTGGTCTCATATGTGATTCACATGCTTAAACTATGTGGGCCCACTCATTCTAAGTCATCACCCGAGTGATGCATACTACTCAAAAGTCATTTTAGTGTCTCCTGCTACGTTTAAGACACCCACAATTTGTACCTTTCAAGCAAGGTTAACACCAGAGTGCCAGCCTGTGTGTTCCCCTGACCCATCTGTTTCCCAACACTGGAGGAAGGAGTCACATTGGCACAGTCCCAAATTCTGTCATAACCTGCCTTTCACCTCCCTGAACTGCCTCTCCTACCCTATAACTCCATAGATTTAACTTTTTGTAGGCATGAGCTATGTCTTGTTCTTTGCAAATGTTCATATAGCTGCTACAAAAGAATGAAAATTTAGCTTTGTTGACTCTTGGTATTTCATACATTCTGAAATTATAAATACTCTTAATGTATTCATATGCTAAGACAGTGTCATGGAAAGCTCATGTTTTGAATACAGAATGTACAAAGCTATAGATCTGTCTGCCCTGTGATTACTCAGCCTCATCGCAGGCAATTGCTGTCACTGGGTTGGTTGTGTACCTAGCGGAGCTCATTCTATGTAAGCATTACATAGAGTATACATTGTACAAATGGCAGCATAGTTTTTATGTAATTAGACAAATTCTATGCCAACTCATAACTGCCTGACTCCTTGGTTTCATATTTTGTCTCATATTTTGCCATCATCTTCCCATTGACTATTACTTTAATTTGCATCCATGTCTGCATATAGTAAGCAGCACATTATTTTGCTGGGAGAAAACTACTTTGTTAAGCCCTGAATCAGCAGAAAGAATGGGGTATAATGACTAATATGGTCACTACTACTGTAATCTCGGTTTCTGTAGCAGAACCGAATTCTGTTCTTGCTTAACCAGAACCATCTGTGTAACCCAGGGTGATTAGATTAGTCCTACAATTCATTCAATAAAAATTTTTGAGTCCAGTGAGTTACATTAATGTATATTTTATTCATTTGACCTTAAACTAAGATTAAAAATTAAAAAAAATGTGACCAAGAGGATTGTCTTAAAACTTGCCAAGAATTCACTGCAGTGCTGCAATCCACTGAAGAGGAGTTAGCAAGTTTGAGAAAAAATACAGAGTAACTAGCACCACACGTATGTGCTTTTCCTTAAGTGGCTTTTGTAGTGTTGTAGCAGTTATATTTTCAAGATGTGGTTCAGATTTTAACTTTTCTACATGACCCTTGCCTTTAGTGCTGGGGTCTGAAGCCAGTTATCCATGCTAGGTAAGTGCTCTACCACTGTGTTCCCAGCCCTCTATGTAACTCTGGATTTATTCAAAGCTAACTAAATATTGTATGAACTAAGGACTTTCAACTTTTTCCTGAGAGAAAAATTATTAAATAAATTCTGTGTTCAGGCTAAGAAGCAAAGATTTAAAATAATCTGGTAATTTAACCTTGTCTATCTCAGTAATTCAGTTTATCTTCCAAAGATGCCTAGGAAAAGTCAAAATTTTTTTTTATATACTTTTCCTTTCTTGTCTATTATCATTTCCTTTGAATCTCTGAAATGAACTAGTTCAACTCTAAACAGTGAATGATTTCCTACTACCTTCAAGAGTAAATACTTCCTCTGCAATGTATTAAATTGATACCCTTAGATTACTTTTGATGGCCACACATTCAATAAGGTCAGTTGTTCTTCAATGGCACTGAGTGAATTAGTTACAGGGAAGATATGCACAGCTCACTGTCTTCAAAAATTACATTAGTGGGATTTCTCATCTTAAAAAAAGTATTTGAAAATCTAGAACTACTACAGAAGTATTTGAAGGGAGAACATCAGGAAAGGCCGGCAGCAAATGAGATTTCTTTTGGATAAATCCCAGAACTCATGATCTATCACACTATCAAATCTACTTATTCTTAGTCCTGACAATTCAAAGCAGCCTGTAAGTTTTCTTAAATATCTAAACTTAACCATTCTCCTCTCTTAATACACTTCTTGTACCTCAAGAAAGAGCAGCCCACTCCGATGTATAATTTTATAGCATGTGATAACAACAGACTCATTGATGGACAGGGGGAAGACATTTCAAAGCATTAAGGCTAAGGGAATTCTGGAAAGCTGCTTCATGTAAGACCGTGCCTGTGGATTCCAGCCAGACTCCTCCACTGCATACAAATGAAGACACACAAGGCCCCAGCTGCTACTGGCAATCATCCCATGACCACGAGGGTAGCTAGACCTAGGATAATGCCAATCCTGTGGTTGAAAGACAGTAGGGTGGGGGATGGGGTGAACAAGGTTTGGTAGTATCACTAAATCACTGGAAAAAAACAAAGAAGGTCACTCCATCAGTAGATTTTATGTAGTGTGGTTCAATAGATTGTTTTTATTAACTCCCAATTTTACTTATTTACATCTTAGATGTAAAGAATTGTCCTACTAAATACATTCAGTTGCCAAGTAGAAATCAGATATGCATCTCCTTTTATACTATAAATCTCAGACTTATGTTTCCTATTTTAAAAAGTGTCTTTAAATTTTATATCTTGTTATAGTTTTCAAATACTTGAGCTGCTTTTCATTTATTTTTAAAATTTTATTCCATTTAGTTCACTTTTTACTCAGTTCTTGCTGTAGGCTTTGTCTTGAATACGTAAGACCATTTGGCGTGCATAGAAGTCCCTGTATTCCTCTGGTAATTCAGCCAGTGTTTTCAAAGCTCTGTCCAAGATCTGCACTGCTCTGGCTGCTGCTACAGGATCTTTGTTGCCATAGGTATCTGTTGTGTCATAGCATTCCGATGGAAGGTGCTTCCAGAAGACATTCACCCCCACTCCAAACTCTTCAGAAACTACATTATGGAACCATAAAGCTGCAGAAAGTTTTTTTTTTTAAAAAAAAAAGTTAAAAATAAAACCTACAGTTTAAAAAAAAACAAATGTCAGTGAAATATCACACGAGTTGCATAAAGCCAGTCTGCAGCAAGCTCCTGTCGCTTGCATGCTCCCTGCATCCCAGTCACTCACTTATCTGCCAGCTAGCTCAGTGTCAGGAGCACAGACAGCCCTTGTTCTCAACGCCTGAGGAATTGTCATTTCCCCATCTAGCTTGAAAGACATAATAAAGTTGTATTTGCTTTGAGATTCTCAGATTCAGGGCAGTCTTTTGTGTTACATGTTTACACTTCCTGATTTACACAACCACATCAGAGCATGGAGCATTTTGTACACAGAACATTTTAATTATTTAAAGACTATGGCTGGTCCTTTGTGACTCGATACAGTACTCGGTCTCAAACACTTCCTGTTCCAGTGGCAATCTGATTCCTAATCTGGGCAACATGCACTGTTGCTTCATTTTTACATTTCTAAGGTCCTTAGATTCATCCTCTATTTTTCCCAGCTCCTTTACTATAATTATGAAAAACTACAGCAAATCCTTTGCTGGCAGTGGTGATAAAGAAGAAACTTGATCACATTATAGAGCTATTTTTTTCATTTTCACTAGAAAGTTTACTGTTTTCAACTAACATTTTCAAAATGGAAGTGCTAGAAGAATATTAAAGAACACCTCAATGTAACAGATGGAATGCTAATCATGCCAAGAAATGTTTTAGTCTTGTGAAAGGAGGGTTTAAACGGTAAAGGCATACCTTCTAAGAGTGCTCATGGAAAAACAATACTTTTATTTATAAAAGTAATCTTACAACACTTTCGGTTTTAATTATAAGGTCTTTCAGAATATTCTTTCACTTGTCAATATAACAGAACAAGCTAACATTCTGATAATTAAATCTAAAAATGGGAATCCTGGTTTTATATTAAAATATATGCAAATATTTAACCTACAAAAACCAAAAACAGAATAGAATAAGAGAAAACTTCATAGGTCTAATCATGTTCTAAAGATACGAAAACCAAAACTTTAGCTTACAAACTGGCAATAGAGTTAAGATAGCGGTGTGGCTGCTGAGTGGAGTCAGCAGGCAGTCAGTGCACCGCAGCCGTGAGTCAGCTGTGAGGCAAGTGCTGCTCTTGGAGGAACAGGAAACTTAGCGAGAACATGGCTCCTTATGCTCAAGGAATTACAATCTAACCAAGTATGTCACCTCATTTTTACTGTTTGTGAAGATTTCAAAAGTTCATTCTACCACTGAATAAAGGTATCAATAGTTTAGGACTACAAATGTATTAATTACAGCAAATAGAATTACACAAATGAAATTGGCCAGTAAACCCCATTACTTTTGGTCTTTATAATCTTCAAGTATTCACTTAAGTATTAATTTACAAATATTAACCATATTATCATAGTTGCTAACATGGAAAATTTATAAGCATCTAAACTAATCTGTATTTATTGAACACAGAAACTATACAGAAAATTTTTTCAGATGTTGATATTATATTTAATAAAACCCCATAATCTTTTAGAAATGGTAAAAAAAAATTACCATTTTTTTTTTACCATTTCTAAAATGTCAATATACTTTAAAAATAAAATAATTTTTAAAAAAACAACCAGGTACAATCTTTTCTCAGATACAATGATATTCATGTTTTTAGTAAAATAATTCACAATACTATCTTAACAAGTTATGGATTGCTTTATGACAGGAATACATTTTGGGAAAACATCACGTAGTTGTGTGACTATCACAGATGGAATGATCTACTACATCCCTACACTAATGGAACGCCCTATTGCTAAGACGGTATAACCTTGTATAAGTTTACTGTGCTGAAGAACACAGGCAGCTGTGTTATCTAGACACGAATTAAAACAATTCATGAGTGTGGTTTAGAGACCTTACCAGGAATGAACAGCACATCGCCAGCTTCAAGGAAGCACTCATACCTCCTTGCCTTAGCAAAGAGTGGGTATTTATCCAGGTCTGGGCTGTCGATATTCAGCACTTTTGATTTAGAACCTGAAAGTCCCCAACAGAGATCATGGTTGAACCAAGCCCACATTTTAGAAAGCAATCACAAATATAAACTTGAAACTACGTTCTTGTCAATTACTATATTTACACTGTGAGACTAGCTATTCTTCTGGAACCTAAGATAATTCTCAATGACCATTCTTTAAATATGACAACTGACATCCATCATCTATGCAATGCTATAAAATAATCTGAAAACTGTGTGTGTATGTGTGTGTGTGTTTGTTTGTTTGGCTTTTTTGTTTTTGAGACAGCTTCTCACATATCCCAGGCTGACCTTGAACTATATGCAGCTGAGCAAGGACTGGCCTTAAACTTCTGATCCTCTGTTTGTTTGGTTTTTTTTTTACCCAGGGTTTCTCGGTGTAGCCAGGGCTGTCCTGGAACTCACGCTGTAGCCCAGCCTCCTCAGTGCTGGGATTCAGGGAGTGTGCCACTACACCTGGCCTTGAAAACTCCTTCTTTATACTGCCTATCAATCACATACACACAATGGAAAATACAGTACATTTAGGAAGAAGTATCCTACAACATGGTCTTCCTATATTATTTAAAACTGAATAAATTCTAGAAACAAATTAAATCATACCTGATAAATATAAATATTGTGCATCCCGAGGATTGAACAATGTAATTCGCTTCTTTCCTGTCACTTGTATTAAAAAGTTATCCATTACCTAAAGATCAATAAGGAGATGTGTAAGCAGTATCTAAAATTCAATTCAATGACATTCTAAATAGTTAACTTCAAACTCTATTCTCTCTTTTCTTCTGGGGGTGCAGGTCGCACAGGATCTTACTATTTTGCCCACATCGACCTTCTGATCCTCAGGCCTCAGCTGCTCACAGCTGAGATCACATATCTGAGTTACTACATGTTACTTAAACTCTATTCCTCTTATGAGACTTGACTTACACAGAACTCTTACAGTTATAATTCAAACCAAACAATGAAAAATTTGTATTCCATATACAAGTGAGACAGGGTTTCTCTGTGTAGTCCTGGACAAGTGTCTTTACCAAAGACATTCCTTCCCATGTTACGAAACATGGAAAGGACCAGCGAATTAGGAAAACAGGAAGTGGAAATACAGTGTTAAGTACACCTGAGGCTGCCTTTGGTTAATGTTTATCTCACTAAGTCGTTGAGGAATACCTTGGGTCAAATAGAAAGCACTAACACAGCTACTGTTAAACACTGCATATACATCACCCACAGCATGGTCACGAAAGCTGTGATTATGAGATTATCTGTAGAGTACTACACATCAGGGAAATTTCCATAGTATGTTTCTCAATGAGTCACTGTTAACTTTCCCCGGGTATATAAAGGGTACCCTCTCGTGGTGCCGACTGTGCATATGTTAAAAGGCAGAGGCACATGACGCAGTTGAAGGATGAAGCCATACACTGAGTGATGTGAGCGGTCATCCGTGGATTGTTACTACTGACACAGTCTTCTTTTAGCACTAGCCCTTCACTAGCAAACCTTAACTCTGTAATTATAACCTTTCTTCCTCTGACTTCTTCTTAAGAAAAGCATTATATTCTATTGTAATTCAATGTCAAATGAAATACTTAAAACTTAAAGCATAATCTATGAAGCTAAAAATGTACGAAGCACATCATTTTCTCACCAATCATTCCAATACAACTTTGAAAATACGTTAAGATTTCGTGTCTGTCTCATCTAATTATAGTTATTATGTTGAAATCCCCTGGAAGTTTTAGGATGTACTAGAAAATCCATACACATGACATCACAGTTTGGCGTGTTGTCACACACCTAGATTCCTGCCGACTGGGAAGCAGAGAAGAAAGGTCTAAGGTCAAGTCCACCCAGGGGTTCAAAACAAGAGTCCCATTTCAAAACACCAAAAGGCTCTGGAAAAGTACTGGTTACTGCATTAGATAATCTTGTTTCTCCGGCTGCCAACATCAAACTGTATACAACACCATTTAAATTTTGCTTATTATGTTTACATGTATATTTCAGCAAATAAAACCATAACAACACAGAATCAAGATCAAAGACTGCACATCCTGCTCATATACACATCAATAAACAACCGATATTCTTAAAGGATATATCCTAAGACTTCCAGATACCTCAAATTCTTATTCTTGCAAATCCTTCCCTATAAGCTCTACCTTTCCCCTATATAATATGACTTGGACAGCCAGTCAATTGTTTCATTAAGACACTTTCTATCATACTGCTTTGCCCGTCTACGTTTCCCCCTACTAACCCCAAAGACCCCTTTTCACAGGCCAAAACCGTAACTCCCTCTTCCCTCTGGTTTGTTATGTCTGTGCTGATGTAAGAACTAGGCTTTGCTCTCAGCACATTACTCCTGCCCCTCTTACTCTCACAGCTCCACTTTTCAGCCCATGACACTGCCCAGATCTATACACTAGCCGGTAAAGCTCAAACCGTGAACATTAGACCTGTAAGAGCAACAGACTTCTGAACCTTTACATTTCTCATTTTGTAACATACATCATAGTGAGTCCAGAGCTGCAATCCAGGTGAACTAATTCGAAAAACACTGGAAAAGAACTGCTCCTCTCCGAAGAACATTGGAAACGTAATATCTCCTCCTAATGAAGGAAACTGCTGTCTGATGTCTGCAACGTCCTGAATTGACAGACATACAAAAGTACTTAGATTAGAATCTGGAAAGAATTTCACAATAAACACACATAGGCTTGAGAATCACGAAGTCGCCCACACATCAAGTAGTAAGGATGAAGAGGCAGTCTTCATCCTGTGCTTTAAAGCCCGAATATGGGAAAAGCACAGTAGCAACACCCAACCTTCCCAGTGCGGGAGTTCTTCCTACTTTCAGCAAGACTCATATATTTTTTTCTTAATAATTTGTCTCTGAATACACACATAAAGGCTCATCTAATAAATCTTCAGTACTTTTAGGTAAGTATGTCATTAGTGGAACTTTAGCAGTAGGGATTCTTACTGTAAATTAGATGATTCTAAGATTCTGTAGTTCTGAGTAAATGATCAACTTTTAAAGATTTCTCATTCAGGGTACAGATCATCAAAAGAAACAGACGACAATGACATAGATTTTATTTCCAACAATAATATAAAATTTAGAGTGAAAATGCTCACTGACATTTTAAGTGACTGCTTCAAATCCACAATTCTTACCTTCCTCGGGTCTTCTCCAAGTGACCGTAAGTAGTATTTCTCATCCTTAAACATTCCAAAGAAAATACCATCAGCGTTCATTAAAAAATTAAAAAGAAATAAGAAGGGAGTGAATCTTAAAATATGATTTAGTTAGATCATATAAAAAGTTCAATTACCTTACCCTTTCTACTGATGCTCCCTGGTGGCCACAGAAAGAAATGTATGTTGCTCAAAACTGGATCCACAAAACAGTAAATAAAACAATTCTAAAGGCAACATAAGCATGCCTGAAGCTCCTGGGTAACATATACTTCAATCACATGGTTTTAACATTTGGTGAATAAAATGAGTCCAACAATAAACTTGGTAAAATATAAAATGAGGTAAATAAAAACTTCACCCTTTAGCACATTAAAAAACAGGAGACTGCATTGTGCCAGACTGTGTTTATCCCCAATAACCTGCATTCTCGCACTAAGACCTTCTGAAGAGTCAGCTCATACATGACTCAGAAATGGTGATCGTAGTTTCAAAAGTTATCATTTACACTTCTGACTACCTGAGTAGCTAAATAAGAGAATGGATTATAAAACAGTCACTGTAAGGCTAAGTCCAAAGTTCCCAGCACCTGTGGCACCCTGGATTCTATTACTAGCACCACAAACAACAAAAACACCCCTGCTATGTACATTTCCTTGGAGACAGAAAACTGACATCAAGCAGTTCAAGTACAGGCACAATCCAATGGAAGAATTCTGCCTTCCAAGAAACCAATACAGACTGCTATAACATAAACTTCAAGGTATGTCTCATTGAACTTTATAAATCTACAATTATAAATTAACAACTTAGCTGTTTTCATATTTTATTGCCACAATGAAATCACTTTTGAAATAAGCTTCAAAGTATGTTCTTCAAAATCTGAATTGTGATTTAGCATAGATGCATTGCTTAGTTCTCCATCAAGAAAGAGTTCTTGCTTATTTGAAAAGAATGCATTTAATTTGGGGCTGCTAGCTGTCAATTTCTTCATGTTCACCTCAGCATGTGACCCCAGGTTACATTGTCCACATATGGTAGACCCAAGCAATAATCAAAGAAAATGGTAAGAGGTCTAGAAGCTGTCACCTATGCAGGACTCCTCTGATGAATAGTCTTTGCTCAGAGTTTCACAGGGAACTGGTAGACTTCCAGCTGTGTACAGTTGTGTCTGATGGATCCCCATCAGACACCCCAAGTCCTCCCCAGCTTCCTCTTCCTTCCTCTCACAGGCATTACTCCCTGATGTTCTGAGTCCATTCTCAGTGTCAACTTTCCTTATGACTTAACTGAGAATCCATGTAAATCTGTTTATGTATACTCCGTAATTTTAAACTTAACCTTTTAGTTTGTCTCTGATTCTTTTACTACAAATTTCATGGCTATTTAAATCTATGCCATTCATTAACTTTTGGTGAGAAAACAAATCCTTAAAAGCAATGAATATCCACATGCAAAGAATGGCCACAGTATTGAGGAACAACTAACGATGGCTGGTTTTAAGAGACATTCTAATCATGGCTAGGCTGGAAGTCCACCCCTTGTATTTCTTTTCAAGATGGCTATCTACCTTGTTTTCTGAGACAGCTCACCAATTTGGCTATGCTGGTAGGTCAGTGGGCTCCAGAATCCTCCTGCCTCTCAAGAGGATTTAGTCTCCAGCACTAACATTATTATAAGTAGATGCAGGATGCCCAGCATTTTTACATACATGATGGGGATCAAACCTACATCCTCATGCTTACTGTGCAAACACTACCAACTAAGGTATCACTCCAACTCTAACAGAACTTAAAACTGCACTTATATGTAAGCATTAATTACTGCCCTAATCAAGATATTTAAATATATAATTACTCAGAACTACACTATAATGTAAAATCCTGCTTTAATCTTGAACAAATGTTACACAGATAAAAGAAACTACTCGTAACTATAAAATGTGGAAATTGTAATGTAGGATATGAAAAGAAAGTTTTCTATTAACATTTGAATTTTTTCAGAGGAAATAGGATTAATGATTAATAGTTGACAGGTAGTTTCTGTATCAGGCACACTGATAAGTATACATTATTTTATTTCCTTAGTCCTTAGAAAAACCTTATGAAATAAGTAGTTTTTAGTCTTCACGTAGAGATAAGTATATTTAAGAAAAAATAATTTGGCCAAGGTTTGGGAGCTAATAAATAGCAGAGCTACAGCTTGTAGAATAGCCAACCAAAGTTTAAGAATGGCTATGCACTGGGAGGCAGAGACAGGCAGATCTCTGAGTTCGAGGCCAGCCTGGTTTACAGAGTGAGTTCCAGGATAGTCAGAGAAACCCTGTCTCAAAAAAACCAAATAAACAAAAAACACAAAGAACAGCTATCTGGAATTAGAACTCTGAGACATCATTACTTTTGATCATTTGTAGAAAAACAACCTACTGGTCCTTTACAAAGAAGTCCACTGAAGAATGGCTCAATAGATAAAGTGCTTGCTGTGTAAAAACAGCCTTATGTGGCAGTGTGTACTTATAATTCTGGTACTGGGGACAAAGACAAGAGATTCACTGGAGCCTACTGATTAGCTAACCTTCCAGATTCCAAAAGGCTTTTCCTCATAAAAAATAAGAGAGTGATTGACGATGACACTTGATGCCAACTTCTGATTATAATTCTGGTACTGGGGACAAAGACAAGAGATTCACTGGAGCCTACTGATTAGCTAACTTTCCAGATTCCAAAAGGCTTTTCCCCATAAAAAATAAGGAAGAGAGTGATTGAGGATGACACTTGATGCCAACCTCTGGCCTCCACACACATGCATACACATATAAAACCCATTTTCTATATGGCTTTGGTGATTTCTTAAAAAAAAAAAAAAAAAAAATTACCTCTGAAATGAAGAATTCTTTATGTGTTTCTTCGGCTGCTCTCTGGACCAACTTGTTAAAAGGTAAAGTTCTGAAATAAACATATCAGAATCCTTAGATGTAAAAATAACACACCAACTAGTAATTCATTCACTATGCATGCAGGCTTGGTACAGTTGAGTGTCACATGCTTTGAAAAATGCAGTTTTTAGTATAATCCATGTGGATGGAATCCTGAATATTCAAAATTCATTTAAGTGGTATATAAATTTGACCTGTTACCTGAATTTTTAGCCTTAAAAATTTTAAATATATGGTACAGATGGATCTTCAAAGGTCACTGTCCTTCTGTTCTACTTACTGAGAGAGATGCTTCCACAGCGTCAGGTGACTTTGGAACCATACAAACTAGAGCTGCAGAGAAGGCTCAGTGTTTAAGAGCACTGCTGCTCTGGAGGACAATGTGAGTTCAGTTCCCAGCTCCCACACGCATGGCTCACAACCATCCGTAACTCCCATTTCAGAGGATCCGATGCCCTCTTCTGGCCTTGGGCACCAGACATACAAGCAGTGTACTTACTGCAGTGTACATACATACATGCAAGCAACTCATCCATGTAAAATCTAAGTTTAAAATTAAAATAACAGAGACTTTGGGGCTCTGACTGGCCCATGTCTTCAAGTGTAATAGGCAAACAAATCTTGTAAATGGGACAAGCTACTAGTCTCACACAAGTAAGGAGAGATTACTAGGGAAGATATTCCTGCCCCTCACTCCTGCTCTACCCGCCATGCTACAGCTTCTAGAGAAAATGGTTAGACATTTAAGAAATGTTGTTTGTTTCCAGGATACCATACTTTTCAAGTTAGAGGGTTATTTTTTGCTCCAGTTGTCCCAGAACTTTCCAGAACTAAAAGCACTTTTCAGATGTAGTTTAGCAGCAGAAGGCTTCCTAGCTATCACCAGACTCTGGCTTCTAACCCTATTACCAATTAATTAATTGATTCATTTTTAAAATATTGCAAAACCATTTCTCAATCATGAAGATAGAACTATATCAATAGCAAGACAAAGAAGTCCTCAAAAGTTTGTCCTCCAATCCCCTACTGAAAATCTGTCAGTCTCATTACCAAGTATGTATAATGGGCATACAAGGTAGAAGAGCTATTATAGTGGTTTGTATATGCTTGGCCCAGGGAGTAGCATTATTAGGAGGTGTAGCCTTGTTGGAGGAAGTGTCACTGTGAGGGTGGGCTTAGAGACCCCCCTGCTAGCTACATGGGAGCCAATTTTCTCCTGTTTTTCCTTCCGAACAAGATGTAGAACTCTCAGCTCCTCCAGCGCCATGCCTGCCTGGATGATAATGAACTGAATGTATAAGCCAGCCCCAATTAAATGCTGTCCTTTATAGAAGTTGTCTTGGTCATGGGTGTCTCTTTACAGTAATGGAAACCCTAAGACAGCTATAAGCTATATCATCTATGAAATGATAACTTGGGCTAACTAACTTTTTCCTAGTATTGTTGTTTTCCTAGAAACATACTAGAAAAAGATTAAGGTTTGATGTCAGCTACAATACCAAACAATGCTGTTTACAAGGACTGTCGTTTTTCTGTGTACAGTGTGTGAAAATGCCCTTAAAGAAATCTATGAGCTGCTGTGGCCTATTTCAAGCCACTGGCTTTGGGAACACTTACCTAAGCTGGGACATGTTTCAGTGCCACCTCCATAGTCTTGTTCTATTAAGACTAAGTTAACACTGCTTGGCCAAAAATGACTTGGATCTACAGAGTTCACTGATAACATTCTGCTAATATGCTGCTTCCAGCCTTTTGTTCTTCTAAAAACCTAAGTGACTTTTCTGTCACATTGTAAAGGGTGGGTCCTGTGAGTGTGAATATCAATCTAAACTGAAGCTATTGCTGGGAGTGGTGTAGAGTGAGTACTACAGAAAGACAGGGCTCTGATATTTCCTGAGACCAATGCAGGACCTTCTCCTACTATGAAGCACTTACTTGGCACTCTCCTTTGCAATGCTTCCGAAAGCCTCACTATACACACACACCCCTATCATCCCTGTCAAAGTCTCTTTTAAGATCTGGGGAGGTTAATATGGCCCATGGCTACCTGTGTAATTAGGGTACTTGCTTACCCCTAGTAAGCACTCCCTTACTAGGGAAAACAGGGGAATGCTTGTAACTTTCCACAAAAGCTAGGTTGACAGTAAAGGGAAGTAGAACCTTAGTCTGTCCACAACCTTATCCCTACCAGCTGTTGGGAAGTTCCCTAGCCCTAGGCTCTCTGCGCCCCACAAGGTTCTAAGCAGGTCTTCTATTACAGTGTCTTTTCTTAGGACCAGCACTCGCAACAGTAAGTGAGATTATCAAAAAAGGGTTCCATGGTTTCTATGACAGGCAAATTTGAATATACAGCCTAGGTTTTTAGTCACTTTAAACTATATGATCTTAGACAAATCATTTAATTTTAATTAAAAAAATGATTACATGTTTGTGTGTAAGGAAGAGGATGTGGATGGGTACATTCACACCATGGCACGTGCGTGTATGTGTGTGTGTGTGTGTGTGTGTGTGTATGTTTTTCTACCATGTGTCCGGGACATCAAACTTAGGTCATCAAAGCTGCAACACGCACTTTATTCTCTGAGCCAAGTTATTTTTTTAAACCTTCATTTTTCTCATCTATAAAATCATCATAAGCAGTATCTGTACTTACCATCTTAAATGGATAAAAACAAGACATCTACATTTTTTCCTAGCACTAAAATAATTGTTCATGTTCTTAGTAGCTCTAGTGAAGGCTTTGAAGAAGCTGAAATAGCCGGGTGGTGGTGGCGCACTCCTTTAATCCCAGCACTTGGGAGGCAGAGGCAGGCGGATTTCTGAGTTCGAGGCCAGCCTGGTCTACAGAGTGAGTTCCAGGACAGCCCGGGCTACACAGAGAAACCCTGTCTCAAAAAAAAAAAAAAAAAAAAAAAAAAAAGAAGAAGAAGCTGAAATAGAAACTATTTCATTATATATGTGTTTGAAAAGCGAGCTTTGAAAAGTTTAAGACATAAGAAAACATCAAACCCACTCAGGATGTTTCAATGCCCACTTGTTACCGCATTAGACTACGGAAAGTAAGTAATATTAACCACAGGCTGGAGAACACTCATCACTCCGTACTTTCTTCCACTTTCCTGATTAAATTCAAAGTGCCAAGTCCTTACCCTTGGAAAAACTTATGGCAATTAAATTCAATCTGTGGCCCGCGAAGTAGCCCAGAGCTACAGTGACTACTCACTCAGATGCTGAGGAGAGCTGTGGCTTGGAAAGTGGAACGGCCTGGACAGAAACCATTCATCTCATCACTAACCTGAAATCCTCTGTGAATAACAGGGTCTTTTCAATAGATTTCATTTACTGGGAACTGCACATGCTAAGGATGTGAACACTGTTTTTTAACCTAACATTTTTAATGAATTGTGTGGGAATAAATAGTGCATTACATCTACAAGGTGACCTTAAGGCTTTCAAGCTTAGGCGTTCAGCAGCTGATTTACCCATCAATGATGGCAAAGTATCAAACAAGCATGAAAGATGTTATCAGCATGCAAGGTCATTTCATCAGGAGAAGATTCAGCATGGGTTTTAAATGCTACTAAACTAAAGAAAGTGTACACCAAATACAGGCAGCCCTCTGCTTTTTGAGAGGAAGAAAAAAATAACAGGCTTTATAAGAAAACTTTCTGTGCTGTGTAATGGCAGCAGAAATGGGTCAGCAAAGACTGAGCGAACACAGAACACAACTTCAGAGGCAACCTAACTCCAAGAATAGAATTCTCTGTTCCCTGACTCCACAGAACACAGGGTGCACCCTATATTTAAAAAATAAACCTGTGGAAAATGTCTCTGTACAATTATGTAAACTCAGAATTCTTGTCTTTTAAGCCACTCATTAAAAAGGAGTAAGCTATTCCATGATTACATAAACTAGACTAAAGATGAAATGCAGTATGGTCTTTATATAATGATGTAAAACTATTTTTAAAGATTTAAAAAGTTATTTGTAACCTCAGAAGAAAATACCTATAGACAAAGTTCTTACTAATGAAGTCCATCTGTGCAACTGGAGCGACATGAATCTTCACTTCTTTCGTCCCTCCAATTTGACTCAGGTAATCCACTGTCCATTTGCTTGTACAAGAGCCTAAGTCAAGTCCTTCCAATACAAGAGGCTTTCTCTGTAATGAAGGTGAAAAACACAGCAACTGTGAAAACCAGCACTCTATCAAATGCAGCCTTGGAATCAGAGTATGGCTTTCATCTCAGCCTAAGATATCCAACTTAAAGTATCTAATAGTTTGTGCTATTACTAAACTATACAGATGGCCTACATCAGACACCTAGAACAAACTTAAGAACTGGAAAACAGAACAGCCTCATCAACAGATAAATTCAAATATTTAAGGTATTTTCACATTATTTATGGCAAAAAAATATTAAATTTTACCTTATTTTTGTAACTTTTAATTTTGATATCATTTTAAGTTCCTAAGAAATGCAAGAACGTAAGTATTTTCATGGCCTCTCTACTTGACTCACCAACTTTCCAATATGCACTTCATTTGTGTTACCACTTGCTCACAAACTCAGTGTATAAAGATAGACATGTTATTAACCCTAATTTTTCTGGACCATTTCAAAGTTAAATTGTTAACATCATGTCCTCTCATCTCCAAGACTTAAGTATATCTTCTGAAAACGGAGCAATTATCAAAGTTGTATTTCACAGTGACATATTATATAACATACCATGTGCATCTGAATTTCACTAATTATCCCAATAATTTTCTTTCAAGTTCTTTCCCTGACCCAGAATTCAGCCTGAGATGCCACATCAGATTTAGTGAGCACAGCTCTTTCCATCTGGAATGGCTTTCTTTGTCTTTTATGACCTTAATATATTTGAGCACACAGGCCAATTATTTTGTTGAATGCCCTTGGATTAGGGTTCATCTAGTTTCTTCATGATTAGATTTGAGTAAGGACTGTTCCACAGAAGGAATGGTGTAGAACTCCCAGGGCATATCAGGTGGCACTCAGTCTCTCTGCCTCCAGCTTTACTGGTATAATTTTAATGCTCAAATTATTGGAGATTTGACCAGAAGGCTGTTTTGGTTGTTTTTTGTTTCTGTTTGTTTTTTGTGACTTTTAAAACTAAGTATCTCCTTACTTTACAGCAAAATAAGATGATCCAGTTATCTTTTTTATTTTCCCTGTCCAGCCTTGCAATCTAACATTTAAGAAAACTCTGGTTTCTTTTCCCTGAGAACTGTTCTTCTGACATTGTAATGTATGTGTATAATGTGTTTTTATTACATTCATCTACTCTACAGGAACTATTTTAGTGCTATATCATAACTTCTTCCTTCTTAGTATTAAAAGCAAAAGACATGTAAGGGTATATGTAAAATCTAGATGTGTGATTACATACTTATCTCTAACCATATATATACTATATGTACATATACATAAATGGAATGCATTATGGATAATAAGATGCCAAGGTTAAAGCTAGTCTTTATTGTTTGTATCTTTGCAAATTTTTTGTTCAACAGTAAAAAACTTATTTCCCACCATCAATATTTAATCATCTGCAAAATTCTAGAATTTCCAAAAAACACTCTCAGAACTGCTAGATCACCAGGCTATAAAACACAAGTCTAACTAGAACTGGTTTTGGTCCTTTTCACCTTTAGACTGAAGACACATAATTAAAGTATTGTTTTAAAAGTAACTTAGGTAACTTTTCTACTCTCCACAACTCCAGATAGGCTTGCTTGTTGTTTATTTTTTTACTTTAGGGTTGTTTTAAAATCATTTCTCACTTCTGTTAAATTCTGCTTGTTTTGTTTGAGACAGTCTCACTATATAGCCCTGGCTAGCCTAGAACTCACTATGTAGATCAGGTTGGCCACAAAATCACAGAAATCCAACTGCCTCTTCCTGACCCCCTCTTTGTTTTTCTTGTATTACTTTAGATTGTAAAATATTAATCTGATCCCCCTAAGACCATAATCTTACCACATTCTTCCACCTCATACCCACTAATCGTCAAAACTACGTTTTCTTTTTACAAGTTTATAACATATACTTTGAAATTTATTGCTAACAGTTACCACATTCTTTTTTATAGCTTATATATCAAAGAATGAGCAATAATTTATCTAATTACACTCCCATGTATAGTTTACTTCTAATAATTACTAGTATAATAAAGTCCTGTACATATTGTCATATATTTCAAGAAACATCTGCAAAGTAAATTCTTAAATATGAAATTGCTGTAACCCAGTGGGACACGTGCATGCACGTGAGAGAGGTTTGTTGACAAGGGCTGCAACAGGAGAGGGCAGGGAGAGTGGGTGATGGGAGTGCTAAATGAGCAAAATTCATTATTTTCATGTATGAAACTGTCAATGAATTAAAAATCACTCGGTTATAAAGTAAACATGTAGTTTGTAAGCTGTACCAAGAGTTAAGTCACTTGGTATAAACCAGTTGGCTGCTATTTGAATACACCCTCACCAAGGGCGAATTATCAAAGCTTCTTCACCTTGGGCAAGATATGTGGTTAAGAAGTAGTATCTCCGTGCAGGAGTGAATGATGTGACTACTGACGAAAAACCACTGTGTTTTCCTATTGATTCGTTTTATTCTTTTTCCAGCAGACTTACTGCAACTGAGGTGAGGCAGAAAGGGAAAATTAAGGACCTGGGATGGAAAGGTCCTCACCCTGCAGTCTGAAGTCTCTCACCAGCTGAGAGGTAAGAATTCAGCACCACTAGTCAGGATGTAATGGCTTTAATCCCAGCACTCCGGAGGCAGAAGGTGGATCTTAGTTTGAGACCAGCCTGATCTACAGAGTACCAGGATAAGTAGGGCTACATAGAGAAACCTGGTCTCAAAATATAAAAATAATAATTCCAGCACAATTAAAAAATTTTGCTGGGAGGTTGCCTACATGGAGATAATATTTCTTTTTATAAATAAGAATATTATAATAGCAATAAACCATGTCTAAGGCCAAAGTGTATGTGACTGGGTATGTCCTATCCCCTTTCCTATAAGCCAGTTATTTATCCTAGGATTCTCATGAGCAAGACTAAAGCTCTACCAACAGTAAAAGACTTGTCTTTTTAAATTTTATATTTTTGGTTCTGTTTCTTGTTTGTTTGTTTTTGAGACAAGATTTCTCTGTGAAGCCCTGGCTGTCCTGGGACTTGCTCTGTAGACAAGGTTGGTCTGGAACCCAGAGATTTGCTTGCCTCTGCCTCCTGAATGTTGGGATTAAAAACATGTGCCACCACTACCCTGCGAAAAGACAGGTCTTAACCTCCTGTACAACGTTAGTGAACCATGGTTTTACCTGATCAAACTACCAAAGCATCTCTCTATTGAACATGAACTTAAAACTTCTTAATAAATTTAAACTCCACTTTATATTGACTCGATTAGAAATTCTTCTAGGGTTGTCAGGAATCCTGTCTTCTCAAAGGAACACTGCAGGCCACTCCAGCAGCATAGTGTGTAGCTATATCTACAGATCCCACTCTACTGCCACTAATATGCTTAGAGACTTTCCCCTTCGAATATTCGACAGAATCCTTACTTTGTTATTCTGAAGCTTGGGTTTTCTTGAAAAGTCCTGGGAGCAAACAATTTCTTTTTAAAAAATCTAACTACTTTCTGCTACTTTTTTCCTTTAAAAAACTAAAGGACTTGTTAAGCCTTATTTATGACCCAGGCTTAAGCCAAAGAATGACCTGTACCAGAGGAAACGTACGGGAAGATTACCATTGGTTTCCCTGTTGTAATTCTTCGTTAGACTGAAATACTGAGCTTCAAAAATCTAGTATCTCGAAATAGGAGCTGTTAGGACCAAGAGAAAGGCGAGGGACCCTGGGAGGCCAGAAAAGCCACGCGTCTCATTCTAAGTCTCCCGCCAAGGCCGACCTCTCAGTGAGCTTTGGTAAAATGCTTCATGCCACGCAGCTTTAACCTGCTCCAGAATGTGGTTTTCTCCAGGGCTTTTAATTCCCGAGCGGGTCTACAGGTTCCCTCTGCTCTCTCCCCTGGCAGCAAGCCGCCGCCTCTTCCCCCCGAAAAATCTCTGGGTTGCAGGAGAGCAGACGGGCAAGCCAGAAGGTTCTAGGATGTCTCCCCTGTCTTCCCGCGGCGGGCGTCCTCACCTGTGGGTAAAGATGCTCCATGAACTGCTCCCGTGAGACGCCCGAAGCCGGGGTACCGGAAAACGCTGCTCAGCCATGGTGGCTCGGGCTAGTGTTCACAGGCCTGGGAATTTGGACGAGTTCGTCCACGGGTGATTTCCCCCCCGTAAACACCACCCCGGAAGAAAAGGTCCGCGAAGGTGACAGACTCCAGAGGGAAGCTAGTTCGAAGCAAGCGGCTGGGAAGCCCGAGGGCCTCGGCCTGGGCAGTGCTTACACAGCTGAACTGGGAGGACTTACCAGAGGTGGCAGCAGCTAGGCGGACTTGGCTCCACTTCTCCAACACCCGCAAGCTGGTTTCCCTCCGGCCTGCTTTCGGTACTGCACAGGCATGCAGAGGTGAAAGGTCACAAACATGGCGCTGGCCGCCCGTCTCCTACCTCTGCCGCTGCTTTCTCGGCCAATGCCAGGCCGGGCCACACGACTCCGGACTCTCGGTACTACCGAGGTGAGGCTGACGCTGACTGAATTTTGCTGCCTGTGCCGCCGTCGCCTGGGCTCGAGCGCGGCTCCGTTCCCTCGATGCACTTGGCCCTGGGCAAGACCGGCGTTGCGTCCCTGGGGCCCCCGAAGGCCCCTTCTCGGCCGGGCAGAACATCCTTCAGCCCTCGCTTCTTTACCCGCTGGTCCCAGCCGCAGCTACAGCACGGAGGAGCAGCCGCAGCAACGTCAGAGAACCAGAATGATCATTCTGGGATTTTCCAATCCCATCAACTGGGTCCGGACTCGAATTTACGCCTTCCTTATCTGGGCCTATTTCGACAAAGAGTTCAGCATCGCTGAATTCTCTGAAGGGGCGAAGCAGGTTTGTTCGCTTCCCTAACTGAACTCTGTGCCCCGTGCATTCAGCTCTTACGTGCTCAAGTGTTTAGCCGTGAAGTTTCTTCATTGCGACCCATGTTATCCAACGATGGTAGTGACTTAGACACTGAATCTTTTAGCCATTTCTTGACTTTAATAAGCTTCTAAGTGTGTTTGCACGGTCGTCAAGGAGGGATTTAAGAAACGAGGGTGAAAGTCTAAGTTCAAAGCCCGTTTGTTCCTGCCACTTTAAAACTAGTTAATCCTTTTTCTGGGTATGATTTTTCCAGAATTAGGAAATTAGAGAAGACAGTACCTGGCACACATAGTAGGCACTTCATAAGTATTTGTTAAATACATTGAATAGATGAAGTTATGGTGAGGAATAAGATGATGTTGCCAAAGTAATATCATTTCAGGTACAAAGGCAGACCTTCCTACCAGTTGTTTGACAGAACTGTATTGCTTTCCTCATTCTCTGCCTATATATTCCGTCAAGGATAAGGGTTTGTTGAGGCTACTGCTAAGTGTCCAGGTCCAGCGCACTGACGATTCCTACCTCTGACTTTGCCCATCATGTCCTTTCTGAAGGGCAAGTGATGTTGCCTTACAGTGGTCACATCCCGAGATCATTTACAGAGTTTGTGTGTACATGCCGTTCTTTCTAGAATGGAAGGCTATTTTAATTTTCCTTTCAGTTTTCTTAGTTTGTCAGTCCCTAGCATTTCAGAACTGTTGATTAATACAAAGGTAGAAGTCATAGTTTAATCCCCAGTTCATACTAGAATAGACCATCAACATAATAATTGAACAATATTGACTATATGTTGGTATTTATAATTTTATTCCTGACTTATTCAGATTTTCCCCCAGTTCCTAGCCATTTATAGTCAACTCACGTAGTTGTAAATGAGTTTTCAACTTCATGTACTCTGGGTCAGTATTAAGTCCTGTTTCCTTGCATCAACTCTTGGTTAATATATGTTTTTACAAAAATAAAAGCAAGCAAGCTTGAGTGATAACGCCTACCTCAGTATCATGATGAAAGGGTGAACTTGTTAGTCTGTGTTCTCTGTGTCAGTTGTCCACAGAGAGGTAAATTGGTGTGATCCTGCTACTTACTCTGCAGTGCCCAGGTGTGAGCGTGTCTGCTTCACCACCCATACATAACTACACTAGTTTAGGAATGGCAGTCATCATACAACATCAAATTGAAAAGGCTTCTTGTCCAATCCTTGTTTAGACACGATAAACCCAAGTTTTAGAAAGGTTAAACTTAGTGTGCTAGTAACCACACTGTCCAAAAGTTGTCTTGGTGCTGGAGAGATGGCTCAATAACTAAAGAACATCTTTCAGAGATCTTACGTTCGATTTCTAGCACCCACAAGGTATCATATAACTAACTCTAGTTTGAGAGGATCTTACCAGGGTAGCCTCATTGTGATTCATTATTACATTTTAGGGCAATGTGCTCAGGTATGAGCTCGACCACACAAACTAGAGATGAGGTTTCTGCATGATGGTTATAGTGCCTATTGTCCAGATTATCACTTAAGCTACATGTGAGAACTTACCAAACATGCAAGATTCCTGACCCTGAGTGTCTCTATAGTGCTCAGGGAGACCTGGAATCCATTTGGATATGTGCATGTTCTCAAAAGTCATCTGCATTGAATTATAGTAGTTTACTAGAGCTATTATAGACGGGATCTCAGGCTGAACAGCTTAAACAGAAGTATTCCAGTATCTAGAGATGAGAAGCTTTGCTTTCTCCTGAGGCCACTACATTTGTTTATATCTGACATCTCGACACATTTCCTCCTGTCATAAAGCTACCAATGATACACTAACCACCTGGTTTCTAAAATCACTTCTTTAAAGGTATTGTCTCCAAATAGCATCACATCCCAGGGTCTTAGAGTTTAGGGCTTCAGCATGAGCATGGCAGAGAGACAGTTTAACTAGTAACAATTTGCAGAGTTCTCTGTCTCACAAGCTCTCTTTTCTCCAGCCAGTATTCAGATTTCAGCTACTTCCTTTAGGGAGCCCTCTGTGGTACTCCAAGATTAGATGGTTCTCTGTGTGCTTCTTATATTCTTGAACTTGTTGGCTAACTTGTCTTCTCTCAGCCAGCTTGAAGCTCCTGAAATACAAGTGGGATCTGAATGTACCGGCTTTTTTCTCATGGCTGAATGTGGAAAATTATGGTTTCTCTTCCCTCTCCTTAAAATAAGACATTATACCTCAGGTTGAAATTCACTGTCTTAGATTATAAACTATTTCTCTTTTCTCCCACTTTTCTAAACCAAATATATATTTTAGAGAGGTTCTGTCTATAATCCAGACTTCAAGTACAATGTAGACTCTAGAGTATCTTACTTTCTAATTGCTGTCTGTAAATGATTAAGAGGTATATCATAGTTGTTTATATCATCATTTTAAAATAAAATACAAGGCAATTTTTACTGAGGTATCTAACATATATGCCACATACTGTCATTTCCCAAGACCTAGAAATGGATTCATAATTTGTAGTCAGCTCATTTCCAACTGTGTATGCGGCCAAGCCATCTGAGAAAACTCAATCAACTTAAAAGCAGTCGTGTCCGACATTATTGTAATAGTTTTTGCTATCACGTTTACCATAAAGCAGCTTTTGCTACACTAACCATTTAACTAAGAATGTTATATGCTATTTTATGTGATGTTTTGAAATAACTGTCATCTTTACGCTCCTATTTTTTCAAGGCTTTTGCTTATGTATCCAAGTTGCTGTCACAGTGTAAATTTGATCTATTGGAAGAACTTGTAGCCAAAGAGGTAAAGTATTCTTTTAATTTAAAAAGTCTATGATTCTTGCAACAGAATGATACATGCATGGCTTCACTTCTGCTTTCAAACAGTACATGTGCCAGCAGAGAGTATCTGTCCTTAATGGTACTTTGGGTCATAAAAGTTGGAATGACCCCTGCCACTTAGCAGCTGAGATAGGCAAATGTTGTCTTTCCAGTTGTTCTTATGTGTAATGTTTTATTAGAAATTACCTATTTGAATAACTAGACACCTTTCAGTTTCATTTCCAAGGATGAGTAGGTAAAGTATTTTAAAAATAAGTCTTGAAAAATTCCAAAATAAGCATCACTTTTAAAAATACTTTAAAGACTGAGTGAATAAACTGCTTCTTTTCCAATTCAGGTGCTGCAGGTATTAAAAGAAAAGGTTACTTCATTGTCTGATAACCATAAGAATGCACTTGCTGCAGACATAGATGATATTGTCTACACATCAACAGGCGACATCTCCATTTACTATGATGAGAAAGGTAACGGTGGCCGAGGCAACTTTACATGACCAATAATTGTTCAAATAAACCAAAACTGTGAGTACCACAGGACAGAGGACTTCTGTCTATGAGCAAATGTCCATAGCTTTTCAAAGCCTATATCGCTTGGCTAGTTTGCAAAACCAATCCAGTATACATAATAAATAAAAAATACGAATTTGAAGAGGAAGAAAAATTACCATATTGTATTTACTGATTAAAGACCAAACTGAAAGAGTTGATGCCTGGTAGTAGATTCTAGCTAGATCTCTACCTAGTTACTGTTTACTATACAGCAGGAAAATCCAGGGTCAGGTGTGGAGGCTCAGGCCTTTAATCCCAGGAGAGGCAGGCGGGTCTCTGAGTTCAAGACCATCTAGGATTACATAGAGAGACACTATATTGAAAAAAAGGAGAAAATGAGTTGTTTAAGACAGGCTCCTCCTGTGTCTTATATAAAAATATTAATGTTTCAGATTTTCTAAAGTGTAGGAAACATGAGCTTTTTACATTTCTAGCTACGTGTTACTTGGAAGGAATAAAGTGTAAAAAAGAAAGCCAAGACAAAAGTACCAGATAAAGACACGTAAAAATAAAGATTCTAAAACTCCAGGTGGAATTAGGTAGTAATGTAGGTTGAAGTAACCTTGGTGGTTATATGGTTCTTTTCCTTTTCCAGTGCATGAATTTTCCAATAGCACACCTGAAAGTCCATTGATTAATCATACCATCTACAGATTTTTGTATATACATTAGAAGGTAGGCACACAAGAGAAATAGCCTCTGTTTCTATCCTTAAGGCAGTTACAGTAGAGGACTTGTAATAGGTAATTTCACATGCAAGTTAATTTGAAATATTTGGAAAGGTGTCTTGAGTGATAATTTCTTCTTCACTAACATTTCAAATTCTGTCTTAGCACCGTGGTTATTAACTGAGTTACACATACATTATGAGACTTAAGGCGCAGCAGAGTAAGTTAGGGTAGAAGAACAAAGGCCTTCCTTTGGGAAAGTTAAAGTCGGGGCAAAAATGTAGATGTGGCTTCGTTCTTCACCAGGTATTTGCCTTAAGATTGTTTTAATTTTAGAAAATGGTATAAGCTGAGAAGAATCATGTGGTGCACTCAGTAAAGAATATGTTCAACACAATAGTAATTGGATACTGAGTTGCAAAGCAGGCAGAAGCCTAAGAGAGTTTTCCATAAAGAAAACAGCATTAATTCATTTATTTTAAGTTACACGGGCGTGTGCAGAAAGACTGGTCTGCACAGCTTACTGTTTGTGATTTCATTTTGGACGTGTGGCTGATAGATCGTTCTGATTTTGTGTGTATGTGTCTGTGTGTTTTCTCTCTAAGGAAGGAAGTTCGTTAACATCCTGATGTGCTTTTGGTATCTGACTAGTGCCAACATCCCCAGTGAGTCCTTAAGCGGAGCCAATGTGTTCCAGGTGAAGCTGGGGGATCAGAGTGTGGAAACCAAGCAGCTGCTGAGTGCGAGTTACGAGTAAGTGTGACTGCATTTCCTCTCTCGTCCAGGAAATAGAAGGTGGTCAAAGAGGGGAAACTAAAGAGAGCTTTTTAAGAACAGAATGGAAATTTGACAGGCTATCTATGAAGAAAAAGGTCATAAAGATACACTGAATAAGAATAGTAGGATTGTTAAAATTTAAAAGTGGTAGTACTTCTGCTGGGCAGTGTTGACTCAGACTTTTCCTCCCAGCCTCAGGAGGGAGAAACAGGCAGAGCCCTGGGATTCCAAAGCCAGTCTCGTCTACACAGTGAGTTCCAGGCCCGCCAGGCTACACAGCAATACTGTGTTTCAAAGGGGGAAACAAACCTAAACCCATAGTGAACAGCTTCAGACAGTTGTTGCTTTTGCCTGCGGTTCACTGCTTTATGAGTTGTGGAAATTCAGCTCCATGGCTTCCTCTGCGTCACCTGGCATCAGCGAGGGTCTCGGGGACAGGAGGATTCATTCCCACAGTGACTTCATCTGTCGTATGTGACATCTTGGCCCTCTGTGGCATCTCTTTCTCTAGGACTTTTACAGCTTGGCTCACAGCCTTAGTTTAACTTGTGACACCATTTGCCTGTTACTGGATGCCAAGAACTTGGAAAGTGATGGGTGCATAAAGAGAACTAAAGCAATATTCTTTTGCTGTCAGAATTCTCACAGGATTGTACAATTTAAAGGACATGTAAACACACCTTAGTATCTATTTTGAAGAACAATAAATACCAAGTTCATGTTGCAGATGTGTATATGGGATGAAACATAAGACGCCTCCATCTTTGAAATTCCCAACTGCCATAGTTGTCATAAGTCTTACTCATTCAAAGCACGTTTATCTATAACCTTTCAAATGCTAAGCACTCCAGTCAGATGCAGAATTGAAGGGGAAACTGCTTTTAAAGAGATTTTAAAAAGAGATTTTTTTTTTTTTTTTTTTTTTTTTGTAATTTTGGAAAGGTGAGCAGCTAAATAAAACAAGTCAGTGGAGACACTCTTAGAGAATACTACTGTTATTTTGCCAACCATATACACATTTGCTTTAAAGTAATAAAACAAATACCGAATGTGTCCTAAGGAGAAAATGTCTTCTGTTTCACTGAGTAACAAAGTTCCCGAGATCATTGTTTTCACTTGTGTAAAGATTTCTTGTTGGTGAGCTGGGGTCTTTTGTTTGTTTTGAGACAGGGTCTCCCTGGATCCATGACTAGTTCACACTTTACTCTGTAAACCAGGCTGATCTACAGCTAACAGAGATCCTCCCGCCCGCCTCCTGGGTTTTAGGATTAAAGTAGTATGCCACGGTACCTGGCCTGAAGAGTGTGTTCTTGTTTTTATGCTTTGAGTATAATTAATCAAAATTTTCTCTAGATACTACTTACTCAATTTAAATATATTAATTGCCTCTTTTAAAATATGTTTATAATTAAGATCTATATCATCAGTACTAAATTTTGTCTCTTAATAATCCTCATACAACCAGGGTGGCTCAAAACTACTGAGAGTAGAGGCTGGGGAGATGGTTCAGAAGACCCAGGCTCAGTTCCCAAGCCCCATAACCGCCTGTAGCCCAGCGTCAGGGAAAGTCAGTGTCTCTGAGCTCCATGAGCACACACTTCTGTGCACGCATGCACACACAAGCAATTCAAAATCAAATCCTTTTAAAAACCGGTACTCTAAAGATTGATTTAGTATATGTGAACTGAGCCAAATCCATTATTTTTCACTAAATTGGTAGCAGTGTGATATTGTTAAACAGTTTCCTGTATGCTGGTTTATATACTTAAAGTGCTTTTATATTACCAGAGTTCAGTTATTTCTGCTCATATTAGACATGTGCTTTGTAAATATTTAATAACAAGACCCAAATGTCTTTCAGGGGCTATTGGGTGTTGAATATAGACCAGACTATTAAACGTGCTGGAGTTAAGAGTGTACTTTAGTATTTCTAGTAGTGTTCTGATTAAATTAAAAGAGTAAACAGTTTAATTTTGACTTACCAATAACCATTGAATTAGCTTCTTGTTATTACTGCTTTTAATTCATGCTTGCCACTTGTAGTTGTCTGAGAATATTTGAGTTGATGGACTATCACAATATTTATGTTTTTCCTAGATTTCAGAGGGAATTTACACAAGGAGTAAAGCCTGACTGGACTATTGCACGGATCGAACACTCAAAGTTACTAGAATAATCTTTCTTGGAAAAAAAATCAGGGCGTGAACTCTTAATAATTGCTATGAAAAACTAAGGAAGACCAAGTTCTGGATGATTTGACTTTAACTTAATTAAGTCTGTGGATTACTTTTGTATTATTTGCAAATTCTCAGTATATTGACCTAATACAATAAAGCATTTTCCACAGATTGCTAGTGTTCTTTAAAGGTCAAAGTAAAACACAAAACTAAAGCACCACATTGGTGTCATGTTTAGCATCATTCTAATGCTACATATGTATATATGTCAAACACAAAACTACAGCACCACATTGGTGTCCTGCTTAGTGTCATTCAAGTGGTATATATGTACATGTGACACAGAGTAGTTTTATAGATGTGTATTATTGAAACTACTATATATATATAAAAATTAATGATCCAAGTTTCTGTAAGATTTCTCTTACAAGCCACTGAGCCTAGTATGTTTTGATCACTATCCAGATTAGGACTGAATAGAACCATAGCGGCTTGACCTCTGTAGGACAGCCATGTTTGTTTACTGTTCACAACAGCGAAGAAATGGAGCCAGCCTAGATGTCCATCAGCAAGCACTGGAATACATGAAAAAAATGTGGTACATATACACAGTGGGAGTTTATTCAGCTGTAGGGAAAAGTGAAATCATGATATGAAGAAAATGAATGAACTGGAGATCATTCTGCTAGGTGAAATGAGTCAGACACAGACAGTGATCTCATGGCTCATATTGTGGGGTCTAGACTTCAGTTCATGTGCACTGGGGAAGGCCATGAGAGTAGAATGGGTACTAAATGAGGAGCAGAGGAGATTTCAGGGGAAGGAGGGTAATAGAGCATGTATGATGTGGAATGGAAAGGTTTAAGTTGGGGAGAAGTGCTGGGGAGGGCACAGAGAGTAGTGGGAGACAGATGAGAATGACTGAAGGATAATGCTGTGTTCATGTGACATGCCTAGTGAAACTCAGTACTTGGTATGTTAAGATGCTGATTTTAAAATGGGAACTTGAATCATAGAAAGCACAGGAATCAGAAATAGAACTCCATGAAGATAGTCTTACATGCGTGGATTTGAACTACAAGTTGCATCAGGGAGACAAAAACTATGTTAAGGGAAAAAAAGGACTAAAGATTTTTCTGAGTGATAAAAACTATAAACCAGAGCTAAGAAATTCAACAAGGGAGATCATTTATTTTTGAGGTTATAATGGAATTGAACCATTTCTCACTTCCCTCTCCTCCCTCTGAACTCTCCCATATGCCCCTCCTTGCTCTCTTTCAAATTCAGGGCCTGTTTTTCACTGATTGCTGTTATATGCAGTCTGTAAATGTTTTATGTATGTTCTCAGGACTGACCATTAGACAAACCAATTGGTGTGCCCTTCTCTGGGGAAGACTTTGTCCGACTCAGCATTTCCTACTTGCCTGTACACTCTTGTGTAGAGCATAGTACATTTTTAAAAGATTTCATATGGAGTATCATAATGAAATTAATTGGAAGCTAGGCAGTATTGCAAAAACATGTGGAATGTAGGATCCATGGGTTGAGGAATGGATATTCCATACACAGAAACCAAGGAAAGGTTAATATATGCTTCTTTTCCCAAATTTCAAGTAGGAGATGTTGGGTAACATCTTTAAACATTGCCATAGAGTACTACGTTTTTAGAAAAATAAATGTGACAGAAGGCTTTCAGAGAGAAACTATAAACAGATTTGTTACTAATAGATACGTTTCAAAATTGCTAAGGACCTTTGGACAAAATTAAGTTCAGAAATTGAACCATACATATATGGACAAGTGACTTTACCATGGTATCAGAGTAATTCAATAAGAAAAAGAATCTTCAACAAATGAAGCAATAGATGCTCATACCAGATAAGAGCTTTACAGAATGGACAATAGACATAAGAGGCAAAAGTAGAGATTCTAGAAAGAAGCAGGGGAAATTTTTGCTGCCTTGGATAGGCAGAATTCTTTTTCGGAGGGGTAAGGATTGTGGGCAGTAATCATAACCAGGAAAGTTTTAATCAAGGTGAAATTGCTCTTTGAAAGACAGCAGTAAGAACCAAAGGTTCACAGGTTGTGAGGAAATGCATGTATCTTGCAAAGGCATAACCAGAGTGCATAAGTAATCCTTACAGCTAAATAACATGCTATACAGTGTGCCAGATACTAGGCAGACAATTTGAAGTAAATTACTTTATAACACTAGTATATAGAGCTGCACCCCAGTCATCTGGAATTGTGTTCTGGTGACACAAACTTACCAAGACAGCTTGTGATAGCTGCTGCTTTAGTCTTTTTTTTTTTTTTAAATCGAATCGTAATTTTTACTTATTCACACAGGGTTATAAACACAAAAAGGCAGGAAGTGGGGAAGGGGATGACACCGGAGCGTAGGTGTTCAGGAGGAGTACAGATATCTTTCAGAACAGGGTATTGGCTGGGTGAAGGTTCAGGGGACAGGTCACTATGACTCTGCCTATGATTCACTTGTCCTTATGTTGGTACTATCTACCAAGGCTACCTATTTACAAGGTCTGTGACTACTCAGGCTGGTAAATTTCTACAAAAGCTGCCTGTTTACAATAGCTTATAGCCATCTGCTTCAGTGTTTTTCCACAGAGACCCAAGACTTTGTGTAAGCATGCATGTATGTCAGGCCTATTGCTGATTTTAGGCCTGTGGCTGATTTTAGGCCTTCAGTGTATAAGCAGGACTGCCCCTGACCTCTCCTCCCTTTTCTAAGTATAGAAGGGCCGAGGTGATTCTGCAATAACCACACGGTTGTGTCCTCTGGCTTTATTTTTGGGTCAGTTCCGCAGGTACAAGTGGCTGCATCTGGTGATGGCCTTCTTAGAGGACCTTACCTGTCAGGCATGGGAGCACCTGGGTATGTCTTTGATCCTTTACAAGCCACTAGGTAATCACGGTCCTACCCCAATGACCTCATTCAAAGACCTGCCTCCAAATTCTATTGATTAAATTTCACTTTCTTCATAAACTACAGTAGGGATCAGGTTGCCATGCATAAAGCCTATGAGAGCACTCAGACCACATGCCAACCAACAAAACTGATACCAACTGTTGAAGACTTGGAGTAACTGGAGCTCGTGTGTACACTGCTCATAAGAAGGCAAAAATAGTGCAGGCACTTTGGAAAAGAGTTTGGCAGCTTCTTATTAAAAAAGACTTACCGTAGGGTCTCTGGTAGTTTGAATGACAAATCTCCTGTATAGGTTCACATACTAAACACTCAATCCCCAGTCAGTTTGGAAAGGTATGAACAGAGGGAGATACTGAACCCTGGAGGAAGTACATCATCTTGACCAGCTTCTAACATCATTCCACTTTTGGCTTGCTCTCTCTCCTTCATGTTTGAAAATGATCTCCCAAGCTTCCTGCTCTGGCTGCCTTCTGCCTGCCCTGTCCCAATACACATACCACTATGGACTCCCTCTGAAACTGTAAGCCAAAAAAACTCTTGGAGAAGTCTCTTTGAATCATGGAGTTTAATTACAACAAAAGGTAATGCAGGACCACCCACTTCCATTCTCAGACATTTATCCAAGAAAAGCAAAAAAAAAAAATTCTATGTAATGATTTGTATGTGGATATAACAGGGTTTTAGTTGTTTTGTTTTCCCCTCTATGCCTTCAAACTGAACAGTCCTGATGAACACAACAAATGGAGAGAGACAAGCCAAATGACTTACTCAACTGTGCAGTTGTATTTCTGAAGAATTTTAGCAAAGATAGTCTACAATTCGTAGGTGCTCGGGATTACAAAATCAGAGCTGGGATGGAGCGGCGAAGAGTGGAATTTTGATTGCTAAGGTAATTTGGGGAGTGTGATAAAGATGGTGCCGTATCTCAACTAGTAGTGGTTACATGACTAGACAATTATGACTCATCAAAGTCAGCTTAAAATAGGAGAATAATGCTGTGGGTTTTTTTGTGTTTGTTTATTTATAACTCAAGTTTATGGAAAAGCATTTTTTTAAAAATTAAGATGAAATGATTCTATTTTTGTAAAGCATTTAAAAACCTAATCTATAGTCCCTCTATATTTAGATCTAATCTTCATGTAATTTCATTTAATATTTCCCAGATGAAATGGAAAAGAATAGTTAAAATAGAAAGAACTATAAGTTGCAGCCAGTTATCACTTGCTATGAATGCTTGGTCCCAGTTGATAGAACTGTTTAGGAAAGATTAGATGTGTCCTTGTTGGGGGAGGTGTGTCACCGGGGGCAGGCTATAAGAGTTCCTTATTAATAAGAATTATGAATTATTAATTATTATTATTATTTCCTTATTACAAGAGTTCCCTTCCTTATTAGCTCTCTACTCCTGCTTCTGGATTGGATGTAAGCACTTGGATACGGCTCCAGCATCCTGCCTGCTGCTGTGTTCCCTGCCATGATGGTCACGGACTATAATCCTCTGGAATCATGACCCCCAAATTAAATGCTTTTATAAGTTGCCTAGCTCATCGTGTTTTATCATAGAAATAAAAAGGTAAGTAAGATGGTCTTGTAATTAAGAAATAGCATTTATGGGCTCTCTACTGGATGTCCCAGCTGTTCAACTAAGGCAGCCTATGCTAACTAGAGGAGACTGTGATTAAATTCCCAAAACAATAGGTTTTCTCACAGTTGATCACTGCTTGACTTCAATAAAATCTTGTTAAATCCCTCAGTTCCGAATACTTAGACCTGTATTTCTCAAGAAAGGATGGCATCCTATATAGTACAAGAAAATTAATAATCCCATATTATCTAATTTAAGCCATTAAAATTGCACTATCTTTAAAGTAACTTAAAATGTCCCTCTGGTCCTCTTAACAAATTTAGAATTCATATTTTTTCTATGACTTCACAATTATGAGGAATCTGGGGTTGTGAATTTCACATTATGCATTCTAATCCCATTCATCTCCTCATACCAACCTCCACTCTTGCAACCTCCCCCGAAAAGAGGAAAAAAAAATCTTGTGGAAGCTATAGTGTGTCGCAGTGTGTCCCACCATATACTCTTTTGTCCACACTTCTTTGCTTGCAAATGTTCATTGCAATGAGTCATTGATCTGGTTCAAGCCCTCCGGCTTCTGCTACACTATCAATACTAGATCCTCACTGGGACTCCTCTCAGATATCCTGTTGTTGGCCTGTATTAAGGAGATCCTGCAGCTTTGGATCTGTCGGACTGGCTCCTTCATGCATTTCCAGCAGTTCATCAATGGAGTGGATGTTGGGGTAGGTAGGCTAATTCAAAGGCCTGGGTCTGGGCCTGAGAGGTATCTGAGGTGGTCAGCCCTCCAGTTCTCCTGCTTTCACCCCCTCGGCCAGCTTACCAGCAACTGCAGCAACCAGGGCAGCTCCACCCTGCTGCCCAGGAGAGGTGCAGGGACTGCTCTCCCATATATTGCAGCTAGTAAGGAACAGGGACAGTTTGCCCACTATCATGACCCCAGGACCAGCTCTCCTACCTGCCACACCACTACCCAGCAGATAACTAGCAGGCTGACTCACCTGCAATCCCCACATCCAGGACAGCTCTACTGTCCTACCCATGTGAGGTATAGGGCTTGCTCTCCCAAGTGCTGCAGCAAGTAAGGGGCAGGGCCAGCTCTCCTACTTTTATGACTTGCCATAGGTGGCACAGGGGGAGGGGAGGGGAGGGGAGGGTATCTCTCCCTTACCCACACTGCCACATGACAGACAAGTTGTGGGGTCAGTTTTCCCGCCCTCATGCCCTTGAGGCCTGCTCACTCTTGCCCCTGCCAGCAGGGTGAGCTCTACTCTGCTGCTCAGGTGAGATTCAGAGCCTGCTCTCCTGATGTGTTGACCCCAGATACAGATCTCCTACCTGTCACCAGAGGGGAGGGGGAAGGGGGGAAGGTATCTATCCCTCATCCATGCCACTTCACAGGAGATGAGTGGTAGGGCCGGCTAGCCCACACGCCTATCCTGAGGCTGGCTTACCTACAATTTCTGCAATGTGAGAAGCCCACTCTCCCAAGTACTGCAGCTGGCTAGGGTTCGGGCCAGTCTCCTGTTCTCATTCCCTCAGGGCCAGCTGTCCCATGATGCCCAGGTGAGAGTGGGACCACTTCTGCATAGCCTTCAGGCAGCAATATGTTTCTGGACATCAGCCCAGACCAGAGACATCCACCTGGCCTTTGGTGATAACAGACCCCTGCTGCTGTAAAGCTACAGACCCAGACATGGTCGCAGCACAGGCCAAGACCCCACATGGTCCTAGGTGGCATCATCAGCTACTCACATCAGGCTGTTCCCCACCACTCTTGAGTCTCCAGTTCTGCTTCTCTTCATTGTACCACATCCTTCTGTTTCTCTTTCTCTTCTATTTCTCCACCACTTACTTGCTCCTCTTAGTGGTGCCCAAGGTCTCTGAGTGTCTGAGGTCATCTCAGGAGTGGTCTCGGGAGTGCTATTCCCTACTCCATTATGGCACCAGGCAGGGGTCATCTCAGGCATGGTCTGCCCCACCCCCATGCCTGCAAGTCACCCGACTGGAGGCTATCTCAGGCAAGTTCCAATGGCACTGGTCTGGTGGTCATCTCAGGCTGGAATTTTTTCAGGGAACATTAGGCTACTAACCATTCAGATGTCCATAGATAAGAACACTGAGTGTAGACATAGCCTCTCCTCTCTGCCACCTACTGATGCGCAAGTGACACACCAGCCACACCCGCAATGCCTCTTGGGATAGGAAGAATATCTTAAAAGTTATCTGTGCATCTTATACTAGATCAAGAAAAGTGCTACGTAATTTCTCATCATTCCATTGTTTAGGGCAATAATGATAATCCTTAATTATGAAAGCCAATTTTCTCTTTTGCAATTAACAATCAGTCTGTAAATAATAGTTCGATATCTTGGATATTTTGTAGATACTCTACTCACAAGCAACAATTCACAAAGCTGTGATGGGGTGTAATACTCAGATCCTACCCCAAGACATCCGTATCTGATCCCTGGTACTCATGACTGTGATGCCTCCTATTGAAAAAAAATTGAGACTTCGTGGGTATGATTACATCACTGGTCATGGGTATGATTGCTGGTCTTGTGTTATCTGGGTTCATGTCTGTGAACTCGGTGTTATCAGTGATTTGGTTTTTGTTTTTTTGTTTTTTATAAGAAGAGAGAGGGTCAGCATGGAAGGAGGTGTGATAGCTCAGGCACAAATTAGAAAGACATAGGTCATTGAGAGTCAAGGGTTGGGAATGTCATTGCAAAGCTGGAAAAGCATGTTCCCTGGAGGTTCCTGCAGAAAGCAGCGTGCTAACCTGGTTTGGACTTCTGGCCTCCAGAACTGCAAAAAGATAGGGTTATGTCATGGTAAACATCCACTCTGAGATAGTTTGTTATCTCCGCAGCCAGAAGTCAATATACAAGATCAGAGTTCACTTATTATTTGCAAAATAATTATTCATTAATCCTATACTATTTTCTACTATCTTTTTTTATAAAGCAGGGGCCTGTTTCTTGTTACTTAATTATCACTATAAACTTTTGAATTTCTTAAATAAGCATAGTATCGATTATAGTTATTATTCATGATGATGCTTACATGTTCCCCAGTTTTCCAAATGGGAGGCCCGAGGCCCTAGTTTGTACACTCATTAAAGGTTGCTATGACCCAACATTGTTTTTTGGGTAGTACTGTGTTTTCTGTCATAGAAACACATCCCATGATGTTCTTTTCCTTCTTTCATAGATGTGGAGTAGGTGATTTCTCTAATGAGCCCTGGATTCAGTGCAATAAAATTTCAAAACCAAAATATATACGTCTTGATGCTTTTCAGTCCTTCAAGTCTATAAGAGAATGCTCACATGGAGAGTAAAATGTGGGCTGTCTGGCGATATTTCTATTAACCTTATTTAGAATAATCCTTCCCCCATCATTCCCTATCCTCTAAGCCTGATTTTATTATACCATTGTCCATCACACTGGGGCGAGAACGTGTAAGGGCTGTCTCCCCAGGCCCTACCTGGTAGAACTCAGTAGACATTAGCTGACTGGATAATTTGTGACTCTTACTTCTCTTGAGCTTCCTAGATCACATGATGGAAATAACTTCCCTTTTACTCTTGCTTTGATGTCCTAGCAAACTGGATGTGGTTTTTAAAATTAAGTCCAATCCCTCCTCAAGGAGTATTGGATATGTGACCTTGCTTTTGTATAGCTGGTGTCATTCATTCCAACTAACCACATGGTGGAGCTAGCTGTCAGCCTTGGCGCTAAGCTTGGTAGGCTCTGAGGAATGGAGGACTGCTTTGCTTACGGACATACTTTTGTAGCAAAGATATGTAATAAAGCATTTCACTAAAAAGGTTTGGTGAAAGTTAACTTCATGTCACAAAGTAGACACGAGGCAGAGTAGAGGAGGCTTTCCCACATTTCTGTGGTGGCTGAAAGGATGATAGCATTCTGTCTCTCCGATCATTCCTCCTCCCTGAGGGCTATTTTTGTATCCTAAATGTGTCAGTTCACATACAACAATAACAACTCTAAACCAACGGATAGAAACAAAAGTGAGCACTTATCTTGTGTCTGGAGTGTTTGTCTGGTAAGATACACCTGGACCCATGTACAGGAGTACGTATCTGACACTGTGGACACAGGCTAGTGGCAGTTACCGCATGGCACCAAGTAAACAAAACACACAACTCCAAAATGTCTCAGATGAGCACTTAGGTGTTGAACTGGACAGTGATAAAGTTCAGTGACTAGAGCATGGCCCCATCGACCACGAAGATCCGGGAAGAACACGTCATCTCATTCCTGGGAAGCTCCTGCTGCACCAGAGGTAGCAGGAGGCACAGGAACAAGAGGAACTGTTTCCAGATCTTTGAGGTAATGCCAGCTGGTAACTATAGGTACTACAGGACCCTGAAGCTTTGAAGAAAAGGCTGAAGACAACTTGATTCCCAGTCCTGTCTGTTGAGATCTGCTCAGGTAAATAAAACACCTTTAAATTAAGGGAGTGCCGTACGACGCCAAAAGTGTTCATGTAACAAACACATTACATAATGATAATCTGACGATAAATTATTCATTAGTCACTCAGTCTCACAATGTGGATGGATTATAGAAATAATTGACGTTAATTGTGACTGCATGAAACTGAAGTTTTTAAATCTGGCAACTACAACTTGGATAGGTGGCTCATTTCCTGGAATCCCAGCATGTGGGAGGCTGAGGCAAGAGGATTGCTATGACTCAAGGTCAGCATGGACTACATAAGGAAGTGGAGACCAGTCAGGGCTATACATCAAGACCTGATCTCAAAACACCACCTCCACTACAGGCACACACAAAATGGTGACTTAAGTAACAGATGTCAGTCTCCGGTACAAGAGCAAGTCCAAAGTGGAGATGCGTTGGTCTGGTGTATCAAATCACAAAGTCCACAGGGACCTGTCTCCCTTTAGTCACTGCTGTCTTTCTTAGGGTAGGATCCCTGTCTTCACTGTACAAAATCATAGACAGAACTCCATAATCCAGGAAGTAGAGCAGAGGCAAGGAAGAAAAGGATAAAGAGCATATGTACAAACTGCTTTATTAGATGATGTCTCGAAACCACCCCAAAAAAACGTACTTATATTTTCCTGACTAGGGATTATTCATACATCACACAACTCTGTTGGTTATGGGAAATGCGTTGTTTTGTTAATGCTGTACATCTGGTTACTGTGCACACACTACCATCACTCAAAAGGGAAAAAAAAGAAAAGAAAAAGAAACAAGAGAGAAGATTGGCTACCTGACATAGACAGCAGCTCGGCCTAATTGAATCATGAGCCAGTGCAGATCCCAACTTCTGGCTGGTAGGCTCACCTCTCTGGCTTCACTTAGAGCAGCCTACAGAGATCCCATGGTTTTTTCCATCTAGAGTCTAGGAAGAGTCCTGAATATAGCCAAGTCATTTGTAAAAGTAAAACAAAATAGGGTGCCCAAAGAGACCCTCTTCCTTCCAGAGCTGTTTAAATACTGTCCTCAGTGTTATAGGCAGATCTCTGAGTGTTCACATTCTGCTGTTACCACAGGGCACCTCCTTGCTGGAGGAGCCTGGGTGTAGTTCATTGCATCTCCAGACAAGGTAACCTCGTTCTTTGATGTATTGGGCATTCTGGTACCATTTACTTGCTTAGCAAACTGGGACTCTCAATTTTTTTGTGAGCCCTATCTTACCACAGAGCCAATTGGAATGAGCAGCTGACAATGGGTAGAAACCTCCATAACTATGAACCAAAGTTTGCCTTTCCTTTGATTTTAGATATCTGTGACAGTATGGCAGGCCGTCTTTGTACTGCAGAGCAGCCACGGGCAAGGAAGGCTGTGTTGGTCTAAGAGAACAGCTGGCCTGCTCTGCACTCCGGCTCCCAGCCTGACCTTGCTGAGTCTCCCACATGCACTGCAGTATTGTATCCGACTGTGACAGCTGGGAAGCTTTAACAGGGCAGAATGGACCTGTTGTGCCTGCCCCTTTTTGACATCCTTCTTATCCTACATCAGGATAGCCTCCTTCCAGACAACAGTAACAATGTGATTTCATCTGAAACCAGAAGGAATCAAATCCAATAACTGGCCTTGTCAATCAATTCATTGCTAAGAAAGAGATTTTTGATTATTGCCTTTTAAAACAGAACAACAACCAACCAAAATGAAAACAATTAAAAAAAAAAAAAAGGTTTTAAAAGGTTATATCAAGTCTACAAATTTTAGTTCATCGGGTACTTGGAGGCAGATTTTGTCTCTGGGACCATGTCAAGCAGAAGCACTGTCCGGTGGAGGCTGTCGCATAGACCTTGTTGGAATTATCTTTGACTTCTCATCTCCTCTGTCTTGGCCTCAGTCATAATTAGGTCCCTACTGGGCTCCTTTGCTGGAGCTATGCTCCCCTGTTGTGCCCTTTGTCCAGGCCATCAAGGGCGGTCACTTTGTCATTCCACCTCTTCTGAGAAGACCTTCCTGGCCAACTAAGAGGAAGCAATCCCAGCACCTCTCTCAACCCTAACATGTGCAGGAATGTCTGCCTATCAGTCCTTGTTATATATCTATCCCTGTCTGCCCTGTACCCATTAGAGTTTCTCTCTAGCACCTCACTGTTCTACTTGACTGGGTTTCATTCAGAACAGGGTTAACTAAATGTCAGGCTACTGGCATTTGAGAATATGTAATTCTTCCTTCTTCTTCTTCTTCTTCTTCTTCTTCTTTTTCTTCTTCTTCTTCTTCTTCTTCTTCTTCTTCTTTTTCTCCCTCTCCCTCTCCTTCTCCTTCTTCTTAGATTTATTTATTTATTTATTTATTTATTTATTTATTTATTTATTATGTATAGAGTGTTTTGCCTGCATGTATGCCTGCAGGCCAGAAGAGGGCACTACATTTCATTATAGATGGTTACGAACCACCATGTGGTTGCTGAGAATTGAACCCAGGACCTCTGGAAGAACAGCCATTAACCTCTGAGCCATCTCTCCAGCCCCCAGTACGTAATTCTTTACTGGTGGTTTCTGGGAGTGCTGCCTGTGCAGTGTAGAATATTTAGTAGTGTTCTAGCCTTTGGCCATTAAATGCCTCTATAGTGACAATCAAAATGTCCAGACAGTGCTAAATGCTAAGTACTCATCTGAACACTTACCTGCTTTTGTGACTGGTAATGTGAGAAACACATTTTCTTTTTTTTTTAATCAAAGGTTGTCAGTAACAACAAAGGCCCAGATTTCCTGAACCCCACCCCCTTCCTTTTTACAGCAACTAACCAATCATGCCTGACTTCGACATGAGAGGAAAAGTATCTGCCCAGGACACCCCAAGATCAAGTTCTCAGCACAAAGGAGGGATAGATTGCAGGGATAAGGGACAAAGGAAGGAGCTAGAGGAAGAAGGGGAAGGGGACAAGGGAGAAGGGAGAAAGGGGCAAGGGGGGAAGGGCATTTGTCCAAGAGGAACAAAAGACAGCCTCTAGAAAGAGAGGAGACAGATGTGGCACATTGTCAAATGGCAGTTTATAAAGGTAAAGGGGATGTGTTTAATTGAGCATGTTAACTATGTGAGCCAAAGCGGGCGGGGCTTTGACTGCTGGACTTCAGTACTTTGATATCTGGACCTTGGTAGTCAGGAGAAGTAAGTGGCCAAGGGAATGGACCTTGGTGGCTAGCTTTACGAATGTAATTCAATTTTATTTATTTATTAGCAAGGCAGAGGGAATTGGGGAGAAGGGTACGGACTGCCAGAGCCATGACGTTCATTCTAGAGCCGGCTAGAGTCCCTTCAGTGAAGTCCAGTGCCCAGCAATGTGACAACACACAGTTACCACTTATGTCAGGGATAAAAGATAGAAGCCATTTTGGCTGAATGTGTTGGTTAGCTGTGTTTGGATTCTGGCACATCATTTAAAAAAAGAAAGAAAAAAGAAATTTCTTTGCTGAATTACTCTCTGTGTGTTCCTTTGTGTGACACTGAGGTTACTCTTTTCCCAACACTACGGAGCAAAATTCTCTTATACTAATAGTAATTGTCTCTTACCTAGTGCCTATAGTGCTCTAGGGACTCACAGTTAATATTTCCAACAAGATTTCCACCTTAAAGAGGGGTCATAATTATCTTCATTTTACAGATAGGGAAATGGGGGCATGGAATGATTTACCAGACTTGTATGGTTTTGTGCAGTTGGTAAAGTCTAGGATTCGAACTGGGGCAGAGGCTGCATGCAGAACACAGTGAGAAAGGGTGTGGACACTGCTGTGGGAATCTTTGCCTACCCACCCACTAGTGCAGAGCCTGGGAAACAAGCTAGCTCCCAACCCGTGCATGCATTCCAAGTGATAGTGCCGACTTCCTTTTCTAAGCCTTAGTTACTGTTCTCAGTGCTCAGCGTAACAGTAACACGCAGGAGTCTCTTAGGAATTAAATGCAACAGCACACATGAAAGTACTTAGCTGGTTTCTGGCACATGGCTAGTTCTGAATTCCTTTTCCTTCCTCTCCATATGGCTCTACACCCTTAGCACTGAAAGTAGATCCTAAACACCTTGGTCAGACAAGCCCACTGGGAAATCTACCCTTTAAGCAATCTGTACGTTCACTGTTGCTGATCAGAATTGAGGAGAGCAGGCTCCTTGGAAACAGCCTGCCATGCCAGCATCTTGTCCCACTTTGCTAATGACCAACAGTACCAGCCATCAGCACTTGCCCGCTAAGCCAAAGGGGGCTTTTAAATCTGCACTGATTGGATACCATGGGGCTGGGTTAACAAGTAGCTTCCCGCTCCATTTCTTGATGCGAGTCAGTGAACTAATAGCCTGCTCCATTGTTTTCTAACACAGCCAATTAAGTGAACAGCCTGAATCTTTTGACCAGCAGGTGGCAGCCTTTGCTAACATAATGGTTGGTACTCCCCTACCTGGCAGAACCCCATTGGGTGCCTGTGAAGTTTACAAGGTGTAGCCTTTAAATTGGGGCGGGGCACAGATCTCTGTGGATAGAGTTGCGACAACTCGAATGGGGGAAAACACCGTGCTGGTTTCGTCCACCTCCAGCTAATATTGAGAGTTTTGATTCAACTGTGAATGCAAGTCATAGATAACTTGCAGCTCCCACTCCGGACAGCTAGAACCACTGCTCACACCCTTCACTGCTTTAAAATTGCAGTTGCTAGTTCCTCAACCTAGAACTGACCTTAATACTTGCATGTAATTAAAATGGTATAAAAGCAAAAGGGGGGGATGGGATAGGGGTTTTCTAGGGAGGGGAAATGGGGAAAAGGGATGGCATCTGAAATGTAAATAAATAAAATATCCAGTATACAATAAAATAAAAATAGAATTGCCGTTGCTGTAGAACCTGCTGCTGTCTCGTGTTATTCAGCACATTAATAAAGAAGTACACATAGAACCATATCACACATCTGTTGTTTCTGTTGACATTTTAATACCTACTTTTTGATATCACTGGCTTGCTCTGAATCGTTATAGACTGTTTTATTTTGTTCTAAGTGTATTTACTTTAAAGCATTTTTTATGAGGAGGAACCCTCAGACTTCACCGCTCTGTCAACAGGTCCATAATTTAAAACGAGTACCAAGAGCATCCAATGACAAGGCTACCAGAACAGTCTCCAGAGAAAAGAAGATCAAACGATTTTTTTTTTGTACTCAGTAGTTGTGACTTTACACTTATCTTTCCATCTTTTCCAATGATGTGTGCCATATCTGTATGAAACCGCTTGCCCGATGCCTGGTAGAGCAGAGTTTAACCTCAGGGTGAGATTTTGGCATATTCAGACCATATTACTAACAAAAGCTTTAGTGTCTAGGATGCTTGCCATCCCTGCCTAGGGACGGAAGAGGTACCCAGTTCTTCCAGCTGCTTTCACATTCTTTGTTTGACTTGATTTATTGCCAGTACTCAGAGGTCCCCTAAAATCGCCAGCAATTACTTCCTTTTCTGCAAGAAGCCCTGCATGTCCTGGCAATCTAGTCTCCTCTTCCTCCTCCCTTAAGAAATATTCGGAAATATGTTTAATAGGAGAGGAAGGAGTATTCTTAAACACATTTTCTTTTCCTATCTTTTTTTTCCCTTTCTCCCAAGTAAGGGAAGCCACACTAATTGGGCAGACCCAGCTGGGGCCAGGTACATTGTCCATTTTCCTGATACCTTTTCCCAAGTGTTGTCATGGAGACTACAGGAACCAAACACATCCACTGGAGGAATGTTACCTAACACTTTCTGATTCTTGATTTCTGAACCATCTTCCCAGCTGGATCTCCCAACTGTCTCTATCCCCACTGCTCTCCAGCCTTGCCTTTCCACCCCTAATCAAGCCTGTTTAATTTCCTCTGCTGTGCTAAAGTATCATAACCCAGGCAACTTAAGGGAAAGAACTCATTTTGGCGCACAGTTCCAGAGAAATAAGAGTTCCTGTTGCCAAAGTGGAGCCATGGCAATAAGCAGCAATACCAAACTGCAGCCATAAGCATCAAGGGAGGAAAACCGGAAACTGCATGAGGCTCTTACTTTCAAAGTCCACCCCCAGCGACATACTTCCTGAAGCAAGACCACACCTCCCTTACCTCCCCAAACACTGTCACCAATTGCGGACTGAGTATCCAGATACCTGCGATTATTACGGAGGACATTTTCATTTGAACCACTACTGCACCTCCTATTCCCTAAAAAGACATCAACAGCATCTACAGTGGCAAATAACAAAGCAAGAAGATGCTCTCTTATTTCTTGAAGGCTGACGAGGAGAGAGTACTTCAGGGAGTATCTTAACTGTCCCTGTCATGTGTCCTTTCAACCAGCCATTGAGTATTGGTAGTGCCCACCAAATCTGCATCCACTGAGAAACTGAAACCTTGATCTTTTTCAGGGTTTTACATGTGTATCCAGAAGAGGATTCTTGATTTGAGTGAGCCCAGAATCCAGTGACTGGTCCTTTTGAGAAGAGAAGAAGGCATGGAGAGAAGATGAAAATGGGGGCAGTCACTGTCATGAGTAGAGGAGGTCTGGGGCCACCAGAAGCTAGAAGAGGGAAGGGAAGACTCAGAGGAAACATGGGATGCTTGTATGTTGATTTTTGGAACCCCAGGCTCTGAAAGATGAAGGAAAATTATCCAGTTGTTTGGAGCCACTAATTTGTGGTTCTTTGTTACAGCACACCCAGGAAACTAACAGCAAAATGAACACAAAGTGTCCATCTCACAACGAAGCAAGTGAGATGGCTATCACTGCTCCCACTTGTCACATGGAGAAACCCAGGCAGAGAGGCAGAGGACTTCCAGAGATTGGCATAGCCTGTGGAGTACAGGCATTTGAACTCTGATCTCAGTAATCCTAATGCCTTCTACTGCTCCTGGGTGTCAGATCTAGTCATCTATTGATTGGGCCTACCAGGTAAAGTGATTCACAACCCCATGGTAGCTATGTTGTCAAGGGGAATAAGGACTTTCCAATGGACCTACTTCTTCCCTGACAAAGGGAAGATTGAAAGAGAGCTAGCTTCCCCCAGCTCCTGGTATCCACAGGGCTCTGCACCCCAATGCCTTTCTGGGGTGCCTTGGCTTCCTGTCCTCTCTCATTCCTATCTAGGCTGTTGCAAGACTCTACAGCTGTTCAGACGAGCTGTGGAGAGCCTACTCTGAGACAAACATCTCCTCTTCAGAGCAGGACTCTTGTTTCCCAGCAGATCATATCATGAGGATTTTCGTAAACCAGAGCGGTTCCACAAAGTGTGGACACAGTCATCTGCTTGGGAAGAGCGGCGAGTGCTGCTTTGTCAGGTGCATAATTCTTTTTATTCATGGGCATATTTCTAATAAAATGAAGCGTTCTCCTTATATAAAATTATTCCATTCCCTGTGGCTCAGGTCAGTTCTTCTCACACCACATGCCCTGTCCCCTGGAGTTTGGGTTCCAGAGATGGCCCACTACAGTGAACTTCAAACCATGTCCATGTGCTGTACGACTGGCCTGTGACTTGCTATGGTAATAGTGTCAAGGATTCAATGATGTCAGCTCACACAGCTGAGGGGCTTGCAGCCTATTAATGCCCTAGTCCCCAGCTTGTCAAAAGTTACCGGGTTTGAACTGACAGCAAGGTTTTCATTTGGGGGAAGAAAGGATTTTTACAAGATCAGCGTTTGCTGTAGAAGTGCCAACCCTGTCACTTTAGGTAAAGCTCATACCAGTTCAGGTGGCTGCTCCAGTCTCACCAGGTGGGTGGCCTCAGGCACGTACCTGAGCTTCTACTGTGACAATATTGGCTCATCTCAAAGGGTTCTTCTAGACCGAACATTTCAGTCAAACAGGAAATATAATAAAAAATGAAAAAAGCAGACTACAAAAATGTGCTATCTTCTTCCAAACATAATAAGGAGGGGGGTTATGTTATAATAGGGTGTGGATATGGCCAGAGAGCTACCTACCACAAACAAGAAGCAGCAGATTTTCTTAAATGAGAAAAATGAATCAAAGAGCCTGTTGATGCCCTTCTTTCCAGTCCCTATCAAATGTTTAAAAGAAAAATAAATGCTAAGACTAAAAGCTTTAAAAGTTGGCATTTTATAGAAACCATATAATGTTGCTTTCTATTAGTGTTGCGCAGTCTGGGCATATGACCATATAGCAGAGTCCTTATTTCTAGTGTATGAGCCAGGACACAGGTGGTCTCTCCTGGGGTAGCAGCATCAGGCAAAAAAGGCTACCCAGCAACACCAGTTGCTCTCACCTCTCTTCTTTTATTTTATTTTATTTGATATTTTATTTACATTTCAGATGTTTTCCCCTTACCCCATTTCCCCCACTTCCTCCCAGGAACCCCCTATCCAATCCCCCCTCCTCCTGCTTCTATGAAGGTGTGCCCTCACATCCCCCCCACACCTCACCTTCCCACCCTCGAATTCCCCCACACACGGTGTCCAGCCTTCATGGGACCAAGGATCTCCTCTCCCACCTATACCTGACATAAGCAGCTGGAGTCATGGGTCCCTCTTTGTGTGCTCCCAGGCTGGTGGTTTAGACCCTGGGGGCTCTGGTTGGTTGGTATTGTTGTTCTCCTCATAGGGTCACGAACCCTTTCAACTCCTTCAGTCTTCACTCTAACTCCTCTATTGGGAACCCCATGATCAGTTCAATGGTTAGCTGTGAGCATCCACCTCTGTATATGTCAGACTCTTGCAGACCTCTAAGGAGACAGCTATGTTAGGCTCCTGTCAGCATACACCTCCTGGCATCCACATCAGCATCTACCTTTGGTGACTGCACATGGAATGGACCCAGGTGGAATGGTCTGCAGACGGCCGGCCCCTCCTTCAGTTTCTGTCCTGCACTTTGCATCCATCCCCCTGCAACTTGGTCTTCATTCTTCATGAGCTTTATGTGGTCTGTGAGTTGAATCTTGGGTATTTCAAGCTTCTGGGCTAAAATCCAATAATCAGTGAGTGAATACCATGTGTGTTCTTTTGTGATTGGGTTACCCCACTCAGGATGATATTTTGTAGTTCCATCCATTTACATAAGAATTTCTCAAATTCGTTGTTTTTAATAGCTGAATAATATTCCATTGTGTAAATGTACCACATTTTTTGTATCCATTCCTCTGTTGAAGGACATCTGGGTTCTTTCCAGCTTCTGGCTATTACAAATACAGCTGCTATGAATATAGTGGAGCATATGTCCTTGTTATATGTTAGAGCATCTTCTGGGTATATGCCCAGGAGTGGTATAGCTGGGTCCTCAGGTAATGATATGTCCAATTTTCTGAGGAACCGCCAGACTGTTTTCCAGAGTGGTTGCACCATCTTGCAATCCCACCAACAATGGAGGAGTGTTCCTCTTTCTCCACATCCTTGCCAGCATCTACTATCACCTGAGTTTTTGATCTTAGCCATTCTGACTGGTGTGAGGTGGAATCTCGGGGTTGTTTTGATTTGCATTTCCCTGATGACTAAGGATGCTTTAGGTGCTTTTCAGCCATTCAAGTTTCCTCAGTTGAGAATTCTTTGTTTAGCTCTATAACCCATTTTTTAATTGGGTTACTTGGTTGTCTAGAGTCTAATTTCTTGAGTTCTTTGTATATATTGGATATTAGTCCTCTATTGGATGTGGGATTGGTAAAGATCTTTTCCCAATCTGTTGGTTGCCGTTTTGTCCTATTGACAGTGTCCTTTGCCTTATAGAAACTTTGTAATTTTATGAAGTCCCATTTGTCAATTCTTGATCTCAGAGCATAAGCCATTGGTGTTCTGTTCAGGAACTTTTCCCCTGTGCCTAGTTATTCTAGGGTCTTCCCCACCTTCTCTTCTATTAGTTTCAGTGTGTGTGGTTTTATGTTAAGGTCCTTTATCTACTTGGACTTGAGCTTTGTACAAGGAGATAAGAATGGATCGATTTGCATTCTTCTACATGTTGTCCTCCAGTTGAACCGGCACCATTTGTTGAAAATGCTGTCCTTGTTCCACTGGATGGTTTTAGCTCTTTTGTCAAAGATCAAATGATCATAGGTGTGTGGGTTCATTGAAAGCAGTGCTAAGAGGAAAACTCATAGCTTTAAGTGCCTACAAAAAGAAATTGGAGAGAGCATACATTAACAATTTGACAGCATACCTGAAAGCTCTAGAACAAAAAGAAGCAACTACACCCAAGAGGAGTAGATATCAGGAAATAATCAAACTCAGGGCTGAAATCAACCAAGTAGAAACAGAAAGAACTATACAAAATATCAACAAAACCAGGAGTTGGTTCTTTGAGAAAATCAACAAGATAGAAAAACTCTTAGCCAGATTAACCAGACGGCACAGAGACAGTATTCAAATTAATAAAATCAGATCTGAAAAGGGAGACATAACAACAGAAACTGAGGAAATTCAAAAAATCATCAGATCCTACTACAAAGGCCTATACTCAACAAAACTGGAAAATCTGGATGAAATGGACAATTTTCTAGACAGATACCAGGTACCAAAGTTAAATCAGGAGCAAATAAACCATCTAAACAGTCCCATAACGCCTAAAGAAATAGCAGCAGTCACCTCTCTTCTTAACAGGGAGGAAGAAGCAGAGAGCTGAAAATGTCTAGCTTTGCTAGTCTCCCTTTCCTCACCTGTAGACAGGGGCGACTGTCCCCACCTTACTTTCTTCTGTATTTTAAAAATGTAGAATGATGCCTGGTATTTGAGCCCCATGCTAGCATGTGAGCAGCAAGGCTTGGTAATACTTTACCAGATGGGGCTCACTCCTGGCCAGCCTTTACTATTTTGTGATGCTGGTGAAATTCTTAGTGGGGTTGTTCTTTACAGGTTTCTGAAAGGGTTAAACCACACACTTCAGTTCCTGGTATGTGCTCAGTGCTTGTTTATGGTTATTTAAAAGAGATTTTATGACATTTATGTGAGTGACCAGTTAGTAAGGTAGTAGGGAATTAACACATCTGGCTCTTCATCATACACAGAGTTTACCAAACCTGGGCACACAGAAGCTATGGGTTTCAGTCCAGCTTCTTTGATGCTATTTCTGACTGCCATGACTGTGTAACTGATAAACTGTTTTCCCTCCTTTTCTATTTTTTTTTTTCTTTTTTAGAACTTACTTAATTTATGTCTGTGGCAATAAGGATTAGATCCAAGGCCTCGTAATGCTCAGCAAGTACGTCACCACTGAGCTATATCTCTAGCCCATTTAAAACCTGAAGCTTGCACTGTGTGTGGGGAAGGTGCACGTGTGTCCACGTGGAGGCCAGGGAGCAATGCAGGTGTCTGTCCTCAGGCACCACCCACCTGTCTGTCTGTCTGTCGTCTGTCTTTCTCTCTTTCTTTTTTTCTTCCTTCTTTCTTTCCTTCCTTCTTTCTTTCCTTCTTTCCTTCTTTCTTTCTTTCTCTGAGACAATATCTCTCACTGGTCTTGAAGTAGTCTAGGCTGCCTAGCTAGCAAGCCCCAGAATCCTCTCCAGTGCTGGGATGCAAGTAGGCCAACACACCCAACTTTGGGGGAAAAAAAAAGTCCTGGGGAGTGAAATCAGGCCTTGATGTGTTTACAAGACAAGCATTTTACTGAGCTATCTCCTAGTCCTTAGGTTTTTATTTTGAGATACAGTCTCACTAAGTTGCCCAAGCTAGCATCAAACTCACTATGTATCCCAGTGCAGTTTAACTGGTGGCTGAGATTACTGGCTTGTGCTGCTGGATTGGGCTTGAATTGTCTCTGTCCTCTCCAACACTGGTGAACTTTAAAGCACAATCTAACTGAAAGGTTCACCAATATACCATATTTATGTCCCTGGGCTGAGAGAGCAACACAGGCGTTTGTCTCCATTGAGGGGTGCCATGTGAGATAGTGGGGGCAGGACAGCATCCGGAAAGAATGAACTGCTTCCGGTTCCTGCACAGCAAGCAGATTATTCCAGATTGCAGTGTTTACAGAACCCCTCCCACCAGAGCACAGAGTTCCCTGAGACCAGAATGCACCAGAACTATGTGGACTGTCGTCTAAGCAACTACAATGTACCCATCCCAATCCTTGTCCCTTGCCTGAGGCAGTCACTATGTTCTGCAGTCATTACTTCTTGATACTTCGGTGTTCCACTTTTGATTTTTTTTTAATTTATTGTCTAGTTAATGTTTCCTTATACTAAATTCCCATGGATAAAATAATTGGATTGGTGTGTGTGTGTGTGTGTGTGTGTGTGTGTGTGTTTTAACTTGGATCCTGGCTGGTACACACACACACAAATGTATATTTACATATAATATAAAAATATTATAGAATATAATAATAGAAGGAGGAGCAAATCATGAGTAGTAGCCCCTTCTTTTCACATATCATACGGAGTTTGTAAGCATTATGCCTTCTTTACTGTGCCCGTCACTCAATTCCTCACGCTCTCCAGAAACTCCACGCTTATCATCTGGCATTTGCCCTTACAGAAACTTGACAACAACAACAACAACGACATTTACAAATATGTATCTGGAGTGGAGAAATGACTCAGTAGTTATGAACATTTGCTGCTCCTGTAGAGGACTGGGGTTTGGAACCCAGTACCCACATGGCAGCTCATGACCATCCCTAACTCCTGTTCCAGGGAATCCCATGACCTCTTCTGACTTTGGCAAGCACTAGGAATATAACTAGTGCACAGGCAAACACTCAAACTCATAAACAAAAACGCGTGTGTGTAATGTATGTTTCCACACATTAGCCCTTTACCATTTTTTTTGCCTTTTAAAGAAAACTTTCAGTATTTTCAAATCTTAATTAGAATAGGCCCTAGTTCTTTAGCCTTAATCTCCTCCTGTTTCACCCCTCAAGATACTATGCCTCACACCACCTCTAATTTTCTTGGCTTTTTTGTATAACGTTTGCTCTATTAATTTTAGACACATAAGAAAAGATAACTAATGTCATTACAACATAGCCCATTGCCTGACTAACTCTGAAAATCAACCCCAAGGAAAATGAGGTGTGTGGAGATTATTAGAAGATACCTGCATGCACTTCACTAACACCCAACTCATTCTTGAGTCCCTGTGAGGAATCAAGGAAAACATACAAGACATTGCCCCTGAAATTGCTTACACTCTAGTTGGGGACACTTCTTGACAGTTAAACAATGCCAAATGAATGTGAGAGGCAGTGTGTGTTGGAAGACTTCACACCACATGGGGGACCAATAAAGACTTTGCAGAGGAGAGAGATTTGGATGGAATTTGGACTTGAAATAGAAGACAAAGAGGATGTTAAGAAGCCTAATTTACGTGGTCCAGATGCTCTACCAGTGAAATAAGCCACTTCCTGCATCCTAGCGCATGGTTAAACAACTTCTCCTCTGAGGTAGACCCAAGATAGCTGCTACCTATTCATAAACGGTGTCTCTTGCCAGTCTAGGGGGTGGGTGGGGCGCGACATTTCTTGAATGCATGTCTAAGATGCTATAAAATGGACCCTCTGTTTCTCCTTTTATCAGAGTTGGCCATCACTCACCATCCCACTGTCCCATCCAGCATTAATCAAGACCCCCTTTCCCACCTCCAAACTCTCCCTCAACAAACCGGACATCCTACTGTTTTATGGTAGTTGTTGTTTACATAATATGTGGATCCGATCTTACATTCAAAGCCAGCTGCCTTCCTGCATTTTCATCTGTAATCCTTTAGAATTTTTCTTAAAGTCTCAATACAATTCTCTTTTAAACTCCCTTCTTTGCTGACCAAGTGAAGCACAGTTGCTGATTTTGCAAGATACGTGCTTACGTAAAGTACATCTTTTTCGAGTCTGTATCACTTGGCTGCTCCCTGCCCCGCCCTCTCCATGTTTATGTCTTCTAGCGGAGTTGTGCACTGTACTTCAAGCCAGCCTCAGTGTTCTTTCTGTCTCGCCCCGGATATTGACGGTAACATGAATAGCCTATCTCAAAGCTGGTTTGTGGGATTCTTTTTCTATTGTAGTTAAAGTAGCTTGCCTTGTAAATGCCAGAAAATATTTTTTGCCAATTAAAGGTTTTATGAAGAACCGTGTCAAATGCTTTCCAGAAAGGTGTTTAAATTGTTTGGCTCAGCTGCTTCATCCATTCACATTTTCCTTTGCAGCTTAACCTCACAGGTTTGCGGGATGGTTTCCCCCGCACTGAAAAAAAAAAAAAAAAAAAAAAAAGGGCTGATTTCTTTGTAATTAAACATAACTTCCTTAGAGATTCTTGCGTTCAAGCTGTGGCTTAGAGCTTCAAAACTCTTTTCCCCTGCTGCTGAAATCATGAAGTCCGTGGTCTCCCAGCTCTCTTGTAAAAGCCTCTCTCTTTACAGAGTAGGAGCTTTCACAGCGCCGGTCCTATTCAGCTGCTGCCGCTGATAATTTCAAAGACATATTCACAGAGTCCTGCTCTGCATCAGACAGCTGTTCTGTGGTTCCGAACGTTTGTAGCTCTGTATCTCCTTTCAAGTTTCCACTTCCATGTGGGGTTGTCTGCTTGAGAAAGGCTTTGTGCTGCTTTCCAGCGTGTTTCCTGTTTTCCTTGGGAGAGCTCTGTACTGTAATCATTTTTCCATTCCAAGTTGCCTAGGCTGATTTGCTTAACTGTTCTGATGCCTTCCCGGTGTCCAAATTTGCACCCCAGCAATACAATTTCATTGCTTGCTTCATACGGGAAGGGAACATCTCACTTCTGCCTCATTCCTATCTTTTTTTTTTTTTTTTTTTTCCCTCTGCTCCGTTTATCTGAGTGCTTGTCACATCCTTCCAAGACCTGATACCCGACGCCTCAGTTTGGGTTTTCTAGTGCTTGGATAGATGTCAAGATGATTTATAAAGCGCCCGTGCCCAGTGCCATGGGCCAATGATACCATCAGGTGAGCAGCAGCTTCTCAACTGCTTACCCAGCCTTGCTTATTGATTAGGACCACTGCAAGATGCAGCTCTTGCCCTACATTCCCAGCAAGTCTAGTTTACCAGCCAGCCCACTTGTCCGCAGCAGGTATCATTTCAGCCATCATTGCATGGCTTGCCTTTGGCACTGGTTTGATTCACATTCATAGTCCATAGTTACCTGTAATTAAATTCTATCAGTGGTGCATGAATTATTTTATCTAGTACTATTTAATTTTCCTTGTTCTTCTTTGGGCCTTCTCCTGTGAGCTCCAGGCTTCATCCTGTAGATCTTTTGTCTATTTCTAAAGCCAAAATTAGATTGATTACACATTGGGCCTTTAGGTGCTTTGTACAGCTCCTCATAGCAAACAAATACAACCTGTTACCACGAGAACTTTTTACGTGAGATTCTTAAGAGCTGTCCAACTGTAAAAAGCCACCAAAAGATGGTAAGCCATCAGTTTAGACTGATAGCTCTTTACCAGAATTCCTTTGACCTCTAGGACATCTTGGGTAATTTCTGGAGACATTTTTGATGGTGTTTCTTTTACAATATTTATTTTTGTGTGTATGTGCTCGAGTGCATTTGTGTTACCACACGTATGGAGGAGCCCCCAGATGTCAGAAGCAAATGTCAGATCCCCTGGAGCTACAGGTGTTTGTGCGCCCCAGTGTGGGTGCTGAGAAGCAATCTCAAGTTCTCTGCAAAAGCAGCGAATACTCTTAACCACTGAGCCGTCTTCCACTGCCAACACTTAATTGTTTACAAGTGGAAGTTCGGTGTTCCTGGCCTCCAATGGTAGAAGCCAGAGCTGCAACTACATTTTCTACACTGTGCATGGCAGATCTCTCAACAAAAAGTTATATATCTTCAAACTCTGACAGTGTTTGAGTGTATGAAGGATTCTGAGCCTAGAACTTAGTTTCTAGAAGAGTCTGCTGTAGTCATTCCCTAGTCAGTGCAGGGTAGGCGCAACTACCCGAAGGCAGAGAAGAAGAAAAGGGCTATGTTGTCTTTTAAAGACATGGAAACAGGTTTCATTTAAAGTGACTTGGGGTCTCCATTACATGTATGCTCCTTACCAGTTCCGTTCCCTTCCTGCTTTGATCACTGTTTCTTCTATCCTAAGCATTCGGCACAGACCCCCGCCTCCAACATAGCCCCACATAGAGTTTTGAAGCTATCCCTGCCTGAGAAACTTAAGCAGACAATGAGGTAATTTACCAAGTACTCGAAGCTCATTCTGGCTAGTGCAAAAACAGGGCTAACAGTAGGATTAAGGTGGATTGGGCTTGCAGCGACTGGGCTCAGCTGGTGGCAGTAGGTAGAGGGAGAAGCTGGCTTGACAGAAGCCTTCCCATTCTTGCCTGTGTATTGAATTTGGGGGATTTAAGAAAAAGAAGGAATATTTACTAATGCCTGTTCTGAAAAACAAAGCAAAACAAAACAAGCAACTCTCTTCCCTGGAGAGGCTGCACGGCCTTTGGGTCATGCATTGAGCACAAACATCAGTGCAGAAGCCCTGTAATCTCACTTCAAGATCTCTGGAGCAAGTTGCAAACAAAGGCAGAGCATAGAAGGAGCAAGCATCATTCATCTGGTCATGGACTCTGACCAAGTGAGGCCTCAGCCAGGGCAGTAATTGTAAGGCAAGATGGAAAGAAAAACAGACAGGGAGTTGGAGTAAAAGTCACTCAGAGAGCTAGCACACAGCTCTCAGCAGAGCCGTTGGGTCAGGCCCAATGGACAGGCCCAATCACCTTCCAAGACAAAGAATCCATCTGTTTCCTTCATTTTGCACAATTAGCCTCCAACGGAGACTTCTCAGGAGAGAGCGACTTGTGTTGAATCAGGGCCTCACCTGCCAGCTTTGCTGTGGAGAGAAGGAGAGCCACAGAAGCACTGCAGTATTTTAGTGTCTATCCTGCCACAGACGGTGGCCAAGTCCCATCTCTAGCCCCTCTACAGGACTTGGCTCGTAGCTTACTTAGTAACCCACGGGGACATTGACAAAGACTGTCCTGATTACAGCCCCATCACGTCTCCCGAACTTGAGCAGGCTGACAATGGATCAGAAGAATCAATTCTGTATTTAGACACAAATGGTTTTGTTTTGTTTTTTTGTCTGGCCTGAATGGTTTAGATGAGCTTAGAGTAGAGATCATTCTGAAGCCTGGGAACACATTTTTCACTGAGGTCATGGGAGTCATCTGCCATGTTCCCCAGGTAATCCAAGCATGACCTTTCCGCATTCTTCCATCTAGAGGAAATGGTTTCAATCTCTCTCACGGGAGGAGTGCAGTTCTGTTATTATCTTCTTTATAGTGTCTGAGAAGTAGGAAGCTTACCATGTGCTCAGGCTTACCCTTGTCAATCAAGTCAGGCCTTCCCCATTGGTGTGACATGCTTGACATCCAAATGGAAATATTCTTTCTCTTTGGCTCTGATCATTCTTGGAACATGTGAAATTTACTTTAAAGTTTTCCTCTAGTTGCCTCTACCAGGGTTTCTACATGGTCAGCCCAAGTCAAGCTACATTTAGGATTAAAGAATATGGTCGAGGAAGTTGGCAGACCCAACGAAGAGGAAGTTTAGCTAACAGTGGGGTTCACCAGAGTCTGGCTCATCCATAGAATTCTTTGAAAAAAACTATCAAAGTCATTGGTGTAAGAGCAATAATATCCTTCCTTTGATTTCGTCCATAGGATGCACTGGTAGAGCTCTAGGATATGTTCTTAAAACCACATAGCAGGGCAGTGGTGATGCAGTTTTATTTTCAGCCCTAGAGAGGCAGAGTTAGACACAGGCAGATCTCTGTGAGCTGGGGGACAGCCAGGGCTACACAGTGAAACTTTGTCTCAAAAAACAAAAAAGAAACAAGCAAAAACCAAACCAACAAACAAAACCACACCAGAGCAAATCAGCTCTGCATCTAAGACTCTGAGATACTTAGGAAGAGATTGCTTTCTGTTTATTTGAAAGGGAAATGTTTCTTTATCTCTCCCATTACCTCTCTGGTCTGAAAAGACAGGAAGAGAATGGGAAACTGTTCTGTGAAAGGGAAGAGAGGAAGAGCTGTGGAAAGAAGAGGGGGCTGGGAAGTATCTCCCATGAGAAATCACAGTGGCAGCCTGCTGGCTAGGGCTGAAGAGCTTGAAAGGACAGAAATGCTTAAAATTAAGGAACTTGTTGAGTTCCTAGTGTTGTGTGAACACCCTGCCCTCTGGCTGCCTCCTTTCCATCCCCAGCAGTGCTCCAACACATCAAGAAAACCCAGTTTTATCTTCAAATGCCTGGTCAATTGTGTCTGGTGCCAGCAGAAGGGGGAAAGACTTGTCTCCATATGTTGGGGCAGAAAGCCGAGAACAGCTGCATGAGTCAAGATGTGAATGAGACCAAGAATTTACAGGGCAGCCAAATTAAAACCAGAGCACTTCTGAGAAATTAAGATGCCAAGAATTCACAAACATCCCATGGAGGTCATTGTGTTTTTGCTCCACTATATGAAAAGCTCAAAGAATAGGCATCTGGGTTGTTAGCATTCACATGCCTGTAAGACAGAAACAGACATCTCAGAAACCCACATGTGATTATTATTCCAATCATTCACTGAATAAATGAAGAACAAGTGCTTTGTGCCATAACCAATGGTGTATGATGGTATTCTGCTTTGATTATGCTTGGCCCACTAGTAGGAGGTGTGGCCTTGTTGGAATAGATGTGGCCTTGTTGGAGGAAGTGTGTCACTGTGGGGGTGGGCTTTGAGGTCCTATACTCAGGCTCCACATTGTGGAGTCAGACCATTTTGGCTGCCTTTGGATCAAGATGTAGAACACCCAGATCCTTCTTCAGCACCATATCTGCCGGGATGCTGTCATGTTTCCAGTCATGCTGATAACAGACTAAATCTCTGAAACTGTAAACCAGCCCTTATTAAATGTTGTCCCTTATAAAATTTGCCTTGGTCATGGTGTTTCTTCACAGCAATTAAACTAAGACCAATGGCAAATCAGATAAACAAGGACCCTCACTGTATAGAGTTGACAGTATGGGGAAAGTGGGAGGAAAGGAAATGATAAACTTTTTTTTTCCTTTTTTAATTTTATTTTTTTGCTTATTCACTTTATAACCTGTCACAGTCACCCCCTCTCACAATCCTTCCCCATCTCTTGTTTTCTGAGTACCCCCCACCCTGCCACTTTAAGTCTCTGAGAAGCTAGGTGCTTCCTCTCCCATTGAGGCCAGATGAGGCACCCAGCTAGAAGACCATACTCCATATACAGGCTGCATGTTTTGGGATAGCCCCCACTCCAGATGTTTGAGACCTACATGAAAACCAAGCTGCACATTTACAACATATGTGCAGGGAGGCCTAGGTCCAGCCCATGGAGCTAGATCTGTGTAGACTAGGTATGCTCCACGGTTGGTGATTCAGTCTCTGAGAGCTCCAAGGGTTCAGGTTGGTTTACTCTGTTGATCTTCCTGTGCAGTTCCTATCTCCTTAGGGCATACAATCCTTCTGCCTATTCTTCTATAAGAGTCCTCAAGCTCCATCCACTGTTTGGCTCTGGATGTCTGTATCCTGTCTGAGTCAGCTGCTGGTTAGAGCCTCTCAGAGGACAGCTTGCCCCTGTCTGTTCTCAGGCTGGAGGTTTAGATCCTGGGAGCTCTGGTTGAATCTTTTGATACTCTTCTAAAAAGGACAAAAGCACCCTCACTTTGGTCTTCCTCCTTCTTCTTGAGTTTCATGAGGTTTATGAGTTGCATCTTAGGTATTGTGTGTTTTGGGGCTAATATCCGCTTATCAGTGAGTGCATACCATGTGTGTTCTTTTGTGATTGGGTCATCTCACTCAGGATGATATTTTCTAGCTCCATCCATTTGCCTAAGAATTTCATGAACTCATTGTTTTTAATAGCTGAGTAGTACTCCATTGTGTAAATGTACCATATTTTCTGTATCCATTCTTCTGTTGAAGGACATCTGGGTTCTTTCCAGCTTCTGGCTATTATAAATAAGGCCGCTATAAACATAGTGGAGCATGTAGCCCTGTTGCATGTTGAAATATCTTCTGGGTATATGCCCAGGAGGGGTATAGCTGGGTCCTCAGGTAACACTATGTTCAATTTTCTGAGGTATCGCCAGACTGCTTTCCATAGTGGTTGTACCAGCTTGCAATCCCACCAACAATGGAGGAGTGTTCCTCTTTCTCCACATCCTCGCCAACATCTGCTGTCACCTGTGTTTTGGATCTTAGCCATCTGACTGGTGTGAGGTGGAATCTCAGTGTTGTTTTCATTTGCATTTCCCTGATGACTAGGGATGCTGAACACTTCTTTAGATGCTTCTCAATCATTCGAGTTTCCTCAGTTGAGAGTTCTTTATTCAACTCTCTACCCCATTTTTTAATAGGGTTATTTGATGGTCTGGAATCTAGTTTCTTCAGTTCTTTGTATACCTTGGATATTAGCCCTCTATCAGATTAAGGTTGGTGAAGATCTTTTCCCAATCTGTTGGTTCCCGCTTTGTCCTATTGACCGTATCCTTTGCTTTACAGAAGCTTTGCAGTTTTATGAGATCCCATTTGTCAATTCTTGATCTTAGAGCATACGCCATTGGTGTTCTGTTCAGGAACTTTTCCCCTGTGCTCATGTGATCAAGGCTTTTCCCTATTTTCTCTTCTATTAGTTTCAGTGTAGCTGGTTTTATGTGGAGGTCCTTGATCCACTTGGAATTGAGATGATAAACTTTTAATCACATAAATGGAAAGTAATAATAGTTTCTATTCGATGTTGATAATGGGGCACTCTTAGTAGAAAACACCACGGTGGGCTGTTTAAGTAGTGACTGAAGTCAGGAAAACAAATAGATTTGATTGAAATCTAAAATCTCAGAAAGAACTCTCCACACAATGATCTCAGGGAAGAATGTACCAGGGAGAAGCAGCAGCACATCCAAAGGTCCCAAGGGAAAATGAGAGAGAAATCCCAGAAACTCACTGAATGCCTTTGACTAAAACTTAACTGAACAGTTACAAAGGGTCATGAGCGAGGACTTTGAGTTGGATAATGGTAGTCAAGGTTTTAAGGTTTTGGGGCTCAGGATTAGCATTTGGATATCCTTTTTTTCTGTGGACTAGGTCTTAAGTCTAATTAGACAGCTGTTGGTTGCCACCAACCCAGGAGTGAGCACAACTTAGTGCACCATTATGAGTAGCTTGCCATGCTGGTCATTGTGCGTTATAAGTATTACAGCTGGGTAGAACTGGGTAGAATTCTTTTTCTCCCACTGCTCCCTGAAGAGAAGACTGAAGGATTTTAAAAGTAGGAATGACATCATTTTGTCCTATAAAGGACAGAGTGACAAGGAACAGAAGTGGGAGCAACAAGATGATAAGAAAGACTATCTTCAGTCCAAGTAAGAAGTCACCAGAAAACAGCCCTAGAAACGAAGGGTGATGGACCCTGCAGGGTATAGTTGTTGTGTAATAAGGAATTGGGATTTTTTTTGTAAATTGGATGGGGCATGAGACAAATTAAAAGCTTTATTCATTTGGCACCTGAGTGTTGAGTGTCTACTGTGTATAAGTCACTGGCCTAGTTATTTGAGACACACCACAAAAAATAGAGACAGTGTCTCTCCCATTGTGTTTACATTTATCACTGACCACTGGATTGAGCTAATAACTTGGTAGTTTTGTGAGTTATGTTGAGGAAGAATGAAGAAAAATGTGGGTTGAAATGAATCAGAGGATCAATTTTAAACATTTCACAACACCCAGGAGCCATCCACTGGTGAGTTCTAGTAGTTAGTTGAATGTAGATCCCAAATAAAGGAATAATAAGCATAGAAATGGAATTTAATGATATCTACACCCATGAGAATGGATTTATCATGTCTGGACCCTCATAGTGTGTTAAAATTTACATATAAAATGTCCTCCAAAAAGGATCCTTTGTTGAAGGTACAGTCCCAAGCTGGTGGGACCATTGGACAAAAGGCTTCATCAATTGATTAATCCATTGATAGGTTCCTAATGAAATAGAATATTAGGAGATGGGTCTGATAAAAGGAAATGGGTCACTGGGACATGGCTGTGAAGAGTACACTTCCCTTTTCTTTTGCTGCCTCCTGACCACTGTAGATAAGCAGCTTTGTTCTTCCAGTCCTGATGCCATGACATTTTTCCTCCTCTCAAAGGAACAAGATGGTCATAAACTGAAACCATGAGTCAAAATAAATCTTGTCTTTCTTGTTTAGGATTTTTCAAAACCCTCAGGTATTTTGTCTCAGTAACAGAAAACATAAATAATATATAAGGCATGTAAAACAAGGAAATTAAACCTTTGGGCTGAACAGTGAGCAGCTTTAATGTTTAGTGCTTGGCTGGAATTAGAGATCAAGAGAGGGTGATGGGTGAGGGAAGAAGACAGTGATCTTTCAGGCCAACAGCATTGAAAGCTAGTGTGACATCAACAGGTGGAAACAGGAAATCCCTGGCCTGTCAGCATGGGGACTGTTGGGATTACAACAAAAACAGTTTAAATAGAAAAAAAAAAGAATGGAAAACATGGAGAGCTGTATTTGTAATGGCTGAGCAGGAGCAAGGAAGTAGAGACAGAGAGAACAACAGGCTTTCTGAGATGTTTTGAGACGTGTGGTAGGAGTTGGGGGAGGCCGTCAGGTCAGAAGGTTTGTGTTTTCTGTCTGTCTACTAAATTTAAGATGATAAAGTGTGTCCATCTCATGTTGGAATGATCCAACAGAGGAAGAAGCACTGATGCTGACAAAGAGAGGTTGAGCCAAGGAGAAAGTGCTGGGTGGCAGTTGAGGCAGAAGCTCAGGCAGCTCAGCCTTCAGGAAGCACTTTCCATTGTGAGGAGTAGGAGGAAGCTAGGCAGAGGTAAGCCTCTCCACAGCAGTCTGACTGAACAAGCAAGGCAGCATTGGGACCAAGTTCCTTTGCTTTTGCTTTGCAAAGACTCCAAGTTGACTAAAGTCAATACAACTAGGTTGCTCTGGTCCATGTTGATGTTACCAGTTGAGAGTCCAGTGAAAGGGAGTGAGGGCTTTGAGCTGCAAAGTCAGACAATGGGGAAGAAGGACAGGTTGGGTTTCCCCATTTAGCTCTCCATCCTTCTCTGACTCAAGCAGAGATTTGCCTTTCTTCTATTCAGCCATTTAGACTTCAGTGGAGAGTCCCAGAGAGCTTGTCAAGCTCTGGGTGTTTCCACATGTGTATTGACTGACACCCTAGATTGACATCTGGGCTAAGATGGCACTTATCCAAACAAGTAGGTTTTGGGTGATAGGAGGCCTTTTAAATCCTTCCTCCACAGGTATCTTAGGGTTTTACTGTTGTGAACAGGTACCATGACCAAGGCAACTCTTGTAAGGACATCATTTAACTGGGGCTGGCTTACAGGTTCAGAGGTTCAGTCCATTATCATCAAGGCAGGAACATGGCAGAGTCCAGGTAAGCATGGTGTAGGAGCTGCTGAGAGTTCTACATCTTCATCTGAAGGCCACTAGAAGAAGATTGGCTCTCACTTGGCTAGGACCAAGGTCTTAAAGCCCATACCCACAGTGACACACTTCCTCCAATGAGGCCACAACTACTTCCACAAGGTCCCACCTCCTAATAGTGCCACTCCCTGGGCCCAGCATATTCAAACCACTACAACAGGTCTCTGTGTGGCAGGGAGAAGCTGATCAGAGCCAGGCAATTGTTGACAAAGGACATTCTGAAACTGGGGAGAAACGAATTCGGTGGTGTTATGTTCAACTCAAAACTCAGGGCTTGCAGCAGAAAAGAGCCCTGAACGCAGATAGGAGTTACTGGAGAAAGCTAGTTTCAATGGTGGGGCTAGCACATTTGTGCTCGAGCAAAGAAGATGGAATGAAATCATTTCTGAATCTGGAAAGAAGCTGACTTGACCTAGGCTTTTTCATATGGTGATTTCATTAACACTTCACTATCTTGTGAGGTAGGATTTCTTTGTTCCTTCTCTCTCTCTCTAGATTCAGTGTATGAGTTCACTTGCTTACTTTAGGCAACCCTGACTAGAACAACTCAACAATGGACAATGGACAATGGACACCTTGCTCATTATTTCTGCCCCCTTCCCATTTCAGTGCCTTCTGGCTCCCTAGCTTTGTCACATTGTTGACAGGATGGACAAGCACCCTTCCAGCCAGCTGGGCTGGGTTAAAGGCCTCTCAGGACTCACCGCACTTCATGCGACTTAACCATGCAAAGCACATCCTCCAGTGTTTACGTGTTGAATAGTTTATGATCTGCTCTACATCTGATCAGGCAGAGTCAACGACCAAAACTGCTGATCCGTGGAAACTTCACAGCCTTTCCGGGCATAATAATGGCTACAGCTTCAGCTTATTCAAAGAGAGAAATCGCCTTTGATGAGTTGTGCAAGGACAAATTAAGACGTGACTCTCACCCGGTATCTAAAGTGGCCTGCTGCTGCAGACGTTGCCTGAGAAAGAAAGGGGGCCAGATGCAGGGAGGCTTCAGGCACCCCCTCCTAAATGGAAGGAAGGGCCAGGACTAAGCTGAGCATTGCCAAGGGAGGTTCACTCGTTCAGAAGCAATCGAGCATTCTGCAGAGGCAACTCTGTTACTCCTTTCTTCCAACCTATGGCAGAGAATAGTTCCTCAAATTTCCATTATTTCTCTAATAGTAATAGAAAAAATCTTTCATTCTAAAGGGCAGTGCTAATTAATTGTAGTATTGCTATATTTCATACCTCTTCTACTTAGATATTGTCACGTGTCTAAGTTCAGGACAGTGAGATGGACGTAGAATTGGCAAGAGAAACTTCTGAGAAAAGATACTCTTAATTTTTCCTTCTGTCTGGAATGTGGAAGTGATGGTTGGAGCTTGGGCAACTGTATTAAACCATGAGGTAAGAAACTATCATTCAAATATACAGAAGGTATCATTCAGACAGGAGGAGACTGGGCCAGTAAAGTTTGTGGCTTCAGATTGTAGTGGAAACTGTCATTATATAAGCAGTTTATCGTTTTTTGGCACTTACAAATATTGCTAATATGCTTTATATATATACCTTCAAATGTCCCTAATGACCCCCGGCAAGCCAACTGGTTTATTAAACAGCCTTACCAACAGACAACGCAGCAACAACTTTTGCACAATTTTAGACAGTTATTGGGGGCCCTGTGAGACTCTGCTGTCGTCAGTAACGTTGTTTCATCCATTAGCTGGTGTGAGAAATCTCATTTAGTCCTGGGTCCTTTGCTCAGTAATACCTGGATTTCTACTGTGCACAGTTCTTTGATCAAACTGTGTTCCTATTTCCAAGGGCCTGCAGTTGATTGCCTCACGGCTTTCTCTAGCTTCTCGCCCTTTACATATCTGAAAGTCAGCTCTCCTTTCCCTCTCCCTCTGGAGCCTTGTATCTGGCACTAGGCATTAGAGAACTCCAGCCACACAAAATTTTGGCACCCCACTGTCCCTAGGCAAAAAGTCCAGAGGACAGAAGATGTCTCCATCCAGAAAGCCATATCCTCTGCACCTCGAGTTTACTCGAGGTACCTGGTATCCTAGAGGTACCTGCCCAGATGGTCCCCAGATTGCTTCCAACACTGTTTCCTCTGAGGATAGGCTAGGCCAGGGCCAACTAAATGTGGATAGAATTTGAGTGTGAGGAGCAAGCTGCCCTACTTGCTATTGTCTATCCTTACAAGGCTGATTTGATGGGGATATTGTCTATCCTCAGCAAAGGCTGGGGCTAATTATGCTGTCTACACAATCTGACATAAAACACAGAAGAATCCAATAAATTTCCATTTCTACTTGGGTCTCAAGGACACAACGGAGGTGCATTTGTCAAAGTGAAAGACCAGGCCATGTTTTATTTAACATTATCTTGGCTGAATGTATGTATACCTTTAAACATTTAGACTCATGCTATGTGAGCTTCTGTTTGAGCATCCACTTAGAATGCCTCATATGTGGTTGGGACATAGGGCTTGTTCTGTCTCTCTGTCTCTCTGTCTCTGTCTCTTTGTCTCTCTCTGTCTGGCTCTCTCTGTCTCTTGTCTCTCTCTCTCTCTGTCTCTCTCTCTCTCTCTCTCTTTCTCTGTGTGTGTGTATGTGTGTAAACGTCCAACTGAGCCAGGCCTGGAGGATGACTAGCCAGATGCTCCAAGTATCTGTTCTAGAGTACAGATTAAATGAAGTCAGAGGATAACTTGGCCACAAAAGCTGAGTACAATGAACATCCAGGCTAGAAACTGGTAAGGCTGAGAGGGTAAGGCTGATAGGACCTGCTTGCAGCAGAGCCTGCCTTCTCCTTACTATGTTTGCCCCTTGTCTATCTCAAGGCATTGCTCTCCAGTGACTAGGGCTGGAAGGTAGTGGAAAAACTCCAGCATGCACCCTGATCCTGTCAGGGAATGGAGAGAAGCCATGGGATAAGTCACCCATTAAATCACAGGGTGACACTGTACCACAGAAGATATTTATCAATGGAGGGCTCCTAGAAAAGGAATTGAGAAGAATATGAACGCGTCTTGTGACCCTACCCCAGTCAAAGACATTGGGCCCAAGGAAGGGTTTTGGTCCCAGTAAGTTAACTGAGGCAGGCAGGTATGTGAACTTTGCCAGTATATAAGGGAAATGGAGTTGCATAAATACCTGATTCAAGGCAGTGTCAGTTCTAGGTGGATTATGGACATAGCTGTTGTTTCTACCTGTGTCTTTTCTTACTTGTACCATGTTGAGTGACTGGATGGAACACACACCATGCTCATTTACAAATATCTTTTAATGGGCCCCTAGTTGCCAACATACTCTTTGTGTCCTGTGCCTTGCTTTGAAGCTGGAGGGGGAGTGGAGACCTGAGAGCCATATCTTCGGGATCCTGTCAGAATGAACAAATTGGCAAACAAAGGGGACACACTCACTGGAGTCCCTGCTTCTCATTTGGGGCCACACTCCGGTGTACAGGACCAGAGAAGTCTCTGCCAGGGGGTGTTGATCCACTTTCAGGACTGGCATTTGGAATGTACCTCACCCCTATATGCTCTCCAGCATAACCAGTGACAAAGGAAGGTGGGCATATGAATAGAGAGTGCATGGGCTTGATGCAGGAACTATCCAACCATGTGTGCATCTCATGGTGTGGGATAGAAATGAGAGAGAGAGAGAGAGAGAGAGAGAGAGAGAGAGAGAGAGAGAGAGAGAGAGAGAATGAAGAACTTTCAATGTCAATGTGAAGGTATATCTCAAGATACAAGGCTATGATATGTTATCTTCCTTAATATTTTCTCATACTGGGAAGTGAAAGGGACGTGTGTTTTCATTTGTCTTCCTGCCCTGGGCATCACAATCATTTATTACTGGGATAAAAGGAGCATGGCAGGCCTTTCCATTCAGGTGCATGGTGCAAATGTAGAAGTACTGTTTTCAGCCCTGAATGACGAGTATACACGTAGATACGGAAGAGTCCCTCCACAGCCTGCTCAGCGGCTGGGTGGCAGAGGAGTGTTTTAGCAGCCAGAGCACCAGGACATGAGGACTTTGTGCCAGAGCCTTTGGTATTCTTTCTCTGTGGTAAACACCACACTTGCCGTTGTACCAACCATATCATTGAAACAACATATTATCATTAATTACACAGAAGCAAAGCCTCAGGCTAGGCAACACCTGCTTTTGCTGACCTGGGCAGACCATCCTGCAATTCTATGAGCCTGTGAAAGCATTACTGTGGGTTTTTTTTTCCCCACATCTACCCTTTGGGGAGAGGCAGGACAGGTTTTATCATTCCATCATCAGACAGAAAAAGCCAGCCTTAGTGAGACAAAAGAACTTCAGGATCCCCCAGCAAATAGAAAGAAGGATCTAGGTGGGAACCACAGCCATCTAATTCCTGTTCAGTGCCCTCATCACTCCACATAACCCCAATCTAGTTCAAGAACAGAAATGTGGGTATAAAGCCCCAATCTCCATCTTCTGAAAGCACCAGAGACCTGTACCTGGTCATGTCTATTTATGTGAAAGGTCGGCATGTCTATTTATGTGGCTTGTTTAGCTCTGGTTGGCTAATGATACTTAATCACATGTGCCTTGCAGTTGGCCAGGATAATGGAGAGAAATGCAGAGGGGTCAACTAAAAACATGTAATTTGCTAACATCCCAAAGCTTTTACAGTGCACAAATGATCCATTACCAAAGATTTCAGAAGCCAAAGGTAAAAGTTAAAGTTAGAGAAACTGCTTAAAACTGTGGGTAGGTGTACTGGACCGTGGACAGCCTTTTCTTTCATAGTTTCAGAATCCGTAAGTGAAATTAGAAACCTACTGTGAGAAAGTTGGGTAAAATGCATCACTAGTCACAGGGGCTGTGTTTCTTCAGATAAACTGGCACCTCTGATGTCTCCAGAGAGTGAGAAGATGAAGCCTTATGTAGCCCTAAAAGGGGGCTTCCTTCTCAATGGGCTGTCCAGTTACCATGGCAGTTCATCCATGCTGTGTAACAAACCAGTCTCTATAGCCATTGAAACACTAACGATCTGGAGACTATAACTTATATGGTCAACAGCACTTGCTGCTTTTCCAGAGGACTGGGTTGGATTCCCAGTACAACATGATGCACAACCATCTGTATCTCCAGTTCCAGGAGACTGGAACTGTATTCTGGCCTCCAAGAGCACTCCATGCATTTGGTGTATAGACATATAGGGAGCAAACATGTATGAACATCACGAGTCCTGTTTTCTAGGGGAGATATGAACAAACATCTAGTCATCCCAGATGAAGCACCAAGGACAGACCCAAGCTGTGATTCTATTCAAGTCTATCTTGATGAGCCAGTGGATCCACTGAGTTTACTTATGAAAGCATGGATGAGGAGTTACCTACAAGAGTGTGGGCGGCTGCCAGACAGTGTCATTATTGAAAAGCCCTACTCTACACAGGTGGTGACTTCTCAGAGCCCACCTTCCTCCTCAAAAGTCTCATCTTACTGTGTAGTCAGATTCAATGTACAGGATTTTGTTGTTTAATTGAGGTTCAACTGCAAGTGAGTTTCCTCACTTACCACTCTTCATAGAAGAACTCCCCGGGTGCTGAATATCTATGAACAACAAGAATAAATGCTCTCCATGCCCTCTCCCCACACATATATGCCACACATCAGTGTGATGCTGGGAGAAGGAAGAGCAAGCAAGCACTCTCATTTATCAGGGGGAAGGATGGGAAGTACATAGTAGTCGCCTGTTCACAGCAGTTTTTCTTTTCTTTTCTTCCTTCCCTTCCTTTCTCTCTCTCCCTCCCTTCCTCTCTTCCTCCCTTCCTCCCTCCCTTCCTTCCTTCCTTCCTTCCTTCTTCCTTCCTTCCTTTCTTTTCTTTCTTTCTTTCTTTCTTTCTTTTCTTTCTTTCTTTCTTTCTTTCTTTTCTTTTCTTTCTTTCTTTCTTTTCAGTCAAGCAGGGTTAGTTTATTGAATACATACCCTGTGACTGATTGATCAAGGATGCAGGTCAGACTTGGGAGTAGAGTCTGTGACCCTGTTTCCCAGGTCAGCTTATAAAGTCAGGAACCTCATAGCAACAACAAAGGCACATACACAGGTGCAGGAAGTACTGCTGGATGGTTGCTGTGGTTGGTTCAGGTCCAAGCTTATTGCAGCTAACTATACAAAGCAGTTCTAGCTGACCTTTATTGTGTTTGGCTCTAAAGAGGGTAAGGGTCTGCTGAATTTCCAAGAACACCAAAGCAAAGAACTTAACAGAATTATGTGGTCCATGGTTAACTCAGGCATAAGAAAGTTCCTTGTAACAATGTAAGATGGCTGGCTATAGGCACAAAACAAAATGGCAACAGTAATGTCAGAGAGGCAGAGGCTATCCGGGTCTTAACCCCCCCTTGAGTTACTCCTGAAAGCCAAATGGTTGTCTCTAAGGTTTCTTCTGAAGCCAGGAGGGTTCACATCAGTTTTTTAATCCAGCTAGCACATGCTGCCCGACTTTTCATCTTAGAGAGAGCAAATGTCCCTGAGAAAGGTTTGCTTTTGTTACATGGTTCCTCTACCCACTGTTCTTCCTTTGTATTACTTACTTTTCTTGCTGATGTCACAAAACCTTCAAAAAAACATCTGAAGATAGGGATGGTTTGTTTCAGCTTATGGATTAAAAGGATGACTCCATCCTGGTGGAGAAGGCATAGCACTGGTGAAGCAGAGCTTACACAGATCCAGAGTCAGGAAGCAGAGCGTGCTGACATTCAGGCAACTTTCTTCTGTCTTTCAGTCTAGGACCCAAGCCTGTAGGATGATGCTACCCACAAAATGGTAGTCTTCTCACCTCAATTAACTCAGTCTAGAAACTCCCTCACAGACATGTCTAGAAGTTCATTTCAAATCTCATAAGGCTGACAATCTGATTAACCATCAGACTATTACTTCCCAGAAATATCCAAGTGTCTACAGTCTTTCGACACAAGATACATTAGATAAGGGCTTATTACTTAGTGATATACACGTCATAAATAGTAGAAATGTTTTGCAGAAACAGCATTCTTTGAAAGGATGGGCATGATATGTATCACACACACTAACATCTGGTGAATATCAGCGGCCACTTTGGAAGATGAACTAACTCCAAATGGGTGGGAACATTCCAGTTTTAGATTTGGGTTAAAAGCTGGTACTTTGAAATGTTTTCAGAGCTGACCTTTGGTATTGATAACCAATTGTCTCTCACTTTCAGTGTTTCTTAGTTGCCTGTAGTTCTTTGTGTAAAAGTGTGGCCTCCATTCACATTGGCAAGTCTATTGATGTCCTTATCCAGCATATATTTTGGCAACACCTCATTGGTGTAGCTTTTGACATTCCTAGAAGACACACAACAAATTTCTCTGATATTCCACCTCTTACAATCTTTCAGCTCTCTCTTCCTCAGTGATTTTTAGGAACAAGAGTTATGGTGTAGGTGTCTCCATTGGGACTGGGATCTACAACTCTGCTTTGATTGGCTGTGGTTTTCAGTAATGGTCTCTGTCTTTTGCAAAAAGACAGTTTCCCTGGTGAGGGGCAAGGAGTACATTTATCTTTGAACATAAGCACAGAGGCAGGGAGATCCCTGTGAGTTCCAGGCCAACCTGTCCATAGAGTGAGTTTCAGGACAGCCAGGGCTACACAGAGAAATCCTGTCTCAAATAAAAAAATAAAATAAACAAAAAGGGACAAATATTTACATACTTAGAGTGTAGTTGGAGATTATTTTTAGTACTATGTTTAGTACTATGGTGGTTATAGGTTCTTATCAAGATCCATGACTTTACTAGCTAGGTAGTGAGCTAGATTTCCAATGCTAGGCATGATTCCCCCAACCCCCTTTTTTCAAGTTTAAGTCTAATTAGAGAACTCTTGGTTACTGCTAATACATGAGCACCACTACTGTACCTTTATGGTCATTATACCAGGCTGGTTGTTGTGGTTGCTGTAGTGGTTCATAGGCATTATCGTTAGATAGGGATATTGGTTGTTTCCCCTGTTGGACGTTTCCACTGGCACCCTCTGGTACCACAAAAGCCGGTCCTCACCGAGGAAGCATTCAGATCAGTCCCAGCTCAAAGGCCTTTTACCCTGTGTCTGAAATGCATAGTGTCTTCAGCAATAAAGACTTACCTTTTATATCTGGGGGTGGGAGGCAATCAAGGACAACATTAATAGCCTGTAATGTTTTGAGAGTCTCTTGGACGATTCTGACGAATAACACTCAAAGGGGGCTTCTCATGTCAGATGTTGGAGTTTGTCTGTTTGTTTGTCTGTTTGTTTGTTTTGTGGCATTTAAAAAACTTTCTGTTTTTTAAATTTTATTTATTTATTTATTTATTTATTTATTTATTTATTTGCTTTACATCCCACTCATTGCCACCCTCCTAGTCACCCCCTCCCACAATCCTTCTCCCACCCCCTCCCATTTTCCTCTGAGTAGGTGAGGGCTCCCTGGGTATCCCCAACCCTGGCACTTCAAGTCTCTGTAAGGCTAGGCACTTCCTCTGATGATGGAGTTTTTGTTGGATGGTTTTGAACGGAACATTTTGAATCCATATGAGAAGATTTTATTTAAACTATATGTATATTTATACACAGAATTACATGCACTACAGATATTTTTAGGTAAATAGCTAATAGTATATGACTTTTTCAGATATCCGTACTGATTTTCACTCCCCTCCATTTCTCTTCTGTATTTTTCCCTCCTCCACCATAAACCCCCATGCCTTTTTCCTTTCCTTGATTAGGTCACATGTACCATGATATTTCCCTCTCCATTGCTCCCTCACCCCAGCAACGGTCTCTTTTGCATTCCTGGTTTCTGTAGTTACCGCAGGATATGTACTCGCATCTGTACTTCTACAGCTAAATATTAGTCCATAGTGGACTTGGACCACATTTTAATTACCCATCTGTCATGTAACAGACATTAAGGATGTTGCCATGTCCTAGCTATTGAAGACAGTGAACAGAGCAGCAGTGAACATGGCTAAGCCAGCATCTGAGGCATAAGATGTTGAGTCCTTTGGGCATATGCTAAAGAGTGGTAGAGCTAGGTCATGTGATAGATTTATTTTTAGGTTTTTGAGAATTCTCAACATTAATTTCCAGAGTAGCTAGACAAGTCTGCAACCCACCAACAATGAATGAGGGTTCCCTCTTTCCCACACCCACTCCAGATCTGTCGTAGGTTGTTTGTTGATCTTTATCATTTTGACTGGGGAAAAATACAATCTCAGGGTTATTTTGATTATATATTCCATAATTGATAAGAAAAGGGAAACATTTTGAGATAATTTTTAGCCATGTTTTTCTTCTTTTGAGAATTCTCTATTCAGGTCCCAGGTCCATATTTTTTTTTCTGAATGGACCATTTCTTTGTTTATCTTGACTCTTCGGGGTTCTTTATATATTCTGGATATTAATCTCTTGTCAAATGTATACCTAACAAGATTCCTTCCCACTCTGTGGACTTTCTCTTCACCCAGGTATGAAGTGGAAACTTAAGGGTTCTTTGGAAAGTCAGTTGGTGTTTTGCTGGGACAAACACATGAAGGAACGTTTCTTTAAAATGGAGAGGTTAGGGTAGACTCATGAAGGATCGTTTCGCCAAAGCAGACACAGGAGAGAGGATGTTCTGCTAAAGCAAACACGGGACAGGACACATGATGAAGGATTCTTTGCTAACAACATGCATGTTTTGGTCCACCTTACATTGCGTAGTTGAGCTGCATTTGTCGTGACTCCGTAGAGAGAAATGCACCATAAAACGTTCTGGCGATGAGCTGCAGTTTGTTGCCTCTTCTGCAGACTCAATCTGTGCATCTGATTGGATGCATGTGCTGAGGCAAGACATGTGGAGGACACGTGTTTGGATTTGTATAAACAGGACTCCACAGAGTGATGAAGAGAGAACGTGGCTTGTTGGTACAGCTAGCTGTGCAACGCTTGTGGGCCTTGAATCTTCGCTGATCTTCCTTTCCCTGAGAGAGGCACAGCTAACAGCTTCTCCTGGTGTTCCTGTTGGTCCCTCCTGGTGCCTCAAGCCAAGTTGAGGCCTAGCTGTCTCTGCTAGGCCATGTTACCACTGTTGCTAACTGCCTCTACCAGACTGGACTGCTGGTGTATCCATGAGGTGTTTGTGAGGGGATTGAGCTGTCACTGCCTGCTAAGCTGTGGAATGATCTGCTGATATCCAGACTTACAGAAGGGAATTGCTCCAAAGAACCTTTCTAAATAGGTCCACCTCACCCCACCCCTGTATCCTTTCTTTTTCACTACCTCTGGTGGGTAGTTGGCTACAAGGGAGGTTAAAGCATGTAAGAACCATCATTAAAAATAAGGTTTGACAAAAATTAAAGTTACACATCTGATTGTTTCTCTAGCTGTGCAGAAGCCTCTTGGTTTTATGAAATCCCACTTGTCAATTGTATGCCTTAATTCTTGAGGAAGTGAAGTCCTATATGGAAATCCTTTCCTATTCTATATTCCTATATATATTATATATATTATATATTATATATATAGAATATATACCTATATTCATAGAATACTGCCCATATTTTCTCCTAGCAGTTTCTGGCTTTATACTCATGTCTCTGGTCCATTTGGAGTTAATTTTGTGCAAGGTAATAGATACAGGTCTAATTTCATTCTTCTGCCTGTGGACATCCAGTTTTCCCAGCACCATTTATTGAAGATGCTCTCTTTTTCCTGCATATGGTTTTGGTAGTTTTGTCAAATATTAAATTACTTAAGTTACATACATGCATGTTTAAGTCTTCAAGTTTATTTCATTGACCTACACATTTGCTTTGGTGCCAACACTATATTGTTTTTATTAGTATGGCCATGTCATGTATCTTAAGATCTGAAATAATGCCTCCAGCATTATTCTTTTTGCTTAGGATTGTTTTGACTATACAGGGTCTTTTTTGGTTCCATATGAATTTTAGGATAGTTCTTTTCTACTTCTGTAAAGAACAAGTTAGGGATTTTGACCAGGATGTCATTGAATCTATGGCTAGTTTTGGTGAAATGAACATTTTCTCAATATTAATTTTGCTAATCCATGAGCATGGGTATCTTTCCATTTTCCAATGTCTTTCTTTCTCTTTCTTCAGGGGTTTGATGTTTTAATTATAGAGGTCTTTAACTTCCTTGGTTAGGTTTATCACTAGATATTTTCTTTTATTTTATTTTGAGGCTATTTTGAGTGGGAGTGTATACATGATCTCCTTGTCTGTATGTCTGTTGTTGATGTATAGTAAACCTATTGATTTGTGCACATTGAATCTAGAATTTTTTTTCATTTCTAAAAGTTTTCTGGTAGAATTTTGGGGATCTCTAATGTGTTCTATCCTGTCATCTGTAAATAGGGATAGTTTGACTTCTTTTCCTATTTGTATCCCTTTAATTCCCTTCTCCAGCTAGTTCTTCAAGTGCAATATTAAAAAGGAATGAGGCGAGTGGACAGCTGTTTCCCTCCTGACTGCAGCAAGGATGCATTTCTCACATGCAGTCCTCACTATGTTGAGGATGTTCCCTCTGTTCAAACATTTCTGTGACTTTTACCATGAAGCCATGTTGGATTTTGTTAAATGCTTTTTCTGCATCTATTGAGATGATCGTGTGATTTTTTTTTTCCTCCAAAGACATCTATATCAGTGAAAAAGCTGTTTGTCATGATCTAGGCTTAAAGCCCAACTCCATATCTATATAAATATAAACAATGTTAAGTATAGTTTAAATATATGCAGAGTTTCCCGTGAGTTTAGTAATATAAATAGAAAGAGGATTATTTTTACTCTTGTGGGAGCTAACCAACATTTGTTAGCCATGTATCTCAGTCGCTGTTATATCGCTGTGAAGAGACACCGTGACCACAAACAACTTGTATAAGACAAAACTCACCATTTCAGAGGTTTAGTCTGTTATCATTATGGCAGGGAGCATGACAGAACTCACAGTACTGGGGCAATAGCTGAAAGCTACACCCTGATCCACAGGTCAAACGGAGAACACTGGGCCTGGTTTATACTTCTGAAACCTCGAAAGCTCACTCCCAGCAGCACACTTCCTCTAACAAGACCACACCTCCTAATCTCTTGTGGGGTCCTGGACTTGCCAGTACTGCCCCTCTGCTGGTTGGCGCATGCAGGAGAAGAAATAAGAACAGTACTACCTATTGATTCAGACTCCTGACTTCATTCTGTCTTCAAATGCTGTCATGTTTGAATACTAGAATGATTTATTATTTTGTTAAAATTTTCTTTTTAAAAAATTTCTTCTTCAAACGAAATTTATAGCATCATGTTGCTTTAAAACATATTACATGTGAAGGCAAAGTATATCATCTGTGTGTGACTTTCATCTGAAAATAGCAGAGGAGGCACTATCAAACTCTTGCTCTAAAAGGTGACATGTCTGGTAGCATTTAGAAACAGCTAGTGAAGACAGGCTAGACTAAGTCTCAAGGGCAGAAACAGACTTGGAGCAGGAGAAAGACAACTCATTCAATGAACTTGTGCTCAAGGTCATTGGTAGAAAGAAAGATAGACTTAATATTGGAGGACAGATGCCTGGTTGCTAGAAACTAAATGAGACTCAGGATTTTCATAGAGCAGGAAGAAAGAGAAAGAAAGACAGACAGACAGAAAGAAAGGAAAGAAAGAAAGAAAGAAAGAAAGAAAGAAAGAAAGAAAGAAAGAAAAAGAAGAAGAAGAGGAAAGAAAGAAAGGAAGGAAGGAAGGAGGAGGAGGAAGGAAGGAAGGAACTGATCTCAGGTTTAATGGCTTTATGAAGACCTTTGCTTGATAATTTTTGTTTTAATCCCCTCTAGAAGTTAACCTTGTATGTATGACTGCCCTCAGATTATTTCAATCAGTGGCCTTGAATGTGCACGTGTGAGGCAGAGCTCAGTTCTCAATATCTGGCTTTCCTCCAAACTTGGCCAAATTACTCTTTCCTGGGGGTGTTAGTCACTATTCTATTGCTCTGAAGAGACACAATGACCAAAGTAACTGTAATGAAGAATAGCATTTACTAAGGCCCTGCTTACAATTTAGTTCATTATCGTTATGGTTCTGAGCATGGTGGTCTGCATGACTCCGGAGCAGTAACTCAGAGCTGCACCCTGGACTCCAGGCCTCCTGCTGTGGTCTTTTGAAATCTCAAAACCCACCTCTAGTGACATACTTCCTCCAAAAAGACCATATCCCCTAATCTTTCTAATCCTTGTCAAATAGGCTCACACCCTGATGACTAAGCACTCAAATATATGGACCTATAAGGGTCATTCTTATTCAAACTACCACACTGGGTTTGGTTATATTCACTCTCCTAGTGCTTGCCTTCACCAAAGTTCAGCTTGTGAATATTTTGACACCCTTTCATATATAAAGGGTGGCTCGATTAAATTCTTTGAGACTGATGGTCAGTGTTATCTCTTTTGTTAACAGGAAGAATTTGGTTGTTATTTAGATTAGGAATAATTTGTTATTCTTAAGACAATATGGGTCCTCAAATGTCCCCCTCACCCGACGAACCTGGGCCATGTGAGACCACCTGTTTTTTCCCACAGCAGAGAGAAATTGGTCAGTCTGCTCACCCAACCCTTTTTCACCAGTGTGAGTCCAGGGGGAACATTTTGCTCTGCTCTCCTTCCATTCGCCAAGGCCCAGCAGAGCTGTTAATCTTCCCGAGATAGTAAATCTGCTATTTGACTTTTTTGACACCTCCCTTCTCCATCTCCACCGCGCTGATAGAGGCCGTAAACTAACCAGGTGGCATTTTAAAAGCGCCCTTTTTCCTTCCATCCTAAATTATATCTTTTGGGAAATGGATCTATCTTACTTGGCTATAGAAGCTTTCCTTTTCAAATCTCTGCTGTCACAAGCATAGGTGTATTTTAGCCCACTGGGAGACTGCTGCAGTCAGACCTTTTCATCACTGTCACCAAACTCCTTAGAAAAACAGCTTAGAGACGAAGAGTCACTTTGGCTGACAGTTCTGAATGTTTCAGAGTTTGGTTTACTCCGTGGTCTTAAGGCTATGGAGAGGCAGGAACATCCCTGTGCAGAGGTATCTCCAAGGACAGCTGCTCACCCAGGGGAGCCAGGAAGCAGAAAGACCTGGGGATGTGACTAAGTCAAGATATACCCTTTAAAATCACATCTCAAGTGACCTCTCTCCTCCAATGAAGCCATACATCCCAATTCCCACCAACTTCCAATGATGTCTCAATTGGAGGGTCTGTCCGTTGATTAGTCCATTGATTAGTCCATTGACAGTGTCCTCATCATCCAATCCCTTCTCTAAAGCTTTACCTCTGAGCCTTGTGTTGAGGACCACGCGTTCAACACATGTGCCCTCAGTGTCATCTCATACCTCAAACACCACCCTAGGCTTTCTTTGCCTTCTCTCTACCACTTTAACACAAGAGCCTCTCAATGTTTTTGAAGCCACAGAAACACTTGCACTTTAGAACATGTCTTTTGGGGGATGAAGACATGACAACCATAGCCATTGTTGGAAGTATCGTGGCAAAAAGGAAAGGAAATGCTTTAGATGCATGGTTCTATCCAAAACAGTACACACAAAGAGGTTCTGGCTTTACATTTCTGGCTTTGCCACCTTTCAGTTACTGGCTGCTTCCCCCTGTGTGACAGGGAACTGTCCATGTCTCACCCTGTGGCTTTGGACACCTAACTTAAGCAAGCAATCAGATTCCCTCCACAGTCTCCAATTTGGAATTGTGACTTGCATATGCAAAGAAGGCATCACTTAAGCTGACTGAGTCACAGGCACTACCCAGGAGAGGAGAGGAAGGTGTCCTCTTGCTGATGCTGGTAGGCTGCTCCCCTCATGTTTGTGTCACAGGCTGCCTCTGCAGCCCTTCAATAAATTGCACCTTTTACTTAACTTAGCAAGAGATCCTTTCTATCACTTGCAACAAAAAGAATGCTAACTAACATAGGGACCATGGCAAAGAATACCAATGTTGTGAAGGATCTGCCACACTTAATGGCAAGGCAATGAAGACAGAGTCCACAGGGAAGGAAGCAGACATATGGGTCTATTGGTGACCTTGGCTTTCATATGAAAAAGTAGGAATCCTGTCTGACTGGAATGAGTGTGAGAATGGAGGAAATGACATGACATGTTTGAAAGCATATGTGTGTGTATACACATATATACAGATACACATGCATACATACACATATGTGTACAAATATTATGTGTGTGTATATATGTATGTATAATGCTTGGTGACATTATATGGAAAAGTTGACAAAGCACAATGGTAAGCATGGTAGGGCACACAGAGCAGACAGGAATAAAGGACTTAACCAGACACCTGAAAGTTATAATGATTTTAGAAAACCCACATTGCCTCCCCTGAGATGGTGCTGTCTTTTTCTGGTAACCCCCAATTCAACTTTCTCCCAGAAGTAAAGCAAGGACAGCATATTAATGATGGTTCAACTTTACCTTCTCATGAACCACTAACAATAGCCTAATGTTTTCTCAAGCATGCCAACTCACCTTCCAATGATACTTGTTTGTTTTAAGTACAACATAAAAGCTGCTTTGTGAACAATTCTGGAGCTCACTGGCACCAGCAGAGAAGGAACGGGAGGATGAAAGAGGGTCTCCATTTTCCATGACCTAGAATGTGTCTTTGCAAAGCAAAACCAACATGGCTCCCTATGGTTAATGGTACAGAGTCATGTCTAGAAGAACGATATCATCCAGGACACTCTTACAGAGAGTTAACACTTCTCCCAGTAACTCAGTGTGACAAGTGCCAATATGTAAATGTGTGGCAGTATGTATGATTTGCTAGGTGATCCATTTGGGTTTGTAAGTTTACTGTTTCCAGTTCGATAGGTGATAATTTTGATTGGATTTATGCATCTGATAATCAACTGGGAAATACCTGTGATTCAATAAGATACATTATACAGCAGCATCCATTTCAGTAAGTAATGTCTCTGGGATGCTGTATACGATGAGGGAATTCATCACATTTTTAAAAGGAGTTCTATATCAAATTTTTAGGACAGTGTGTTTATCTCAGAACGGAGATAAACTATTGCCAGTAATGAAAGCTGGCTAGATTAATCTCATTTGTGGTAATGCAGGCACTTTGAAGCCCAATTCATGGATGTGTTTGGTAAAATCTAAAATGAAATGAAGATGTTCATACCCTTTGATCAAATGAAGGATGAACCAATGAGTGCAAATGGACTATTCGGCATCGCTCTAGCATCCTAACTACTTGTACTTTATGTAACTGAGAACAGACAAGCAGATACAGTAGCAGTCATAGTTGGCTAATGGAATGTGCATTTAGCAGGCACTGGTATGAGAAGAAAGCCACAAGAGATCCTTTCCCCCTGACTTTGGTAGGCATGGCAATGAAACCCTTTCTAGAATGCACAACCTCTTGATTCCCTGAAAAACAGCCTCAGTGCGTTCACAGCTGCCTCTTCCTTGAATAGAAATCATCACAGCTGGATTCTCACAAATGCAACAATGACATTTTCAGAGAAATGTACAGGTAGATTCACGTTTGCAAAGGTCTATATAGTTTTCTCTTCTTGAATATCTTAGCACTTGCACAATAGCACGTCACTGTACTTTGAATTCTTACCCACTTTTCTGCAAGAGAACTCCAAGATGTTAATAGTTATGTGCACAGCAAACACATTAGAGAGCTTTCTCTGTTAAGTCATTTAATTTTCAAAGTGGCCCACTAGGTGGATGCTATAAACACCTCCACTTTACACCTGAGAGGAAAACTGACCTGCCTAGGGTCTCACAAACCGTGATGAGGCTGTACAGAGACCAAATACCTTACTGAGCAACTTCTGGAATCTTTAAAACATGCACCACTGAAACATGCCAGGACCAATAGGACAAACACCACATGGTTCTACTTAGGAGGCACTTAGTGTTGTTAAGGTCATAGGGACAGAAGGTAGAATTGTAGTCTGTCCTGTAATAATGAAAAGCAACAGAAAACTCATTGGGAAAAAAAAAGAAAATGATTAAATGTGCCAAAGAGCAAGAAACACTATCCCAAACCAACCAACCAACCAACCAACCAACCAACCTAAACACCAAAAGATCAAAGATAGCAATGGTAATTGGATCACTCAGCAAAGAAGAATTCAACTTGAAAACAACCAAATAGAAGAAAATGTCAAAAGCAGAAAACCATAAAAAGCTTTAAGCACACTAAGGTATAAACCTTAGAAGCCCTCTCAAGACATGTTGATCCAGAACTGTCCAGATTTGATTAGATTCAACAGATTGACAAGGGAGGAGGTGATTTTTGGCAAAAGAACTGACACAATCGAGGTCACAGCCAGGCAATAGCAATGCCACTTTGACTAATACCGGGAGCATGTGCAGAAGGAAGCTGAGAAAATAAGATTATGATGATGGAGCAGTTTGCCGTTAGGAAAAGAAGTCTAAACGTTTCCTCCAGGAAGGTGATGAGGAACAAGAGAGGTTGGTCAAAGGTGCTCTTTGGTGAGGTCAGAATACCGCAGCTCAGCTCGAAAGGCTGGTTGGGGAATAAGAGGGTGTCCGCAGAGCTGGCCAAGTGGGTTCTCGTGTCCTGAGCCATTGCACATTCTTGTGTCATCCCTGCAAAGGAAGGTTTGGAAGTTGAACTCAATGATGCATATTGTATAATAGTCTTCTGAAAGTGGAGTGCCATAAATATGCAGTGCCAATATTAATTATTCTCATTCGTTGTATAGTATTATATTTAAATACTTGGAGTTTCTAAATTGCGATCATAAATTGATGTCTGTAATTCTTATCCCAAGGTAATTGGAAGCTTTGAAGTTGATCAAAGTGAATTCTATTACCAAGGAGCTGAGAACAGCCAAGAGACGAGCAATTACGGAGCCTATCCAAGCATATTTACTTTCTCTTCTATGCTTTGAACTGCATCCCACTTTCTATGCAGGGTCAGATCTGGGAACCACAGGAAAGTCAGGATAATATTGTCTCTTATGGAGAATCTGTCCTTTCTAGGATATTAAATTAATTTTATAATTTTGAGACATTTCTGAGAGTCTAAATTTTTGAGGAAATGTAAGTCTTCACTCTGTAATGGTCAGGATATGCAAAGACAAAAACCAAGAAGACCGGATTTTCCTGGTTTTAAAAACTGTAGTTAGTTTGCACCCCTATCAGCCCCCACCCCAATCATCTGCACCAGTAGAGGGGAGCCAAGATGGAGATAATCCCAGAGCTGATCACAGAGGAACACATTTGCTCTCGGTTTGGGACTATATTCAATTACTTCTTTCCCTGCAGCAACGTCTTTGTAATTGTGTGCTTTCTAAGTTACTGTTCAGAAAAGTTGGCTATCCTTGGCCACACATTAATTTGTAATGGGAAAAATGGCCCAGGTGGGTTGGCAGGCAGTGGTTTAACAGCCTGGGATTAACCAGCAGCCACAGGAAATTACTAGTGAGTACTTTACATAGGGATCATTGAAGGTTTTTTTCTTAAGCATATATTTTGTGTTGTGAGCCCACTGTACAATGTCTATGATTTCTATGATTATATGTAAGAGAGAAGAGAGGAGAGAAATTCTATGATAATTTTATGGTAATTTATTAACACTGAAAGGGTATTACAAAGGAACTTTTAGGAACTGAAGTCTCTTTGGCCCCTTTCTAGCTTTTAATATGTCAGGATTTTTACTTCTAAAGGGAAAAAAAAATCAATCCTTTAGGATCACTAAGTGGTTGGAATGTCACATAGCAGGAAGTGAACACATAAAGGGAAGACTTATCATTTCTCAAAGATTCATGAAGAATTATAATATTTAATTGATAATGTCTGGGAAAAGACACACAATGGATTATCAAACTAAAATTGTCTTAGTTTCTAAATGTCACCAAAACCAAAGAATAAAATCAGATGTAAATAGTTATCTTTCTGGCTTCATCAACCACCATCTGAGGCTCTGAGGACCCCTCACCAAGGGAGAGAGCAGAGCCAGGAAGGCAGCTTTCCCAGGTGAGACTCATTCAATGCACTCTGTGTGTTCTGACCCGACAGTCCACAAACATGGGAAACTTCATTGCATGATTTGTGGTTCAGGCTTCTCCTCCTTTTAAAACTAAAAATGGGGCTAGAGAGATAGCTAGGAGTTCTTAGTGCTCTTGCAGGGGACTTGAGTTTGTTCCCATTTCTTACAAGTGGTTTTCAATCATCTACAACTCTAGTTCCTGGGGATCTGATGCCCTCTTCTGACCTCTGTCAGTATCAGGAATACACACACTGCAATACATACAAGCAGGGAAGACACTCATACACACAAAATAAAAGAAGTAAATCTCTTAAAAAGAAGAAAAAATACAAAAGGATGGAGACATAGTTTTTACAGAAAGATAGAACCTAATTATATTCCACAACATCCATAAAATAAATAATTTAGAGGAAATTATAATCAAAGTGTATGTACACTAACTTTCTCTGAAGAGTTCAGGAGGAGAGATGACTCATCTGTTCATAGGTATCTCTGTCCCAGTTTACAAAAGCAAAGATTGCATCACTGTTGATACTTGACAATAGCAATCAGCTATTGTCAGTATTGGAGATGAGTGCCCTTCTGTCCAGCTCTCATTTCCGGCCCATATCTCCCAACTCAAGGGCATACTTGACACTGACAGACACTGACAAACAACTGGAATAATGTGTCCCTCCTACTTGACTGGAGAAGTTGATAAGACCAAAGCTGAAAGCTCATCCAAATCTCACGGTTTCTTTCTTGGTTTCAGGTGTGCAGACTGAAGAAGCACCTGTAAGCCGAGCTAGCCGTACTGAAGTGCCTGTTTCCAGAGGCAAAAGAGTGGGACAGAGAGCAGAGATGAGAGACCAGAAGGACACGGACAAAAGTGAAACAGGAGCAGAAGAGCAAGTGTATTGGTACATTCTGGCTCTGCAAAATTCTGCTGTCCTTGCTAAAACTGGACTCCTTGAGATGCTTTAATGTCCTTGCAACAAATATCTCTTTAATTAGTCTAGTTTATGTCAACATTTTTCCCTGTAGCCATGCATGACTAAATTGTTCGCTATGTTAATTTTCAAGAATTCTGAAGACAGCAACAACTTACACTTTCCTGCCAGAGTTCCAAACATGACATCAAAAATGCAATGACAATACCTTTGGCTTAAATCCCAAGTCTGTTTAGACAAACAGCACAGAAGCACTCTTAGCACACATCTCAGACTCAGCTCATCATCCCATTCCAAAGGGAAACCATGAAAGTGGCCAAGACATTTGGAATTAGTCTCTTTTTAAAGTTGTCCATTTGACATAAAACAATTAGTCAATAAAGGTCCTTCGATCTATTGTGATTTTGATTGACAGGTAGAGAATGAGGAACACAGAAGAACAAGGGAGTAAGCACATGATCTAAAGCAGTAAAGAAAGCCAGAAGCTTCTTGGATCCAAAATACAGACTATTCCAATGATCATGTCACAGTAAGGGGCATAAATCGTCCATTTGACCTATTAACAGGTAGTTTTAGAGACAATAATGAATTGTTGGAACCTACCTAGAATTTTAGAGCCTAGATAAAATGATAAGGCCTAGATGGAATGTTAAGGCCTAGGTAACTGTTACCTGGCTATCCTGCCATTATAAGGAAACTTTCTCATATGTTTCTTCTGTTACTAGAAAAATTTCAAATGTCTATATTGATTACATATTCTGTTATGTTCTGTGCCCTTGGATCCCAATCATGATAGACGTCAGTAGAACTGTTTTGTATAGTTACCCCCAATAAACTTGGACCAGAACCACATACCTTCCTGCAAATGTGTATAAGCTTTTGTGGTATAAGCTGCCCATGGGATGGACCCCAACATAAGAAATATAAGAAACTGTTTGGAATAAGACTTCCATTTCTGAGTAGTGGTTGAGAAAATTAAATTTCCCAAGACCTCCCTGGGAAACTGACATCCTACTTGGCAGGAAGAGTCAAGTATGTGGGTAACTGGCATGGTTGGCAAGTTAAACAGGAATGTTAGACAAGTCCCATCATGGTAAACAAGTTAGGACATGAATATTAGACAAGATAAGTCCCCTGCCATAGTTGAATACCCCAACCAATAGAAAGAAACAGGAATAATGACCAACAAAGACATGTTCCTAAGGAAATCTCCCTATCTCTAAATACTGATTGGTGAAACAACTTGGCACAGATGTTTGTGGATTTGGGGCTTAGAACCTGCAGGATCTTAACTCAGGGTCACGGTTCAGTTCCTGAATCTGGACCATGGCCCTGGTCAGCCAGTCCTGGGGCTGTATATTCAATTAAACTCTCCCTGTCTGACTGAGTGGGTGGGCCTGCGGTCTGTGAAGCGATTCCTGGGCCCCCACAGAGTAGTGCAAGATAGGAACACTTAATCGAACCATTGAACAATGAAAACAATTAGGGCTTGTGTGTACAATTAGCAAGCTAAGGTGTAAACATTGGGTGCTGGTTAGTTTTGTCACCTTATCACAACCCAGAGCCCCTTGGAAAGAGAAAACCTCAGTTAAACAAATGTTTTCATCAGACTGTCCTGTGACCATGTCTGTGAGAAATTGTCTTGATTGACAACTGGTATGGGCTGACCCAGCCCTCTGTGGACAGCACAATGCCTAGGTCTGAGGACCTGGTCTGCATAAGACATTCAGCAAGAGCAAGAGACAGTAAGCAATGATTGTCCATGGTTCCTGCTCTGACCTCCCTCAGTGATGACCTGGAAACATGAGCTGAAATAAGCCCTTTCCTACCCATACTGCCTTTGTTCATGTTGTCACACAACAGACAGCAAACTAGAACACAGTTAGTGTGAGGGGAAATAGAAAGGAAGAGAATAATACAAATAATTCAAGGGGAGGAAGCTAAGATATAAAAGTCTCAGACGAATTATTCTTTTTTTTTATTGGATATTTACATTTCAGGTGTTCTCCCCTTACCCCATTCCCCCCTCCCTCCCAGGAACTCCCTATCCCATCCCCCCTTTCCTGCTTCTATGAGGGTGTAACCCCCCCCCCCCACCTCACCTCCCCACCCTCGAACCCCCCCCCAGACGTCCAGCCTTCATGGGACCAAGGATCTCTTCTCCCACTTATAACACCCTTGCATATATACTGGAGCCATTGGTCCCTCCCTAAGCGCTCCCAGGCTGGTGGTTTAGACCCTGGGGGCTCTGGTTGGTTGGTATTGTTGTTTCCTCATGGTGTCGCGAAATCCTTTCAACTTCTTCAGTCTTCACTCTAACTCCTCTATTGGGAACCCATGATCAGTTTAATTGTTAGCTGTGAGCATCTGCCTCTGATATGTCGACTCTTGCAGTCCTCTAAGGAGACAGCTATATCAGAATTATTCTTAATGTAATCAGAAAAGTTCAAATCATATGAAAGCTACACCAAGAGGAGGCTAGACGAGTGGTGGGCACAAGGAAATCCTGAAGAACCAATATCTAATATACAGAACCTCCTCACGGATAAACAGTCCTTCCAGAGGCTCAACAAATTGAATCTGGATATTGGCAGGTGATGGGAAGACCTGTGTAAAACCATGTAGAGGAAGGGCCCCCTGGGCTATTGAAAATGGAAGATAGGCAGGAGGGCCTACAGTCCAAAAGATTATTGAAGGCAAGTGATAATTTTCTTCTCTCTCCTCCTACACGTTCTGTTAGGTTATGAAGTGGGTAAGTGGTATATTAACCTGAGAACTTTTTGATAATCTAGAATTTGAACTATTCCATTTGCTGGAGGTATAGCTGATAGAGGTTTCAAGTGCCTGTGGTATTTTTGCTTTTCTTTCTTTAGTCAGAAAGATTAAAGACTTTAGGTGACCATAAATATTTTCTCTCAAGGAGAACTGTCCTACACTCCTTAATTTGTGGTCCACTACTGTTACACCAGAATGCTGGTAGTGGTGGTGCATTGTGGGGATAGGGGGTCATTCAAGCTCTTCTAATTGAATCTCTGTTTTGTTGAGCCTATACTTTCGCAAGGTTTGTTTGTTTGTTTGTTTACAGTGGCACACTTTTCTCCCCTCTTTCCCAATTCTTTCTCCAATGCAATATTCTCATCTAGTTTCATGAAGTCTTAGTCTCTATTGACTTTGTTTCCTCCTGTGCAGAATACAAGACATTAAGTCCCCAGTTGGAAGGACATTTTTACTGGGGATAAGCTTCTGGAAAAGTCTCTTTCCTTGTTACACAGGCCACCATTGCAGGGAAATCTCTGGATGAGTTTCATAGCAATTGTCCTCCCCCTCCCTCAACCGTCACCAGGAGATCTTCCTTGACTTTGCTCTGTTAGAATTCCAGGAGACAGCCTCTACCAAGGCGGAGTGAAGGTCCCTCTCAGACTGTGCTTCCTAGGATGGCTCACACTAGTCTACACTCCCCTCTGGCAATTTATCAAAGTGCTATTTAAGTGGTTTCTTCTAGCTCATAGCTTGAGTGACTTCTGCTTCAAACAAGCAGATCTGTGCTATGCATCAAGAAATCTGAAACGCCTAGGAATGAAGTTAATAAAGATGCACAAGTCTGGCAGCCTGACAGCTATAAAACACCATAGAGAGGAATCAGGGAACACCTAAATAAATGATGAGCCACGCCATCGTCATAGATTGGAAATTTTAATATCACAAAGATATCAATTATATTTGTTCCCATGACTGCCATGACAAATCACCACAAAGTTAGAGGCTTCAAATAACACACAAATTTATTACCATACAGCTTCTAGGTTGAAATTCTGATCTGGGCCTCATCAAATCAGGGCTGTATTCTTTCTCTGGGCTCTAGGGACAAACCAGTTTTCTTACCTCTCCCCAGTCCCACATACCACTCATCTTTTTTCACAAGTACTTCTCCACCTTCAAAGCTAGTGATGTATGCCAAAGTTTTTGGGTATTACATCATTCTGAATTCCTCTTTTCTCTCCTTCTACATTTAAAGAACAGAAATGTCAACCCTGAGCCCACCCAGATGAGCCAGGTAAACTTCCTGTTTTAATTCCAACTGAGTAACAAGCTGAATTTTGCTCTTTGCCATATACCCTAACATATTTACAAGTTCCAAGAGTTAGGGCATGGGCAGCTTTGGCAGAAAGAAGGAGAAAATTTTGTTGCACTTTCCCTAAATGATATAAAGATTCAATGCAATTTCAATAAAATACCAACATGTCTTGCGTAGAAATTGCCAAGTTGATACTCAAATGTATAAGGATTTTAGAAGAAAATAAAACAAAACATTTTAGAATAATAGACTAAACAATCTTTTAAAAGATGCTACTCGGGCTAGTTGATACTATCTGATTGTAAAATTGTTCATAAAGCCAGAATTATCAAGATTGTGTACTGCCGTCTGAATAGACTGAGGGATCAATAATAAATAGCATTGGAACATCTGAATACATGTATATAGAAACAAACAAACAAACCAACCACGATGAACACCTTGTAAGGTATCCCAAGCTAGCAGAGGAATTGCATACTTAAACATTACACTGTGGAGGTCTGAGGTGACAGCTCAGGAAGGTAAAGTGCCCGCTGTGCAAGCATGGACCTGAGTTGAGAGCTGCAGCACCCATGACAAATTAATGGAGAGAAAAAAAAGAAAAGGTAAAAGTAAAAGAAAAAGAAAGAAAAGCCAGGCATCTGGAAAGGCAGCCAGTGGGACAGAGGCAGATGGATGGATTACTGGGACTCCTGGCCAGCCAGTCTAACCCAAAACAGTGAGCTATGAGTTCAAGAAGACATTCTTGGAAAAGTGAAGTAAACAGCAATAGGAGAAAGACACCCAGGACCAACCTCTAGTTTCCCCATAGGTGAGCACACTGCTCTCTCTCTCTCTCTCTCTCTCTCTCTCTCTCTTTCTCTCTGTCTTCCTCCCTCCCTCCTCCCCTCCCTGTGTGTGTGTGTATGTCTGTGTGTGTGTGTCTGTTTGTGTGTGTGTAAGAGAGAGGGGGAGGGGAAGGTCAGGGAGAAGGGGAGGAAGAGGGAAGGGAGAGAAAGAGGGAGGAAGAGGGGGAAGAGAGGGAGATGGAGAGGTGGGTGGGTGGGACTCAGAAAGTGAAAATCCAGACTATAAAATTTCTAGGAAAACTATAGAGGCATACCTTTGTGGCCTGTCTGAGAACTCAAGAACTGTCCTGGATAGGGGAAATGACTAATAAACTAATAAACTGGGATATATTTTTCTTGAAGTCTGCTCATCAAGAGCCACTGTTAAGACAGTGAGACCTGATGATGGATGTACAGCACAGAGAGCTTACCTAGCACGTACAAGCCTGTGTGCCAGGGGAGGGGAGAAAGAGCCAAAACTGGGCTTGTAGAAAATCCATGTAATATGTATATTCAACCATCATGGATACATGCTGCAGGGCCCAAAGCTCTTTTTCAGACATTCATGTTTGTAACATATATCAGATATTCATTTCTTTAGTAAGTTTAAATAAATGACATTGGATCTTTGTTCAATTGTATGGATACTTTAACTTTATTGTATGGATAACCACATTTTGAATTGTGTTCAGCCTTCTGTGGACACTGAGGCTGTTTTCACTGTATGGTTGCCATACATAAAATGTGTGTTGACATCCATGCTTTTAACTCTTCTGTGTATATGCATGCAAATGGAGTTGCTAGGCTCCTTGATATCTTTAATTTCTGAGTAACAGTGGTGGTTTGAATAAGAATACCCCCCATACGGTCATATATTTGAATACTTGGTTCCTTACACAGTAGAATTGTTTAGGAGGGATTAGGGGAGGTGGCCTTGTAGAAGGAATGTCACTAGGGGTGGCCTTTGTCATTTGTAAGCCCATGCCAGCTCCTCATTCCTCTCTGCTTGCTGCCCATAGATCAGAATGTAAAGCTCTCAGCTACTTCTGTAGTACGATGTTTCCCAAGAAGCTGATTATGGACTAACCCTCTAAAATGTAAACAGAAACTCTCGATTAAATGCTTTTTTTTTTTTATTAGAGGAACTCATTTATTTGACATATTAAATTAAGCAAAGAAAAAACATCGGCAACAGCCTCAAAAGAACTACAGTCCCACTTTACTAAACACACAAAAGTGGCCAAAAATAATGAGTTGTAGAATAGAACCAAGGATTGATATATATATATATATATAATATAATTATATATATATATATAGCAGAAAAATTTCAGATTTCTAACTTTACTGAGTCTAGTACTACACATGCTCTTTTTATCCCTCAGATTCTTCCAAGTCTTTTTCAATTTCTAATATCTGCTGAAGATTGGTATAGGCAGCCTCTAGCCAGCACTGGTCATCTGGGATCATATGAGGAGCCATGTTGTTTCAAGTAGATGCCTTGTCCAGCATGGTACATCTGAAGGAGTATCATCTTTGAGCAGATATATCTTTTCAATGGCATCTAATCCAGGCCCAAGTCTCTCATCCTCCCCACCACACTTTCATTTTTTTTTTTTTTATAAATAGTTTTTCAATATACTACCGCTATAACGTAGTTGGGGCTTTTGTTATCTTGGTTCTGCTTAATGATGCCGAACCTTTTCTCCTCTCTAGAACTCAAAGAGTTGAATGTTGGCTCTCCTGTCTCAATTTCAGCTCATTATTTTTTTTTTTCCTTTACCCTTGGGAATTCTTTGGCCACATATTTTAATTTACTACTTCTATCTTATGTTATTAAATTTTGTTCTTTATGCCATCTGTTATTTAATTTTAGTGATAACTTTTTTTTTCAATTTGAGGGATTGAGTAGTTGTTCCCCACAGCCATCTGTTCCTTTTTGTTGAAAAGTAATTGTTGACTTGCTTACTCATTTTAAGAATTTAGTCTTTGCTTTATTTTCTTAAATGTTGCCTTAATGTTTGTTGCTGTTGTATAGTTGTACTTTGAAAACGGAGTTGCTGAGTCCATTTTTACCCCAGCAAAATTCCCTGCTTCTCTGAGTCAATAATTCCTTTTGTCTGTGACAGGTGGCATTACCATGTGTATTGAGCGTGAGTGCCCTTGTTCCAAGTTGCTGTTTTTTCCTTTGGGATTTAAAGTGATCCTATATTATTGGGGATTCCCTTTTTTCTGATGCCATGAACATCCTATAGATCCCAAATTCACCACATAAGTTTCCACTTATTTGGCAAATGGCAGACTGATCTCTCAGGCAGACAGCAATGCTGAGAGCAGGGCAGGAGGGAGCAACTCTCACCCAGCCTATTCTGTCCAGCCAGTTCTGTCCATGGCTGCTGTCCTTGAGTCTGCTGCTCAGAAACTTGATTCTTTTCTGGTTTCCCTTTCTTCCTGTCCCTTGTTTCCATCCTGTTAGTCCTTCCTTCCTTCCTTCCTTCCTTCCTTCCTTCCTTCCTTCCTTCCTTCCTCCCTTCCTTCCTTCCTTCCATTTTATTTAAAAAATGTTTTTTAATTTAATTTTATAATTTTATTTTTATTTCTGTGTGTCTGTGTGTCTGTTTGAGTGCGTCTGTGTGTATGTGTGTCTCTGTGTGTGTGTGTCTGTGTGTCTGTGTGTGTGTATGTGTCTGTGTGTGTGTGTGTGTGTGTCTGTGTGTATGTGTCTGTGTGTGTGTGTCTTCATGTCTCTCTCTCTCTCTGTGTGCCTGCGAGTGCTGGGGGATAAAGTTACAGACCAATTCGTGTCACTAAACATGAGTGCTAGGAACCCAATTTGGGCTTTCTTCAAGAGAAGGAGACTCCAATCCATCTTGCTAGTACCCTCTTTAATTTTTAGAGAAACATCAAGAGAGAGAGAAAAGCCAGAGGGAGAGTGCACAGTCCTCTCTTGCTCTGTTTCAGCTGTGTAAAGTTATGGCTAGACAATCTGGTGTGGGCGAGCGAGGCTTGGAGTGACCTCACTTGCTTGGGTTTCCGTACTTCAGTGGATTTTTTTCTTACTTAGAAATTACACATGACATTTTGGGAGACTTATAAAATAGAAACATTTTCATTTGGTTAGAGATTCCTAATCTGAATGCTTTGATTTACATGCTACACTTATATTACAGTCACCTCCATGGTTCAAATCTTGGTCCTTCCCGCAAAGTCTTTCTTACCACCTGAGCCCATAATCTTTGCTTCCTCATGAGCCTTCCAGACTGGTTATAACAGAAGGGAAAGTGTTATTGAAATGCAAGCTAGTCATAGTAATTCCTGCTCTCTGTAAGCCTCCAGTGATGAGTGGCAAGATTGATATTTCTGGAAAAGTATTTACATTGGTTCAGTGCTGGAAATCAATCGGAGAGTAGGTGACCTAGAGTCTAACAGCTGGAGAGCATTTGCATGCGTACCACAGAGCCAGGAGCCACACTGAGGAGAGCAGAACTGCTTTGCATGATCACATGGTACAAATTACTGGATAGCAACAGGGCAGAAAAGTAAAACAAGACCTGGTAGAATGCTAGGGCCTGAACTGGCCAGAATTGCTGTAAGAATAAAAATACATACACACACACACACACACTTTTTTTTTTTTAACTGTTATCTTTTTCTTGCTGTGGAAGTTCTCCCCCAAGTCTGAGGTTTTCTGTGTTCATCTTGTCAGAGGGGGTGTTACTAGTTTGAGACAAAGCAAAGTCAACAATTATGAGAAAGAAAGAAAAAATAAAAATAAAACTCCAGGGGTGGCAGAATCTGTGATTCAAAAGTGACATTGAAGTAGAAATCTCTGGAATCTTTCAGGAAACTTTAGAAGGGAAAGGAATGTGAAAGTTTCCCAAAACATCTGGATTACACATTGGTTCTTTGAACTATGGGCTGTCTCTCTGTGCATCTGTTCACTACAAACTTCTCAGGTGTGGCAAGTATTATTTTATGTGAGTGTGTTTCTTTTTACTGTCCACAAATCTAGCACAGCTGTGTCCAGATCACATACCTTCAACAAATGGTCTTCAGATCACTTAACATATTTAGATGTCATGGATCTGTTTTCACCTCCATTTCTCTATGAAAAGACCCATCCTTTGAAGACATGTGGTTGGGATGGAGTCTAAGGCCGCTCAGCATCTCACTTGTGTGATTATTAAATCCACCCAAGAGCCAGGAGTTAGGGCATTGAAAGTACTTCATTTTAACCTGGAAAAACATATAGACAAACAAAGAGTACAGATATTCATAGTAGAAAACACAACCAAATGAGTCAGATAAAATAGGACAGTCTTGTGCTTAATAATCGTTCATTCTAGATATTGTAAGGTCATTTCATACAATACTTTTCAAAGGAGAAATATATATAGCAAGAGAGAGTTTTATTCAAAAAGATGACTCTGGTGGGAAGGTAGAGTAAAAGGCAGAGCAGATGGCTTAGAACTTGGAATCTATAATTAAGCATGCTGGCTTATATCCTAGATCCATCACTTAAAAGCTGTGAAATCCCAAGCAAGATAATTTCCCCTGTCTCAGCCTCCTTGTCTTATCTACAAAACAGAGTAACACCTACTTTACAGGACTATCATGAAGAGTCAATGACAGAGCCCCCATGGAGCGCTTAGCCTGGAGCCGCACTTAGTAAATGTCAGTTGTTATTGCTATAATTGTTCGTATTACTTATTTTGTACCAGATCATTATGGAGAGGCCACCCAGTGTCCTGGAAAGGTGGAAGCTCCATTTTCTCTAAGTTACCAGGACAAAGTGGCAGATCTGGGTCATGTAGATCTCTGTCTGCCCCAGGCTCAACTCAGAGCTCTCACAACGGGACCCAGAGAACTTCCTGTCTTTTCTGGCGTAGGGAAGTTGCATGCTTCATTCTTGAGGAATTTAATTCTAAGATGAAATGTTTAACCTGGTTAGCATATTGTTAAATTGGCCCGGCTCCCTGTCTTCCAAAATGCACATTTTTGGGATTGATGGATTTAGAATTTTTTTCAAGTTTTTTTTCACCCTGTTTAAGTCATTAAGTCTTTTCGTCTCCTCTTCTATGGCTAAACATTGGCAAAAATAAAAGCAGTGAGTGTCTCATTTGAATAAAATGAAACAGTCGGGGAGTTGTTCTTGGTTTTTTGTTTGTTTTGTTTTTTCATTTTTTTTTCAGGTTGCAGCCAGCTGGGTATCGAGGTGCCAAATTTGAAATCTGCCCTTTGCAAATGACTAGACACGTGTTGTGGCCTTGTGCTCAACCAGGTGTTAATCAAGTCTGTTAAGGAAGGGAGTGAAGAGAGGTCTTCTGGGGAAGCTGTTTTGCAGCTTATGGAGAGGCTTTCTGGCAACTAGTTAGTGCCAGCTCTGGGCTTTTCAGACTTCGTGCTCAGCCATAGTTGGCATCAGTGCATTCCTGATTGCTTGTGGCCACTGCACAGTTATCTTAATTAGGAGACTAGACATCTGGATCATTTTCCAAAGTCATGGGCATCTAGATGTGATCAGAATTTAGCTATTTTAAATAAAAATATCAAAGCTAATACCATCTCAATTGTCAAACATCAGGGTAAGCCTCAGAGCAGACAATAAGGTTTCTAGGTACAGAGAAGCCTGTACTAAAGGGGGTCCCTTCAAGAACAAGCAAGGCCTTAACCGACAAAGAATTCCAGCTCCAGAGCTTACATTAGAATAACTAGTCACTGCTAATAATTCCTGTCTCTTTGTCTGTAACATGAGGCTAATGATTCAAACCAGACTCCAGGCTAGCTGTGAGAACTGGATCAGATATTGAGTTCATCCTATTGTACTTGGATTTTTAGAGGTTGAAAAAAAAATCTAGGCATTTATCCCAGAGAAACAAAATATTACATTCATGCAACGATACCTACACAAGTGCTCATAGTGACTTTATTTGTGATACTAAAACGCTAGAAAGAACCAGCCTCTCCTTCGGTGAGCCATGACTAAATAGCCTGGTGCATGCATCAGAGGTTTGGTGCACACCGCTGGGATGGCTTGCAAGGGAATTATGCTAAGTTTAAAGTCAAACTCTGTAAGTTTATATGTGGTTCCTCCAGTATAGCTTTATACAACCCATTCCTGTTCTTAGCGGAAGACTCTGAAAAAAAAATCAAACAAGCAAAAGTAAAAGATAAAATTCAAAAGACTCCATTAATTTCTAATATGTATTTGGTTCTGGAAAGGTGTCACTTGGATCCCTGAGTCAAATACTAGCCATTGAAGTTTTCTGGTAACAGCAGGAAGTTTATCAAGCAATAAATAATAATAAATAATTTTTTAAATAATATTTAAAATAAATAATTTTTTAAATACAAGGGTCAATTTTATTTTTATTTGTACTTATTTGTGTGTATGTGTGTGTGTGAGTGTGAATGTGTGTGTGTGTGACAGAGTATGAATGTGTTTGTGTGTTTGTGTGTGTGCTGATCCATCACTTTTTGCCTTATTTCCTTGAGCCAGGGTCTTTCACATTTACTGGAACTAGACTGGTGGCCAGCAAATCTCAATGACTGTCCTGTCTTTGCCCCCAGAGCACCGGGATCGCAGACACGTGAACGACCATGCTGGCTTTCCCTGTAAGTGGATATGAATTCGAGTCCTGCGGAGCCATCTCACCAGCCCCAGGACCCAGCTTTTCATCTGCGATGATTGCTTTTCTGTCTCTATTTTGACTCTAAAACGTCACAAAGAAGTGACTAAAAGGCAATTGAAATTAGTATGTACATTCTTATAAGAAAGTGCATGAGAATGTGAGGGAGGAAGGATTAAATCGTGTAGCTTGGAGAAATGCACAGTGAATCAGACATTTCTGCTGCATGTCCTCCAGCAGAAATGTCTCTGAGCCCGCTCCCCCTCCTACCCCCCCTCCTATCCCCCCTCCTACCCCCCACTTACTTTACAGTAAAGAAGAGCTGTTGGGCCTATGGAATGTGATCCTGGAGTGTTAGCTCTGAGGGAGCCCTGTGCTGATCACTAAAAAAAGAGGTCGAAGATTCAGATGAGATAATCATTTCTTAATAAGTCCTTCTAAGACTGTAACATTAGCCCACCAGAAAAGAGTCTGACAAGCAACTGTCAGGTTTCCATAAACAGTCACTAGTGTTTATATTAGAAGCAGTCAAGCTTGTGTCCAAACCCCATCGTCTCGTGAGTGGGAGGACTAAAATGGTACACTCGGTTTTGGCTAAGGTACAGACCTTCATCCTGTGATAATGAGGTTGAGGTTAACGCTGATTAATGCGGGTATATTTGGAAACTGAAGCAGGTGTTTTGGACAAGGCTGGCCTGTGATAAAACACTGGCCCTCAAGGGAAGAACTGGGCTTGTTCTTGAATAGTATGCAGTAATTGGTTCTTTAGGCATATGCACCCAAGAGCTGTCTCTGGCAAATGCCAATTCTAATAGTCACCTAGAATTTAGGTCCAGGATTCTCTAATGTCTAACAGTGGTAGAGTGGGCTGACACAGGAAAGTTACCTCTTGTTTGTCTTTACTGGCTTAAAGTCTAAATCAGTAGTTCTCAACCGGTGGGTTGCAACCCTTTTATGGGTTGAAGGAACCTTCCTCAGGAGTTGCATATCAGATATTTACATTAAGATTTATAACAGTAGTGAAATTATAGTTATGAAGTAGCAAAGAAAATAATCTTATGATTGGAAGTCATCACAACACGAGGAACTGAATTAAAGGGTTGCAGCATTAGGACTGTTGAGAACCATTGGTCTTGATGGACAGGCTTGATAGCTAGTTCCAAGTCCCCCTTTCTCAGTCCCCAGCATCTTGTTCACTAGGGCTTCAAGATGGAAAGAACTTTCTCAGCCAACCCTATATCAGCTTTAAGTTGCCCAATGGGGAGAAAGCTAGAGAGAGACACCCCCCCCCAAAAGAAGAAGGTTGAGATAGATTTGGTTCTTCTTGACCTTTTTATTTTCTTAGAACAGATGAACTCCCATGTTTTCTTGAAACCATGTTTTGTGTTTATCCAAGGACAGTGAATGTGGGGAAGGAAACCCAGAGCATCCTTGGATGTAGGATTTGATCAAGAGCATTTTGGGGGTTGGGAGGGATTCTAGCCCATGCCCTGCTACATGTCTCAACACTCAGAATGAGGGCCACGGTCAGATGCTGTACTCCCTAGGCCACTAGAGTGTGTGGCTCATGTGCCAATGACTCTTTCTCAGTGGCTCACTTGTTCTTCCTTTGGACTTGCCTGGTTTCATGTGGAGCCACTGCCTTAGATTCCAGCCACAAGGAGAATCTTAATTTATCCAGCTGGCTAATGTCACTGATAGATACAATCAAATTAGAGAAGGAGATACAAAATCCCTGTATGCCTTCCACACCAACTTTGCCAGTAACCATTTCTCTTTTGACACTATGACTGCATCTGTAAACTGGTTAGAACAAATAAATAAAGAGTGAATGATTACTGCAGCTCAGCTTTCAATGGCAGATCCATCGAGTCCCAAATTTAATAAAATCAATTCTTAGAAGAAAAATGGCCAGCCCAATCTGGGGAAGGAAATTAATCTGGCTAAAAAGTAAAAAGGGAAAGCACACACATACCATTATGGTAGCTAAATTTCAAGAACTATATATAGCTGGAACACCACAGTTAGGCATGTTGGGGAGCATATTGGATGGGTTACAGTCTCCTTATGACTATTTAGATAACAAACTTTATGAGAGAAAATTCACAGTAGACGGAGGAGTCAAGTCTCATGCTTTCAATCTGTTTGTGCATTCTTATCCGTGGAAGGCAACCGCAATTCTGAGCACAGCAGAATGCTTGACCACTTAGGTTTGTCCCTTGGATGGATGCCTGTGTCTTCTACATCACTGTGGTACTTCACTTTGAAATAATTTGGTGTGAGCCACATGATATTTGTGTACAGAGCTGGATTTTAACCCACACCTAAAGCTTAGTATATTAGCAGCTTAGCAGACAAAATTCCACAGTTTTGATCTACAATCAGGAAATGGACAAGAAAGAATCTCAAATAACCTTATTAGTTTCTAACAAGCTTATATCTTAAAAAAAACCACTAATTCACTCCTGAAAAGTTATGTCCAGTGTTTTGTTTTCCATTTAACAAGGCCAGCATTGCTTTAACAATGTCCCTCTGAGTAAGCCTCACACTAGAGGACAGAGGGAGTCTTTCTTACTTCCCAAGGGCAGTATGGGAACAAGATCCCTCTAAGCAAACCCTGGACCCCTGGGATTTGCAGCATTGGGGAGATGGCACAGCAGAGCTTTTTAGATGGGTGATAGCCTCAAAGTGATGGTGGTAGCTGAGCCAGTTGCCCAACATAAGGGGCAGAAACAACAGATCCCTGGGGAAGCCCAGTTGAGTGCCATCAGGCTAGATAGAGTTTAATGAAAATGGCATCACCCAGGGAGGAAACATAATACAAGAAAAAAGTAAATATCAGAAATCACTAATGAGTCACTTGAGAGTTCTCAAACATACTTGGTACAGAATTTGTTGAATATGAGGGTCAAACCTGTAAACAGAGAGAAGTTGGATATTAAAGTGCTTAATTAGCATAAAAGTGTAGAGGATCTTCCAAAGGGTGGTGCCAATTTTATCCTTTAATCAACCTCAAACAGTTGTCCTGAATCCTTAGAAGTATTAAAGGGTTCCTGGTAGACACATGTTGCCATAGACATACAAAACTAAGATGACCAGTAAAGGGTGTGGCTGTAAACTCAGGTTTCTTGGGAATGGCTTCAAAGCCGGTCTGAGAAACACATGCAAGTTCAAAGTAGTGATTTCATTTGGGAGCCAGGATAGAAAGGAAAGTGTGAACATTTCAACCACCTGGAGATTATTTCCACAGCACGATTTCCTCAGGGCCCACTCTTGACTTACTGAATCAGAACTTTTGGTAATGGGATTGAGAATGAGTGTGGGACCCCAGATAGCTCTAATATGCCCACTGTGTCCCCTCCTTACCTCAGTGGAGAACTAGTTTTGTTTATAATGCACTGATATTCAAAGGGAAAGGTTATAAGAATAGGGCAAGGGAGAGAATAGTTTATAAGAAAAGTCAAATCATGTCAAAAAAGGGAAAAAGTTTACATGTATATTATAAACAGTCTCCAAAGGTCTCTGATGTATGCCAGAAATATCTTTGTTTTTCTTCTTCCTTTTTTTAGGATACAATATCTTGGTTGAATTTGTATATTTTTCTATGCTTCCTCATTAGCCCTGAAATCAAAGTAGGTAGTGTTTTCTCAGACCTACAAAGAAACAAACTGACATGGAGGGATAAGAAATGTTAATGCTTATGCAACCTGTAAGCGGTAGAATTAAGAATAAACACATATCTGCCTGCTTTTATGATTATAAAAATATAACGGACAGTCTTGGGAAAATATGAAAAGACCCAATTACTGGATTTAAAACAATATCCAGATCCTATCCACAGGAGTGTCTCCACAATTGGGAGCAAAGTGGAAGGTGAAGAAGTTGTAAAGAAAAAATAGAATATTTGTTCATGTTAGTGGCACATGGGAAGGGCACAGGGAGCTTTGAAGAGAACAACAAATAAGCAAACAAAAGCAAGGCCCTTTATCCTTTAGAAGCAAGCAACAAAAATGTGAATTAGAAAGTCTAGCATTATCAAACACAGACAGCCTTAGCCCAACTTCTGAGTGTCACTGTTTTCTTAACAAAGTCGACCAGACCATAATAAGCCTGCATGATTTGGGAGGGAGACAGGAGGTCCCAGGAGAGGAAAAGATTTCTCCATCACCTACAATAGTGAGTTGCCAATCTGGGTGGCACACTGACAAAGTCCAGGCTCTTCATGTGGCTCAGGAGTCAGCTTTCTTCTGCTTTCCCTCCTGCCTTGTCGTGTAATGAAACTCTGATATTATGCCTTTCTAGTTAAGTGCCCTCCTTGAAAAGTAATTTCTGCCACAATTAATGTGATGGATACTGGAGACATGACAGCCTTTTACATTAAACTAAATTGTTTCCACTTCTCTGCAGCAGCCGTCTCTTGCTTTCTAGCTGCACTCCGGAGTCCCTGTTTGGTTAGGATCTGTGATCCTTTTTGCCCAAGGTAAACCCTGGTTGTGAGGAATCCCTTGGTGATAAATTATACCAAATAGCCATCAGTTTTTGGTCCACTCTTTCTCCTCTTCAGCTATCTTTCTAAAATGAAATCTTATTTTTTTTTTTTGTTCTGGGACATAGACAATGAAATTTCTGTTTCTGTTATCTTAGGCCTTTATTACTCAAGGCATAGCTTCTCTAAGCTGGGCCTGCCCATAGCAGTAGAATCTGCTAAACTCCTGGATGTTGAGTCCCTTTGCCCAACCAGTCACTGTCCGCATGCCTTCTGTTTGACCTAACGCTACTTTTGCAGCTACATTCCCAGAAGAGGAACTCCAGCCAAAATGCACTAAAGAAAGAGCCCACAGGTGGTCAAGAAAGCATACAATGGTTGACTGATTTAGTATCCTCTATATTGATAGGTTAGTGTTTCATTCTAGAAGCTACAACTTCCACCATCCAACACCCATGTCACATTTTGGTTCATCTTGGGACAAGGCAGATAGATGTATTGTTGCCTTCCCAATAAAAGATGGCAGTATCTAGGAGAGAAGCCATTGAGAGTAAAGCAGGAATAACCTATTAAAGGACAAGCATGGGGAAAATTGCAAAGCATGTCACAGCTCACAAACTTTTGTGTATGTATGAATATTTTAAATGATTACATGTTTTTAGTCCTATGGTAAATATTTATTGAGAAAACAGATCTTCTGGACTTTAATTCCTGATAAACAAAACAGGTGTTTACCTAAAATCTAGCCAAACCAAACAACAACAACAAACAAAACAAAAACCCTACAAAAGACCTGAATTGTTTTCTGTTTTGTTTTGTTATTTTGTCTAGAACGTGTGTCTATCTCAGGAATTAACTTTTTAGTAAAGAGTCAAAAATAGATAATTTAAGCTTTTTAGGCCATATGTTCTTTTGTTACAATTAGTCAACTCTGCTATTATAACCCCAAAATACGGAGATTCTGTAAATTAATGATCATGGTGATATTAAAATAAAACTTTATAAAAACAAACAATGGGCCAGATTCAATCTATGGGCTATAATTTGCTTTCAAGTATTTACAATCTAATCTATGAATGGGCAAAAAAATTCCTGAACAAAAACATTTGCTTATGATTGATATGGGAAAATATAGAACATAATATATACTAGGTATTGTGCTAAAGCTAACAAGTATTGTGTAATTGACTAATATCTATGTTCTCATTTTGTGTCTTGAGAAGCTAGACAGAAAACTTAAGTAACTTACTCAAGAACCTAGAAAGATTAATAGAGTCCTGCAGTCTGTTTTTCTCAGTTGTGGTGTGCTACAAGTTGTCTACAAGGACCCAATATTCTTAGTGATGTTTGTGGAGCATTATTACTTAGGAAATCTAGTGCACAGACCTGGTGACATCCTTTATAACCTCTTCCGAGGGACCTCAGTCCTACTATCTGCAACAGTGTCTATTGGGCATGCACAGGCTCTGGAGCCTGCATCCAGACCTCAGTCCTGCTATCTGCAACAGTGTCTATTGGGTATCCACAGGCTCTGGAGCCTGTATCCAGACCTCAGTCCTGCTATCTGCAACAGTGTCTAGACAGGTCTCTGCACCACATCACATCTGCTAAAAAGTATAGTCAACAGGGTTTTGTGTCCACGGCTGTATGTGTTCATGTATGTTCAGTTGTTCATATGTGAAGGTGAATGTATACATGTTTAAGTGTACACATAGAGGCCAGGGATAGAATTGTGTTGTTCATTTGGATCCGTCCACATTGTTTTGAGACACGGTCTCTCACTGGCCTGGAGCCTTCCTGGTAGACTATGTTGGTTGGCCAGGGGGCCCAGGGATCCTCCTGTCTCTGCTTTACCACTTCTGAGATTACAAATATGTATCTTTATTTCTAGCTTTTTGCATGTGTGCTAAGGATCGAACTGAAGTCCTCCTGCTTGTATAGCAGTTCGGCCACGTCCCCAGAACCCAGGGTCCTGACAAGCAGTCTAATCTCCGTGGACCTACATTGTTCTGTCACGTAGGCCAGTAGACCATTACAGCCCCTCCCAAAGTGCACAGGTAGAGGGTGTGACTACAGGCCTCAGGCCCTAGAGATTTACATACTAATGAAGGTCAGAGGGTGGAGCCAATTAAGCATTCTTCCCCAGACCCTTCCCACTTCTCCCTCCCTATTTAACTCAGGTCTGCCCTCAGGTCTACTGAAACCCTAACAAGTTGCTTTAGAGCTGCATCCAGATCCATCCACCACCCGCCCCGAAAATAAACCCTTTTGGAAGCGAGGACTTCCTCGTATCACTGGGGCCTGCCGTCGTCAAAGCTTCCAGCCGTTGGAACTCCAGACCTTTCTCCTGTATGTGGGACCCACTGCCTGGAAGCCTCCAGGACTCCTCCACTTCGGCCCCTTTTCCCACATGCATGATAATATATACATTTTTCCTTCTGTCTGTTTTGGAGACATGACATACGTCTTCCAGCTTTCTCTTTAGTATTGAAATAATAATCATTCAAACTTCATCCAAAGTCAGTGAAGGGAGACCAGTTCTGACTTATTACTTCTGAGTGCCCTGTAAGAACATTGGCACCCTTAGCTTTTCCTGGTTACCCTATTCCTCTTTTGCTCTGGGATGCTCAGACTTTCCTTTTCATACCTCTTATAACTGCTTCTTTAGGCTTCTGCGGACATCTATGATATTCTGCTGCAGAGTGTAGGGACAACTGTCTTTCCACATGGTCCATAGAGTACAAGGCAGTGTATCCAATACACCATAAAAACTTTGGGTCATTGGAGAGAATTTCAGTGTAAAAAGACGCCCAATATTGTTGTGTTCATCATCTACCCGTTTACCATGTCTATCCCATTCAGTGTCTCTGTGCTGAAACCCTAACAAGCTACTTTAGAGCTGCATTGTGTTGCTTATTACTGTCCCTTCTTCACCTGTCACAATGCCAGGGCACACAGTGGTGCTCTGTAAATGCTTCTCGCTCAGATTCACTGAGGAACTTTGTAAAAGTCAGCATTAGCCATGATGAAGCACAAACAAGGTAACTTTTATAAAGGAAAGCATTTAATTAAGGATGGATCACAGTTCAGAGGTTTAGTCCATTGTCACGATGGTGGGAAGTAGGGAGGGTACACAGGCAGACATGAAGAAGCTGAGAGTTCTACATTCAGATCAGTATACACACAGACATTACTATCCCTCTGCTCCAGTATCTAGCACACACACACACACACACACACACACACACACACACACACAAATTTCCATTTTTGTCCTGGACTTCAGAATGAGTAGTTTTAAAACTAACATTGTTTTAGCCCCACTGGGCACTGGACATGTCATTTCACCATCAATTAAGGTATAACCTTGATCTGTATCCTGTTCTCATGTACCTCTGCCTTTGAAACTATTTGTTAACAAGACTTTTAATGACAATATAATGTAGCATAGAATGTGGTGGGTGTATATGATGATTTACTCAGTTGTTGCATAGTTTGGTATTATAAAGCGTAGATCTGAAGATTCATAGTTATTGCTCATCACAGTTCATGCTTAAGTTTCGAGGCTTACCTAGCTACAAGATGCCTGGCTCAGAATATATGGCTATTTCTATGGCTCTTGAGCCTCTGGCCAAATCTTCATCCAGAAAGCTTGTGCAGATCTGTTTCCTCAACACTAATTAGAAATGTGCTGTTTTATCAAATCTTCCTCAACATTAAAGAATATCTCTTATCTTGGGGCCAGCAAGAAACTCATCAGGCAAAAGCATTTGCTTCCAGACTGAGTTAGAGGCCCAAAGACCCACATGGTGAAAAGAGAAAGCCAACTCCCACAAATTGCCCTCTGATCCCCACCAGTACACAGTGACAGGCATAGTCCCCATTCCCCCAATAAACAAATTTTAACTAAATTTTAGTCCCTTAATCTAATAAATGAACAACAAATTGCCATTATGACTTTCTGTCATGTTCCTTTGATTACAAGCAAGTTAAAGAGTTTTTCAGAAGCCAGGTTAGCAGCCATCACTTCTGGCCGTGGCAGGTTCTACAGCTATTAATATATGTGAGCTTTCTGCATACAATTTCCGCTAAGCCCGATGCCCCCGCTGCTTAGCAGAAGGCCATGATGGATTATGCAGCCCAAGCACCACCATATGTTTGGTGCTTATTATTAAGCCCAACTACTGAGCAAAGAAAGACATAATTAGCCTTTTTGGGAATTATTTTAAGCCTTCAGCAGTAAAAAGCCTGAAGTTGATTTATTTCCCAGAATCTATTTGTATTTGATGCCTTTTAAAGTCTAGTCAGACTAAATGACCAGGCATGTTTTCAACCTTCGAAGACAGAGTTTTTTGAGTTCTAGGAGACAGTCCAAAATAATCGTCCGTGTACATCTCTACGATAACAACTGAAGACAAAGGATTGAATCGTCTGGAAGGAGACAGAGCCACTGGAGTATTCAGAGACAACATGAGCTGAATTCATCTGAAGTTACCAGGAGTGGAAATGGAGGGACTGATTTCTGGCTTAAGAAGGCTGTGAACTCTGCCAAGGGCTGAACTTAGCCCCTGCTGTTGATATGGGCATGTGTCCTTTCATGGAAACGACTTCATCAAGAAAACTGTTTCTTCCTGTAATTATCCCAGACAAGACTTGAATCTGTACTTTCAAAACAAAACACGCTGTCTAGTTCTAAAGCCATCTTACACATTATTGTGCTTCCAGAAGTTTCGTTGTTTTACAATGACAGGAACGAATTTCTACCCCAGAGCCCCCAGAAACAGATTGTGATTCCCATTCTTAGCTTTCCACCTAAATAGTTGTCTGGCTGATTTTGCTCATTCGTGTCCTTACTCACTGACGGCACATTTGGAAATAAAATCCTGAGGTTGTCACGGGTCTGCACGTATTTACATAGTTCTCAAATGCCAAGATGATAAACACGGTGCAGATGTTCCCCAGGACAGTAACCCAGCCTGCCTTTGGCAGTTTCACACACAAGTGACTAAACACATCAGCTCTGGAAATAGATACAGCAGCATGAGCTCACCGACTCTCCCTCCCTTGCAAAAATCAGGGGCTGAGATTAATTAAAGTCAGGAGCTGGTTACTTTGAAAGATAACGTAATGTAAACTGTTCCAAAATGATTCCCCTTCTAGCAAACGAGGCCTATTGGGGGAAGCCAGGGAGGTAAACTAGAAAAAGAACCCCATGGAATTCCCCTGGCCAGAGGTCTGCTTATTTTATTGCATGCTAGCAAATACTAGCTGGTCAGAAGTCATATGTACTGAATGAATAACTGAGTGTCTATATAAGAGAATGAATGATTGGAATTCTGTGTTGACTAAGTTAGGGATGCAAATTGCTGTGGTTAGCAATCCTGGCTCTGAGGCATGGGGTTCCCACTAGGAGCTTAGCTCCCTGTTAAGTGTCCTCTTTGCCTCATTATGCATTCTGTAGGTCAACACTATGAAACAGCTGTATGTTTTAAGCCTCCAACATAAAATGATTGAGGTTTAGGGTGTGGTAAAAGAACTTGGATTCAAGCCTAAGTCTTCTGCTCTTAGCTCACACCCAACATTGGAAGTTGCTTTGCAATGGTCAAATTCAGTGTGAGGGTTTTATTAATTTGTGGTTTTAATTGGCCAAAGAATCTGCTGATACTCAGTTTTGAAGAACCCTAAGCTATCACTCACGATATGTAGGTTGGGAGTTAGGTCCTGTCCTTTGTCCATGGTCATTTCACTGGCAGGTGGAAGGGAGACACAAGCTGCGAGTGAGCTAGTATGTGCCAGCTAACTCTCACCCAGTGCTTTACTGACATTATCACAGAGATGCAATCAAAACGGGAATCAAATGAGCTGAAATGAATTTGGATCATTGCAGAGTTTCTAAAAATCACTTAAATGGGCACCATGGAGGAATCAGCCTCATGTCTATGACTCCCACAGTAGAAATAGACATTAAGAGGACAGATGTGTGAGCAACACTATCATTCAAAGCCATGGCAAGAACACGATGTACTTATTAATTGTGTGGTGCTTCCAGAATATTTGAATATAACATTAAAAACATCGTTATGTGTGCTGTGAGCAGGTAGGTTCCTGACAGCAGAGAAACTGATGATGATTATGGTTCTGGTTAAAGCTTGAAGCAAGAGTCATGAGTGATGCTAAACATGAGCCATCAATTTCTGATGCCCACTGACTTGCTTCTCTGAACTATTTAAATGAATATCTCTTGCCCTCCATTCCTCCCAACCCTGCCTCCCTTCACTACCGCTTTGGAAGCCCTTGGTATGCTGTGTGGGCTCAATGCCACTGCTTGGCAAGATACTTCCCTCTCTCTGGTTCTGTTCCAGGCAGCATCTCCTCTGTATCTCTACAAAGCTTAGCCCAACTTACCACTCTTCCACTGAAGACCTTTGCTGGTTCCTCAGAGATTAATGCTTATTACACTACCCTCTCCAATCAATCCTACCTCCTCATTTCCTTCCTCTCCTGTGTTTCTCCTTTAATTCCCTAAACACCATCACCTAGACATGACCATGCATGGAATTCTGTAGTTCATCTAAAGTTATAAATTATATGAGAAGATTAGACAGAATTTCCAAGCTTCACTTAAACCAAGAGTTTGTGATATCCATGAAACCCATAGTTCACATCCACAAGACATACCACGCTCTAAAGATTCATGAACATATGGAATAAAATTATAGTAACTAGGAGAAAAAATATGAAGGAAATTCTCAAATAGAATATAAAAATATAGTGAATTCCCCACCTTCTAAGCTGAGCCACATTGCTGTGATGATGACCATTGTCTATGTGCTCATGCCCCCCTGCAATGAGCAGCAAGGCAGTGCACGCAAGGAGCATTTCAGAGGAAGCAGTGTAGCAACCCACAGTCCTTATTAATTTTGCTCCATAGAAAGTTCTGTTACATAGGGTTGCCAGGTTAAATATAGGATGGATTCTAGTTTACTATTCCTGGAAACCTTCCTCTATGTCTACCTCACTTTCTTTTTCTTAAAAGATTCTATCTCTTTGGTCATAAGAGTAAAAAATACATGCAATTCCCATTCTAATGTACTGGTGATATATATATATATATATATCTTCATATTATATTAATATATAATATATTTATGTATAACTATAAAATATAATATAGTAATATATAATATATTATATACATTTAACACATACATATCACAGCAAGGACTTCCAGATGAAAGTATGACCTTTGGTTAGGATTGCTAACTGGGAGTTTCTGGAAGCTTCACTCCTTACCATGAGATAATGAAGTCCCAAAGACAAAGAGAAGAAACAGCAATGAACAAAAGGGACACAGACACAGTAGCTTCAGATCCCCAGTTAGAGATTCTGAGAACCTAGTTCCTTTAGCCTTTGTGTAAGTGCAATATATCTACCCCATAGTTGCTGGAATTGATATGACCTTCCTTTTTAGTCCATTAAGTTAACTTGAGCTGGGTTGTCATACATAGAGGGCACTGGTCCTAGGGTTTACCATTTCCTTAAGTAACATGTGCAGAATTAGGAGGGTGTTCAAGGCAGAGGGTTATGACCCTATGGACACAACTTACCTATTTGCCTACTAAACATTCATTTTGGCAAATTAGAGCCTTGCCTCCTGTCTCCCTGGTCTTAGATTGTCTTTTAGGTAGTTTTCAAGATCATAAAGTCAAGAGCCTCATTTAACTATGGAAAAAATATCAACAAGAAGAAGTTAAACAACTTGTTTTAAATCATATGGTACAAACCTTGGCTTCAAATCAGTTATTATGTACTGAGGTTAGGGAAATTAATTTAATGCAAGTATGAGATAATAAAAAAATGAGAAAGAACAGCTTATGTCTAAAAAAGCATCTAGTCAATAGGGAAATGTAAATGCTTGTGTTGCTTTTATGACTATTGATTGCAGCAAATCACAGATTGGAGAGACTGTCTCAATGATTGTCTTGGCAGTCACAACCCTAGTCATATTTTTTTCTGCTATAAATTTATGAAGCATGGGTCAAGCTGAGAATAAGACCCAGTCTTCTTGGTCAAGTCTAGACCTTCCTGTCACAGAGATGGGTCCAGGAATGAGTGACTTATTGTCTGGTAAAGGACTAACCAGCAACTACTAGGCAGTAAATTAGGCCCTTTGCTGAGATCGGCTGTTATCCAATGTGGTTAGGAGCACACGGGCCCCCTCATCATTAAACTGAGAAGATGTGTGTCTTCAGTCTCTTAAACTTCTACTGCTTTGATGAAACACCATGCCAAAATAACCAAAAAGCACGTTGAAGAGGAAAGAGTTTATTTGGTTTACACTTCCACTTTGTAGTCTATCATTGAAAAACCCAGGGCTGGAACTCAAGCAGGGTGGGAAGCTGGAGGCAGGAGCTGATGCAGAGACCGTGGAGGGGTGCTGCTTACTGGCTTGCTCCTGATGGCTTGTTCAGCCTGCATCCTTTGGAACCCAGGGCCACAAGCCCAGGGGTAGCCCCGCCCACAAAGGGCTGAGCCCTCCCACATCAATCACTAATCAAGAGAATGCCTAAGGCAGGACCTTATGGAGATTTCCTTCCTTGCAGATAACTCTAGCTTATGTCAAGCTGACTTAAAACTAACCAGCACAAATGCCGTGTACCAAATTGCTTTTGATCAGATGGGGAATGGAATCTATGAAGAGTATATTTTCAGTTGGGGAAACACACACTAATTAAAAAAAAAGGTAAGAAAAGAGAAAGCATGGGTTTGCATGAGAGAGAGAGGAACAGACTTGGTAGGTGATTTGTCTGATCTCCAAGTTCTTCCATTTCTGAGCAGAGACCTACTTCCTCTGTTTCTTTCTGAGAGCCAAAAGTTGTTACAACTTACTAAAGTTATTTGGAAGAAAATCTAACTTTCTAAAGTCATTTTCTATCGAAAATGAAAAGGAAAGTTTATTTGCTTCAGTGATACTGCACTTTCTCCATTAGCTGGGATCATTGAGAGTTGCCTGCTTGCAGGCATCTGAGTTAACACCCATTTATAAGGACCAAAAGAAAATCTGAGGCTACCTTTAAATTCAAATGCATACAGATGGAAGGGTCAGAGAACACTGCACATCATGCCAGATACCAAACCAAATCTGGACTCTACGTCTAACTGTTAAAAAAGAAAGCTGCAGAAGAAAATCCCTCAGAAGGTTTCAGAATATAACCTTAGGTGGAACAAGTTTTCAAAACCAATCTACTCAGACACAAAAGAAAAAATTCTGACATTTTGGCTAGGGAAATACTTAAAACTGTCAGAATATGCAAGTTGCTACTAACAAATTTATTGGATAATCTGTTTGCAAAAATGTTTAATTAATTGTCATCTATATTACATAAGAAGTTTCTCTAAGTGTTAAGTAAACAGTTTCCAGAGGAAAACAGATAAAATAAGCAACTTAAAAATAAGAATGGAGAGAGAGAGAGAGAGAGAGAGAGAGAGAGAGAGAGAGAGAGAGGAGAGAGAGAGAGAGAGAGAGAGAGATGATTTTAATCTCTCAGTGTAAGCAACAAGGCTGGAGGTTTAAAGAAAAATTGGAAAAACATAGCCTTTTCTTTGAGAAACGTCAATGCTGTGTTGGCAATGCTTTATCCTTCCTTGCAGGCCTGAAGCACTAATATATAATATTTCTGCCTCACAGTCAAGCAGAACCCACGGAAATCCCCTTCGTGCTACAGGATAGCACACCACACAGTTCCTATGTCCCCTCAGTTACTACTTTCAGTATTTGCTTTTCCCCCCAGGGCTGGGTCTATTGCTTTGTTTTGTGTCTGAGACTTACTCCTTTATATTCCAAGCCTTATCTAAAATATATCCATAGACTAGACCTTCAATAGCTGTTTAGTAAGTGGATAACAAGCGCGTGTTAGGTCGTGGTGGACACTGTTAAAAATCAATATTTCTATTCTGTAGGAAAGTGTCTAACTTTCTCTCTCCTTTTGACTAGAGATATTGATTGAAACATATTATTTTATTCATATGAGAAAGTAGAAAAACTGACAGGGAAAATCCTGTATTTTATCAGTTTCTTTTGGTGTTATTTCTATACATAATGTCATTCCCATAGCATGACGCAACAAAGGTGCTTTGTTTTGTTTATTCAGCCAATGAACAATTCAACTGTGGAGAAAGAACGTTCCTCTCTGGCTGCCAGATGCAAACCTTACTGCTGCATCATTTCATAAGACCCGGAAAGGATGAGCATGAAAACTTACCGGAAGGGTGTCAGTGGCTTCAAAGGTGCACTAGCATGGCCACACAGGTGAGGGCCAGAGAAGCTCTATAGGAAACCACCAACAATGATGTGTCAAAAGTCACTTATGAGGCCAGGGAGACGGCTCCATTATTAAAGGGCTTGTCATACCAGTGTCAGAACCTGAGTTCAGATCTTTAGTTTAAATAAGAAAAAGCTGAGAGCAGCAGCGCAGATACTGTAACCCTAGTAACCGCAAAGCAGGACAGGAAGGTTTCTGGAGCTGTTGGCTAGCCAGTCATGCTGAATCAGTGAGTTCTGCATTCAATGATAAGCCTTGTTTCAAAACATAGGATGGAAGATGATTGAGGAAGACACCCAGTGGCGACCTTTAACCTCTACATATACACACACACACATGCATGTTCACCCATACACACACACACATATTCACACACCTGCACACACAATCATTAAGGCTGTCAGACTATGAATTCAAATTTAGAAATGTATACACCAAGTTCTTCTACTTGCCTTTCTTCATATGCCTGAAGATGCTCCATGATAGGCATCTCTTAGTCTAAGCCTTTCCTGATAAATGTAAAATAGAAATTTGAAGGGTGAGGTTGCAAAAGAAAGACCTCACAGTTGCACGGGTAGCACCAGGGAATTATTTCTTCTTTCATGGCTGTGTAATCAATAATGGTGCGTCTTGTAACCTCTGGCATACTGTAGTTGAAGAAATTGATGTGATAATAGCCCCCATCATTTGTACGAAGCCCTTACTTTTTCCTAGGCACCATACGAGGAACGTAGCATGCCCTGCCTCTCATACTTCTGCTCAGTCTCATGTTGCTTCTATGGCAGCTCTATAGACAGAATACGATTGACCTCATTTTGCAGATAAGGGATCTAAGACACAGAAGTTAATTACTGAAGGAACCAGAATTTTTGAGGCTGTGCTATTACTCACTGCATAAAGGAGGCAGCAAAGAGGTGTGTTTGTATGTATACCAGCAGCCAGAAAAAAAATGTGACAAGGTACCTTTGGGTGCAACAGATTCAGTCAAGTCATGTCTGGAGAGTGGTGGTTCGTGGGTCATGCCATTCTCTCTCTCCTATACAGCACTAAATGCCAGGTGCCATCTTACATTCCAGTAGTAATTCTGCTGTGTTTTAAAGTCTACTTGACCAACTTCAGCCACAGAATTAATTTAAAAGGAAATAAGTCAATGTAGAAGCAACTCCTAATAGTAAGTACAAAGTCAACTTCAAAAACCACTGCAAGGGACAGTCAGCTCCTAAACCTGAAAACAGAAGCTACTAGGAGTCAGCAGTCTCAGTCAACAGCAGACTAACCCTTAGGGTACTGCTCCTCCCTGACCATCTAGCAGACAGCTGAAGGCCTGAACATGAACTTGAGCTCATTAGGAAATCATTTTAAAAACTACTTTATCTGCTACAGGATATTCTCTCAGACAGAAGTAGTGTAATTTACTTATTTACTATGCAGAAACCCAATGGGACAGAAGTCAAGATAGAAATTCATTTTAAGGCCTCTCTTAGGTGTTAGGAAGAGCCATTCGCCTGGACCCTGACTCCGAGTTTTCTATTTCTGAAAGTTTAGTATGCTGATGACAGCTTTATCTGCATGCTAACTAGCCTTGGAGACAGACTGTCAGCTGAGTGAATTAGCCACCAACTCTTAGAAGAACAGTGCTTCATGTTCTCATTTTATCCATCTGCATCTGTGCCTAATGCCAGCCATTGCCAGGTGGAAACACATTTGCATTTTTTTATTTCCCCTTTCGACAACCTTCTTCACACTCTGAAGGAACATTAGATTAGCCACTGAAAGCTGGCTGCAAGGTTCTCAGTAATTCTGTGTTCAGTTCTGTCAAATGCTCGACCATTGTGTCACCTAGAGGTGAATACTTATTGCTGCTGATGTGCAGGCAAAAATATTAGATTTGACCTGGGCCTTAGGATACAAAGGCCAGCTGGGTTGTTGCATTGGAGGGATGGGAGGCGTGTAGCCCATGCTCCTGATGAATTTGAACATTGCAGACAGTACATCAGAGGCAGGTTTCCTGTTTCTCAGGGTTTATTCTCCATCTCACTGGGAGAGGCAGTGTCTTCTGTCTCCTTGTTCTTTAAAGAATCTTCTCTCCCTCCTCCCTCTCCCTCTCCTCTCCTCCCTCTCCCTCCCTCCCTCTCCTCTCCCTCTCCCTCTCCCTCTCCCTCTCCTCTCCCTCTCCCTCTCCCTCTCCCTCTCCCTCTCCCTCTCCCTCTCCCTCTCTTCTCCTCTCCTCTCTCTCTTAGAAATACAAATCTGGCTGGGTTACTAGGGTGTCAAACAGGCAGAGAATTTAATCTAAAACAGGTTTAAGTATAATCCTATTAAAAGGTCTTCTGTGTCCTTTGAAATGTCCATTAGCTAGGAAACTGTCCCTGTTGAAAGCCACAGACTCTTGCATGGAAGGAATTATGCTCCTAGCTACAGTTGGCCTGTGGGATCCTGCTTTTTGTTGTGTTTGTTTCTTTGAGCCTTGTTCCAAGATCATTCTTTTCCCCTACTAGTGTTTCCTACTTAAGAGTTTTTGAAACGCTCTGGAAAGTGAAAAGGCTTTGTGAGTAGCTGAGAGTAAATCAATTAGATTGTACCAGGCTAAAAAGGCAATCTTCCCATTGGGTTTCTGCATAGTAAATACTTCATAATCAGGGACTTTGTCGTTCTTGTTGATGATTGAATCCCTACTTCCTCGAACAGCAGCTGGCACATTGCAGGCATTTAGAACATATTTGCTGAATGAATGGACAGATGAATTACAGTTATTTGGCTACACTTGAGACACTGACTGTAATATACTAAAGATGGTCGCTCATTTCCCTCATTATGATCACATGTGCACAGGACAGAGTAACCGAAATGCATTCTAACCATCAGAGTGTAAAAGGACACTCACTGTCTAAGCATGTAGGCTTGATGCTGTGGAAACACCACACTCACACTTAGCAAAGCCAAAGCACACAAAGCAGACTGATCATCCACAAGTGGAATCGTCTTCACTGTTCTTCCCCCCACCCCAACCACAGGGTCTTTCACTGTCGCGTTTCTTTGCTCTTCTGTTAGTTGAAAGTGGAAGGCTTTGAATCTTGACAGTTAAGGGCCATGATCATGTCTGCTGCTTTCCAGATGGTTTGCTGACGTTCCCGGAGAATTTGTTTCAGGAGAACTTCCTAGCCAAATACTAAGTATTGACTCGGTTTTGAATTTGTTTGGCTGCACAGGTCTTTCCAACTCCAGACAAGTACTATATAAAGAGGGTCAGCTAGGAGACCATGGCTGCCGGCAGTGTGGGAGCATGCTGCTACTGTGCAGTCCTTCCCACTTTTAATTTCAGTCTTCATTCATTTTAATTTTCCTCTCCATCTTTTTTATTCTCTGTTTTTATCTTCTTGGGTTTTTGTAATATCCCCTTTTCTTGAACTTTTCCCAATTTCTTGTTTGTTTGCTTGCTTGCTTGCTTTTTAAATATATACCTCTAAAAATAATTTGTATTAACTTTATTTGAATAATTTTTCAGAGATTTTTTTTCTACCCACAAAACCTTAAAAATCATTTCTCTTCTGAAACACCATGCCTAAAGAGACTTTTGTCTACTGTTTCACCTAAGTAAGAGTGTTCTGTTCCATTAAAGATCATCAAAAATATGTAACAATCTATCAAAGCTTCTAATTGGCATGGATTGGGATACTTGGTGTCAGTGATGAAATTTTACCCAAGCAAGGAAGCCTGAGACTGAATGACCTTGCTCAGCTTTGTGTTGAGTTCCAGGATAACCTGGGCTACATGAGACTGAAGTCAGTTTCAGAGGGAGGGAGAAGGAGGAGCAGGAGGAGGAGGAAGAGGAAGGGGAGGAGGAGGAAGGAGAATGAGAAGGAGGAGAAGGGGAGGAGGAGGAAGAGGAGGAGGAAGAGAAGAAGAAGAGAGAGGAGGAGGAGGAGGAAGAGAAAGGAAAGGAAAAAGAAAGAAGTGAAAGAGTATCACAAGATACTCATGTGTAGTCTTCCACAGTCAGCATTATGGGGGAGGGAGCATGTGACCTAATAAACATTTTACTTTTAAAATAAAATTTAGCCAACTAATATAAAAAATTCTCACCTATCCTGGCAAATGTATGGGGGAATTTGGAACATAAAGTAATTTAAAAATAGAGTTATATAAGTTGAATTGTCTGTTTTCCAGCTTGGTTAGGACAGTGGGAGGGACACAGTAGATACAATTGAAAATTATATTACTACAGAAAATTAGTTTGAGGAAGATCATGAGAAATAGTCACTAATTTCTTTCATCTGTAAGGATTCATGATTAATAAAATACAAAGTAATCTGATTATTTTCACCAACTCAATGCTCTGCTCCAAATCTCTCAAACAGAAGATGACAGTGGGTAAAAGGTAGATTATTGCTTGTTTCAGAATGTAGTCTGACCTCATCTACAAATTAGGATCCCCCACAGATATGCTAAGGAATATCTACCTCTATTCACAGCAAATTGTCTTTTGATAAAAGACTGAGTTAAATTTTTCTTAATCCTAATTTTAATAACAGTTCTTAAATGCTTTTAACCCCTCCTGTAGCCCACCACCCACCAGAAGTAGTGGAAAAGAAATGTTATTAGGATATAAGGGAAGTGGGTCTATTTAGAAATAGATCTTTGGAGTAATTTCAGCCTCTAACTGTCAGGATATCAGTTTTGTTCAGTAGTGTCAGGATGGCAAACATGAATCAGCAGCAGTGGCCCAACCCAGCAGAGACAGCCAGGCCCCTGCTGAATCAGCATGGTCAGCAGGCATAACCAAGACTGGCAGGGATCCCAGGAGAAGTTCTCTTCTGTACCTCTCTCAGTGAAGTTAAGATCAGCAAAGATGAAGACATGAGACCAATGAAGTTTTGCAAAACTAGCTATGCAAGCCTGCTGTCACTGTCACTTGAGTCCTAGTTATACTCCCTCCAAACATTACATGTCTTCCCATGGGCCTTGCCTCATCACATAAGTCTGTCTTAGGAAAACTCTACGTGAGTCTGCATCAGCTGACATCACTCTGTCAACTGGCCCAAGACCATGGAAGCAGCAAGAAGTTTCAGGAAAAGTTTTTTGGTGAGTTTCTCTCTGTGGGATCACCACAGGTGGAGCTCAACACACAATGTTAGGCGAACCAATACATGCATGTGGTTACAAAGAAGCCTTCATCACTCATCCTTTACGTGCTTGATTTGGCAAAACATCCCTTCACCTGTGTCTATTTCAGGAAAACACTCCTCATGTGTCGCCCTAGCAAAACACCACCCAACAAATGACTTTCCAAAGAAAATGTAAGTTTCCACTTCAGAGAGAAGCGTTTCAGGGCTGTTCTTCTGTCTTAATGAAGTCTGTAATATGGTTTGGGCCCATAAATCTGTACTTGTTTATATTATTGTAGTTATAATGCAATTGCATTCATCATACAAGACAGATTTCATGGACACTTAGTGTGGGAAAATTACTCTTGATTCTATGTTTGTTGGTGGATTTGTTTCTGAGCAAGAAAGCATAATGCCCAATGATCAATGAGAAAGTTCACTGCTAAGGGCCAGCAAGGTAGCACAGTAGGTAAAGGTGCTAGTTGCCGAGTCTGATGACTTGAGTTCCATCCTCAGACTCCACATGGGGAGGAGAGAACAAGCTCCTGCCAGTTACCCTCTGACTGCTGGAAATACGCCATGGCATGCATGGCCCGCCCCACACAATAAATACATGTAAAGATTGTTTTTGAAAGACCCTCTTCACAGCCTGTGTGACATACTGGTGGGCTGAAGTGTGAAGGCTAGATAGTTTTTCTAATTCTCTGCTGAATCAGGCAAAGCTGTTGGTACTTGACCTTTAAAATACAGGCAATTATAGCTTAGTAAACTTTTCCCAAAGAACAAAACCTTGGGTTTTACTTCAAAATTATTATTAATAGGTTTTTATGTTAGACTTGAATCATAGTAAAGACTAACAGGATCAATAGAAATATATTTTCTTCACTTCCTTTTAATGTCCTTTTCTGTAAAATGGGGATAGTATAACAGCTACCCCAGAGGGTATCTGTTAGAATGACATGATTTAATACAAATAAGGCATGTAGAAGTTCCTAGCAGGCGGAAACCACTCCATCTAGGGTCTATATTATAGGGTTTTTAATAATTACAAACAAAATAAACAGCATTGTCCAGTAACAGATAAAGATACAGATTACTGGACAAAGTACGCATTGTAAGTTGCTAGATAATCTATGAAAAGAACAGGTTTTGATTTGTTTAAATATAGTAATTTTTTTTTCTCAAAAATATGTGCTCCATGGCCCACCAGCCTCTTCATGCTCTGAGAACACATTAGAGATGCAGATGATAAAACCTGAGCCCAAATGGAGGTCCTGGAGAGAACCTGCATTTTACCAAGACGCCCGGGTCACACTTTGGACAAAATGTACTCTCCTAAATCTCATTAGGTTGCAAAAGGGTGTTGTCTCTGGGCTGTAGTACACATGACATATTAATATGTTTTATTTTATATCTCTTATAAAATTTGACTTTGGCGATATGCTTGTCTCTTGACATTCTGTTTGAAAGGCAGCATAGAAACAACAACCTCAGATACTTCTCAACCAGAAGAAAGGGCCAAAGCATCACTTTCCACTGACTATGTTGCAGCTCTGTTCCCAACCCCCACGGCATATGGCTTCCTTTGTCTGCAGCTCAAAGGTTAGTTTTCTTCTCTTGTGTGAGGCCTGCTCTGTCTAAGGCACCTGGAGAAGATGCAAGCCTGTCCCCCATCTGCCTCACCTGCTTGCATATCGCCCCATCCAGAACTTGTCACGTGCTTGCATATCACACCACCCCAACCCAAAACACAGCATCTTACACCATACTCAGTTCCTTCTCAAACTGGAATAGAGCACACAACAGTTACCAGAACATATCTGGATGTCCTGTGACAGCCTCAATGGAAGGTAGGAACAAAAGACGTTACAAACATGCTAGCTCCTGGTCTGAGAAAGCCACTGTGTTTAAAGTAATCAATTACAGTGAAGTATCCACATGCATACCATACACCACACAGATATTACACACAAGCACACAAGCACACAAGCAATATACCACTTCATACCATACATACCTCGTATGTGTAGCATACATATCACACTCAAGGAAGATACCATCCCAACAGGTATGTCATCACACACGTATTCTTTATATACACACACATACTGTGCACACACATTTACCACAGCACAGCATACACACAGGTTGTAAACTACTGCTATATACACAGATACACATGACTGCCCCCTACAAACAGCCCTTATTCTCAAGTAAATTGTACAATAAATTGGTGTTTTTCAAACCAATATCTATGAGCAAATGTTTTTCCTTCATAGAGAGCAATTTTCCCTTAAAATAAAAGAGAGGGCTTAAATTTAGAATCCCCGCTCTAACTCCATAGGTATGAAGTAGAACACCTCCACCCCGTCTAATTCTCTTGTTACTCTTCAAACCTGCCTGTCTCATAGCAGCACTATGTCATATGACTGAGTTACAGCCTCATCACCCTAAGCACTACCCTACCCCATACTCCAAACAAGCATCCATGCCCTAATGGCTGTTCCAGGGCCGTTCTGAAGCCCTGTAAGAGGTTGTTTAATCTCCCAGGGTCCTCTATCTGATCCTGCTGACTGGAAAAGCAGTGTCATGTTCTGCTGTTGCCTACAGTCCGTAGAGAAGCAGCTCCGCCTGATGCTAGTCACCTGCCTGGGGTCTCCTGGCTGCTGTGGTGAAGCCCCCCTGCGGATCCCAGCGGCATTGTGGTGGCTCATCCCGGATCTGGACTCGGGGCTTAACAAGACATGGATGGCTCCTTGTAGAATTATAATGCAATGGAAAGAAGCCCTTTTGTATGTAGTATCTTCTTTGGGATCCTTGAACACATTTCTCCTCGTCCGAAAAGCAAATAATCTAGACAGTAGAGTGTGATGGAAACGCTGGACTGGTATCCTAGAGACCGGGCAGTGTGCCTCCATTTTCAGCCTTAAGTCCTTCAACTTCAAAATAAGCTAAAATCCCACGATGTTGAAAAACAGTTCTTAAATATATAGTACATAGTGTATTTTATGCTTTCTTTCATACTATTTCTTTCTGGAAATTTAAAACCGCCGTTGTTCCATCAAGGATTTAAGGGGCTTTACAAGGATACACAGGAAGAAGTAGCAAGACAGCATAAATTAGAACTATGTGAGGAGCCAAAGGAGAAAACAAAGACAGGGACATCAGTGAAGCCAGCATGTCCCTGGAACATCCAGGTGGCTCTCTGAGCTTTGCCTCCTTGGGAAAAAAAAAATGCTACAGATTGTTTTGCATCCAGATTGTTTATCGTGCAATCTCGAGCAGTGCTACCCGAAAGCATAGAGATGCCTTCATGTTCCTGAGGACACTGGCTTGCCCAAAATGTAATCAAGAATGCTGTATAAGTCAAGGACAACCTCATTTACTGTGTGCTTTGTTATTTAAAGATGGATAGATTTAATCATCCCATACATATTCTTTGTAAATTAAGAGCAAGCGTCACTACATGTAAAATATTAAAAAATTCAATAAATCAAAATAAGTAGGAATCAGCCCATTCCAGTTCTATAATGTAGTCAGTTAAGCAAGGGAAAAATTCAGGGGTGTGAGACAGGTTCTGTATCACACTGCCAGGAAGGAAAATACCACCCAGCTATGACCTTGAATAGTGTAGACTCAAGCTTCTGGGTCCAACCTGAGTGAAGAGTCTGGCCTGATCTTGAACAAGGCTATTCTTTTTAACTTATTTTTAAAAAAAAATCAATATTTGAAGCTAGTTGCACACTGTGGTCCAGTGGGGGACAGAGGTTATGAATGGAAAGTGTTCTATTTGCAAAGAACCAAAACCACACGTATCTCCATCAAGGATTCAGGAGATTCTTGGATACAAGGATCACAGGAGCCTCATTGTTGGCTAGGCTACTCATCCAAGACATACTCCCCAAATACATGTTCTTTCTATCACACACACACACATGCACACATACTCACACAGGCACACACACATACGTGAACACACACACACACACACATTCAGGTGTGTGCTCAAACGCTTATATATGTTCCATACCCCACTCCACCCCACACATAGAACACTGCAGAAGATATCACTCTCTGTAGTCCTCAGTGTAAACGGGAACAAAATTTTCTCCTTTCCATCCCTGCTGCCCCTCTCTCCACAAGAAACCCTACTTGTCCCTACAAGTCAACCTGGATGTCACTTCCTCCTGAAAGCATTCATGCAGTGTACGGACTGGCAATGTCCCCTAAACAGTAGCTTTCATAACGTTGCTCAAAGCAGTACACAGAAGAGATGTGTTACCATAACATTCGACAACAAGATTTGGAGAGACTACTGTGTCAGGGAAGAGCTGGCAGGGTACTCCACCACACCTCAGCTGCCTGCCACCGAGTCTCACACAGTGTGAGAGCCCAGCACAGAGAAATCAGCAGAGATTAGGGAACACTGACGGATGGCAACAGATGGGGTATTTATTTATTTCAAACGCTTTTTTTTTTTCTGGGAAAGCCACATGAGATATATATCTTATTTCCAGAGAAGATGCAGGAGGAAACAGCTGTCATGTGGTTTCATTCCAGAATTCTTTAGTACAGAACAAACAATATGGTGGATGCTAGAGGGCCTGGATAGCAGACCTCCAACAGTACAGGCCCACCTCTATGATAGTTCACCGACTCACGTAACTTCCCAACATAAAGTGAAAGGTTTCCTCCGATAAACTAGTGCAATGACCTTTGGGTATTAAATCAAATTTCACGCTCTGTAACTGTGATCCAAATATTCCCATGCTGTGTTCCCCCCCCCCTTCCAAATGGAACCAAAGTGCTTTCAGAAAATTATGGAATCCTTGAAAACCTAATGATCCTCAGTAGCCTCAGGTAAGCTACTACAAAATTTAATTCTGTTACCTATCTGCTACTGCAAACAGCAAAGGGGACAATTTCCTGTAGACTCCCATTTGGGTTCCACGTTGCATCGGTGTTCCACGCTCCTGCAAAGCAGGCATGGTAGACAAGACCTGCACTGACATCTGTGACATCTGTGACGCTGACTTGGTCATTCCTAAGCCATAGGTGCTTTTCTCTTTAAAACTTCATTCAACAGCTTTTTTTTTTTTCTGAACCAGGATGAAAAATGAACCTGTTTCTGGGAGTTTTGTCACTGGAAACACAACAATAGCTACTAAGGGTTACATATACTTTTTTTAAATGCTGTGCCTATGCATCTAAACATTTGCTTGGGATTTTTGTTGTTTTGTTTTACCTTCCTACCCAGAATCTATTTCCTACCCTACCATTTTCTTTTAAACAATGACCCTGATGTTCTTTTACTGAATCATTTCTCTTACTTTTGTGGGGCCACCCATAAGACATGCCCCCTCCTCTGGCACATCCATGAGTTGGCTAGACCAATGTTGAGGATGGTTGGACACTCAGTCATCCCAGGACTGGGATCCTGGCGAGGCAAGCCCTGGTTAGGAGCCAGATCAGTCCTTGCTCTCTCATACCCTTGAGTGCTGTCTGTTTCCCAGCCTGTTCCTCTGCTATTCCTTCAGTTTATGAGGTTCTACTCCTTTTTCAATACACTGTTCATCCTGCTTGGTAAACAAGAATGGGTAGTGAGGGCTTAAAATCAAGGAATTATACTTTAAAAGAATTGGTAACAAGATGTGATGTTTAAGGAAAAGGAAAGGATACTTATGAGAGATCACAGATGGCCCAACAGGAGGAGAGTGAGCCAAACCTGGCAAAGATAGGCCAGGGCAAGGACCACACTGCTGCCATCGGCGTTTACTGAGTGCCATACTGGGCTCTGCACTCTGGCTGTTACTGAGATGATTGGTATCTTTGAATGTTGAACATGATTTTTCTCCCTGCCAACAGAGTATAACATCCCACACGATTCAAATATTCAGCATATGCGAAGTTAAGGTCTCAGGTTGCACACCAGCTCCTCAGGGAAGCTCCAGTGAGAACTGCCATTTCAACTGCAATAGTGGATGGCTGAGTTCTGCAGAGCAGATCTCAGCATATTTAGGAGACACTCAACTCTCTGGCGACCGATGCCCATAATTTTCAAAACCAGAAATGATTGGACAGGGTCAGAAATGAGTCAGAAGTGAGGACTGTGAGAAGGATTGCATATAATAGATGATAGAATTCCAAATTAACAAATAAACCTGCATAGAATATAAAACAAAAGATGGATTGCCATTCTTCTTTACATAAGATGAACTATTAATTTCTCTTCACATTAGAGCCCTGAGCCAGAGGCACTGCCAGAGCAGTATCTGTATTCCTGACCCACAGAGGCTATGAGATGATAAGTGTTTGCTATAAGCACACCACAGTTAAAGTAAATCATTATGTAGCCATCAATAACTATTAAACATTCCAATAAAAAGGCACAGATATTCCTATTGGATTAAAAAGCAAAATTCAAATATTTGCCACCTGTGATAGACATACTTTATACAGATATACGTAGGTCAAAAATGTAAGTGTGGGAGATATCCTGGGCTCATGATGATCCAAAGACAGTGGAGTGATGAAGCTAACAACAAATTGGGTTGATTTTAGAGCAAAGCTATTGCTGTGGAAAGTAAAGGTTATTTAATAATGCTGAAGAAATCAATTCAAGAGGCCTTAATAATCCTAAATGTTTATGTGCTTAATCATGAAGCTTCCAAATACATAAAGCAAAAAACTGGTAGAACTGCAGAGGGAATGAGATCGTTCATGATTATATGGGAAATGCAAAAGTCTTTTAATGGTAATTGATACTTTGTATCAATTACTAATGAAAATTTCAGTAAGGGTTTAAAGATCGTGAAAAAGACATATAACCTAATTGACATTTACAGAGCTCCATGACATCAGCAGCAAAGTATGCATTCTTTTGAAATGCACACAGAATATTTATTTACATAGGAATTCTGAGGCATAAAACAGCTAAGTAGATCTTAAAAGATCTGAATCATACAAAACACATTCTCTGGTTATACTAGAATTATATCTGAGATCAATAAGAGGAAGAATTCTGGAAAAATCTCCTTATATTGAGACACTAAGTAACCTACTTCCAAAGAACTCACGGGACCAAGAAACAATCAAAAATGAACTCAGAATATATTTTGAATGGAATAAAAAAAATGGAAACATGGCATAGTAAAATTTGGGAGGTAGAATACGAGCAATGTTTAGAATGAAATATATAGGGTGCTAAATAATCAATAGTAAGGAAAACAAAGACAGTTTCAAATCAGTGAAACACTAGCCTCCACACTAGCCAACCAGAAGACCAACAGCAGGTGGAAACGCGTGCTTCACTGGGCTCTGCACTCTGGGAGTTACTGGCCAGGACAAGTCTGGAAAAGAATACGGATAAAGAACTTACCCTCTGGCTTCATAGCTCACTATAAAGACAGACAAAATGACTGTTCGAAAACATTAAACACCCCAGGAAACTCACAAGGTGTAAGAACAATTTGATACCTGTATGAAAAAAGAAGTGTGAACTCTGAAAGACCACCAATGTCATATGTAAACACATCTGGAAATGGATCATAAATATAAATGCAAGAAGCTAAAAACTTTTTTTGTAAGAGAAACCTTTTTGTTTGCATTGGGTAAAAAAATATTTTCCTTATAACATTGTATAGCTATTCTGAGTATTAAATAAGAAAAAGAAAAGCTTTTAGCCAACACATATGGGATACTTAGACTTCAATTGTTTGGTATCACTATAGAAGACAGAAATGAATTTGGTTTTTCACATGCTCCACAGAAGCATCCGCAAGGCCTATGTTTTCCTCATATAACAACAGCCTAGATGGGTAGCCACTGCTGGGATTGGCTTCATGGCCCTATGATCCCCTCACATTCCAAGTTCAGGCTCAAGGACAGTGTGCGATCACATTGAACCCTCTCTTGGAGTGGGCAAAGGCTGTGGCATGAAAGAGCGTCTCGCCCCTTCCTCTCACCACCTCTTCGAGATCATACACAAGCTTCTCCAACATCTTACCATCTAGAACTAGATCGCAATGCCCATCTCTGGGTTGCCCACCTGGCTCTGCTTTTCCTCAGTTGGAAGAATCTCTGGTATATCTTGAAAAAAAACTGTGATTCATTTAGCAGAGAAAATGGAGGACAGAATCCACAATTGTCATCCGCCACAGCCACAGATACCGGTGCTGACGCCTAGATTTAAGTGCGTTTTATGGCTTCAATTCTAGTTCTCGTGAAGCTTCATAAAAGCTCTGTGACACTGCTAGTATCCAGATACAAGCATGAATGATTCCCATGAAGAATTCCCAATGAAGAATTTATAGTCCACCAAGAAGACAACAAATGCAAGCAAGTAAAATTCATTTGAAATGTACCACATAACACATATAAACTATTAAGTATAGTTACGTATATGTATTAACATATGTACACACACACACACTGAGACCACATCATACACACACACCATACACAGTACACACCATACACACACACACACACCCCATACCACACAAGCATTGGGTGCGTGGGAGAAGTCTGGAGAAGTTGAAGGCAGGCATGGAATGATGAGTAGGTATTTACAAGGTAAGCTTCACTAACAGTAGGCAAGAGAGAGGGAATTTTTAAAGGCAAGAGAATCAAGCAAGGATATCATTTCCAGAGCTCAATATGACATTTATTTGAAGTTTAAAATGCAGGAAGAGGAGCTGGAGAGCTGACTCAGCAGTTAAGAGCATTGATTGCTCTTCCAGAGGTCCCAGATTTGAGTTCCAGCACTCACAGAGTGGCTCACAACCTTCTATAACTCCAGCTCCAGAGGATCTGACAACCTCGTCTGGACTTCATGGTCACCAGCCACACAAACAGTGCACAGACATACATGCAGACAAAACACGCATACACATCAGATACATACATTTTTTTTTTTTTTTTAGTATCTGAAGCTGTTTAATTGGGTTGTTAGACAATTTAGAACACCAGTTTGTGAGGATACATCCAGTTTGTCAGGGAGAACTGAGACCGCATGTAGCCCTGGAACCGAGGCACAGCTTTGATCTTTAGCAAAATCTGTGAGTCTTCAGTTTTCTGAGCAACCTTGCGCTGCTCCTTAATCTTGTATAAGATCTCGCCCTCCTGGCACCTGGGCTTGAACAGCTGCTTCTTGAAGTAAGCGTCAGTCAGGTGTTTGGGGATTTTGTTGATATCAACTTTTGTAGAGGTGGTGATGACAAACTTCTGGTGTGTTCTACACAGAGGAACTCGGTAGAGGGCAAGAGGTCCAGTCACAAGTAGCAAGCCACTGCCCAACTGCTTCAGAAAAACCACTCTCTTGGGCCTGTGGGCCCAGTGAGGATGATCAGGACAGTCCCAGGGTTGCTGCTAGCATGTAGCCTTCTCACGTGCCGACTTAAGGGCTTTCGGCCATGGCTCAGCAGCTTCCAGACACATCGCACATCTCGTAGAATTTGCATTTTTGGAAACTTCGCCACCCAGGTACCACCAATCTTGTCTCCACCAACTGTGTTTGTGACCGTTGCAAGGACTTTCTCCTTTTTCTTCTTTTCAGCTTTGGACTTGGCAACTGAATATTTCCTTTTGTACAAGGCCTTTCTGGAATACTATAGCAGATCGGGAGTACCTGTCAATTCCTCTAACCAGGACAGGGTTTTGGCTGCAATGGGGCTTCCCTTTCTTGGGCCTTTTAACCTTAGAGTCACCCCTTTTGGCCGTGCCAGCAGCTGGGGTACCAGGGACAGCAGCAGCACTACCAGCCTTCTTGGCTGCAGATTTCTCTTTCTTTGTATCAGGCATTTTGGCTTTTTCAGCATCAATCTTGCAAGATGGGAAAGAGAACTAAGACCCCGGTTTCAGGTCTATAAGCAATCACATACATAAATTTTTAAGGAGGTGCTGGAGAGACGGCTCAATATGTAACAGAACTTGCTGATCTTCCAAAGGACCAGGATTTGGTTCCCAGTGTCCAGATCAGGCAGGTAGCTCACAACTGTCTTTAACTCCAGCTCCAGAATATTCACGCCTTTAGCCTTCTTGAACATCTGTACTGAAGTGCACAAAACCATATGCTGACACACACATACACCTATACACACACACACATACACACACACCACCTACACAATGATTAAAATGAAAAAAAAAAAAATCTAACTTGCAGAAAGTGTATGATGAGATGGGCCAAAGCTGAGGCTATACAGAGGAGACAAGGAACAAAAATGCAAACAAAACACCCCCTACACTCCCCATATGATCAACAAATGTCAAGGTGAGTTTTATGGAAGATGACTGGACAGCTCATTGTGAGGTTTGCGGTTAAAAGGCAATTCTCCTGTATTTGCATAAAGTAACCTTTTTGGAAAGCTAAGGTCACCACATCATTTCAAAATTAGATTAATTCAGATTCCCCTTTTAAGTCATCTATATTCAGTGGGAATTGTGATACCCACCTAAGATTTTGGTGGTCTAAGCACTGTATTAGTTGACAAGGCTTGCAAGAACAAAGATTTAAAAAGCTGGGCCCCTTAAAACAACAAAAAGCTTTGTGGTCCCACAGCTTCAGATTCCAGAAATCTGAACTCCAAATTAATGGGGTCAGACTCCCTGTGCAAGAATCCATCTTTGCATCTCAAGGTTTTGAAGACTGGGCATCTCCCGGCTTACGGGGTCATACTTCCTGATTCAGTCTTCATCTTCATGTGGCCTCTTCCCTTCTCACAAGGACACCAGTCACTACATTTAAGTCACCCTAAACCCATGAGGATGCCATCTGAAACCCTTAGTTATATTTACATCTTATCCATAAATATAATTTACATATAGATCTTATTCTAAGGAAGGCCAGGCTTGGCAATTCTAGGTGAAGTGAAATTGGGAGAACACTATTCAATCCACTTCAGGAGCTCGTAGAGACGAGTGTTGGCTAAGCTTGGATTAATCTTCATGTTTTAATCTCCTATCTCATTTTCCATGAATATACTGTTTCCTTTACTACCTGGCAGCCCAAATGCAAAACACAGTCCCTTTCCTTGATGTGGCCTAAATCTACTCTGTGACATAACTGTGAGAACAAGTGACCTCATTGACATTTAAGAGCAAAAGATGTGACACACACTTCATTACCACACACCTAAACTTAGAACATCAGCAGCTCAGGTCTGTAAGTGTATGTGGTCATACACTTACAATCTGTTCCTGGAACGTTCTCTTATGTCTGTCTCCTTTCATCAGTCTCTGGGTCAGATCTGCTCCTTCTGCCATGGTTTCTGAACCCTCCCCTTTTGCCTCTCTCTATTCCTGATTGGTTCCCTATGATGTGTCTTTGAATGGCTGTGTCTGTTCTTTCAGACCCTACCCTCAAGAGGTCATCTTTTATAAATTTCAAAGAGTTAATGAACAAGAACAGTTTCCTGGAGAAGGAAAGGAAGACATCTCTCAAAATATGAACCATCCCACACTCCTGTAAGGCAAATAATGACAGACGCCGCAAGTCTGAAAACTTTCATGTGGGGAATGTAAAGTCTTTCACTCTTTGAAGTAGTTGAATGAATGTTTTCACTTCAGATAAGGTTCCCTATGATACACTTGGGAGTCTCATGTGAGTAATTACTAAGTGAGCTAAGGCACCAATTAAGACAGATGTGTTTATTGCTGCCTCATTAGTAGAAAACAAGCAAAAGTGTTGTGTCTCTGTATGCATTGATCTAGACATACTTGTGGCAAGTATGCGTATGACTATATGTATATGCACATATTTAATTAGTATGTATGTAAATAACATAAATACATATATTGTGTCTATTAGGGTGCAACTGTGCATATTATGAGTGCATACAACTCATGTATATGTATAATTATCATATATGTTTACTGTTGATAATACCTATTAGTAATTTGTCAAATGCTATATGTCAAATATCTCATTTAATTCTCAGAACCATGAAGTAGCTTTTGTTATCCCCTTAACTTCACAAATAAGAGATTCAGACATAGATGTGATATTAGCCCCAAGGTTACATGGATAATAAACAATAAAACCTGTCCCAAGCAGTATTCTTGCACTTAATCTAATAATTATTGCTACCTAGGACCATATACTATAATGGTAACAGTGACATCTGAGGGACAATACGTTGATTCAAATATACTTTTGTGGATATTATTTTTTTACAGTGGTCATGCTCTGTATTTATAGTAGAAATCCAACCACTCTCTCCCACCAATAACTATTATAAAGAGACAGCAATGCCAGTCTCATAACTAGCTAAACATGTAGTGCTGCTATAAAAAAAAAATCAGCATTAAGCTAGAATAATACAGTAATATTGCCTAATAGTTTCTACAATGCTCTATAAAATATAAATCATGGCTTCATGGTTGTCTTTAATTCTCATAGTAACTCTGTGGGCTAGAAAGGACAACTATGGTGAAGTAATACTCTCGCTCCTCTTTTATTTGTCAAATGGAAATCAAAGATTAAGTTGACTGTGCACTCCTAGAAAGTCATGAAAAAGACTAGTCTTCATGCTTTTTTGGGATTCAGAACACTTCTGAAATGTTGGAAGAGTTCTATTCCAGCCCCTACCATAGAATTCATCACCCAGTAGATGCTGAGCAAATGCTGAATGAATTAATGAATGAATAAATGAATGATTGGATATCAGCTTATCATCCTTTCTGATAAATTCTACCTTTGACCTCTGTCCATACTCCTTGAGATACTATCATACTGTACTATCCAGTCAGGCCTTTAGAAGTCTATCTTCTTGGTTACCACACTTAGAGAGGTAGCATACAAAATGGAGAACCTTCAGAGAACCATTTTAACGTTTACATATATGTGTTAAAATACACAGTTCATCATGTAAATGGTATGTTTAGTATATTTAGTATATGCACCATGTTATACAACCTTCACCACTATCTAATTCCATTGTACTACATCATCCCATGGAGGAAACTCATCAACCCATGGCCACAAATGCTTGCTGTGTCTCCAGCTTTGCCTCTTCTGGTAATGGAATATGTGGCTTCTTTCACATAGTAGAATGCTTTTGAGACTCATCCATGTCGTAACCAGCCACACTTGATTTTCAATTCCACTGTACAGATAAACCCTGCTATATATTCAAGAACAGAAAGTGTGTCCTGTTAGGAATGGAGGTTGGCTTGTGTAAAAGAACCTAAAGCCTAACTTGCCTTGTACCTCCATACTTGAGAAGTGTGTTTGGAGAGGAGACTGCAGAGGTGTTCTTTCCAGCTGTAGGGACAAAATGAAGCCAACGGAGAGGGCAGAAGAGAGACTCTTGACTAAGCTAACAAGATCCCTCACTGAGGAGCAGGAAGTTAAATAGGAAGGGCAGGGTGGTCAGGGAATCAGATGTTTGTCCTCCAAGAAAGGAAAGACACACTTAGCTCTAGTTGGTGTTGGTAGACAGTCACCACCCAAAAGCTAGGCAGCGTCTCAAAACCGCTTAAATCCCATGGACAGAAAAATAGTCACAGAGCATTCATGAAGGCCCCAAACTGGCCATGCAGGAAGCTTCATTACATAGCCTAAACACCTATGTCAGTTGGTTACCATGTTAGAAAAGGCCAGGTGATACTTGTGAAAGAAAAATAATTAGGATGAAGCAGCAGTTAATGGCGCTGACTATAATTTGTAGTACAAAGAAAAAGCTTGATTCATCTTCTCAACTTTATTTGGGTAAGCAGTAATTATGTTTATGTTAAAAAAAATGAGACTCCTAATTGCAAGATAATGTCAGCTCTTTAGAGAATATTTTGTGCCCCTTTTCTTTCCCCACAATAGAAAAAAAAAACTATGGTTATAATTCTTTTAATTTCAAGCTCAAATTAGCATAAATTACCCAGAAGGAAAACTATCTAGACAGGTTCTATGTTGTAAACTCTCAAATCATAAGACTCAAAACCCCAAGAAAAGCATCTACCAGTGCTTCCAGCCAAGTTCCAGTCCTAATGGGTAAATGCTCAAACAGACATCGCACACACAGACCAGGGAGTGAATCAGACTGATTTTAAGAGAGAAAAATTACATTTCTATGTTTACCCAGGAGCCGGCTAACACATATTCCATTTGGCCCTGACACACAGAAATTTGAATTTTAGGGACTGGAAAGAGAACTTTATGTCTTTAAGCATAGCAGAGGGAATGCGGTGTGTATTTTATAGAAATCATGAGAAGTCTCTCTCTTCTACCTTTTAATGAGCCATCAATGAGGCTATTATGTGAACAAAATAGCACAGTGGCATGTCACATTCCAGATCCATCGATTTATCAAACCCAGGAAGAAGCCTTCATACCCCATGGACTACTGATCAAATTTGGACCACCAGAATAAACTTAGAAATGGAGAATATTCAAGAAAAACACACATTTAAAGTAAGCACTACAAGTAATTTTTTTTTTTTTTTTTTTTTACATATTTGTACTTTTAGTTACTTATATTTTGAAAAGTTAGTATTGAGTATCAGCATGACTTTTGGGGCCTCAGGGAACTTTATCTTCATGGACTCATTCCTTTATTGAAAAAATATTAAGAATGATATTTTATGACTTGGTATAGCACTCAATCTAATCAAGATGGAATATGTTACCCATTTATTATTATTAAATGCAGTTACTTCTTCTGACTGCAAAAGAAAGATTTCCTGAGACCTTGAATTTTTGTGAATCATAAATTTATATCTACAGAATCTAATGGGCACGTGAGCCCCAAATCTGTTAATCAACAAATACTCAGCCCATGTGGTGACCAGAGAAGGAGGAAAGGCCCTGGGGGACAGGAAGAAATGGAAGATGGAACTTGAAAGGTGGTTTTGATGAGGAAACTTTAGCTCAGATGCCTAAGAAGCTAAGACTTGGCATAAGCCAGTGAAAGGTGGGAAGGACAGAGCATCTGAGAGAACAACGAGAAGATGGCTATGGGGACTGTTAAGTGTGTAGGAGTTGCAGGTACATCCAAGTTAAAGCCCCAAGGCCTGAGTTATAATGACAGGAAACATGGTTAAGAAAGAAAGTGTTCACAAAAGACAAAGAACAAGAATGAAGTCACCGATGTTGTGCAGTATCACGCGACATCTAATCTTATAATTCATAAAAGGTTTTATGTCACATTAGTATGATTTCCTCTGGTGTTGGCCTTTAATATTTCATTTAAAATGTTCTCTTTTTATTTCTTGTCCCCTCAAAAAAGCAGCAAGAGACAGACTCCTAAGTATAATTAAAATGCAACTTCAGTAGAGCTGTGAGCATGTCTCCTCCATCTTGTTCTTAACAGCCATCTTACATTCGTAAAACAGTGCAAGTATAATTTAAAAGGAGATTGGCTGACATTCATGTTATGGACTTTTAAATTGCTACTGCCTGGTCTAAATACCCCTGCCAACCACTCTAGTCTGGACACTTAGTTCCCTAGTAACTAAAGGAGATGACCATTTGCTGGGAATTGAAATCAGCATTTTAAACTTATTTTTGGTTTGGTGTTGAAGTCACATGCTCCTTCTCCCAAAACTGGCACCAATCACAACGGTAGCTTGTAGTACTTTGAAATAACCTCCTCAATATTTTTAGTGTTTCCTCTGTGAAAATACCAATGCTCAAAAAAAAAAAATAGGTGGGGGAGGCATTTTGTAGAAAATTCAGCCCCTGGAGATATTCATAGATGTACAGTAATGTGATGATTCCTTAGGGACTGAGACCCTCTGCTGGGGATTCAAATAGGGTGAAGATGTGGGAGGTCTGCCCCGAGATACTGCCCAGAGTCTGCAGGAAACTAGGAAGCACCTTGGTGTAGTATGCATTACTTCTCAGATATGCCTGGAACATAACAGGAATACAGATATAGCCGTGGGAGGGGCAGGTACGAAGACAAGAAGCAAGTGACCGAAGATGGTTTACAAGAGAAATTAAACCTTACACAGACTGCCAATTATCTATACGATATCCATTTCCATCCATATTTACACAATCCCCGTTTGTAGTCGGTGTGTGATGGTTAACTTTAATAGTCAGCCTGACACATTGTAGAATCTCCTGGGAAGGGAGTCTCAATGAGAAGTTGTCTAGATTAGGCTGTCCTGTGGAGAACTGTCTTGATTACATTAACTGTTATAGGAGAACCCATCTTGACTGTGGGCGGGGAACCATTACCCAGGCAGAGGATCCAGGACTGTCTAAGCATAGAGGAAGGGAGCCAAACACTAGTAAGCCTGCAGGCATTCATTCATTGCTCTTTGCTCTTGACTGTGGATATAACATTACTAACTGCTTCAAGTTCCAGCTGCCTTGTCTTCTCCGAATGGACTACAACCTTGAATTGTGAGCCACATAAACCCTTTCCCCCTGAAGTGGCTTTTGTTAGACTATTCAATCATAGCAGCAGGAAATGAAACTAAAACAGTATGTAATAAACTTCCTCGACAGATTATATTTTCCACATGCCCTACTAACAGGTGACTATGCCGTGGCCACTGATGTAAAATGGGATATTGTGATGACTTGGCTAGGATCCTTTCTCCTTAATACAATGAACATTACACATAGATCTCGTGGGACTTCTTTTCCTTTCTCTCATTTTTGTCTCTTAGTAGCCATTTTGGACCAGTAGGTGACCTGAGGGTAGGGACTAGGGATGACAGGGCAGGGGCGTCTAAAGGATATGAGCTATTAACAATTATGGTGTTCTCCGTATAACTCCGTACCATTGAGATTCCCCTTAAGGGAAAGACTATAAGCCCATCTACCTGAGTTACCAGTGTGCTCTTTCTGAATCCCAACCTGTTTGTACCCATTAAACTAAGTCCTAAAGGCTCAGTTTATACTGTCTGTGTAAACAAGGGCCATAAGGGAGAAGATTTGTACTTGAAGATACAAAGAGCACTCACGACTTGCAGGCAGTTCTGCTGGGCAGGTTTGGGCAGGACTATTGCTCTCTTTCAGACCAGCTGTCATGAATGTTTGGCCACAGGCAATGTTCCTTCCTTAGTGGCTCTAGAAGACAGGTGAGAGTGTGGGCCCAAACACTGCACAGTGGCAGAAGATTGAGACCAGGCAGACACCAGGTTACATGAATGTTCAAGGGTGTGTGCTCTGGGTCAGTCTATAGTGTCTTTTCCCTGTGAAGGAAGAACAGGAGCCTGGAAGGGAGAGAGTTTTGGGTCACAGATGCTACTCATTTATGCCTTTCTGTCTTTGTGTATCCTGTTTTACTTAAACTGGAATGACTTCTTGTCTCCTTCCTGCTTGTTTCTATCAGGCCCAGAATTCGAGTTGGTCCCTCATGGTGCTAAAAACCACAAAGCCACCTTGGTCTAGGTGTTTTACCTTCTCTGAGCTCTTTTGCCCTGTGATACCTGCTCACTATCTACTGCTTTGTTCTGTGTTGTGATGTATCTGTTCCAGACCACAATTGTGCCTCCAGTTAGGGTAAGTTTTTTAAAAAAGAAAGAAAAGGAAAGGAAAAGGAAAAATAGAAGAGTTTTTAAATTCCCTATACCCACAAGCTCAGATATTCAGTCTTCGTACACATTAAGTTCTTCAGCTGCACAGTGAGGGAAAATCACCATCTCAAGTTGTTATAGATTCAGGGGATCCATGTGAAATGCCTGACACTGATGCTGCTGCATGGAAGACATTAACCAGAGGTGACTTTGGGCATCCTTTTCTACAGTGCACAGTAGATTTCATGATTGCTCTCAACTGAGGCAAGCCCCTGCATCCCATACCCTGTCTTCCTAGAAAAGGCAGCCGTCACTTGGAAACTTCTTACCATAACTCATTTGCTTTGCCAATGGCTACCTCACCTCTGAACCGTGGAGGAACCACATGGATTATCCCAGTGTGAACTTAAGAATTCTGAGGTTTCAGATGCAGAAGGAACGGTCCATGAGGACAAGGATCAAGTCCAATGTGAGTTCATAGCATCAAGGAGCACACAGAACATCCATGCAGCCTTAGGTGTTGAATGAAAGAATGAAAAGGCTGAATGAGAGGAGACGTCTGTTTTGGGAAAAGCACTTCCTCCCCTTAATTTCCTGCTGAGTGATTCAACTATCTTGTCCAACCAAGAAAAGCATTTCCATATTCTTAAAGTTTGTTTGTTTGTTTTCACATTTCCATCTTGACTTACACAATTTGACTCCCACCTCCCCGATCGAGTGTTAACAGGGCAGGCAGTAAAAAGCTATGGAAGACCTTTAAAGAAAGGAGACTCTTGAAGGCTCTTTGCAGCTCCTCTAAGCAAGTCCAGTGTGCACACTGCACTCTTACCTGAGCCTGGGCAGCCACCAGCCTCACAAAAGCAGGGTCTGTATTCTTGCTCCACAAAGCACCTGATTCATGAGACAGCTTTGCAGGAATTTAATTAGTGAAGGAATGTGCAAGGCTTAAGCGCTTCAGATATCATTAACCACTGGGGAGGGGTGAGGGAGGAGGAGAAAGCTGAACAGATGTTTGGTTCAGCCTGGTTCCCTCGAAGCAGGTCGGTGCCCACATCTTTTTCTGTTTGGGTAGCTCTTAGGTAAATCTTGTTCATGCTCATTCACTCTTCAGGATCCTGGTTTACCATGCATCCAGTTTAATGCACTAAGAAAGGCATATTCTGCCTCATGGGAGAAACAGGCTGGTGTTTTGTTTTGTTTTGTTTTTAATCTGATTATTTCAAAGTTGCCTTATTAAAATCGTTCTCTTGACACAAGGGACTGGTGATCCATGAGTTGAAAGATATGGATCTTCAGTTTTAGGAAGTTAAACTGTAGTTAACCTGCGAAGGAAACTGAATATTTGAGTTTTGATGCCTGTAAATGTTTGCCCCTTATTTATTCAGAGTGTGATTTTGTAAGAATACTGTTAGCCTAAGCAGACAGGTATCTGAGCAGCTTCCAGCCCTGGGCTGGCAGTGAGGGCCCCTGCTGCTCTCAGAAGCTAGACACCAACTGGTTGAGAGGGACAGACAGTGTTTTCATCTCTTTACCCATTCTAAGATGGCAAATTTACAAACAAAACTAAGCATAGATTCAAGTTGTCACAGAAACAGAAGCCAAGAATCTCAGTCTGTCTACCTACTCCTGTGTAGAGACTATTTATCAGTGCCTGTTCCAAGACCATTCTAACAGCAACAGCTCAGGTTACTCAATTTGGTAGATAGAATTAGAAAGGAAGGAGAAAGAGGCATACCAATTAGCCTTGTTGAAACTCCATGTGTAACCTCCAAACTGCTTTTGATTGTTCCAAAGGGCAAGTTCCTAGAATAATTCTTCTTCTTCTTCTTCTTCTTCTTCTTCTTCTTCTTCTTCTTCTTCTTCTTCTTCTTCTTCTTCTTCTTCTTCTTCTTCTTCTCTCCTCCTCCTCCTCCTCCTCCTCCTCCTCCTCCTCCTCCTCCTCCTCCTCCTCCTCCTTCTCCTCCTCCTCCTCTTCCTTCTTCTTCTTTCTGTAGAAGTGTGAGCATTGTGGTACTTAGCAGCTAGTTCTAAATCTGCCATTCCTAAATCACACCCCTAATCCTCAACAGTCTTGATGAATACAGAAATCAACAAAGCAACGTTCCTCACCCCATCTCCTTGATTTCTGGATCTCTCCACTCCAAAACCCTTATAAATTAATGTTGCACTGCCTCCTGCTATCCTCGGGGCCATTTTGTGCTTTTTAATAAATTTAACCATCTTGATGGATAATAGTGAGTTGTTATATAGTGTAATTGATCCTTAGAATGAAGTTTTTTTTTAAAAATCTTTGAATATAATATAAAATGTTTTAGACAAGTGCTTCTCAACCTGTAGGTCATGACTTCTTTGGTGAACCTCTATCTCCAAAAATATTTACATTACAATTCATACCAGCAGCAAAATTACAGTTGTGCAGTAACAATGAAGATGATTTTATGGTTGGGGGAGGGGGTCACCACAGCATGAGGAACCATATTAAGTGGTCACCACATTAGGAAGGTTGAGAACCACTGTTTTGGACACCTGTGTTTTGTCTACAATCCTTTAAGTTTATCCACAAGCTGTAATTCACACTTTCTTCAACCACCAGCTCCTCCTTAAAGGCTTACTCTGTAAGTCACAGTCCCTGCATTCACAGCTAAGTTGGAAAGCAGAACTCTCAAAAGGAGCTAAAGCAGCTCTGAGCTACCTCCTTAGGGGACATCATACCCAGCTTTAAGGAACAGGGTCTATGTGTACAGTAATGCCAGTCGTACAATGATAGACTATCCCGGTAAGAAGGTCAGTGAATTTTGACCAGCTTGAAATACATCTCCAACTGCAGGGGATCTTTCCCCAGGTCTCCTAAAGACACATTTACATGCTAGCAGTGAGCCCGCTGGGACCCATGCTAATTTTTTTAATCTTTAAATTTTGCTCTTTTGTTCCCTGAGTTTAATATCATGAAAACAACAGTGAACAAGTCTCAGAATTTCTGGACAGGTCTCTGCAATGGCTCAAGCAGTCTTGGTTTTATTTTTTCTACACTGAACATGGTGGTAGGTCAACACCTTACCCTCTGCTTTCAACAAGCCCAGAAAAATGCAGCCAGTGAGGCCCCCAAGCGGTCTGCTGAAACATCCAACTAGCAGGCAGAGATGAAACAACTTCAAATACATTACATCTTAAGTCAACAGCCAGGTTATTAAAAATAAAACAAAACAAAAGCTTTGAACAGTATGGTTCACAATCTTTCAAGAGATAGGACTCATGCTTGACACTGCTAAGGTGACAGCAGACATTTCATGGGCCTAGGGCAAAGCCTACTGCTGTTATTTTGCCAAAGGAACAGTGACACAGTAATTCCTAGTAGCATGTTGCCATGCCCATGGATCAGAGCATTACTCGACACTCAACAGAGAAGTTTTTTTTCTTGTGGTAGGGGATAACTGGCGCAGAGATCTACAAGTAGACAATGTGCAGAGTCCTAAAAGGAATGTCTTCATCAAACCCCTCCCCTCAGGACTCAGGGATCCACACAGAAGAGGAAATGAAAAGATTCGGAAAGCCAGAGGGGATGGATGACTCCAAGGAAGCAGTGTCTTCCAGATACAGGACTGACACACATATGGACTCACAGAGGCTGTGGCAGCACGTACAGGGCCTGCATAGGTTCAAGTCAGACAATGTCAGCACTGAGAGGGGAAGTGGGCGTGGGCTCCAACCCCTAACCAGGAAGCTGTTGACACCTGTTGGGAAAGAGAAAACTCACTTCTCACTAAGGCTATTGCTGGATATGTCAACTGCACTTCAGAGTAGTTTTCAGTTTGTTTTGGGTTTTTGTTTTTTAGGGTGTTTTGTTCTGTTTTTTTCTGAGAGACAGCATAAGGTTAGGTGGGTAGGGAAGTGGGGAGGATCTGATAGAAGACTGGTATTGTGATCAAAATATATGGTATGAAAAGGTTTAAATAATATATTTTATAAAAATATGTATTAAAAAGAAAACACTCAAGTCAAAATATCTCTCAGTCAATGTTTTATGTCAATATTTTTTGGACTATTGAGAAGAGATCAAGAGTAAGATTCTTTCCTGAAGAAAGTGTTAGATATCAACAAATCAAGATTTTGCTTGCTTTTTATTCATGTTTTAAAGCATTTAGCACAATTCTTTCTTTTTTTCCATGAATTCCTCTATTTTTGAGGATGTTCCAAATTCTGATTTTTTTTTTTTTTAGGCGATGTTTCTTTTTCATTCTGAGTACCAGGAAACTGTTTTCTTCCAAAGGGCAAATCCAGAGGGCCATGCCTGATTCCATCAACTATCAGTCTAAGTGCTATCTATCAGTTACTGTTTGGATTGTTATCTGGAAGGCAAGCCCTGTGTCTGTGTATGATATGCAAAGGAAATTTCCAACCTACTCTGTAGGAATAGGTGGAATCAGGTTTGGAGCACAGTAGGACAACCATAATGATGTAACTCTAGGGAAAGCCTTACCAAACAGGACTAGATATTCCGGCTCGTCCTCTTGGTCAGTACAGAGCAGGCTAATGGCTCTCTTATACCAGAGCTCAATTCATATTTTCTGTGCTTGTTGAACACACACACACACACACACACACACCCCACACACACACAACACACACACAGTGTATCTCTCTAAGTAGCCTTGAATGCTTACTTCATTGTTTACTGATTTCCAACATGATTTAAAAATAAAAACAAAATTCTAAACTCTTTGAAGAAAACCATGAGGTTTTTTAACTATAGGGATTTTGTGGGGTTTTCTGGGGATTCTTTGGAACTTTCTATCCAACTTACTATGCGTTACTGCTGTTGCCCATGAATGAGGAGCTGGTTTCTTTAAAACTCATTGTTCCCCTAAATAGAAACTATAGAATGAATAGAAGAACTTGTGCATTTCCCTCTAGCCTTTCTAGGCATGGCCCTACAAAATTTGTACAGTATCACCTCACTACATGGTTCTCCCTTATAACTGTTGGTCTACCACAGGCCAGGATCATTCTTTGATTTATGAAAGTAGCCTCAATCTTTAAAGGTCCATGGCCTGGCTAATCTTTTTGGAATCTGTTCCCTTGACACATGGGACTGGACAGGTAGACAGTGAAGAGCTACAAAGTCAGATAGACTCCTGTAAGCCCCATTCTATTGTCCCCATCAAGGCACCTCCAGTTCTTTGCCTTCAACCCCAACAGTGCAGGGGAGCTCAACTAGATATTCCCAGGACTTTTGTAGTTCTTATCTGTGAAGTCTTCTCAGACCGTAGCCAGGGAGCTCTGGTTTTAGGATGGCCATTTAGTGAACAAGTCTCAGCCATTGGACTATAAAGGTATTTTGTTAAAATTCTTCTAAAGAATGGGCCAGCAGAATGATGCTGACATGCTGTTGGTTTGGGCTTCCTTTACCCTGTACAGCCCTTTTGATGTGAGCAGCTATAACAAAATTACCCAGCCATCTCCACAGACTCCATGGCAACTATTGGATTGACTTCGGTAGGTGGCTGCTTCTGTAGCTTGGGCTCTTCTAATAATACATTGTTCGTCAGGCCCTGTCTTGATGAAAAATCTACTCAAAGGCACAGGACTGCTTTTCTTACTAAGCCCATGGACCCTTTGTGCTCCTCCCTTCTGGTGGCAGTGTACACGGATGCAGAGACCCAACCCTAGAAACACACCTACTATAGTGTAAAGAGAAACTGTGGCCTACACCTGTGTACCAAGACAAACAAAAAAAAACATTAATGGCCAGAAAAGGAATTATTTTTTTCTTTGTTTATTTATGTTATTTGCCCACTGTGGGAAAGACTTGTGGGATTTGGTCATTGTAGACTAAACATGGTACCAATATTTGACAGAACCAGAGAGGTATTTGCAGAACACAGGTTATATCATGAGCATTGCTGTCGCTGGTACTAAGTTATTGGTGATCAGGAACTGCAGAGGCCAAAAGATACATATTGTTTTAATATAAAAGGTTGTAAGAAGCCATGGCACTGTGAGTAATGACAGAATTTCTATCTTTTATTTGTAGGGATAGATTTTTAAAATTAGCATTGACCTGCACATTTGACCATAGAGAACACATTGCAAAGGCTCCTGTACTTGGTCATGAAAACAGAGAAGACACAGCGAAGAGCCTCATGAGCCAGATGGGTCTGTGGAGAGCTATGTAAGTGCCTTGTCCACACAGTATTCAAACTCTTTGTCACTAAGGCCCTGCACATGAACCCAGCTGTTTTAGAGTATATTTTTTACAATTAAAGTGTATAGATAAAGGTTCCATGATTTTTCTAGCCTGGGTCCTGCTTAGACCTGGACTACTCCTGCATTTGCTCATGATGCTGGGACATACTTTTTTAGTTTCAACTGCCCCAAGTTTACTTCATATAGTGATTATTTCAGCTCTTCCCAGAGTTGCTGAAAATTCTTCTAGTGTAGCACGTTCTCTATTCACTTTCTTTTTTTCTTGTCTTCAGACCTGGACCTGCGCCTGCTGTCTTAGCTTGATGCTTATGTCTCATTATATGCACTTGATTTGGGCTATGGAAATGTAAAATTTATTAGAGAATTCACTTAACAAAATATTTGCTCAGTTCTTGCTGTGTGCTAGGAATCGTGATTGACATAAAGCTCACAGAGATAAATAAGAAATGTTCTACGTCATCTGGGACCAGTTTAGTAGGGAGACATATCAACAAGCAGACAGATGAAGTAGGAAGTAAGAACTGTCAACAGACACACACAGAGCATGCTCTGAGCACAGAGAAGACACTGGTGAGTTCTACACCAAGTAGTCCTAGTACTTAAACAAATATGTTTAAAATGATCTCGGAGGGAGGAGGACAGTTCACCATGATATGGGACAAGGGGAAAGAGCAGTCATACCATAGAGTCATGGGAGAGCAGATGGAACAGATACTGAACTTAACAACTATAAGTTGGTTCTGAGCACCTGATGTAGTGGGGAGCTCAAAATGGGAAGATGCTAAAGATGGGAGGGAGAGACACTATACAGTGTGTTGGTGAGGAGTCTGGGTTTTAGACCATAGGCAATGGAAGCCAGTGGTGGTATTAAGATACAGGACATGTGATCACATTTTTCAGAGATGTAGGTCTGAACCTGGTTTAGATGTAGATCTGAACCTGGTTTAGATTATGATGTGGGGAGAGACTGAGGCAGGGCAAGTTGGTAGGATGTCGTGGCCATCGGTTCATGGGACTGAGAGACTAAAGATGGCTGAGAAGCCACATGGATACACTCCAATCCTGCTCATGATCATAGTCAGTGCTAAGATGGCTTGCCTGTTAGAAATGTTTTTTTTTTTTTTTTACCCTGGAAGAAAATCCAGCAAAGAGTGGGGGTTTTCCTCCCCTGTGAGTCCTCCTAAAATGGAAGTCTGCTGGTGCTGACTGCTGAGAGATGCACACTGCCAGGGCTGGTATTTCTCCTCGAGACCTCATGTAAAAGTTCAAGGCAGGAAGAGAGATGAGCAAGCACAAGTAGGACCCGTGCCTCTGTCGTTGTTTCTCTCCATCCCTACTGTCTTCTACCCTTGGCCAATCAAAGAAAGAGGGCATAAAACACTGTGTCTGTCAGTCATTAGAGCTCACCATGGGGAGGTCAAAGCAGCCCCCAGCCCCGAGGATGCAGGCCCAGATCAAATTTCCTCTGGCTATGTTGATGCTCTATTGTTTCTGCCTAGGTGTATGGAGTTGGCCCGGGTACTTAGGCATTGCTGAATCACTGTGGAACAAGTTCCCAGGTGATTGGCAAATATAGTTCAGCCATACCTTCCCCTAAAAACAGAAAAATCAAGAACAATAGGATGGACCTCAACATCAGTTTAAGAATCAGAAACTCTAACTGATGGGCTGTCAGCTTCTTCTGGAACTTTCATTAAGAGGGCAAAGTGACAGGATAACAATAGCCAAATGTTATTAATTAGGTTTCATCTGTCATGTGTCAGGAACACACTGCATGGATCACGCTCATCCTTGGTTGATGTCTGATAATAGATATCATCACCCCGTTTCAAATAAGAGAAACTGATGCTGGGATGTGTGGTTGACTAAAGCCAATCCATCTCGCAAGTGCCAAGCCAGGAGCTAAGCTGAAACAGATCAACTTGTATCTACTGAGAGTTAATCACTTTGATTTTGCTAAGGAAAGTCTTGAGCCAGAAGAACCAAAGCTGTAAAGTCCGTCTTGGGAAGCAGGCCAGGATCCTTCCTGATCACTCCCACTTCCTATACTCATGACTCAATGGCTGTGTGTGGGAAGATCCCCACCTAGTCTAACAAAAATGATTGTCCTTCCTTGACTCATGTAGCTGAGTACCCCAACCACATCCTGACCTCTGCTCATTGTCTAGGGCTAAGTTCTGTGTGCCAAAGGCATGAAAGGTTGAACAACTCTCTCGAAATCACTGTCAGCTCTCAGAGAATTATTCTGTATGTTCTCTTAAAATCATAGCTAGCATTAAGGCCCATTCTGCCTACACCTCTACAACACTTTTATGTGCTTAAAACTGGTGGAAATACTGTAAATAATAAAAGCCAGAAGCCTGCAGTAATAGATGTTCTTCTTCAGAGAACACTTTCAAAAGGGGGGAAGAAAGCTCCACACACCCAGGCAGAAGCAATAGGGTGTCAGCACAGCCAGAGTACATTAGTTCTTGCTTTCCTTTCATGGGCCCTGGGTACCTGGGTGGAGTGCCCAGCAGGGTCAAAGACAGGGCTGAACATCTCGGGGTCTAAGAGGCCTCTGCCTGGGATGATGCAAAGAAGGACAAACCAAGAAGCCTGTCCTTGTTATCAGCTACCTCTCTGCATGTTGGCTGGGTCAGTGGAGTTTTTCTCAGGAACTCTGGCATTATCTGGATCAACTACTGAATAGCTGTCCTTAAAGAAAAGACGTTTACTTCTCTCAAGACTGATTCCATTATGGCTCTTTGGAGGAGGGCAGATGATTTAGTGGCCTCATAAATTCTACTCCAGCCCCTGGGTTCCACAATTCTGTTTCCTCTGTTAGTGCGTGAAAAGCAACTGTAGCAAGCCTCTTCGAAGCCTTCTTTATACTTTTTTCTCCACTGTCATCCGCCTCAGCTTTAGCGTTTGCCAGTTGCCATGGAAACAGTGATGTCCTTGCTGTGGACAGAACTTAATCACAGCCAAAAGGGTGAAATAAAGTACATTTTTATCTTGGATTGAAATTTGTATCATGATTCATGAAAAGGGGGAGGGAAAGTACACATAGAAAAGGAGGAGGGTGAGACGACTGGGGGAGGGGAAGGGAAGGGGAAGGCAGAGACTGAAAATGGAGCCCAGTGTGTAGGCCTGAAGAAACTGTTGGTGCAGGGATGTGGGCTGATGGACGCAGCTCCCTTACTGTGAGCCAGCCTGGTCCACTCCAGATCTCTGGAGGCTCTGTAAAGCTAAGGAAGCAGCTGGCCCTCCAGGCTACTGGCAGCCTGGGTTGTGAGAGATGCTTGCCCCAAGGGCCTCTCCCTACCCTTCACCTAAAACTCTGCAGTTAGAGGTGAATCCCCTCGGAACAGTTTTTCCGTCATCACAGGGTCTGAGTGGCGGCTTCAGCTTGTTTCTTTAAAGGGTATTGTGCTCAGATCCCTCTCATAGAGAGCTGAGGGCCAGGCACTCTGGCATTTAGCAAACGTGTAATAAAGTGATAGGTTTCTAAGACATTCCTACGTCGTCAGGTTTCCTGTTGTGCTGACCAGTCATGGGGTCCTCTGAGCAACTGCCTTGGTCATCCACCTTGGCTGGAGTTGACCCAAGTCAACAGAGGTGAAGCTTAGATGGTTTTGGTTCTACTTTTTAAAAAGACATTTACTTAAAAATTATGTAGAAGGTTCTGATGGGGGGGGGGGGGCTCATGGAAACAAAGACCTCATTAGCTTCCCGGTCATTTGCCACTGCTTCTCCTAAGTTAATGTTTGAAACAACGTTAGGAGGCAAACAATTATTCCCATTTATAATGATAATCAGATTTTGTTATTTTTTTTTTTAAAGAACAAAAACATATTCAGCCAATGAGCTTAACTGTGATTCACACATGGAATACAGTGGAGTGAGGTATGGCCATAGCTGCCTTTCTGTTTTGCTTGGCTCTGTTTTTCATCAGTTGTAACATGCAGAATCAATCCCACTTTTCCAAACTGTGACTTTCACTTCCCCTCCAAATCCAAGCCAGCCGACAGAATTGGATTTCAGCTGTGGCTGGAGTGCTGGAGATGGTATCTCCTATCCCTCTTGCAAATAATTGATTGGCTTCCTGTGATGCATTGCATGCTCTCAACACGGAACAGGGATGCAAACCAAGGCTGTCAATTGGATGGCTGGTTAATAGCCACAGTCAATGTGTATCACCAATTCGGGGATGGAAATCTCAGCAGCCTGCAAAGCAGCTGGATGGTGTAATTTCTGAAGTCCTCCTGGTGTCATGGATGCCCTCAGGAAGACAAGGGAACTAGACTTCTTATTTTCTTTCCTTTATGAGGGATGTGATTAAATATTTTATTTGCTGATAGCCATTTAGAATAGATACACGAACCCAGAGCCTCACATGCAGAATACCTACATGTATATTCCAGTGGCTTATGTTCTCACTACCCATGAGACACTGAATCTGCACACAAATCTCTCCTTTTGGATTTTGTGCACAGTGTAATCTTGTCAGTCAAATAATAACAGCACATTTAGGAGGAGATGGCCAGGTACCAAGCACTAGATTAAGTGCACATAGACTCATGTTCCAATTTAATCTATGATCTATTTGTCCTTATAGCAGCACCATGAAGTCAGAACAATCGTAAGCACTTCCCACCCCTGTTAATAGGTGGGAAATGGGGGCTCCACTAGGTTGATGGGATATCTGCTGTATGATCATTCCCTTGCAACTTATGTCCTACTCACTCTCTGCCTCTACATCGTGAGTTATTCCACTTGTGTCTTTTGATGACTTTATAATTTTCCCTGGGGCAGAAGGAGGAATGGGATAAAGGAGAAAAGATTTATGAGTTTGGTTTGGTTTTATTGTTTATTTTCAGTTTTGTTTGTTTTATCTTCTGGTATAGATCAGAGTAAAGCAAGCACCAAAATAAGGATAAAGAATTCAGTAAATGTTCTAGTTTGCTTCTGTTGTTTCTTGTTGCTGTGATAGACTATCAAAACCAAAGCAGCTTCAGAAATAGTTTATTTTGGAGTATTTTTCCAAAAGGCTCAGTATTCATGATGGCGGCCACGGAGGCAGAAACAGAAGCAGGAAGCTGAGAGATCACATCTTAACTGGGCTCTGGAAGCAGAGAGAACAAGCAAAGAGGAGCAAAGCCATAATCTCTCAAAAGGCTACCCCAGGGACATGTTTCCTCCACAAGGCTACATCCTCTAAATGTTCCAGAACCTCCTCAAACAATGCCACCAAATGTGTCCAAATCCATAGCCTGTGGGAGAATCCATAGGCCTCATTTAAATCACTACCCCAACTCAATGGATCAGGAAAGAAATTTTAAGCCAGTTTGGATGGGCTGAGGGTGTAGCTCAGTTGGTAGAGCACTTGCCTAGAATGCAGGGGGCTCTGAGTTTGACTCTCAGTCCCATGGAAGCCAAGCATGGAAGAGCAGAACTGTAATTTCTGTGCTTGGGAGATGAAGACAGGAGGAACAGAGGATTAAGGCCATCCCTCAGCTCCATGGTGAGCTCTATCCTTGGCTCCACAGTGAAGTTTAGATCAATCACGATACAGAAGACCTTGTCTCCAGGAGAAAAATTGTTCCTGTTGTTTGGTTGAAATCTAGGCTGTACATAGCAGAGATTTGGTTGGGACCTGTGGGCTGGTATTAAGTGCCAGATTGAAATTTTCTGAATTAATCTGTAGGTTAATTCAGAGAAAGTAATTAATTAACTAATTAATTAATTAATGTAGAGAAAGTGATCAAAACGGAGCCACGCTTTCCAAAGAAAACGCATGTGTAGGCCAGACAAACTTAAGTCATCCCTTGGGGGAGAGATCAGAGTAAGAGACTAGAAATCAAAAGCCAGTTCCCAACCAATGAATGCTTGCTTATAGGCATAATCCAGGAATTCCAGCCTGCTCTCATCAGGAGGCTGTGTCAACTGACACTACAGCGCTGCAGCCCAGCACCCTGAGACTGCCTTCTTGACAGGGACAGCCTCTATTTACAAGACCCTGGTTTCCACAGAGCAGGGCAGAGACTGCACAACTGGAACATTCTATGCACAACAGCTCACACTAACCTCCCAGAACTGTACCTTGGGCGATCTGGTCTATCCTCTTCCACACAGAATAAATTACCTGCCAGGAAACTGTACACAAAGACATCACTCTTAAAGTCAAAGTACTTCTCCTAAGTGGATACCCGCCTCCCAGGCCATTGTCTTACGTCTAGATGGTATTCTAGTTATTGACCATTATGCTATCGTCTTGAAGTGCATTCAATAAGCTGCTTTTCCCATTCTTGCCAAAGGGGTGAATTCATTCGCTACCTGCCAATTCCTGTTACTGTAGTGACTGGTTATCTAGTCCATTCATTTTCACAAGAGATATCAAAGAACTGTAGTATGAGCTGGATGGAGGGGAGGGCCAGGAAACACTGAACATCCTGCTTTTTCTCTAGGAGACAAATCATCTAATGTTAAGTCACAATCCCTAAAGAAAAGTGTATCCAGGAAAACTTGTTTCTTATAGACCTGTTGCTGTCCAGGGGAGTCAGAGGCAGGCTGCCCAGCCCAGTGTGGCCCATTAGTAGTACTGACTAAGCACTAGGTTCCCCACATTAATGAGCTGACAACCCCAAGGAAGAAGAAAGTAGTGGGATAGCAAAGAGTTTAAGAGGAATAGTTGCTAGGGTAACATAGACACAACTTTCAGGTCTGGTGAGGACGTCGGCTTTCATAGCACACAGATATCTCTACTCTAGAATCAAAATCACTTAATAGGTTTCTATATTTCCAGTGTTGCTTCCCTTCCTCTCTCCTTCTAAAGTTTCCAAGGTGGTGCTTTTCCATATGAAGCTCCTTTTGAAAATCGCTGCCTGTCTCTGCTATGTGGGTCAGAAACACAAAAAGGAAGTTCATCAGGAATTCATCAGTCCTTACCACCATATCTCAGCTTTAGACAGTGGAGAAGCATCGAGGTGAAGGCTGACGTAGAATCCAGTGGGGTAGAATTTGGCAGGGGAAGGAGGTTCTTGCTGATCCCAAGAATATGGATTTGTTAGACTAGCAGAAGAGTCCCCCTTCTGAACACACCATACATAGACTTAGTGACTCATTTCCATGGTAACAGAGATTCAGGTGACCACACAAATAAGAAGAGCTCAGATTCCAGGGGTTTCCATCGTTCCTCAGTCTATCATCCTCTGAGCTCCCAGTGAGGTCAATCTAAAAGGCAAACATTATCACATCAGACGAAACTCTGTGCTTGCCAAACTGGTCTCATTCCCATTGTCTTGTATACTTATCCTTTCTATACTTTATTTCCTAGTAAGTCTACCTACTTGGTTTTAATCCTTCTATAATAGCCAAGTGAACACTGAAGCACTGGCGAGCATGTGTGCGTGCGTGGTTTGTGTGTGTGTGCGTGGGGAACCTAGGGCCTTTTGAATGCTGGGTAAACCTTGTACTGCTGCACTATCCCCAGTTCTCTTAACAGGTCTGTCTTAGATCACTCTTCTACTTCTACCTGCTTAGAGGGGCAAAGCACCTTTAACCACCCCCCTGCCCCCACCCCACTTTAGTCAACTGGCTGCAGTGCTTAGCTTCTGGGATTCAAGACCCGCAACCTCATATGTGTTGCACTTCCCACCTCAAGTCAGGCTATTTGCTTCAGTTCTCTAAACCGGACCTTGGACCAGAGTTCCTTGAATGTAAAACTTCACTGGTCTTGTTATTTGTACCCAATAGTCACTCACATGACAGAAGGAGCTTGTGAATGAGGGAATCCTGAAAGCTGGGTACTTATGTGACCCCAGTGTCACCACAGATCTGTGCTAATCATGTGCAAAAGGAGAAATGTCTTCTGCAAGGGGGAAGCTATGCTTAAAAAAAGATAAAAATGGATTGATGGTTTCAGTGCGGACTTCATTTGGAGTCACCAGGTTGAGAGCTTTCAGTTCATTGATGTTTTGTGTTTTATTTACACATGGGGGAGAAATCTGGTTTTCTGTTCTGAGAGAAAACGTTTTCCTCGGAGCTTTATTAAAATGTTCAAATAGTCACACAGACATCAAATCACCACCACAACACAGCTCCTTAATGTAAACAAATCAGAAATGTGAGGATTAAATTCTCCTCCAACATATGTGAGTTTAAAAAAGAGAGGGCAGCCATGCTTGGTGAGAAAAACCCCAAGCTGTGCCAAACCTCTGTTTCCATGGGTACTCAGGACCTTAGAGTCTTATGTCCACCATACTGCCTACAAGGGACCGTGGAGTGGGGCTTGAGGGAAGTGGTGAGTCGGAAAGCCCTTCAAGCAAACACTTTCCTCTTTACAATAAGGAACCAGGCCAAACACGAAAACAGTAAATGTCCCCTTCTTTGTTGTTGTTGTGTTTCGCTGTTTTGTTTGTTTGGCTGGTTTTTCAAGATAGGATTTCTCAGTATAACCAGTCCTGGACTCACTTTGTAGACCAGGCTGGCCTCAGAGTCACGGAGATTCACCTGCCTCTGCCTCCCAAGTGCTGGGATTAAAGGCGTGCGCCACAATGCCAGGTTTGTTTTGTTTCTTTTGAGAGAACCTCATGTAGCCCAGGCTAACATCAAATTCTCTATATGTAATCAAGGATGACCTTGAACTCCAGATACTCCTCTGTCCCTCAGGGCTGGAGTTATTGACGTGCACCACCAAGCTCGGTTTAGTCCATTTTGGAGGTGGACTTCCTTGTGTGGCAGGCCAAACTTCTGACCAAGCTACACCCCAGCCCTAAGCATCCATTTCATCTTTCAAACAAATGGCCCTAAAGGACCAGACTCTCCTTACCAATACGTAATTCCTATCGGTATGGAGAAGGATAAGTGGATTTTATTGTTGTTGTTGTTGTTTTATTTTTAAATACATAGTAGTTTCAGAATCTGAAATCATGCCCAGCAGGGAGAAAGCTGCTACCCGGTTTCTTCCAAGTGTAAAAGTAGGCACATGCTGAGGTGACAGGCCGACCCCATTGTGTGGCTGCTGTTGCTGTTTTCCCTACAGTGAACAGTTGCGAAGCAAACAATCGGGAAATTACTGATGACTTTCTTCACAGTTCCCCCTTCTGAGGGTCTGGATCGTGCCTGCTTCTGTGTACAATAGATCCTCCAACAAAGGGAAATCCGAAAGCACAGCACTTATACTTGTCTGTATGTTCTCAGGCCCACATGGGATTTTTCCACTTCTTAGCTTACTTTCAGAAGGTAAAGCTGTCATTAAGTAAAAGGAAAAGGCTGCTTTCAAGCATGAATCTTCCTTCACAGGCTTCATTAAAGGAAAATAAACTTCTTTGCTAGTTAGTGAAAGGAGGTGGGGGAGGAATTTCAAACTTTCCCTCCTGTGCTGAAGATAAGGAAAGATGGCTTCGTGACTGCCATTTGAAAGCGGCAGGAGACATCAAATCTGTTCTAAAGATACATAAAACGAAACCCGAGGTGTCTGTGGCTTTAGCCCGGAGATTCAAAATGAATCAGCAGAAGTGAAAACGGAATTAATTTTTTTTTTTTTAATTTCAGTGCTCTGGCCCCTGGGTTTTGCAATGCTGTCAAATTCAGGGTCAGGTGTTAGCAGTTTCCTATTTATACACAACACACTCCAGAAAAGACCGTACCGAAATTGAAAGTGCAGGCTCAAGGAAAGTTCTCTACCCAGAGATCTGAAATAAAACACAATAGAAATCTCTCATTGTAATCCATTGACACAGATTACCAGTTTAACCATATACTAAAAACAGTGCAGGGCTACACAGAGAAACCCTGTCTCGAAAAAAAACAAAGCAAAAACAAAACAACAACAAAAAAACCCCAGTGTGTGCCTCTTCCTAAATTTTAAAGTATTTGAAACTTATCAATAATAACAACATAAAACCTATATCCTCAGCAAACCCCAAACTAAAGTAGGGGAATCTCTGTAACTCTGAGGCCAGCCTGTGCTGTGTAAGTTCCAGTTCAGAGTTGAGGCTGTCTCAAAAACTCAAAACAAAACCCCAAACAGAAACCCACATAAGGCTATCTTCAATGCTCAGTATCTGGCTTAAGAAATGTTTATATCTGAAATTTAGTAGGTGCTCTCTACATACCTGTTTTCTGGTATATTTCTTGTGTTTGGTTCGGTTTGGTCTGGTCTGGTCTGGTCTGGTCTGGTCTGGTCTAGTCTGGTCTGGTCTGGTTTATATCACTGAGAATCAGTACAGGCCACAAGCCTTGCATGTGAGAAACATGTGCCACGTGTCTCTGAGCCATGTCTACGGTCTTAAAACTCTCCTCTGCCACACCAGAAACCATTCTCCAGAATCTCACCCGCATGCTTTGATAGATTCAGTCACTCAGATGGCCATGTGAAGAACCAGCCTGCCTCCATCTTAGGCTTGGAAGCCATCTTATAATAAAGACAAGCTAGGTTTATTTCTATTTATGATCAAAGCTGTTTCTCAAGGATTGGGCTATCCCCACCTGTAACCTTAACTGCAAATGGTTCTATACTGCCTGTCCCAGGAAACAGCAACCAGGCCTTTGTTTCAAAAGATTATTATGACCACCTCGTTATGGCTATCTTGCAAACATATCTTTGTTTTCCAAGAGGTTGTTATGACCAACTTGTTATGTTGATGTTCTGTAACTCCACCCATTTGCTTGCTAATCCCTAATTTGCAAACCCCTTACCCTTGACATACAAACCCCTCATCTCACCCATGTCCAATGTGCAGCTCTTGAATCCCACCTTTAGGGGAGATAGCCCATGTAACACACACACACACACACACAACACAAAACAACAACAGCAACAACAATAAAACACACTTGCATTAATTTATTTGGCCATGATGATTTGTGGCCTCTCTCCTAGAATCTGTGGAACTAACATATAATCCTAAGACTTTACAAATACTTTAAGAAGATTCACTCTGCACCAATCCCTATAACAGCACAATGAGTTAGATACTACATTTATTCCCATTAGCAAATGATAAGACTATACACATCAAAGGTAAGTAAATTGCCTAAACCTGTAGTTAGCAAATCACGATAAAGCTAGAATACAAAGCATGCAGGAGTCTGGACCTCTGGTTTCTATTACTGAGTACAGTCTTATGGTGTCTTATATACTGTCATCCAGCTGCTCACCTCATTAGCTAACTGTCATCTGTCTATCCATCCTGAAACAAAACAGGCTATAATAGACACCAGGATGAAGTCATCTTCATACAGTATGCATCCCTTTGCAACTTGCTTTTCTCTCAGTGTTATTTTATGAGATCCAACCACATGGCTGCAATTAGCTCTGGATCATTCATTTTCATTGCTGACTATTACATCATAGCACAAGAAGGCAGGATTATGTATTTTAATACCAAGGAACATGGTATTAAATATTATGGGTTTCCAGAATATTTTCCTACCACATGCCTTGCTGTAATGAACATTGCTGTACATAATGTCTGTGCACACATACACGTTTTTCCCTCAGGGGCTATGGGCAAAGTGTAGAACTGCTGCATCAAATAGTATGCTTATCGTCAAGCGTAACACACATTTATTCTCCCAAAGAGTGCTAATTCACACTCCTCCTGCAGATGAGGATCCATTTCCCCCCTCCACGCTCCCCCCCCAGTTATTTTTGCTAACCGGGTGTGCTGTCTAATCTGTTTTATCAACAGAGAGGTTTGTCTCTCCATAGGTCTCTGAAGGCATTTTCAGAAAGAATTAACTAAGGTGGGAAGCCCCTCCCCATACCGAGTAGCACTCCCCACAGCGAGGTAGAAGGAGCCTTCACTTCTTGCTGGCAGGTGCTGTTATGGCTGTCACTACTGCCATCTTCACTGACAAGGGAACCCCAGCAGTTTTGGACTTCCGAGTGGACTAGAGAACTTCCATTTCCCTAGGGATCCCCAGGCTTTCAGCACCACCCCACCATTGCTGAGCCTGACTGCGCTGCTGGTTTCTCATCCCTGCAACATGAGCAGGCCACTGTTGAACTGCCTGTCCCTCATATTTAACTCACTCTAACAAGTCTTTTTCATGCTGTGTATTCCTTCTAAGACACAAAAACCTCTGTCAGCTAAGTGTATTAGAAATATTTGATTTCTTGGTGTGCGGGTTACCACTGCTCCTTTGAATATTAATTTTTGAGATGTAGGATTTCTATTGCTGAATTTTCCCATTTGTTTTAATAATGATGATTCTGAGAGGATTGTCTAAGAAACAAACCTGTGCCCATTTCAGAGCTGTATGCTACAGCTGCCTGTGCTTTTCTTAAAGGATTTAGCTTTCATGTTTAGGTTATTTGATCCACTCAGATGAACCGTTTAAGCTTTTATTTATTATTACTATGTGTGAGTGTCCGTGTGAGTGTCCGTGTGTGTGTGTGTGTGTGTGTGCGCGCGCGCGCGTGCGTGCGCATACGTGTGCATATTTATCCATGTGCGTGTGTGGGCATACATGCATGTGTGTGCATGTTTATCCATGTTCCTGTGCAGGTATGTGTGCGTGCATAAGCGTGTGTGTGTTGTGTGTGTTGTGTGTGTGTATGTGTGTGTGTGTGTGTGTGTGCGCATACGTGTGCATGTTTATCCATGTTCCTGTGCAGGTATGTGTGCGTGCATAAGCGTGTGTGTGTGTGTGCGCGTGTGTGTGTCTGTTGCAGGTAGTGCATGGGTGCCACTGATACCTGTGCTGATGACAGAATAACTGAGTGGAGTCAGTTTCTTTCCCCACCTTTGTTCTGGGGATCAACTCAAGTTGGTAGGCTTTTGCATCAAACATTCTATCCGGTGAGCCATCTCACTGACCCCTCAAATTAATTTTTATGTGGTGTGAAATATCAGTGAGAATATTTTTTCCTTCACGTTGCAAAAATACCTCTCTCCCAGAGGTGTTAAAGTGCCCTGGTTAAAATCAAGTCACATAAGCATGGTTTTGCCTCTGCTCTCTAGTTCAATTATTTGTTTATCTTTCAAAGAATGCCACACTGCATTAATTACTGGGGCTTATATTATGCTTTAAAATATGATAGTTTAAGTCTTCCGCCACTGTTCTTATTGTCCAGGGTTGTTTTAGACTATTCTATGTCTTTTGTATTTCCATATGAGTTTGTTTGCAATCTCTGAAAATCCTGCTGAGAGCTAACTGGCATTATATTGACTCTACAGATCATCTTAGATGAAATGGATTAAACCACAGATCAATTTGGTAAAAAAAAAACAAAACAAAACAGATACTACAATGATACTGAGTTTTCAATGCATGAACAAGATATGTTTGGCCATCTGTCTATTCAGAATTTATACTTAGCTCAGTGTTGGATTTTAGTGTTCATTATAAAGGTCTTACACTTTATTCATAAACTCTGTTCCTTAGGCCTTTTGTATTTCTGACGATATTACAAATAGTGTTTGAAAGTTTTTTCATTTTCAATTATAATTGTTTTTTGTGAGGTGATTACGTATCTTGAATGTAGTGACAGTGTCTATATACCGCATAATATCTCCTTTTCACATTTTATATTCTTGAGTATTCCCTTCCTCTCTTTTTCTGAGCTAAATCTACTTGGTTAATGTTCTTCTAACAACACAATCAAATAGGTGAGAGAACTCCTGGACTGGCGTTCAAAAGCTGGCTTCCATCTTGTTGAACCTAGCTTGCCTTATGAATTAAGTTACAGCATAAAATTATATGATTTATAGATTACAACTCCAATATACAATAATAAATTACATCTTATAAAATATAAAAAAAATCATTATTTCATTATTATTTGATACCATTAAACAGGAAAGTTATCTGAGCCTACTTTGGACTTGTTTTGTTTTTTAAAGATTTTTCTATTATTGCTAAGTGCACACGCGCGCACATGTGCATGTGTGAACGAATTTGAAGTTATAGGCTGTTATTTATGTGTGAGCCATCTGACATGGGTGCCGGGAACCAAGCCTGGAACTCAGTCTGTAGCTGCTGAACCATCTAACCAGCTCTCTGGATTCAGCTTTAATTTATTAATTTAATTTGAATTCATGATTACGTTTTCAATTAAAAATTAATTTCAACTGATAATGGGCACTCATGCTTTCTATTTCTTTTTTGTATATATTTCAATACATTTTGTCTTTCAAGAAATTTTACATTTTTATACAAAGTGTCAAATGCGTTGGCATTGACTCGTTCATAACATTCCCTTATTGCCATTTTAATGTTAGGAAGGAATTGTGATAGGTTTTCCTCTTTTAGTCCCCATAATGGCAATCTTATATGAATTTTGACAGATTAGTTAGGAAATTTTCAACTTTAATATTCTTCCAAAGAACCAATTACTTGTCTCATGGGTTACCTCTTTTAATTATCAACTTTTTACATCATTTGTGCTATGAACTTTAGAAATTGGTTTTGTTTTTGTTATTTTGGGGTCAATTTCCGTGTTCTTTTTATTTTATTGGTAACTTAGAAGGCAAGCATTTTAAAAGATGTCTTAAGTGACAGCATGAATCATACATCTGCCTCTGAGCAATACTGTCAGTGCCGTCTGTTAATGTCATGCTATGCCTTTACTATTACTTAGCTATAAATAATTTTCTCATTTTTCTACATCAGTGAACATTTTCTCATTTTTCTACATCTACTTCCTGTTTATCTCTTTTCTTCTTTTCTCTTTGTTCACTCTCAAAGCATTTTCGTTTTTATTTCTGAGCTTTGGGTTAGAGTTCCTAGTTTTGTCTTCAAGGGTCTTGATCTTCAGCAACATCTCATCTGATAATTTTATCCAACTGGTGTTTTGTTTGGTATAATGTACTGTTTAGTTCTGTAATTCTTGTTTTATTTTTTATTACTTTTATTTGCTCATTCATTTGTTGTGTGT